>CM053793.1:8561317-9761317 GCA_028749045.1 Cupressus sempervirens | reverse complement strand
CATATATTAAAATATATCTTCAGTATAAGGAATTAAATATACATCAACTTATACTAAAGATATATTAAAATATATCTTAAGTATAAGGAATTAAATATACGTCAACTTATACTTGAACAATATATTTTAAACCCCGAAGGACTACAACAGAAACCCAAAAACTGAATTTCAAAAGAAACCTCTTGAATTCAAAAAGCAACAACATAGGAACAAAGAACACCCAAAAGGGTATCCAGATCAACTCTCAAAAAGATCAGAACACTACAAAAAGTGCCTGCTATTGGCACGTGCAGGTTTTAACCAAAGGGCATGCGACACTTTTCACTAAGGGAGGGCGACAGTTTTCCCTTACTGCGAGCGACACTTCTCAAGAAGGTGTGCGATACTAGAAAAGTATTGTGTGAAATTTCTCATAAAGCCATACGACACTCTTCCAGTGTCATACGAAACTTCTCCAGTAATGTGTGCGACACTTTATAGTATCATACGACATTCTTTCTATGGGCATGCAATACTTTATCAGTGTCGCACAATGCTAAACAAATGTCACCCATAGAAAGTAAAAATGCTTCCAGAACTCAAAAATGAGGAAAAACCAAGAAAAGAACCTCCACACTGGGGAGTACCAGATCCAAAACGGCTCGAGGAATGAACACTCGAGTGCAAGAACAACACAGAATGAAGAACACCAAACCATCTAAACTACAGCAGCAAAGAAGATACTAAAAATAAGCATTGCAGAGAACAAAAGCAACATCGCAATGAACAAAAATGCATCTCAAGAACAAAACAACCAAACTAAGTATGCGGTTCCTCCCAACCGTCAATAGCATCATAAGACCATCGTGGGTCCTAGCCATCCCCTGCACGTAACATCCCAAGCCACTGACCCGATCGTCAGTACTATTGTAATAGGGATGTCACTACTAAAACATGCAATCATATAAGAATAAGGAAATCTAACATGCTAGTAGTAAAGCATAAGATAATCCTACAGTAGATAACATCACCTATCACATGCTAAACAATAGTAAGCAACATATATACTACTAAATCAAATAACATCATCTAATGATATGCTAAACATCACAATAAGGGAATGCGTCAAATAAAATAACATCATCTAAACATGATATACAAGCATCCCAATAAAAGCATAAATCACAAGAAAGCATACTCTGAAACCTGAAGTACGAAGTGAAAACATCTAGCAACGGTCGCACTAGGATAAGAGATCATCTCTGTACGCCAGTCCCTAGTAGTGGTGAAGGTAGCTATGCCTCCCAACCACGTGGCACCCATAGGTCCACACCCGCTGTGCTAATGGAGATAATGATCCAACCAAAAACACACAAAAATCACAACATCCATGGCTAACACTCATGCCAAACAATATGATGGTTGCAACCAAGAACCTAAGACAATGCAAGGAGTACAGGTATTGGCCAGACACTCAATAGGCTACTATGTAGGGACTAACATCATGGAGAGTCGCTTGGCATCAAAAAGCCTAAGCTAGGACTTGCGCAGATTCAACATCCCTCAACGAAAAGGCTCTTGCATCCCAAACCTTTTTATTATCTTAAGTTTTATTACCAGTCATACATTTTATTTAATTTTCACTTAATTAAAGCTTCCTTCGCAAACCCTCTGGGCACAATGATCACCAGGCTGTGATGTAGAAGCCCCCTCCATATGCTACCCTACCCTACCCATGCTCATCCTATGAAAAGTGCCCGTGGACTTGTGATCATAACTTTTGGCAAATTCACGAAAGATCAGGCCTCGCAAGTCACCCAGCAAATGTACACGCACATACTCATGTGTAATGCACCACCATCACAAAGATCATAACACAAGGACAAGAATGAGAAAACAATGCAAGGAAAACACCCAACTAAAAGAAACATGGGAAGGACAGATTCTACATGAATCCCAAACCCAATAAAACCATACATCATTAAATCACTCAATCGGCCTCAATCTGAGAGTATGGATTCTACATGAATCCCAATGATGCAAAAAGACCAAACATCATGAAATCACTCAACTGGCCTCAATCCAAGAGTATGGATTCTACACAAATCCTAATGTTCACAAAGCAAAAGCAAAGGTCCAACAAAACCATAACAAGTGTAAAATCACTCAACCGAACAGAACGTCGAGAGTACGGATGCAACATGCATCCCAATGCAACATAAAAATGCAAAAGTGGTCTGACAGATATCCAAACAGATCATCAAGGTCCACAACCCACATTGTGCCAATAAATCATTAGAGAACAAGGCAACATGCAAAATGAGGTAAAAACCCCAAAAATTTGGAAAACTTCAAAATTAAAAACCCATTTGGCCTTTGGGTTCAAAAACCCCAAAAATCTAAAAATAAATGAAATCGGACACCGTATGCAAAAATGGCCAGCATAACGGCGTAAAATTCCAAACTCTCGCCCCAAAAATAAGGAAAATGTTCATACCTGCCCAACCGGGTAGAACTAGCATATAGAAACGGAGGGGAACACTAGTTCTCGACCTCCAAACAAACGGCTACCAAAAATAGAAGCAGAAACAATAAAATGGGAAAGCCCTACCTCACAGCCAAAAGGAAAAAATTGGGAATCTGAACCATAAAATAAATATCTCGCAGAAGTAGCTAAAAATCACGGCAATCCAAGGTTTCCTTGAGCTGGATCCAACGAGCCCAACCTCACGACGATCCCATGCCCATAGCTCCCACAACGAACAAAACAGTAAATCCTCATGAAGAGGATTTTGGGTTTTACTCTCCAACTTTCCAATTCAAAAGTGAGAAGTGAGGAATTAAATTCCTTTTTGGATATGTATTCACTTTTCAGGTGAATAATCGATTAGGGCATTTAACCAGCCAACCTAGTTAACCCCCAAATCAACCCAAACGAAAATAGGCTATTCCTATAAATAGGAATTTATCTATGGAAAAGCTGCTAGAAATAAAAATAAATCAATTAAAAAGCCCAAAAATCAAAAAACACATAAATCACCTTAACAACTTTCGCGACAATGCGAACCTCTAAATGCACAAACATGCTTACTGGTCTAATCACATAATGCAAATGAGTTTGGATTTAATAATCACTGAAAGGTTTAAATTAAACATTTAATTAAGGATACATCGACCATACAAGGATGACATTGGTAAAATATGAATGGTTGAATCACTAACTCCATGTGCCACTGCCAGGGATATAATCCTGCACACTAAATAACATGATCAAGTGCAGTTGCATATAATAAGATAGCTGAAGCAATAAATGCATTAAATCACCTAATTTAACCATTTATTTAATTATATTAAAATAATCTATTTACATCACTCGTGTTCACAAAAGGCATAGCAACACAGGAATGAAGTAAATAACCATAGCATTAAATCCATCACATAACAAAATCAGAGGTATGTCCAAATACCAGATAACCAGATATCATCATAAAACACACTGTCATCTCAAAATGGCATCATCATGCAATATGATTAACTGAACAACATAGTAGTCTAATATCTATGATACTAGAATCAAAGAGTAACATTTGAACCTCTAGTCATCTCAAATGTAAAACATCACATAAGAACAAGTATCTCTCTAATCAGAAATGTAATAAGCTAAATGTATGCAGCATATAACCAAATAATCTCACAAGAACAATCCATTCTAATTACTTAAGTATTTAATAATGGTTGATTAGTATGCATTAAAAAAGGCATTTAAAACACATAAGAAAACACAGTCATAAACATGACTAACCACTACCATAGGAACCTAGTCCATTGTAGCATGGTAATACAACATAGTGCAATCTCTGCACACATCTCAAGGTAATCATGGAACAACCTCATGATACCACATCGATCCTGGTAACCACTGGCACAAACCTCAGTGAACCAAAAATCACACCATAATCATCAAAGATCAATCAAAAGCATAAACAAAGCAACTGATACATAAACATAAATCCAAACACCTCAATGGTGTAGACCACTCAGGGTCACAATCATGATCCCATCACAACAAAAGATCATCAAGGTTGCATCCATCAGGATGACTTACAAAAGTCAAATGGGAGAGGAACTACAAGTTGAAGGCTCATCTCTAATTGGCATCGAAAATTAAGGTAGTAGTTTTGTTGACACAACCTCATAAGAAAATCAACTCCTTTAAGCTCATGATGTTTGTGTGTGTGTGTAATTGTTTACTAGTTGTCATGTCATGGCATTCAATTCAATATGAACTTGAACTCTACATCTAGGGTAGGGTTACGTTAAAGGGTATATTTATTTTAGATTAGATGTACATATGTTATGCACTATGAATATGGGTTTGTTAGAATTAGGGGTTACTGGGGTGGGGGGGGGGGAAGGGGGGGTGAATTAGTAATCTACAAGCTTTAGTTGCCAATTGGATATTATTTATTTCTTTAAACCATAAATAACAAAGTAATAAAGTAATGCTAAATAGTAACAATAACCATGCAAAAAGATAACTCATAACACCATATTTTCTTAACTAGGGAAACCCTAGCCAAAGGAAAACCCCAGTGGGGATGATACCCACTAGATAATATTCTGATATATAAGTTTCTTTTTAGAGGATGGACCATGTTAGGATTCAATGAGAGAATTCAATATAGAGATTCCCTATTAGGATACTTTGAATACTTGTTAGGAGATTCCTACCCTATTAGCAATTGTGCCAACCTTGTCAAGAGTTGTAGCTTAGTAGATGCAAGATGAACCCATTGTCCAAACATGCACTTCCAATTACAAGAAGAGCTTATTGACCAAACAAGTGATCCAACTTTTGGAATATAGATTATTTCTTAGTTCTATCTTGGTTCATAAAATAGCCTCACAAACTTTGCATATATCACTTTCACAAAAGTTTGCATACACTTGCTCAACATAATTTCTTCAAGATAGCACACACACCTTATTGCAAGATGTCCTTCGCATAAGTACCACGCCATTTCATAAATTTTTTCTAGGTTAGCTAAGACCATAATACACTTTTCCAACTTAGAGTAAACATATAATATGTCAACGTTAATTGGACAGGTAATTATTTTGTAAACAAAATAATTTCTTTCCTTTAATTATGTTGTCCTCTTTCACTTCTAAAACATGAATATCTCTTTTTGGTATAATCTGTACTAACTTCTAAGCTTATACATGTCATCATCAACATGTATATTATCACAATATAACTTTGCTAGTCATAATATGACATCAACAACAAGTTACAAACAAAACAATACATTGTTGTCTACCAAATTCATACTTAGACAATTTTCTGAGTACCAAAAGCTAAGTATCTTTATTTTTGTGATTTCCTATAAGCATGTACATCATGTGCTACCATAAATGAAAACAATTACATATTTGGACATTAGCCAATTGTTAACAATCTCTCCCTTTGGTATTGATGGCAACAAAATAGGGAAAATTGGCTAAGTATCAAAAACTTAAAAATAAATAACACATTAAAATTACATCTATTATAATTTGCCCATTATACAGATGCCCCCCCATATAATATACTTTCATAATTTTCTTTTCTACCTAATTTACAATTATTTTATGTACTTCTCCCCCTTTGACAACAGTGTTAAAGGTTAAGATGTCAAAATTTGTCTAAAAATTGTCCATCTACTATCAAAAATTTTGTAACCATATGTGTTAAACTAATAGTAGCTTCATGCAATCATCAAAATTTTACTTCAGACTATCCATACATTTAGTCCATGTCTCCTTGGTAGATTCAGTAGAGGTGAGAATTGGACATAAGGTATATGATGCAATCTTAACTCCATTAAGGTCAGAGTATAAAAAGTTAGAATATGTGTCCTTGGCCTTGACACATTCCTCCTATGTGTCCAAAGTTGCTACACTTATAACACACAATTTTTCTTCTTTCCTCATAAGGTCTTCATTCTCTCAATTTCCTTTCATTAGATCTTCTTCTATCTACAAGGTTAGTATTCCTAGCTATTCTAGTATTCCTTCTATCATTATCATAGTTAGGTTTCCTACAATCAACTTCTTTATGACCCATATCATGACAATTATGAAAATAAAAATCCTTAACATGATTAAATGACTTATTTGTAAAATCTCTTTTTATATGACCTATTTCATTACATGAAAAGCACTTACCTCTAAATTCATACCTAGTTTCCTTAGAAGATTCCACTTCCTTTGGTTCATCCAATATCTCAACTTCCTTGTCTTCTTTAGGTTTATTAGAAGATTGACTAGATTCAATCTTATCATCAAATTTATCTTGTTCTTTCTAATCTCAAGTTTCTTTGCAGACATGTTAAATAGATAACCAAGACTGGTATCATCATAAGTAGGTCTCTATATTGACATTGAATTATTAAGCTTTTCTCTACTAGAATAAAGCTTCTCAAGTTGTTTCTTGCACTAAGTTAATTCACCTTTCACAATATTATTGTACTTATGAAGTTCTTCATGATCTTTCAATGTTTCAAGATTAGATGTCTTATTTTCCAGACTTGCTCTAAGATCTACATTCTCAGTTTTCAAATCAATTTCAACTTTTCTAGGATCACTCCTCAAAGTTAACTTCAGACTTGTAGTTTCAATTCATGATTCAACCTTGAATAATCATCATCACTTGTTTCAGATTTACTAGATTCAAGCTTGGATTTGAGATGTTCAATCTTTTCCTTCACTTGTCCAATATATAGTTTGGAGTCTTCATATATGTCCTTCAACTTATCTCTTTCTTTAGTAAGGAGATCAATTTTTTCAAGTGCATCTTCAAAGTTCTTCATCAGCTATTCCATATTCATAGGGATCTTACTCAAGCTATTAAGCCTATTTTGAGTAACTAAGCTCTAATACCAATTGTTAGAAATAGGGATTATTGTGGGGGGGGGGGACATGAATCAATAATCTAAAAACTTTAGTTGCCAATTGGATATTATTTCTTTCTTTAAACCATATGTAATAAAGTGATAAATTAATGCTCAACAATAACAATAACCATGCACAAAGATAACTCATAATACCATATTTTGTTAACTAGGAAAATCCACTAGATAATATACTAATATATAAGTTCATTGTTAGAGGATGGACCCTCTTAGGAGTCAATGAGAAAATTTAGTATAGATAGTCCCTATTAGGAGACCTTGAATCCCTATTAGGAGATTCCAACCCTATTAGGAGTTTTAGTTTATTAGATGCAAGATGAGCCTAGTTCCCACACATGAACTTCCAATTACAAGAAGAGCTCACTACCCAAACAAGTAATCAGACTTCTAGAGTATAGATTCTTTCTCAATTTGATCTCAGTTCAAAAAATATCTTCACAAACTTCGCATATATTGCTTTCACAAAAGTTTGCATAGCTCAACATAATTTCTTCAAGATAGCACACACACCAACCTTATCGCAAGATGTCCTTTTCATAAATACCATGCCTTTTCATAAGTTTCTTCTAGGTTGGCTAAGACCACAATACACTTTCCAACTTAAATTAAACATCTAGGATGTTGGTCCTAATTGGACAATTAATTATTTTGTAAATAAAGTAATTTCTTTCCTTTAATTCCACTATCCTATTTTACTGCTAAAACATGAATCTTTTTTCTATATATTCCATACTAACTTTCAAGGTTATACACATCATCATGAACATGTATACTATCTCCATCTAACTTCACTAGTGATAATATGACATCAACAACAAGTTACAAACAAAAAAATACATTATCATATATCAAATTCATACTTAGACAATTTTCTAAGTACCAAAAGCTAAGTATCTTTATTTCCAAGGTTTCTTGTAAGCATGTACATCATGTGTTGCCATGAATGACAAAAATTACACATCTCCATTAGCCAATTATCAATAGGTTCATGGCTAGAACATCAAACATTTGGGTTGTGAGTTAAGCCATGGTGTATACATGAAGGGTTTACTACGATATTTTAATTGAGCATTAATGTACATGAATTAGGTAGAGAATTATTTATTTCTAGTTTTGTTGGTAAAACTAAGGTAACTTACCTTCTCATGATTCATTGCTTAGTTGATATAATTACTAACATTTATTCCTCCTTATTTTCTAATAATTATAATTACTTATAATACTAATGCCCCGTTATCATTCATTTCTACATTTTTACCTCCACAGTCATGTCCACTTTAAAACCTCTTATTCCTATTTATCATAGCATGATTAACATTATATAACTAACTTTCCTAATGTTAATTATAACAATATAATCACTAATTTACAATTCAACCACCACTATATGAAATAATTCTTCAATTTTGAATTATTTTCCATTAATCACCTACATGCTAGACAATTTCCCCTTTTTTCTCTTAATGACATGCCTCCTTCAAATATTAATTTAACAAATAAATTTTTAACCTATATCATTATTTCAAGTAACATATAAATATCCCTAGCTAGCCAAAGAATTTATTCCATACTTATCATTACTCTATTTGTCTACTAACAATCATGTTATTATATATTCTTTTATAACTTAAATATTCAAATACTCGTATCTATATTGATATTCACTATCAGCAAGTTGCTAATCCCTAAACATGCATTAATTTATTCTAATCTTATGCCCTTACATACTAATTTCCAACTTAATCCTACCTAACACCTACTAACCACTAACTTAATCTCCCCATGCTCCATTCCCTTTAAGGTACATGTTCCACCTTCCACCTTGGATCATGTGCCCAACCCAAACCTCCAAAATCTCACCTCCCTCCATTATGTTAACAATACCACCTATGTTTCATAATTGATTCTTGAAAGATTTTCTACCACATCCTTTCTATTTTGTTCCATGTCTTTCCATATACCTCTTTCCCCCCAATTCTTGCATATGTGCCTAATGTTTAATTGATCATTAAACATCTATTATGATGGTCTTTAAATCATTACATCAAACTTCATATATGGAGTAGATAGTTGTCTCCAAATTTGTGTTCGGTTAGGGAAATAAAAATAACCTCTATTCTAAACGGGGCCTACACATGTCATCATTCACCGACAAGAACTATATAGATTACATTATGTACACCAATTTGTTATCAAGCATATACCAAGCCCAATCTTCAATCCTTACCTATCACCCTAAACTCATCTTGTTCTTCGATCTTAACCCCTTTTTAGCTATAGAGGTGAATAATAACTAGTCCAATATAGACAAGTTACTAAAGAATGCTCACAATGCTGGTGTCTTTTCTTAGGCCGCCTCAGAACTTCTTCTGCTATGAGTTGCATTAGCAGTCATTGCAATCTGAGTTATTAGATCTCAACCAGTGTGGAAAAGCCGCCGACTCAACGGCCTTGAAAAATCCCACTTCATGGATTGAACTCTTATGAAAACTTGGTAAATCCAAATGCAGTATCAGAAAAGAAGCTCGATCATCGATCATATTAGAATGATCATTTCTTTCATTTGTGGTTCTCCTTGTAATCGAGCACTCCTCCATTACCATATGAACATGACTATCACATCTCATGAAGGTTTAAAGTTTTGATAACTTGGGTATGATTCGGCATCAAATTTATTTACAAATTTTATGACTCATACCTTTGCAGTGCATAATATGTACATATGTGAATCCCTCCACATTTCATTCTAAAGGATTTCATCACCTCCCATTGTTTAACATTAAGCTGATAAACCTACATAACATGTGCAAGTCAAAATCTCACTTTATCTGATGCGAGGTTTGGCCTGATCATGACATTTGCATGGAATTCATATATCTTTGAGTATCCCAATTGTGAATCTGCATGAAGTTTACTTTCATGCATCAAACCAGAGGATTCTTTGTTCCACATTTCTGAGCTCTTTGGGGAATAATAAAACATGAAGATATATATATATCCCATGTCATGTTGCATGAGCTTGTTGAACTTTACCTTCAAATTGAATCATATTTTCAACCTTTGGACTTCAAGTTCTAACTTGAACATTTTGGATGACGAAAATTCTGAAGCGAGAACTTAAACCTAAGACTTGAAACAAATTGAACCACTGAAGAGAAAATTGAAGATCTACTATGATAATATTTTGTTCTTTGGATGAGGAGCATTTTTAAGCCATGATCTTTGAATTTCTAAATTGTAAGGTTAATCTTGACAATTTGAGCTAGGCTCTGGATCCGCAAATTGAACCAATGAGCTACTTTGAACTTCTGAAACACTTTGAACCACTGCATTTGAACTTCATCTTAATTTGCACCCTTGCACTTTCTTGAAGTCATGGGACTAACAAACTGGACCTGGCCAATGCATTGAGGCAAAATTTTGAACTTTTCTTGAATTAATGGATTTGCATTTCGAATCTGGAATCTGAACTTTTCTTCTAGTGAACCTACAGGATGAATTATTTGAACCGCCAAACCATTCTGAACTAATTTGAACTACTTGAAACTAAAGTTCGAAGTGGTTCAAAGAGGTTCAACATCTAAATTTGAAAGCTTTAAAACTGAGACCACCTTGGGTACTAACACTTTACAATTTAACATTTCAAGTATCTCAACAATTCGATTTAAATCAAAATAGTGAAATACTGAAAAAAAATGCATCACCAATCATTAAAAAATATAAGTTACGTCCTACAACATAACTTAGTGTCATCACAATGCAATATTAAAATAACATAACCATAGAAGTTTCTATCTACCTAAACCACAAGTGTGTTAAAAAATCATGTCATGAAATGTAAAAATATGAGTGTATCATCTATTGTATGATGGGTCAAGGTGAGGCCTCACAAAGTGTCACACATAGAGTGTTGATGACTATAATATCTAGTAGGAAGTTTACATAGAGAAAATATGTACATGCAATTTTGTATTTACTATAGATATCAATAGAAGAATTATTCTAAGATATATTAGGAGGAAAAATATGTTAGATGAAAACATTGAAAAGAATTGAATAAATATTAATAAGCTTCCTTTAAAAAAAAAATTCTAAAGATGTAAATAGATAGGTCATTGAATATTGGACCACATGCTCTCATGTTTCTTCCAATAGAGATGATACTATAGAAATTAAAGATAAAGAGACAATGTGAAAACTAAACATCAAAAACTTTTTATAGGTATAACAAAAACTGAATTATTTCAAGCATTCAAGCAAAAAATTTCAAATGTGAAAATACGTCAAATAATGTTTGAGTAATGGTGTCTTTGCTTTCTAGACAATTTATGCAAAACTTGTTGTTGCTAAAATCATGTTGAATTTGATCTATCCTTGTAATCATACAAAAAATGTTATAATGATACTTATTACAAATATCGTCATCCCTAGAAGTATGACACAAAATTTGAAATTTATATTATGTAATAAATAAAGATATTAGAATAGTTAGAAGTAAAAAAAGAAATGTAATACAATGATTGTGGTGATTTGCATAAATTTCCACTATAAATTTAGAATACTAATGATTCAACACCAATTTTGTGAAGAGTTTTGAATATAAGACAAGAGATTAATCAAAAAAAATAAAAATTTAAGGAGTGTGAATTTCCCTACATTGAATTTATGAACAAATTTTTTCCTATGATATATCCCCATATCCAACATTGGCATGGTGCATGATGACAAGCTAAATAGCTTCGTAATTCTAAAAAAATGTTTTACACTTGGTTGTAATCTTTCAGTTGTAGATGTCTCTGAGAACTATATAGTTTCCCCTCAATCAAAACTTCATGCCCAATATTATCATTCAAAACAAGTTTCAATATCTGTGCAAGTGGCCTACAGACACACACAATTTCAAGATTTGGATGAGATGAAAATGTTTGGCTAAAATGAACACATTATCATCAAGGAGGTTCATTTCTATATCAATGGTGATAAAGTTCATGATATGAGCTATGTGGCTTATTATTTATCAATATATTTTGAAGATCTTAGAAATCATGAGATAAAAGCTTTAGAGTACTTTGATTTGGTTTGATGGTTGTCTAGGTAAGTACACATGTATTTCAATTCAATTTTTTAAAATTATAACTTATTTATGTTTTTTATTAATTTCAATTTGATAAATTTTATATTTAATGATGTAACATGTACTTACATATGCATGCACACAACTTTATTTCTTGCAAGACCATATTTTCCATGTCCATTCCATCTGGCACAATGTGTGTTTGCCTGAAACCCTTCCAATTGGACCCCCTTCAATCAAAATCCCCTCATATGTCCTTTAGTGTAGCAAAACTTTGTACTTTTATCCCCTAGTAAGACATGTTTTAGTTTGTTGCTTAGGTGTTTTTGATATTAATCCTCTTCTAGAAATCCTCCTTTTCTACATAAAATACAATTGCAACTTCCTAAATTGGCATGAGAGATGGTGGCAATCATTTTCCAATGCTTTGGATATAATTCACCTAGAAAGCTAAGGAATCTATGAGGCCCCCACATTTTGAGAGAAGCATTATTATATGTCATGGCCCAACCAAACCCTAATTTCCTACTTCATATATCCCCTAATATTTTTCATCAATTTCCCACTTGGATGCCTTGACACTTCCTAGTAATGCTTTTAAAAGAATTTGATGGTAGAGGGAAGAGTGGTATCATGAAAATTTACTATTTCCAACTATCAGTGTGAAAAGTTTTCCAAGTGAGATGTAATGCATTCCACTGAAAGTCCACTCAATAATAGCCTAATCGACTAAAACAAAATTGTATTCTTATATATATGATGGTGGGCTTGACTAATATCAATTGAGTTTAAAATGGCATTAGTTCTTAGCTTATTTTACTTTAAGAGAAAATTAAAATATTTTATAGAGACAAATAGTTTTAAAACATCTACATATTAGTTGTAAGGAAAAATAACAAGTAATTGTAAAAAGTTAAAATAGAAGGAAATGAAAGCATTGTTATATTGGGGTGTGTGTTTATAAAAGAATAAACTCATTTATTATCACTTGTCGACAGGCCAAATACTGTTGTAACATATTTGCAAATCCTGATATTAAATCATTATTAAATAAACTCTAATATGCCCATTAGAATCCATTTGTTTCGTTTCTTTTATATTATAGATATTAGGTTTTTAAAAAACTAGATGATAATGTTTTAACTTTATAATTTTTCTATTTTAATTTTTTATGTTTTGATTGGTTGATTGAATTGGAATCTTGTATGCCAATTTATGAATCTCCAGATATAATTCTTATTATTATATTATTTATCATTTTTATTTTATAGAAGTTATTTTCAAAACCCTATTTTCAAGCACATTTCTTCGACTAACATGGCCATTTGTAAGTATCATGGCTTCATTATATTTAAATTTTTGTGCATAGTAGAAGAATATACATCTTCTTGTCTTAAAATTATGTTAAAGGTTAAACATTACTAACACAACAAAAAATAATGCAAATGAATAAAAATATATAAATATACACAAAATCCAACAAGATTACTTGGAAAGAATGTAACTGGGAACCTCCTCCTTCAAGATGGTTAAAGTAAAATTTTTGATGGGGCCTCCAGAGGTAATCCAAGACCAATAGGCTTAGGATGTAATAATTTTTTAGATAACAGATAATACCTAACTAAACATGCTAAATCTTTAGGAATAATATCTAATAGCTTAGCCGAATTTGAAGCCCTAATAAAATAATTAACTCTAAGTAAAGAGACAAGTATTAAAAAATTAGTTATCGAAAGAGACTAAAAAGTTATCCTAAATGCATTAATAAAAAGAGAGAACCTGAATTGGATCCTTAATTCTGAAAATGAATATGCCCTACCCATCATTGATCAACTCAAAGAAATAATCATAAGACATATTTATAAGGAAGGTAATAGAGAAGTAGATAATTTCACTAACAAAGGAGCAGATGGAGAAGAGATTCTAATAAGACACACTAATATGATAAGTATAAGTTAGGCACTTGTTTTTGAAGCAAAATTGGTTTATAACTTTATTGTCAAAATAAACATGTTAAATTTAGCTAATATCATGGAAGATAAATGTTAATAAGTGACATATTTTCAATTATTGAAAATGTTTCCTTGTATACTATTTGATTTTAAAATTAAAGTAAATAGGAGATAAGTTTCATTTTTTTTATTATGAAGCATACTTCTTTTTGTTCTAAGAACTTGATTGTAGCCAAGTTTAATTCTCAAGTTATATTCACAAGAAAGTATCAAGAACAAAGTTATAAGTTTGGAAATACAAAATAGGTTCTAAAATTGGTTAGATTACTCTTAGATATTTATATAAGGGCTACATGAAGGATACATATCCATATCTGATCTTTGGTACCCAATTCGGATGATTTTTCAAATATAAAAATGATTTTGGGCCTTGTCGCCTTTTACCTATAAAAAGATATTAGAAAATATTATTTTTTATGTAATTTTTTTAATCAGTGAAAGGCTTAGTGCCCTATATATATAGTAAAAAAAAATTTAAATTTGTATTCCCCATTCAAAGTGTAGGCATTCAAGGAAAAAGAATGGGGAAGAAAACCCCCAATGTTGCTTGAGACATTTACTATCTTGTATATATGTAGATAAATTTGCCTTTGATGGAGGTCAAAGGTCTTTAAGAAGGCATACCCTCCCTTATATTTTCTTCCCATACATATTGGAAGGATTAGGAAGACATAACTTCCTTTACACAATGATTGATTACTTATTAAAATATATATTTTTAAATTTAAGTGGTATATATAATTGCTTTCACATATTCTCAAATCTTCTTTTTGATATGATTCTTTATCTTCTCACTTTTTCTAAATTCTGTTTGAATTCTAGCTTCATATTCACTCTTTGAATCCTTTGCACTTATGTAAGAATCCTTCCCTTCCCTTGTTTTATAACTGTAAATTTCATGACTTATATAATGACCAAGATCATTATTATATAAATTTCATATCTTGTGAGTTAACTGAGAAAATAATACTTATTTTGTACTAGGTTGCTAATTGATTATCTGGATGATATAACAAGAAAATGTTTCCTCTACATTTTATACTATTTAAAGCACATTTTTAGACGTTGTTTAGATTTATATATGCTTAAAGTTAAGCATTTGATTTTATAATGAATAATTATTTAAATTAAAACCATTCATTTTGAATTACTAATTTGATATAAGATTCTAATTTAAATTACTTCTTAGTAGATTGGTTGCTATTTTTAATGTTAAATCTTCCCAATCGACTCCTAAATTTTCCAAAGCTCATCTTTTACATTTTCTTCTTTATATATGTGGTTTACTCTAGTCTCCTAGAATTTATTGAATAATTGAACAAATTCTTTCAATTTAGAACTTAAAATCCAATTTTGGATTTTTTTCCCTTAAAGTGTTAAGGATAATTTAAATTACCTTTCAACTATTAACTTAGAAATACCTAGCTCCAAACTTATCTTTAAACCTTCTATGAGGGCGTCTAATTCTGCCATATTATGGGAAATCTGTTGAAGTTGATGAAAGATCAATCTCACAGCTCCCAAGAATCACATGTATGCAAACACCTATCACTAAAAGAGAGAAGCAAAAGCTATAGAGGCTGGAATCGCTAGATCCATAGATGAGGCATTCTTGATGAGAAAAAAGAGAGACTTCTCTAATCAAAATTGAATCAAATGATAATTACAAAGAAAGATCATCCTTATAAAGGAGATCAAAACCCTAAAAATTTCTAACCTTGGTTGCATCATAATAATTAATAAAAAATAAATTATTAGATGCCTAAAGTTTAGCTCATGAAAACTAGAGTTAATTAGAAAATATCTAATTACTCTAACACCCTCCCTCCCCCCCCCCCCACCCCTTAAGATAAAATTAGTGAGTAGCTAAAAACCTAGAAACTACTACAAAATGTAGATTTGGGTCATGACAACAAGGCCTAATGAGGTACCCAAGCATGACCAAATCTCTACAAGGAGGAGAAATAAAGAAAAACACATGGAAAAAATCCTACACCAAAAAGAGATGGAAAACGTGCTAAAAAAAACTAGTGAAGGAATAAAGAAGCCTCCAAACTAGGGACTGTCCAGAAGATATGAACAAAAGATCATCATGAAGAACACCACTAAAGCATGTAGAATTTGCAAAGGTTTGTCAAAATTAACTAGTGATCTAAAGAACCTCCATTTAAATAGAACTTGACCAGGTAGAGAAGACTACAATCTATATCTAATCAGGAGGCACACAAAGGCAAACAACTGAACTTAAAGCTACAGATGGCATGAAACATCAAAGCCTAAAGAGTTGATCAATAGAACATGGAAGGCTACATCCAAAGTAGGAACAAAAAGAAGATTGTGTATATGGTAAATTATCCATCTCACTGAAATGCATATTTACCCAGCCACTGCATCTGCCTAGTACATAGGAACAAATATTGAGTACATAGCTCACTCCATCAAACCAAGGAAGCATGAGAAACAATGAAGAAACCCCCCTAATGAAAATAAGGGTGAGGTGATAGGAAACTAGAAAAGTGGGCCAAAATAATTGCATGTCAAGGAACCATGATCAATATGCACAAAAGAGTACATATGTGTGTATTGAGGTGATCAATCTCAAACATGTCATGAGACTAATGCCATAGAAGGGAGGCTCATTGTACAAAGGAAGATGGAAAACAAAGGGAAAACATCAACCCCCCATGGCACTTTAGTCAGAGTAGTGCATGTATAATAAGGCACAAGATATGGTGAATCCCAAGAATACAATGATCTATATGAGTGTCCTTAGATGACACTCCTCAAATTAGAAGGAAAAACAAGACAAAACTACTAAAATAAAAGTACAGATGAAATATGACACTTTATCTAAGCGTGTTTGCAAGAATGCATACAAATAATATCTAAATAGACCAAAAGAGACATAAGACTGATATGATCGATAGTACAAGTCATGAAAAATCATCTGAAAGAAAGAAAATCAATCCTCAAACTTGAAACAACCAAGATATCCACCAGAATGAAAAAATGCAAAAGAATGAATAGAATGTGCCTAGAGTAGAATCTGGAAAAACAACTAGCATGATTGGAAAGATCTCAGAAAGACCTTTCCAATGATATATAGAATTCTCAAATTGGAGATTAGATGCTCAAGATATCTCCCTTGGAGAGAAAAATTGTACCCCTAACTTTGATAGTAGAAAAAGCCATTAAAAAAAGCATCAAAATTGAAATACTCCTATATTACTGTGATGAGCTCGAAACTAGATTTTTGGTGATATCTTGTTTTTGAAAAATACAATATATATGCATAGTATATGAGAAAAAAATTGAAGGTAGGTCCAAATAAGGCCTAAATAGGTGACAAGATATGTTAATGTAGTTCTGACATGGTGCTAATGTCAGCAAGTGATGAACCCAAATTTGATGGTCAAACAGTCGTCGAGGCAAAAATGCTGAAAAATTGACCCCTATCAAAAGAAAATTGATCAATAGAAACACTATGCTAGATCAAATGGTTGGTGCCAAAAAAAATTGGTAGCCAATAAAGCATGTACAAGTGTCAAAAAGAGATTCTCTAGCAAATAAAATGCCTATACAAGTCAAACCCGTTGATGCTAGGAAAATCAAGGTATGAAACCACATGTAGAAGATGGTAATAAAAACCTACCATAGATCAGTTCTCCAATGAAAGAAGAGAAAGGGAAATGACTGGCATGTGTGTAAATAAGGTGCAAGAAAAAAAGCTTAGAATCTACCTTCTTAAATCCCAAAAAACACCATAGATGGAAGAGATAGTTGATGTTTGAAAAGCATAGTCAATCCACCTTTACAAAGACATATATAGTGGGACCACTATCACATGCCAATAAAATAATCTAAAACTCTCTTATCCATGAATAATCCACCCAAAAAAGTTGGTGAGGTTCAAAAACATCCCCAGTGTATTGATGACTCATAATTTAACATTTGTAGCCCAAAAAGAAATGTCCACCCATCAAAACTCATGTGCATAAAGAGGTGAAAGGAGAACTTGGGGCCTAAGATCAAGATGCATAGGAAATGAATGAGGAGTCAAATGGTGGGACCACTTATGAGGAGCCCAGGCGAGAGAAACAGGTGCTCTTTACGACCTCCAAACAATTTCAAATGGGAATTGTTAGAGAGAAAGAATGGTGCAGAACCCAAAAACTCATGGACCAAAGCAGTATGGGTGGGGTCCCAAGATGGGCCTAACTAGACATTAATAAGTTTAGAACATTGCTTGAATGCATTATATGTATGCAGAGGCTAAGGTAGAATCATTTCGAATGGATGATTTAGTTGTAGGCACTCTAACCCAATGTGTAGTCAACCAATAATTAACCTTCTCCCAAATAATATGACTATACCATTGAAGGAGCCCAACACATGATCATCGAGCAGAGAATTGTACCAAAACATAGGCTCCAACCATTCTGCAAGCATGAGGGCCAATGAATGGCCAAAGTGAATGAAGACCACCAAAATATCAAGATGGCCCAACATATGAATCAAGCTCAGATTTTCCAAAGCCACACATGCCAAAACAAGCATGAGGAAGAACATCGAGGATGGTTGGCAAGCAATCATGCCATGTGGACTCAAATTGAACATGCGCTCCAATAAAAAGGTGTCATCAATGATAATGGAAGAGCACCAAATCAAGAAAATGAATTTGGTTCAAATTTTCACTTCAAAGGAGAAGAAACAGCCATGAGGTGCTTATCTAAGCCCTAGAAATGGGAGAAATTCAAGGAAATAGAATGTTCTACAAGCTCCCAAGAAATCACACCATAAATGAGGTGGAGGTCACAACCATAGATATCATATCATTAACTCTAATGCTAGGTACCCAAAATTCATGTATGTGTAGAAGGCCCAAGATAGGCCCAAGCCATGTGGGAAGCCATCAAAGGCATGAGAAAAAATGTAAAACCAAGGAAAGAAGAATGAGAGGTAGGTGGAGCCAAGGTGTAGATTTGCATGACCTCTACAAATTTTAGACCATAGGAGGCCCTCATCCCACAAACTACCAATGAGCTGAGCAGGAAGCACAAATTTCCTTTCAAAAGGCTTACAAACCTATCACCAAAAAAAGGGCTCGGGTACATGTGGAGTTACTAAAAATGTGAGACCCTCTCTTTGTAGTCAAACACATGCACCTCCTAAAAAATAAACCCAAATTTTGCCAAAAACAAGCCTTAAAATCCATTCTCACGTTGACCAATTTTGATGGCACAAAACCCATAAACCAGTGTAGTGGCTTCTCAAAACCATGGGCAAGCCCAAAATAACCAACGAATCAAAAATTGCATTTCATTTCTTCTAAACAACCAAAAGAGAAGACCGCTTGCCAAAAAAATCTCCAAACAATATGCATGTACCATCATCGAATCTTGAGAGCAAGCATAGAGAATTAGGTGATTGTGGGCCCCACAACTATGAAGGCTAACAAAGACCAATGTATGTACCTCTAGACATGCACTTCCAAACACTCTGCATGTATTTTTGCAAAAAGAAATTTAAAAAAAAAAAGATTTGAACAAAAATAAAAATATCTTGCTACCTCAGGATGTGTGCCTAGGTCAAAATGGCCTGGGTGCAAAATATTTTTGCCTCAAATTCCAATTGTGTTGAAACTAGACATATTTTATATGGAAATGGGGGTTTTCAAGCACTCTAATCTCAACAGTGATGTTCATTTTAGCTCTAAGTGCTATGGAAAATAGGGCTCCCTTAGATCCATTACAAAACCCTTTGAAAGCCACAAATCTAAAAATTGATGTCAAATCTCTCAAGAATAGAATAGGGACATGAAGATCTGGGGCTTTGATACCATGTTGAAGTTGATGAAAGATCAACCCTACAGCACCTAAGAATCACCTTCATGCAAACACTTGTCACAAAAAGAGAGAAGCAAAAGCTATGGAGGCTAGAATTGTCAAATCCATAGATGAGACATTCTTGATGAGAAAAAAGATAGATTTCTATAATCAAAAGTGAATCAAATAATAATTACAAAGAGAGATCATCCTTATAAAGGATATGAAAACCTTAAAAAGGTCTAACTTAGGTTGCATCATAATAATTAATGAAAAATTAATTATCATATGCCTAAATTTTAGCTTAAGCAAACTAGAGTTAATTAGGAAATATCTAATTACTCTAACAAAATCTTCCGTAGGTATTTAGCTTGTTTGACCATCTACAATCCAAGATCATTTTGAAAAATACATTCTAATCTAGAAGCCCCACATGGCCCCTTGAAACACCATTTAAGTTTAATTTTTTCCATCTAGCTAGGGAAGGTTCTCATTTGCAGATGATCCTATCTTATTTATTAGCCTTAGAGAAGTTGATGAAGGGTTGGTTAAATTATGCCAAATTTTCCTCATATCCACATCCCAGTTGGAGAAAAATCCCTCTTCTTTGTAAATATTTCTTAGGCAATTATTTTCTACCTCTAATATAGTTGCCCCTAGTTTGTCAAGAAGTGTTTGGATATCCATCTTTACTTTAGCAAAAATAATGTTGTTCCTTTCTTTCCATATTTCCCATAGGAGGATGGGTGTTGAGATTTTCCATAAATCATTATATGCCTTTGATGAATCTTATTGAGGCCATTTTTTTAAGAAATTCCATAGATTGTCTGATAGAGTTGTTTTCCAATTAAACTTATTATGTAACCATTTCTAGCATTGGTTAGAGGATGACCATTAGAATAATAAATTTTCTACAAATTCATTTTTCCTTTTGTATAACACACATTTCGAAGGCCCGTCAAACCCTAATTTTTTAAATCTATCTATTGTTTGGAGTCTACTTTGTAGAGTGGCCCATAGGAAAATACCCACCTTTGGAAGACATGTTGTGTCCCAACATAAGTTGAGGGGGATTTCCATCTTTTTCCATCCTTGGGAATTCACTAATGCTTTGTAACCTTTTTCGACATTATATTTTCCATTCTTTGCTCCTCCCCAAATGAGTCAATCATTCCTTTCTTTATGATTTACTTGTCTGCTATTCAAAAATTGTTCACTGACACATTTTTAAAGTAATTATTATTGAAATCTTAAATTCTTTTATTTTATACACACACACACACACACAGATATATATATATATATATATATATATCGATAAATGACTAAAGCCTAGATTAATTAATATTACTTGTTGGAATTAATTATTATTATATGTTAAGAAAAGGTAGATTTGAACCCAAGACCTCCCATATAAGAGGCTCGCAAGTTACCATTGCATTGTAGGCTTTTGCCTTATTATTATTTTTATAAGATTAAAGATTAAACATTTAAACTAAATAAAAAAGAAATGGAACTTATTAGTACTTGTCTATATCTATGTTACCAGAAACACAAAAAGAGAAGGTTGTTTAACATTTCAACGGCCAAAACGCATTTCTTCATTGCGCACAACTATTTCTCAAATTATTTCAAAGTTTTTGAAAATTTCAACAACAATATAACAATTATCATTTTTAAAGAAATTATATTTGTGTGTACTTATTTGCCAATTTTAAAGTTAATTTTCCACAAATCTAATTTATCACTTATTTGAAAAATCTAATTTATCATACTATCGAATTTCTCGTAAATAGAAAGACAATAGTTTTAAAATAAAAAGGGACAACTCTAGCTTTTATAATAGTTAAATTTATACATTAACTAATCTATTAATAATTGATTATCTTATCAACTAACATGTTTCTGATTCACCACATAGTTATCTATTTGTTCACCTTATTTTTTATTTGTTTTTATTAATTTTAGAATTTCAAGATTAGAATATTAAATTATTTTTAATATATTTTTTAAAGTAATAATATACTCAATTACTACACACACACACACACACACACACACACACACACACATTTCTTACACGCAATCTTTAAATATCTTGTTTCTCATCACGTTGTCATTCCCACATTTCTCATTTATGGTAACATAGGCTCGTATTAGATACTATTTGTTGTGGTGTCCACAACACATGCCCCATTCCTTGTTGGGAAAGGGGACCTCCTACTTTTTTCAACTCCCAGACTCATGGTTCAAGAGTTGAGAGAAGAAAATTCGGTTAAATTTTTAAGTCGTAGAGTCAAAAAAAAAAACACAAAAAAAATTTAAAATAGAAAAACACATAAAATTAAAAAAATGAAAAAACCAAAAAAAAAGTCAAAAAACATAAAAACATTGGAAAATGGAAAATTTTAAAATGCAAATTTCAATTTCAAAAAAAATAAAAATACCCTACCCTCACCCCTATGCATGCATGCCAAGGCACAGTGTGCAATTTTGTTTGGTGCACGCGAGGATGAGAGGTTATAAAACCCTCCCCCCTAATCTCTTTCCTTCATTCTTTTAAGTGACTAGTTAAGGGGAGCAAGGTGAGCCAACCTTGCCCCCCCTGCACACAATACCCTTGTCGGGAGTGCCTGTGCACCATGTCTGCAAGAAACACCCGCATAGTGCCTTCGGGGGTTTCCATGCGGTGGCACTCATGCAGCACACCCTTTTTGGGTGTGCATGCACTATGCATGTGTGGTGCGCCTGCAAG
Organism: Cupressus sempervirens; assembly: GCA_028749045.1. Classification (NCBI taxonomy): domain Eukaryota; kingdom Viridiplantae; phylum Streptophyta; class Pinopsida; order Cupressales; family Cupressaceae; genus Cupressus; species Cupressus sempervirens. The sequence goes on along the minus strand of CM053793.1, from coordinate 9,738,719 downwards.
TCAACACCTACACGCTAAGTCACATTTTTTTTTTTTTTTTTTTTTGTAAATTTCTTTTTTTTTTAAATATAAAATTTTAAAACAAAAAATATATATAATTTCAAAAAATAAATAAATAAATAAATAAGTCCTCAAGGGGGACATTTTTTTTCTTTTACATTTTTTTTACTTACACTATCTGGTGACTAATGAAATTTTCTTTTCTCGTGATGCGTAGGTAATGTGATCAAATGGCATCCACATCCAGAGTAGTAACCAAGCCCATAATTTTCAAAATTTAAGGCATACCCCCAAAGTTGAGGTTACATGATGATTATACTAAGATCAAAGATATTGACCTCCAACACACAAACTTGGGGAAATTTCTTGAAAGTTTGCAACAATCTGACACAAAGTCAACCTTAGTGTCTACATTGATTTGATCTGGATTAGTGAGTGCAGTATCACATCTTGTGTCAGTGCAATTAGCTGAATTAGTCATGACCCTATCTCAATACTTTGTTCCTAACGAAAGAGTAGTCAAGAGTGTTATTGGAGAAGTTGTCTTAGATCTGTAACCTGATAACATCAAGAGATTCTTCCATCTTCCCAGATTTGATCAGTTCATCCAACTCTCCTATGAACTAGCTGATAGATGGCACAAAGAGCGTCATCAAGAGGCTATTGATATCATACATTCCTTATACTTCATTGTGAAGCCACCTCAAGGAAAGACAATCAGCAAAGTGGATATGGCTCAAGGATATATGAAGGATGACATCAGAAACTCTATCATTCTCCTAAGAAGAGTCATGGGCTTACCTATAGCAAGTCATATTGTGCCATTCATGGTCAACTTCATTGAGACCATCAGGCATACAAAGATACCACTGGATTGGGCCACCACACTAAGTGAAAACCTGTGTGAGAAACTAAGAATGGTAAAGGATAAGAAGAAGTTCTACATGACTTCTTATTTGGTGTACCTACTTGTAGCAAGGGCAACAAACTATCCCAGATTGTATAGGAAGGGCAGTATGCAAGATCCCAATGCCTGGCCATACATAGCCTACCCTTAGTTGGTGAAGAAGAAGCTCTCAGTGTAGAGTAAGGAGTATAGAATCGTAAATGATGTTTTCATCTTTGCAATTATTCAATTCATTGAGGGGGACTATGGGAAGAGGTTATCTGATGAAGCCAAAAAATAGATTATGGCTCTCAGATCCTACTTGATTTAGTTCAAGACATTTACATATATTCGGGTGGGTGGTGCATCTATCAATCCTAAGATGTTTCCAAAATATCCAAGTGACAAGCTCGTCCTATTGGAGATCTCCCAACAAATTGAGTCTACTTATGCAAGGGTCAAAAGACAATAGAGACCCTGTTAGGAATGGCCATTGGTCATTGGGTCACATCAAGTGAAGCAGAAACAAGACATTCTGACCTTCGAGTGGGAATGGGAGAACTATCCTCTTGAAGAATACAACTCTCCTTGGGCATACTTTGACAATGTGTGTAATGTAGGAAGCCTAGCAGGAAAGGAATTCCATAATGAAGATGTCATTGAAGATCATTGGATGAATGCTACAAACGTCTACGATGTCTGCATTACGGACTATTGTAGGATGGCTTTGTATCTAGCAAAAAAGGCTCTACATTTGACTATCCCTGATGAGATAAGACTGGTAGACTCTAAAGAATTACTAGATCCCTTGTTCAATAAAAATAAGGTTGATGAAAGAACCATTCTGAATGCAGAGGTTGACAAAGAGGAAGGAGATAACATCAATCATTGAGAAAGACATGTCATTAGAATGATAAAGGATTGGATCAAGAAACCTTTTCCACTTGATTCGATTCCTAATACTATAATCTTCCATGCACATGCTCACCTAGAAAGGGGTAAGGGAAGGAAAGTTACAGTTCCTATCTTTGTGCTCCAGTCTCTTATTAGGCCAAAGATAGATTATCAGCTTGATTGCCCAGTGGGATATTATCACCCTCCTAAAAGGAAGGGAAAGAGGAAGAGGATTTAGATAGAATAGGTTATAGAACATGTGTCTTCCTAGTAGTATGAATAAATCTCAAAAGAGTCCCAAGGTATTGGAGCCTCTCAAATCCAGGATGAACCTCAGTTGCCCCCTATTGTACCAAGCAGCCTAGAAGAGGGAGAGATTCTAGAAGCCTCCATTCCTTTTGTACAAGAAGAGCCCCCTTCTTCTTCCATCTCCGAGAAACATAAGAGATCGAGATTAAGATGAAGAAAAGACAAAGGATCAACAGAAGATTAGTACCTAAACCATCTATTCCTGAAACTATTCCAGAGGAAGAAGAAGATGAGGAAGAAACAGAATCAAAAGAGGACAAGTAATAAGTACCCCTACAAAGAAGAACTTGGTTAGCTAAATCTGAAGAGTTAGAAAGAAGAAAGAGTGCCACCAGTACCCTTCCATCGACCCAAGTAGAACCATTATAACTGTCTTCTTTAGAAGATGAAGTGCAGCACTAGGTGAATGAGCAAAGGGAAGGAAGTGAGGATGTTTTTTGCATGAAAATTTTTGATTTTGTGCTTCTGGGTACAAATTTGGTTGGGGATAAGATCAGAGACACCCTTACTGGTGAACTCCAATAGGAAGACTAGATGTAGATGTTGCCAAATACACAGGGTCCTAATCTTACTCCTCCATCTCCAACATATATTATTGTGGTAGATAAGGGTTCAGTAACTCCCCCACCTCCAAGTTAAAAAAAGGAACAAGTTCAAAAGGAACCATCACCACAAGAGCAACCAAAGCTGAGGGCTACTGATAAAGCATCAAGAGAGGAACAGATGGTAGAATATACACAATAGCCTTCCCAAGATGCTGAGGAGCAAGCCACAGGATCTACGAAGACTGAAATTATAGAAGGAGAGTCCTCACAATAGGATATGACTCCAAGAAAAAGCGATAAGGGTAACGAGGTAGTTAAACACACCCCTTCATCATCATGAGCCAAGGTTGTAGAGAAACACATTCTAAGATGGTTTTGAAAGGAGATAATGAGGAGTGGTAAGCCTCAGTTTCATGCTTCAGAGGATGATATTTGTGATATTATAGAGATCTTGAACAAACCTAAGTCTCCATTACATGATGTAACACCAATTGCATTTGTCACTACCATACAAAACAAGAATTTATTTTCACAAGTGGCTCTCCCTCCTAAAGGTACAGATGTGGAAGCTATTAGTCTAGAGGGTTATAAAGTGATGGATGTTATGTTGGGAAAGCCTACATGGGATTTAGCCTGACAAATGATGACTATGGGAGTCAAAGAGGTTCTTAGGCACATGGAGCAAGTTGAAATTAAATTCTGAACTCTACAAAGGCAAGTTGAGATCCTAAAGGGATATCTAGTCAAAGTTATAGATCCTCTTGATCTTGAGTTCCCTGAGGAGACTCTAAATACAATTCTTAAAGAAGGGGAAGGTGTATGGCTTAACCCATTTTTGAAAGCTTGTCAAGAATGGTGAGAAAGTCTTGAGGATAGAGGTGTGACCATAATTATAGGATTTGAAGTTATTGCATGCTACGCAAGAGAATGTTGATAAGATTATGGAAATTTTGAGTCAAGACTTTAGTATCATGGATGAGGTACGAGCATGGAGCAAAGATTTGTAAACTCTAAAAGCCATAAAAGTGCAAAGCTACTACATTCTGATTGATGTATATACTAGAGAAGAGCTAGACATGATAGATGATTGGATAGAGAAGACAGTGGATGGCAATAAAGTAATGGAAACATTGCACGAGAAGATCCATCAGCTCAAGGACCAAGCTCAGGGGTGAATTTTGGGAGTAGAAAAGTTGTACAATGATGCATGCTTTGACATCTTTGAAGATTAAGAACAAGAGAAGTTGTTTCTAGTTGAGGTAGTGGAGAATTTCAAGATGACTTTAGAGGAAGCATCCAGTGATGAAGATATTAGACAAGCCTTCAGGATGGAAGAAGCATTGTTGGAATTGGACACAAAACTTGAAGACTTTGCAAAGAATTGAATTGAGGTAGACAACTATAGATAGAAGGTCAAGGACAAGTATGAGGCTTTAGATCTTCTAGAAGGTCAAGGACAAGTATAGAGAAATTCAAGGGAAAACATCTAAACATAGCTTTGGGATGAAGAAGAAGAAAACTAGAATTTCAATATTGACACTTACTAAAATTTTAAGATTTTCACCCTATTGAGGTTCACAGCTCTGCAGGTTCGAGGTCCATAGCTCTGCAATTCAGAGGTGCATCAATAGTTGAATGCTAGTTCCAAAAATAGCACTTTCGATGCATCGAGAGTGCATTTTGATGAAAATTTCATACACCATACTAATTGAAACCACCATTCATATTTATTTGAATGCTTTGGACTGTCTTACTACAATCTTTCTAAGAAGAATTCCTACAGTGAATATTGACACATTGGACAAAGTCTTTGTAGAAGCAATCACATTCACAAAGAAAGCCAATCCTAATGGAGGAGGAATGATGGTTCCAGCACAAGCAGTCCCTACAATGTCAACATAGCCCATGGGAGCACCCACCATGCCTAGCTAGTTCATACCTATGAACCTAGCTCCATTACAATAGGCACCCACTCCACAAACTCAAGAAATAACATATCCAGGGTATGAGCCTCCAAAAACAACTTTCTTTGAGTAGAAAGTGATGGGTCCTATGGAAGCAGATAACAGTCTTCTTTCAGAAGTTGGTCGAATGAAGAAGACTATGTCACAAATGAATAATGAGCTGGCATGTCTTAGGTTGTCACAAGGACAAAATAAAAACTTCCAAAGAAATAATGTTGGCCCCTACAACAACAATTTTGGTTAGAATTACAACATGAACTTCTACAATAATAGTAACAACAAAAATCCAGGAAATAACAATGGCAAAGGAAACAACTTCAATCCTCTTGATCACAACAATGGCTTCCAAAGTCAAAATTGACAATGGAACACTTGATCAAATGATGGAAGAATTCCTTCTAATAACAACAATAACAATGTTCAATATGTTGATATCAGTCAGAATGATGGTAGCCAAAATGTGCCTAGCAATAATGGTTCATACTACAATGGTAATCAAGAGGTGAATCAAAACTCACAAGTAAATGACAATCCTCCTCCTATTCAGTTCAATGCTTTACTATTAGAATCTTATGATTCTACACAAAATACACAAGTGGAACAAAAATAAAATGAGGAATTCTCATTCCTATTTAGCCAAGAACCAGATCTTCAACATGATGAGATGTTTGCCTTTCAAAATGAAAACCAGAGTACATATAATCTTATAAATAGAAAGGATCCCCTAATGAATGGGATTCCTCTGGGTTTGCAACCAACTCTGCTTGATCTAAGAGAAAATAAAAATCTTCTACTAGTAAGACTAGTCTAGGGAGGAAAATAGTATCCAAATCAAGTGAACATACCAACAATACTAAAGAACTCTGCTTGGTCTACTGAAAAAGTACAATGCAGTAGAAGATCTGAAGAAAAATAAAGCCAATATATCCATGTTTGACATGTTACAAAATTGTCCATAACAAAAAGAAGCTCTTATAAAGACGTTAGATAATACAAAGGTTTCCCACAATATGAATGTTGTCCCTCAAAAGATAGTGCTGCAACAAGTAAATGTTGTAGAAGCGATGCCCACTATGTTCAAAGATAAAGTTGAGGTACCCCCATTTTTGCTAAGCATAAGGATATATGGGAAGAATATTCACAACTACCTCATTGATTTAGGAGCTTCATGTAACATAATGCCATTATCAATAGCCCAAAGGCTACGAATTAGTCCTCAACCCTCTAATTGAGGGGTGATAATGTTGGATAAAATAGAGGTAAAAGTCATTGGTGTATTGAAAGATGTGTAGATATAGTTAATAGTTGGCCCTTGTATTCAAGATGTTATTGATATACATGTGTTTGACATTGTGGAGACATATGGATTGCTTTTGAGTAGAGAATGGACAAAATGTCTGAGAGGATGGTTCTCTACAAACTTCACTCAATTATGGTTGCCGTGGAAAGGATTGAACAATTAAATCAAGATAGTTGATGAGCCCAAATTGAAAACAATGATAATATATTACAATGCCCCAAATGAGATAGCATTCTTACAATTGCATTTGAGTTCATACAAAGTGATGGTATTAGATATTGTTCCAAAAAATACACCTCAAGATCAAAATGAAAAACCTAAGGTGGGGATATCCAAAAGTGAAACTGTAACATAGCTCATAAACAATATGGTGACAAATTTACAATGTTTAGGAGAAGAAGTTGATTACACAAAGTCAGTCACTCTAAATTTGAATGTTCACCATGTCAAGAAGTAGTTGTGAAGGTATTGACCCAGATGATGGAAAACAAGGATACAATCACCTCAACAAATGAACCCTCAGAAACTCAAAATTCTGTGAACTCATCCCACCTTGTTAAAAAGATTGAAGAAGAAAGTGAATATCTAAATGTTTCATACAGTGATACCTCTTCAGATGGTGGAGGTTTGTCTCCTCCTCCTCCAGGGATGATCAAAGTCAAAATAAGAAGACAATATGTGAAAGGTAAAGGATGGACTTCAATAGTCATTCATCCTAAACCTAAAGTCGAGGAAATCAAAGAGCTAATAGGGGAAATTCAAGATAAACAAGAAAAAAACACACGTCCTTTATCTACAGGTTATGCAGGGGACTGATCAAGTCCTGCACAAGGAAAGTTACATTGGGTTCCTAAGAAAAAATCATTCAAGGCTCTAGTGAAAGAAAAGTGAAGGACAAATAAGCCTAAAGCAAGAAAACCTAATCAAAATGCAATTTGGACACTCTGCTTCAATGGTTCTAGGTGCGAGATGGGATCTGGTGTAGGTATCAAATTAATCAACCCAAAAGGTAGGTCTTTCTATGTCGCATATCAATTGCAATTTAGATGTACTAACAATGGTGTAGAACATGAGGCGATAATTTGAGGACTCCTCTTTGCACTGGAGAAAGGAGTCATAGGTCTTAAAATTGAAGGGGATTCCCAATTGGTCATATGACAAGTAAAATCCATATATTCTTGCAATGACAAAATATTACTTTCTTACAAGAAAATAGTATGAGACATATTGGATGACTTTGAGGCCTTAAACTTCAAGTCCATTCCAAGAAGAAAGAACATGGTAGCAGATTCTCTTGCCATCTTAGCTAGTGCATTGAAACCAATTGAGAGAACCAAGTTGAAAATATTATTAATAGAATTGGTTGTTGTTCCATCCATCCCCAATAATATCACAAACTTTTAGGTCTTTCAAGATGATCAACATATACTTGAGTTTATCATGTGTAGTCACCATTTTGAGGGACAAGAAATTGATGATACACCAGATGATAGACCTATAGATGAGAGACTTGAAGATGAAAATGAGATTTTTAATTTAAAAACTAATACTATTCCAAAGAGAATGGTTGAAATTGAATGTATCTTTGACCATGATGAATCAAAACTCAATAGAAGGGAAACCAAAGAAAAGGGAATCGAAGAATGTGACTCATACAATTTGGGTACTAATGAAGAACTAAGAATGTTATAGATAGGAAATGCATGCAACTGACAAGAAAGGGATGATATGCTCAAATTACTCACCGAGTATAAGGATTCCATTGCCTAGAGCTATGAAGAGTTGAAGACTTATGATCCCAAGATTATCACACATGACATCCCGTTGAAGCCTGATGCAAAGCCATTCCAACAAAGACAAAGACTTATAAATTCTCTCATTGAACCATTGATCATGAAAGAAGAAAAGAAGTTATTGGATGCTAAGATCATATTTCCTATTTACCCTTCCAAATGGGTGGCCAATTTGGTTTTTGTCCAGAAGAAGATAGGAGATATTCATCTTTGTGTTGACTTTAGCAACTTGAATTTAGCATCCCAAAAAGACAATTATCCACTACCCTCACTAGATGAGGTTTTGAAAATTGTCAATAATTCAAAAATGATGTCATTCTTGGATGGTTACTCAGGATATAATCAAGTGATGGTTGACAAAGAAGATAGGCTAAAGAGGAATTTCACAATGAAGTTGGGAACTTTTGCCTATAGAAGGATGCCCTTTGGACTAATTAATGTGAGAGCTACATTTCAATGTGCAATGGATGAAGCTTTCAAAGGGTTGATTAACACATGTATATTTATCTACATGGATGACTTGGCTATATTTTCAAAAGATCAAAGTACTCATATTGCTGATCTAAGGTAGGTATTCAATAGATGTCGTAAATATGACATATCTCTCAATCCCAAGAAATGTTCATTTGGTGTTACTAAAGGAAAGCTCCTAGCACATGTTATTTCTGAGGCTAGAATCTCCATTGGTCCAGATAGAGTTGAGTCTATTTTGAAGTTAGAACCTCCACACAGTCAGAAGGAATTAAAGTCATTCTTCGAAAAGATAAACTTTGTGCAAAAATTCATAAGTGGATTTGAAGAGATAGTTCATCCCCTTAATGAATTACTCAAGAAAGGGGCTAAGATGAAATGGTTACCTAAGATAAAGAAGTCGTTTGAAGATATCAAGGTTTCCATTTCAATAGCCCCAGTTTTGGTGAGTCTAGATTATGAGTTACCTTTCAATATCTATTTCTTTGCTTCCAAAAATTCTTGTGTAGGGAGCCTAACACAAAAAAGAGAGAAGGAAGATGAGATACCAATTAATTTTAAGAGTTTTTCTTTGAAGAATGTAAAGTTGAAATATTCAAACCTTGATAAATAGTCCTTTGTGTTAATCAAAGCAGTAAAGAAGTTTCATCACTACATACTTAGAAGTAAGGTGTATGAAATTGTACTTGATCCATCAGTAAAGATACTTTTGATGCAAAATGAACTTGGTGAAAGCAGAGGAAAGTGGATGACCATACTTCAAGAATTTAATCTATGAGATTAGTTAGAGGTCAAGGGTTGTCAAAAATGATAGCTGATAACCAAGATGGAAATGAAAAAAAATTCAAGTTTGACGATGAGATAGATGAAGATGGTTGTATCACAAGTTGATATTAACCAAGGAGTGGTGACGGGTTTGTGGTACCAAGACATTGTTTATTATCTCTTACAAGACCAATGCCCCCAAATGGATGAATAGTTCACAACGTAGGGGACTTAGGATGAAATGCGAGTCTTACATGTTACTTGATAACAAGTTGTATAAAAAGAACTATGAAGGGATCTATCTGAAATGCTTATACATGAAGAAGCTAAGGATGTCTTGGAACATTTTCATGAGAAGTATGGTACATGACATGGTTTAGCAGAAGCAATAGCTCACATGATTTTAAGATCATATTATTTTTGGCCCTCGATATTCAAGGATACTTTTGAGCATGTGCGTTCTTGCCATATATGCCAAACCAATGCTAACAAAGAGAGGCACCCAGCAGTGCAATTATAACTGGTGTACAAGGTGTGCCCCTTCACAAAGTGAGGACTAGATTTCATAGGTCCTATCAATTCACCCTCATCAACTGGCCATGCATTCATCCTTACAACTACAAATTATTGTACACAATGGATGGAGGTAGAGACATTCGAGAATTTCACTGCTAAGGTGGTGACTAACTTTCTAGAAGAACACATTGTTACCAAATTTGGAATGCCTTTCACCCTTGTGTGTGATAATGGGTCTGCATTTGCATCCGCATTCTTGAACCAATGGACATTTGAAAAAAAAGTCATTATCAAGTTCACTTCAAATTACTACCCACAAGGAAATGGGCTAGCAGAATCTACAAACAAGAACTTGGTCACAATAATAAAATAATTGCTGAAGGAGAATCCTAGGGATTGGCATACACAACTAAAATATGCCCTCTGGACATATCGAGTAAGAGTAAAAAATTCCTTGGGGACTTCTCTATATTTTCTTTTTTACGGGCAAGAACTAGTATTCCCACTTAACCTTAGAATTTCCATTTTGAAATCCATGAGTGGCTATGCTAAAGATGCCGACAAAGTACAAATTAGATTGATGAATATTTTAGATATGGATGAAAAATGAATAGCTGCATTTGAGCACATGGCTAAACATCAAGCTATTGTGAAAAAATAGTTCAACAAGAGGGCCATGATCAAATCATTCAGGATTTTTGACCTTGTTCTGCTCTAGGATAAGGTGAAAGAAAAGCCAAGTAGGCATACCACATTTCAATGCTTGTGGATAGACCCTTATCAAATCATAAAAATTCTAGGAGAAAACACTTTTAGGCTCAGTTCCTTAAAGGGGGAATTTCTTCCCTTTCCCATAAATGGGTAGTTTTTAAACCATTATTTTGAAGCCAAAAAGACAAAAAAATAAAAAAAAATAGTTAGATTTTATTTTCACATTTAGTTTAGATTTTATTTCTATGAGTGTGTTTGCTTTCATGTTGTGTGTTTGATTTCAGTTGTGTGTTTTCTTTCAAAGTTGTGTCAGTCTTGAGGGTAAGGTGCACTTGAGGTTTTTTCTTAAGATTTCACTAACCACTTCTTGGTTCTGATTTCAGGAAGAGGTATTTCTTTGTCAAAACATTTGGATGATTGTGTGTCTTATACCAACCAAGTAATAGATATTTCTTGTGGAAATAGGGGACTCTTAATTTGGAAATCAGAGGTGTAGACCACCAAGTTCTCAACACTTTGCAAATTTAAATATTTGATTGTTTTAGGTGTTGTTGATTTGAATTCAAAGATGGAGAGAGATGATCCAAATTTCAACTAGTTCAAACAGGAGGGGTCTCCTTGAAAGGTTACTAAGATCATTGATTTGGCGTGAGAGTTTTCTTGAAAGTTTTAAAAGAGGAATGCAAGGGATGTTCACAAGAGATTGAATTTGAAAACTGACACCAATGTTCTAACTACATAGTCTAAGTGTAGTTAGGATATAGGAAAAAGAAAAAAGAAAAAGAAAAAGAGCCAAAATATGTTGTTAAAATAAGGTATCTTGTATTCAACGTATTGTTCCATCAAAAGTAACATTTTGAACAACATGGAGCGATTATTCAAAAGCCAAAAATTTAAAAGAACATGGCATCCTACCAAGAATCCTCGAATTGATTCTCTTAGCTAGTCAAGTAATTGATTGATAAAAGCCTTCATCGAGATTCTGAATGAAAGAGCTAGGAGGAGTGGAAGATTGTTTCGAGTTGTCAGAAAACTTTGATTGATCGCATCTTGAGACATCAAAGGGAATGAATAGATAAACACACACACTGAGTTTGAAGGTTTCAAGTTCTGATATTTTGATTGAAGAGTCATCCAAAAGATGCTAGAGATATCCAAAGTCTAGTTGGTGTTTGACACATGTTGCAGGAATGTTTGCTGATGAAGAAATGCCTTGGTCATTTCTTCCTTTTTTTGGGGCTATTTGTTGTGGTGTCCACAACACACACTCCATTCCTTGCTAGGAATGGGGACTCCCTACTTTTTTTGACTCCCAGACTCATAGTTTGAGAGTCAGGAGAAGAAAATTTAGTTAAATGTTTCAATTGTAGAGTCAAAAAAAAAACACAAAAAATTATAAAAATAAAAAAGAAAAGAAAAGAAAAGTCCAAAAACACAAAAACATTGGAAAATGGAAAAATATGAAATGTAAATTTCAAAAAAATAAAAAATAAAAAATCCTCCCCTCACCTCTACGCATGCATGTTGAGGTGAGGCTCACAATTTTTTTTGGTGCATGCAAGGAGGAGAGGTTATAAAACCCTCCCTCCCTATCTCTTTCCTTCATTCTTTCAATCAACTCATTGAGGGTAGCAAGGTGAACCAACCCTTCCCCCCTACATGTAGTGCTCCTGTTAGGCATGCACACGCTGCTTCTGTCTAGCGCTTTTGCATCAGAGCACTCATGTGACGCATCCACAGATAGAACCTACACAATGCCCTTCAAGTGCATCTGCATGGTGGAACTTGTATGCTGCACCCTTTTTGTGCATGTGTGCACTGCGCTTGTGTAGACATTTAGAGGTGATGCCCTAAGGCATTCGTCGTAGTGACCTTGTGCAGAGCACTTTGCATGCTTGCGCAGTATGCCAATGCAATGGCACTCATATGGCATGTGTGGCATGCCCATGCTTGCACAGCGTGCCCATGCCCTATGTCACATTTTTTATTTATTTTATTTTTTGCAAAATTCTTTTTAAAAAAAAAAAAAAAAAAAAATTTAAAATATATATATATATTTCAAAAAAAAAACAAAAAAAAAGGTCCCCAAGGGGGACATCTTTTTTTCTTTTACTTTTTTTTACTTATGCTATCTAGTGACTAATGACATTTTCTTTTCTTGTGATGCGCAGGTAACGTGATCAAATGGCATCCACATTGGGAGTAGCAACCAAGCCCGTAGTTTTCAAATTCCAAGGCATACCCCCAAAGTCAAGGTTACAGATGATTACATTGAGATAAAAAGATACTAACCTCAAACACAAGGACTTGGGAAAGTTCTTGAAAGTTTGCAACATTCTAACAAAAAGGTCAACCTTAGAGTCTGCATTGATCTGATCTGAATTAGTGAGTGCAGCGTGACATCCTGTGTCGGTGCAATTAGCTGAATTGGTCATCACCCTATCTCAACACTATGTTCCTAACAAAAGAGTAGTCAAGATTAGTCATGACCCTATCTTAGCACTTCATTTGGATACTCTATCATTCTCCTTAGCAGAGTCATGGGCTTACCTATAGTGGGTCATCTCACTCCATTCATGGTCAACTTCATTGAGACCATCAGGCATGCAAAGATACCACTAGATTGGGCCACTGCACTAAGTGAAAACCTGTGTGAGTAGCTGAGAATGATAAATGATAAGAAAAAGTTCTACATAACTTCTTATTTGGTGTACCTACAGGAAGCAAGGGTAATGAACTATCTTGAATTGTACAAGAAGGGTAGTATGCAGGATCCCAATGCTTGGCCATGCATAGTCTACCCTTAGTTGGTGAAGAAGAAGCTCTCAGCATAGAATAAAGAGTATAGAATCGTAAATGATGCTTTCATCTTTGCAATTATTTTATTCATTGAGGGGGACTATGGGAAGAGGTTATTTGATGAAGCCAACGCACAGATTACAGCTCTCAGAGCTTACTTTATTCAATTCAAGACATTCACATATATTCAGGTGGGTGGTGCATCTATCAATCCTAAGAAGCTTCTGAGATATCCAAGTGACAATCTGGTCCTATTAGAGATCTCTTGGTAGATTGAGTTAGCTTATGAGAGGATCAAAAGACAATAGAGACCTTGTTGGGAATGACCATTAGTTATTGGGCCATATGAGGTGAAGCAAAAATAGGACATTCTGATCTACAATTCAGAGGTTCATTGATAGTTGATTGCCAGTTCCAAAAATGGCACTTTACATGCATCGAGAGAACATTTTGATGGCAAGTTTCACTCTAACACATGCCTAGTGATGAGCCAAATTCTATTTTTGGTGCCTCCATGCACTTCCACTTTGACTAATGGCTTCCTCTTACTTTCTCTCTCATGTTTTCATTGTTTTTGACATGTAAAGGGATCATGCATCCAATTAATGAATAAAATGTGGATGGAGTCCCTCTAAGAACTAGATTAATTGTTAGTCTATATATATATATATATATTTTTAATGTTTTAAAAGCATTTTATTGCATGATGATATCTCTCACTCTCAACACAAATTGAGGAGATGATTTCTTATAAATACCCCATTGTAAGATATAATAAAGGCTTCCATTATTATGCAATAAAATTATGCTTTTGGTGCTCACATTTGGAATGTAGTCATTCTTGCCTGAATGTGTCATTGTTTTGTGGATTTTATTCATGAGATTGTGATTGAGCCAAAGGCTTATTGCTTTGTTTCTGGTTGTGTGATCTTTTAGTTTTTGTGTTTTCTATAGATTTGCAAATTTCGCTGATGTATCTAGCTTGAGGAGAGATCACAAATTTTGCTTGCATAACTCTTTGTCTCACATGAGCGTACTTTTCATGGCCTTGCAATTTGATGAAGAGTGAAACATCATTTGGTTATTAAAATTTCCCATTGACATTTGCATTACTGGATTCTAAGAAGCATTGCTCCTATTTTCATTGGTTTCCTACTGATTTCTTTGAAAGTTTAAATTGAAACATGTTGTTTTCTGTAGCTTATATCTGTTTATGATTTCAATTCCAAGTTATTTCAATTTTATGTTATTTTCTTTTAGTTTTGTTATTTTCTTTGCTAACACCTTGTTAGAATAGGAACTCATTTTAGTTGCACTATTAGATTGCATTCATTGAAAACTTAGAAAATACAAAAATATTGTTCTTTTTGTGTGAGATTTTGAGACAGAAAACAAATGTACTTCATTCTAAGATGATAATAGAACCAACAAATGCCTCCTCGCGAACAATCACATTTATTTTCAACTAAGCAAATTTTGGTACATTGTAGGACAAATACTAAACCTTGGAGTTCATCCCAAAAGATTAGCTTTTCAAGAGAGGAATTGTGCAATGTATTCCTGCCGTTGACCTCGTGTAAAATAACCACCCAACACTAATTTAATTTTGTTCAAAAAATACTAAATAAAGCATTTTATTCCTTATGATGTAAATTGATTACATTTGATATAAAATATATTAGAACTTTATTAATTTTTTATGTTTTATTTGGTTGATTGAAACATCACCATTTATTTATTCCCAAATAAGCTTTATTGGTTTTCTGAAGTCTCCATTTTTTTCTCCAATGCCATGCAATTTCTCAAAAATGAACACATGTCTTATACTATTTTTTAAGCCCCAAACTGTGTCTTAGCTAATAAATTCCATTTCTTGTCAATGTTTTCTATGGCCAAAAATTCTATTTAAAAAAAAGTCTTGAGCAACATGTGTTAATTATTTATACAATTGAAACTTGTGAATGTTCTTGGCATACCTACCTATGCAAAGAAGATGAATTTAAGCCTCTATTATCCGATCTGAGCATTGAATAGCTCGATCAAAAGCTAAATCAATGTCATTTTCAGATTTGGTGATGTTTGTTCAAATTTATGAAGGAATTTATTTTTATTTTTTTTAAAATAGATTTTTCCTATAAAAATTGATTCTAACAATGACAAGTGCAGATAAATTCTCATAAATATTTGACAAATATACTACTTAGAGGGCTGAAAGTACACATAACCAACATTGGATATGAGGAGTTTTCTTTTCTTTTGTGGAGGTCTCTCAAGGAACCTATATCTTAATTAATTCTAAATTAAAGTCTTGTCCTAACTCATTTTAAATTTGATTTACTTTAATACTACAATTCTATATCAATATTGAGCTTACTACTATTCTCCTTTATAAATGGAAGACGTAATTTCTTTGGGAGCTTGATTAGTCATTTTATTGCTTTCCTGTGGGCTTGGAGATATTCATATTACCAAAAATAGTGGATTTCTTCCTTGAGGTTTGCATTTTAATCACGAAAACTTTCCTTACATCTTCCAAATAGTAGTTTTACTTGTCTACCAGTATTCTCCCCACCTTTTCTTCCTTTTGCATATTTATAACTCCATTGATCATAATTCTACTTAGTCTTATTTATATAGTGTGCTTAATATTGTTTATATGGTGTATTATTATAATACTATATAATGATTGTTTATAATGATAATTACAAAATTGTATAATTACAAAAATATAATTCAAATAATTATACTAATTTTTATATAACTAGAGGAAGTACTTAGCCACTTTGTGGCACTTGTTAATATTTGACTTCTAATATTTTAAAAATAGAACAATTTTTTGTGTTTAAATACATCTATTAATGAATGTAAATATTTCATATTAGTTTAAAATGTTAATAAACTTTAACAAAAGGAAAGATTGAAATTCTTCTTACACTATTTTTTTCCTTAGATGAAATGAGAGGATCACAGCTTAGAGTTGTATTGCAATGTATTTTCTTGTGCTAAAATAATTATTTAAAACTTTCCATAACATAAATAGATGCATTGGATGATCTATTTTCGTATAAATTTCTATCAAAGAGGATCAAATGAAGATTTTAGAAAGGCATGCGTTCCTCTTTGTTGATGGAAAAAAGTGAATACTTGTGCCTCCTCGTGCAACTCTGCTACTGTTGCACCCCTTTTTGGTGTTGAGAAGTTGGTTCAAGGAATTATGGATGATGAGTGTGTGAGGCAAACTCATGAATTGAACCGATGGGTCTGTGGTACACCTATAATTAGCTAGGTACTCCTTTCTCATGAACTAGATTGGTATCTCAGACATCACACTTGACAAGTATTGGTTAGCCTCAAACAACACTCTCTTTATTCTATTTGTCTCCCTCTTTGATATGTTACAGGAATTTAGGGCTTAGAGGAATTTATTCCCTCTTCCCACTAAGATTGACTTCGATGAGGACCTCACAAAATCCCAAATGGAAGATTTGAAGCATTCTAAGAGCCTCATCGCTGAGGCTAGGCACAATGGTAAGTGAGTGGTTATCCATAACCTCAGGGAAGGTGTTCATGATTCTCATGTTAGCATGAATGCTGATGGTATTCCTTTGGGGTAGTATCCTAAGCATTAGAGAGTATTGACATGTTACATTCATAACTATGTTTATCATTGATGTCAAAACAATAGTAAGTTTGTGAAGACTAATAGAGCAGCGTATATAGATCTTATTTGTATAGATAATGTTTTGATCATTTGGTGGTGCACATTCATGGACATGTTCTATACCATGTCCTAATGTTAAGGTTCAATGCATAGTATCTAAGTCAAAGATGTACAAAAGCTATGCTTGATTTACAAAGAGCATTACAAAGACAAAGTACTTGAGAAGCGATTTCTAATGCTTGTATTGTATCTTCTAATAGAGATTTAATTTGGAGATGTGTAGTTAGCCATTGACATAAGACAATTTGATGATGATGTCACTAAATGTGCAAGTCCTAGTATTGCACATGTGAGAATTTGTATAGAATATGAACTAATAGTTCTATTGTAATTATAAACTAATTAATTATCTTATTATAATTAATTAGGAAAGCTTCAAGGCCAAATCAAGGAATTATTTTAAAGATACCATATAAAGGAAATATTATTTCCTTTTTTGTAAAGTATTTTCTATATCTTCTATGTAAAGTGTGAAAAGGAGCAAAGTCTTTGGTGAATGCGAGTAAGCGATCCAAGGGATTATTGGATGTGCCATTTGCAATCTGGTTACAAGATTAGAAGGAGCAGAAGTTTGATTGATAGGACATAGAAAGAGGAAGGAGAAATAATATTCATTTCTATTATTCTGCAACAAATAATATAGAGATCATTTGGACAATGGGTTCATTGGTCTTACCCCTGAAGCTATTTGGATAATGGATCCATCTATCTTCTACAACTCCTAATAGGGATTTAAAGTCCCCTAATAAGGATAGATATGTATTGAATGTTATTATAGACTCCTAATAGGGTGCATCCTCTAATAAGGAATATTTATATTAGTACATCATCTTGTGGGTACCATCTCCACCAGGGTTTCCCCTCTAATCAAGGGTTGCCCTAGTTAACATATGTGATGTGATTATACATTAGTATCTTATTATGGTTGTTGATTATATTGCTTACATGGTTAAGTTTATTTAAGGTTTTTAATTCTGATATTAGTTGGATAACTGATTTACCCCCCACACTCAGTTATATTGGTGGACTATATATTATAACATCTCCTCTTAGTAGTTGGATATCGAGACAGGCCCCCAAGGCTACATGAAATTCTCACTAGCAGTTGGACAATGGTGGACCCTACTTTGAGTCTCTTATTGTCAACTATTAGAGTGGTAATGTTTCTTTGTGGCCCCCATAGGGTCTCCTCCATGATGTTGTTGGCTCTGTATATGTCTCGATCATCACCAAGATGCATGAGAGTCTCCTTCATCTGCTTCTAGGTTTTGTTCGGTATTAGTGGCTATATAATTTTAGGGAGGAGGTGAAAGACTCTAGTGGTGTTTGAGACTTAGGTGGTGTGGGTTGTTTGGTTAGAGATGATCTCTTCAATGCTACCTCTTTGTTCCACACCAATGTCCATGCTAGATTCCTGTGGATCTGTATTAGTCCTACTAGTCAACATTAGAGGGACATATTTATCATCATTTTCTATATCCTACCTTCTTCTCCCCTATATACCATTCATAATGTAGAGGATGTGGGCCCATTCCTTGACTTGTATGAGTGTATCTCCAAGTTTGTGGCTATGCATGACATCATTTTACTAGGTGATTTTAATGCCCAAACCAAACATTTGTAGACTCCTATGCATGACTATCATGCTAATTGGACTTGTACTTCTAAGACAAATCTTGCTAGCCTAGGTCTTTAGTGCACCTCACAGGATTGTCAAGGGCCACTCTCTATTAATAATTGTCAACTCCTCCAGCTTTGCAAGTCCTCTAACCTGGTGATTTTGAATGACCTCCCTTGCACTCACAGTAAGTTGTTTACTTATAGATCCCACTGTGGGGTGCAAGTGTTGTGGGCTATGCCTTTGCTTGTGCCCTCTTCATTCCCTTCATTCTCTGCTTCACCATCACTTGCCTTCCCCTAGTGGACCATGCTCTTCTTAGTCTCATGCTTTGCTTCTCCCATCACCTTTCGCCTCCTCTCCTCCTCTAACCACCCCCACCCCCACCTGATGCCTAGCAGGTGACTTTCCACACCCCTATCTTCTTCTACCTCCTTGAGAGTGATGGTGACCTTTTCCTTATTCATCTCAAAGGGCTCCTTCCCCTTGTTGGTTCCTTCTTGTCTAGGAGGTGGGCATATGCACTGAGTTGTGGTTCCAAAAAGATGATAGGTTTTTTTTTCTTCTAATTTTCAATACGCACTATAGCGCATACGCGCTATGGCTTGGGTCACCCAAGCCATAATGCATACGTGCTATAGTGCGTATGCGCTGTAGCGTGTACGCGCTATTCTGATGTCCAAAAATTTAAATGATGTGCTACAAACCTGCAACCCATCATTTTCATTTTGTTTTTTGGCTCTCCAACAGTGTGTACACCAGTTTGACAGCAAAAATTCACCACCATTTGCCAAAATGCCTCCTCACCGATGAAATCCAAGACAATGAGCACACCCATGATGACGAGGTAAGTGATATAAACTTAACTTTGTATTGTTTAATATGTTTTCCATTTTTTATTATTGGTTTTTGATATTATTTTGTAGGGTTTTTACAAATTTCATTTAGATTTTTTTATTTAGTTGGATTTCAATTGATTTTTTATCAAGAAATGTCAATAATCAACTAAAAAATCAACAAAAGCCTCAAGAACCTCAAAATCAAAACCGTCCTTAAGAAGAACAACAAATTTCACAACTCGAACCAATTGTAAGACATCCGCCAACCACACAAGAAAATATAAGAAATGAAATATAGAGAGGCAAAACTAAATTAGAAAGACTCATTGCTCGGTTGAAATAATCCAGACAAACCAATCCAATGAGGGCTCAATTGGCATCATCCCTAGAATCAATTAAAACTCAGATAGCCTTAGTTAGTGGTTAGTTAGATATTTGGTAGGCTAAGAGGGATGAACAAAAAAGATTTTATGCAAATAAATTGTCATATGAAGATGTTAAAAAAAAAGAAATATCAAAAGGTAGTATATGTGCATTATTTAGAAAACCTGGTGAGCCAAATACTGTTAGAGAGGGTACTAAACAATTCCCCATCCATTGGTGCATACACAATGCTATTAGAAATAATTTTTGGGATAGATAGTGGATGGTTTTTGATGCCCCTCCTTGCAACAATCATGAGGTCCCCATGTATTTTTTGAAGAAATTATATTGTGAGTTTGTCCTTGGGGAGATCCCCAATTATTTTGATATGTTAGACTCCTAGGGTAGAGGTGGGGGGTCATCATTTGAGAGGCCAGGAGCATGTCATGACCCTAATGTAGTTAGGGCACCTGTGGTCCATCCAAAACATGAGCATGTGATTATTCCTTCAGTTGTGAAGTAACATGTAGAGGCCAGCACTCTAGGGACCATTAATGCTTTGATGCAAACCCTCATCCATTCCATGAGCCCATTAGTTGAGGGGGAGCCTTCTATGCATCGTGGTCACATCTGCACTTCATGCAAATCCCTATGCACATTTGGAACTCATGCCGGAGATGGTGCGGATGATGGGCTTGTCACTAATGAGTTCCTAAATGAGACATTTGGAATTGACACATAGGTAAATTACTAATTTGATCACATTTCATATATATAGTGAATGATTAATTAATTAACATTTATTGACATTGTTCAAAATTTAGGGTCAAAGTGTTGCTGGGCCTAGCAGCGATCCTCTAGGCCCTTTTTTTGTCCCTTCGATGAGTCCTAAGGTATGTATCAATTTAATCATTTTAATTAATACAATATATTTATTACGTAATCATATTAAGGATTGAAAAAATAAATTATGCATGTGCATCAGTTCTCCACAGGACCCTCAACCTTTACCACAGACACAGAGCAGAGACATCATACGAGCTTCACACAGGTACAATTATTTCATGGTAATTTAATTCATTTGATTATATTTATTCCATGTTTCATGTTAGATATAACATGTATTGTATGACATGCAGCTCATGATGTCGAAAACACCTCGTCATCTGCGACAGTTTGTTGATAGTGGAGTGGCTGTAGCTGTGGCTAGCTCATAGCTACTGACGGAGGTATGAAATTTTTTTCTTCATTTTAGTTTTTGTTTATAATAGTTAATCTCAAAATTTCTAATGTTATTTATAAGTGATTATATTTATTGAATTTTTGTAGGGTCTTGTCACACATGATCGTCCACGAGCATTTGAGGTGGACTTATAGAGTGACTATTTGTTGGTGGTAAGAAAATAATTTATTTTGTGTGTACATATATTTGATTTCAATGTATAATAAATATTGATTCATATCTACTTTCTTTGTATCAATTGGACCTGGAGAAGAGCCTCAACAAGAGGTCAAGTGAGTGTGTTAGGAGGGCCCCATCATCTCTACTATCTCCCTCCACATGATGGTAGAGGACGTCAAAAGAGTTGTTTCCCTCCCCTCATGGGAAGGAAAAGATGTAGTTGAGATATTCGATATATATATATATATATATATATATATAGAGAGAGAGAGAGAGAGAGAGAGAGAGAGAGAGAGAGAGAGAGAGAGAGAGAGAGATTTGTTTCCTTCCCCATGTATATATATAGGCATCAGAGAGACATATTTGACATACATTTGATGTACATATGACATTCTATATTTGATGTATGACATTTATTTGATGTATGACATTATTGGTTAATATATGATATGTTTGTTCATATATGACATTATTGGTTATCATAATATATTATGTGTTTGTTAATGTATATGACATTATTGGTTATCATTTTATATTATATGTTTGTTCATGTATGACATTAAATTAGATATGTTCATGTATGACATTAAATTAGATATGTGCGTGTATGAAATTAAATTCAATTGCTAGAGAGTTGCCATTATGTCTACCAACTAGTAGATGTTCTTTTTTGCTTTATTAGTATTTCTCAAAAATTGTAAAGAAGCTGTTTTTGGTGAATAGTTGTAAAAAATTGTGATCATTGACTTCATGTACTCATGGCTTTGGCTGCGAACACTCGTAACTTTGGCTATAAGCATCCATGGCTTCGGCTATGTGCACTAGTGGCTTTGGCTGTGAGCATTTATGGCTTTGGTTGTAGGCACAATAGAGCCTTGGTTGTAGGTTGTCTTTCTTGTTGCATGTAAAAGTTACCTTCAAGAATATCATTAGTCTAAGATCCTTACAATTAAAATACTATGACATAATACCTTGGAAATAATAGTCTTTAACCCATTACTTTATTTGTTAAAACATCATGTAGTATCTACTATAGTGCTTCTACTCAAATATGTTTTCAAAAATACTTAGTATGGAAAAGAAATGTCTATGGAAAGCTTGTCAAATAGGATATTGAAGAACTAAATGTGGACAGTCATTAGTACCCATCAAAGAATATGGACATCTTTCTCAAGCAAGCCATATGACATTAGCTTAATTTATAAATTTCCTTTGCAAATAAGTAGAAGATGCTATGAATCTTAATAAAGAGTTAATCACGAACTCATTATTCCATCTAAGAAGCATATATCACCCTAAGCCAATTAACCGACATGATAAAAATTAATTCAATTTCAACAAAATTTTGAGTATAACAAGCATCTTAGGGATTCTTACAAGAATTAACATGATGTTCACAAGAGCATTACAAGTTCTCATAATTCTATTTCACATATTGTAATCATATTCAATTTTGAATGGCCATTTGTGTTACACGCATAAGTTTTCTTTAAGGTCTTTTAATTCTAGACATGAATTTTATTCTGAAGCTTTTCTGTGACAACTCACTCAATGTATATATTGTTGTTCCACATTATGCTGATTTGACTTTCATTGGTTGATCTGGGTCTAGACATGACGTTATTCACTACCTTTTTTATATATTATTTTTTTGTAGTGAGGTTCTAGCCCGAATGAATGTATTAATCATCGAAGTTGTGAACCTTGGTCAAGATCCTTACAAATATATTTTCAAATTGGACCTCAAATAGTTTTCTCAGTCACCCCCTGTACACAGATACTAAAATTGTAGTTAATTAAAAAATTAATACTGAATTAACACAAGTTTAATTGAGAAGTATTATGTACCTCAATAGGCTAGATTATTATTGACTGGGAAGCTTTATCTTAGAGCAGTTGGTTTCCTAAATCTTTAGCTCAATGACACTCTTACGGAATGTGAAATTAGGTATGCTAGCTAAGGAACATTCTTTAAAAGGCAGAGGAAACTCAAGACTCACATGTTTCCAATCAATATAAATGTTTAAATTGCTTCTCTAATTTTATCCTATTTATGATCTTCTTAAAACTTAACTTTCTAAATGCATTGATGGGGAAATAAAGATCTTCTAGGAACTAAAGGCTAATCATCTTTAATACTTACAATTCTTTGTTTTAATCTAATAATTTAAAAAAGATTGTACAGTGTTTTCAAAGAGCAACACTTGTCTCTAACATCATAAGAAGGAATATCCAAGGAGAATTACCACTGATCCCCCACCACCAAATTCAAGAGAAAACAAAAATCCACTACTAAAGAGATAGTAACAATGATCATCCCTAGTCCCTCCCTTATCACAAAATGATTACCATCAAAATCTTCATTTCCAATTGTGTCATGTGCATTGAAGCGATAGTAACATTTTCACTCTCTTACCTAATGTCTCCCATTTTTGAAACTCCTGGGGAAGGACGAGGCCATCTTCTCAATACTTCAAAATACAATGAGTTCCATTTTTTCCCATATTGATAATCGTTGACTTAAAGTATAGTCAAAGTATTGATAGCCCATAGCAACTCAAACCTTGTAATATCCCATTTGTAAATGAGCTCATAAATAAAGTTCAATAAACCCGCATGAAATAGTGAAACGAAAGTTGCATACTTGTGAAGATGATCAGACTGCAAGTGATGAATATGTCTGAAATCTATATTCAGTTCTTTTACTATGCATATAAATGGTTTTTAATATAAAAGACTTATATATACTAGATAAATAATCATTTTCTTACTATCCTATCCTTATCCTTGGCTGATCTCCGGTAGACCATTTCTTAACCATCCTCCTTCGATCTATAGGTCACTGTATTAATCTAGTTCATCTTGTCTCTACTCGAATTAATAAGAATTAGCAATCTCAAGGATTGCCAAAAGAGGAATGGGTACAAGTGGAAGATAGGATTTAGAAGTGAGTTTAATTAAAACATAATAAATAGTGTATTACAAAAAGGAAAATGGTATGTTCTTCGCAATCTACTCCCTTATACATTGTATCAATGTTTCACATTGAACCTGATAGAGAACATCACAACACATAACTAACAACATAGAACAGGCATCCTAGCCACCTCAAGAACATAAAATTTCAAAAACCAAAGTGCACAAGTTTAAATTCAAAGCCTCAAAGGTCAAGATCACAACAAATAAAAATAAATAAATAAATATGAACAAAACCCACATTTGATGGAATCATAGAAAATCTAGTGGCTAGATAGTTACAAGCTGATTCAAGCTAATCCTTCATCACCATTAAGGTTGAAAATAATATACCCAATTGAAAACCAATTTACATATACAAAGTGACTAACATTACTCACAAAGAGGGAGTAGAAGCTACACACTATCTTGCATCCAAGTTGTGCTAATGAACATAACCAAACTTATGAAACATTTACCAAGTTCCATGATTTGTCTTTCCAAAAATGACATCCTAGATACGCTTTCCAACAATATAATTAAGATATGCATCACCTGAGATGGCATTGTAGAATGAAAATAGAATGGGATCTCCAAAAATCAAGAGATGTTATTGTAGGTCTCTACAACACAGTCCTCTAGGAACTGGAATCTCATCCATATCTTGCACAAGCTCTGAGGTATGCCATGTCAAAGATTGTAGCCCTGTGGCATTTAGTGACCCTTAGGGACATTCTGATTGAGCGTACCTGAGAACATTTGAACACTGAAGGGGACAAGAAAAGGTTGTAGATAGGGTTTATCCAGCCACCCAGAGCTAATGGAGTAGACAGTTTGATCCCACGACGAAAGATGAGAGAGATTTGGTAGTTGGCAACTTTGTACTGGCCAACACTGCAAGTTTCAGCATCACCCGAGATGGCATTGTAGAATGAAAATAGAATGTGATCTTTAAAAATTGAGAGAGGTTATTATAGGTCTCTACAAAATGATCCTATAGGAACTAGAATCACATCCATATCTTGCACGAGCTCTGAGATATGGCCCGTCAAAGATTGCAGCCCTGTGGCATTTAGTGACACTTAGGGACATTTCGGTTCAGCGTGCCTAAGAACATTCTAGCACTAAAGGGGACAAGATGAGGTTGGGGATAGGGTTTACCCAGACACCCGAAGCTAATGGAGCAGACAGTTTCATCCCACGACGAAAGATGAGAGAGATTTGCCAGTTGACAACTTTGTACTAGCCAACATTGCAAGTTTCAACATCACCCAAGATGGCATTGTAGAATGAAAATGAAATGTAATTTTCAAAAAGTTAGAGAGGT
Organism: Cupressus sempervirens; assembly: GCA_028749045.1. Lineage (NCBI taxonomy): Eukaryota > Viridiplantae > Streptophyta > Pinopsida > Cupressales > Cupressaceae > Cupressus > Cupressus sempervirens. Next base: position 9,713,541 of record CM053793.1, on the reverse strand, counting down.
TATTGTAGGTCTCTATAACACGGTCTTGTAGGAACTAGAATCTCATCCATATCTCACACAAGCTCTGAGATATGCCCCGTCAAAGATTGGAGCACTGTGGGATTTAGTGACCCTTAGGGACATTCCAGTTCAGCATGCCTGAGAATGTTCGAGCACTAAAGGGGACAAGACAAGGTTGGGGATAGGTTTTAGTCAGTGACCTAGAGCTAATGGTGTAGATAGTTTGATACCACGATGAAAGAAGAGAGAGATTTGGCAGTTGGCAACTTTGTATTGGCCAACACTGCAAGTTTCAACATCACCTGAGATGGCATTATAGAATGAAAATAAAATTTGATCTCCAAAAAGAGATAGATGTTATTGTAGGTGTCTACAAAAAAATCTTGTAGGAATTGGAATCTCATCCATATCTCACACGAACTCTGAGATATGCCCCGTCAAAGATTGCAGCCCTGTGGCATTTAGTGACCCTTAGGGACATTTTGATTCAGCGTGCTTGAGAATGTTCAAGCACTGAAGGGGACAAGATGAGGTTTGGGATAGGGTTTACCCAGCCACCCAAAGCTAATGGAATAGACATTTTGATCCCATGATGAAAGATGAGAGAGATTTGGCAGTTGGTAACTTTGTACTCACCAACATTGCAAGTTTCAGCATCACCCGAGATGGCGTTGTAGAATGAAAAGGGAATGCGATCTCCAAAAAGTGAGAGAGGTTATTGTAGGTCTCTACAAAAAAATCCTATAGGAACTAGAATCTCATCCATATCTCGCATGAGCTTTAAGATATGCCCCGTCAAAGATTATAGCCCTGCGGCATTTAGTAACCCTTAGGGACATTCCGATTCAGCATGCCTGAGAATGTTCAAACACTAAAGGGGAAAAGATGAGGTTGGGGATAGGGTTTACTTGGCCACCTAGAGCTAATGGAGCAGACATTTTGATCCCACGACGAAAGATGAGAGAGATTTGGCAGTTGGCAACTTTGTATTGGCCAACACTGCAAGTTTCAACATCACCCGAGATGGCATTGTAGAATGAAAATAGAATGCAATCTCCAAAAAGTGAGAGAGGTTATTGTAGGTCTCTACAATATGGTCATATAGGAACTATAATCTCATCCATATCTCACATGAGCTCTGAGATATGCCCTGTCAAAGATTGCAGCCTTGTGGCATTTAATGACCCTTAGGGACATTCTGGTTCAGTGTGCTTGAGAATGTTTGCACAATAAAGGGGACAAGATGAGGTTTGGTATAGGGTTTAAGCAGCCACTTAGAGCTAATAGAGTAGAAAGTTTGATCCCACGACGAAAGATGAGAGAGATTTGGCAGTTGGCAACTTTGTACTCACCAACACTGCAAGTTTCAACATCACCCGAGATGGCATTGTAGAATGAAAATGGAATGTGATCTCCAAAAAGTTAGAGAGGTTATTGTAGGTCTCTACAACATGGTCCTTTAGGAACTAGAATCCCATCCATATCTCACACGAGCTCTGAGATATGCCCCATCAAAGATTGCAGTCCTGTGGCATTTAGTGACCCTTAGGGACATTCTGGTTCAACGTGCCTGAGAACGTTCAAGCATTGAAGGGGACAAGATGAGGTTGGGGATAGGGTTTACCCAACCACTCAGAGCTAATGGAGCAGGCAGTTTTATCCCACGATGAAAGATGAGAGAGATTTGGCAGTTGGAAACTTTGTACTGGCCAACACTGCAAGTTTCAGCATCACCTGAGATGGCATTGTAGAATGAAAACGGAATGTGATCTCCAAAAAGTGAGAGAGTTTATTGTAGGTCTCTACAACACAGTCCTATAGGAACTAGAATCTCATCCATATCTTGCACGAGCTCCGAGATATACCTCGTCAAAGATTGCAACCTTGTGGCATTTAGTGACCCTTAGGGACATTCCGGTTCAGCATGCCTGAGAAAATTCAAGCACTGAAGTGGGCAAGAAAAGGTTGGGGATAGGGTTTACTTGAACACCTAGAGCTAATGGAGCAAACAGTTTTATCCCACGACAAAAGATGAGAGAGATTTGGCAGTTGGCAACTTTGTACTCGCCAACACTGCAAGTTTCAACATCACCCGAGATGGCATTGTATAATGAAAAGAAAAAGTGATCTCCAAAAAGTGATAGAGGTTATTGTAGGTCTCTACAACATAGTCCTGTAGGAACTAGAATCTCATCCAGATCTCACATGAGCTCTGAGATATGCCCTGTCAAAGGTTGCAGCCCTGTGGCATTTAGTGACCCTTAGGGACATTTCGATTGAGCATGCCTAAGAACATTCGAGCACTGAAGGGGATAAGACAAGGTTGGGGATAGGGTTTAGCTGGCAACTCAGAGCTAATTGAGTAGGTAGTTTGATCCCACGATGAAAGATGAGAGAGATTTGGCAGTTGGCAACTTTGTACTCGCCAACATTGCAAGTTTCAACATCACCCAAGATGGCGTTGTAGAATGAAAATAGAATGCGATCTCCAAAAAGTGAGAGAGGTTATTGTAGGTCTCTACAACATGGTCCTGTAGGAACTAGAGCCTCATCCATGTCTTGCATGAGCTCTGAGATATGCCCCGTCAAAGATATTTGAATTCACAGTGTTTAATGAGAATATAGTTGAGGCTTGCTTTACTTTTCTATGTTAAGTTTGGAATTCAGTTTTGGTTTCTCTACTTATCTATGTGAAAGTTCCACTTTCATAAGTAACATGGATGCAATAATACTAAATTAAGGATAGGTCCATGGTTCTAGAAGCTTCACATAGCTTCTCTTCAACTATGGATCTTGTAATCATTGTACCATGACTATTGGTGTTGTGAGAATATACAAAGCATATATATTGTTTGACCAAATGTCTTCAATGAACATGAACTATATGGAAGAAGAGAAGACGTGTTGCAAATTCTTTGAAAATTTTCTTCAAGAAATGTAAGGAGCCATGGGTGATTCATCCAAATTATTTGGTAAAATAAGAGGAGGAAAGAATCAACCTTGATGATAGAGGTAAATGCTGAATAATATTTATTTAATCACATTGTTTGAAAAAACTTTAATGACCTTTAAATACAATTGAAATAAATGGAATTGATCTCCCTTACTCATGGAGGTGAATAAAATTGGAATTTAAAAAAGAGAGGGATATCCACCATAAAACCATGCAATCATGCACTTCTTGATGGGAGTATCATAAGTTCATTGTTAGATGGATATGCCAAATGTGCAAGAATTAAAAGGAAAATATGTTGAATGGTTGAATACAAGCATCAAACCAATGTGATAACAAAAAGTCAAAGTTGATTCCATAAGTTCTAACAATATCATATAATTCATTTATCAATAATTTGAAACATCATAAGCATATGTCTAATAATGTCATACATGAAATATATGTAAAAAATGACATAAATAGAAAAAACTATACAAAACATATACCCAATAATGCCATATAGGTGTAAAATGTACATCATTAGATATATACTCTTTCCAACTAGGGGAACAAAATAAATCCCTAATTGTCTTTAATTTCCAACAAGTGGGAGATGACCAGTGTATATAACGAGGTCTTCCTAACATGCTCACTAGTCCATTAGTCTAGAATCTCCTATAACTCGACATGTTACAATCAAAATTATATATGAATAAATAACTATTTTATATAAAAAAATAAAATATATCTACACATAAAACTTAATATTTTCTAACAACTAGCCGATAATTCCTCTATATATACACCTCAGGGATACACTGATGGTTAGGAGTAATAAGACCCTACAAAAACCATCAAAGTTAACACTCGATTGTGCCTATGAATTTTATATCGAATATTAGTACTAATGAAATTTTAATGTAAACTCTTTCATACCTTAGTCATTGGCTTAGAACTAGTAAGTGCAATAAGGACTCATTGATCAATACAATGATGAAGATGTAAAGGTATCTCTGATGTCAATAGCTGAAAATGATAATACATGAGACTCAAATGTAGTTATGAAGAATACACATTTTCTTTTGTCTCCATATCAAATAAAATATTTTGGTACCTCTGTGAATTTAGTATGACATCCTTCATTTTATAGTGTTGATCCCAAAGCTACAACACTTATTATTTATTACACATGTATGTAAATCTATTAAGCATTAAATTCAACACCTTTGTTTAAAAAATAATGTCCTATATGTTAGAGTAATAAATTCATTTCCTTAGTAATTAAATTATATTGATATAATTACTAAGTTACTTATTATATTGATATAGTTTACTTATAATTCCTTTCGATTTACAACTAATTGAAATGATTTCCCCAATTTTCCATCTAGTCACTGGAAAATTGGATTTGTTGTCTCTTTCTCTTAAAGAACCAGATCTACTAGTTCCTTTGGTCTAGAAGCCTTCCATTGAGATTGGGGTTTTGAAAGGTTCAAGGGTTGAGGAACTTTTTATAGAATATCTTGAAGAAGGAGAGGTCATGTATAATGGTTTTGAGGAAGGCTAGAGTTCTACCCAGATGGTGTTGCAAAATGGCCAAGTGGAGGAGGAGGTAGAAGAATAAATAGAATAAATGCATGAGAAGGAGGGTCATGGGGGCAATGGAAAATTTGGGGAGGGAAGCAACTAGGAGAATGGGTCAAATATGCTTCTCAACTAGAAGGAGAGTATTTCATTGGACACTGATACTAGTCCGCTTCATAGCAAGATCACCAATGTTGGTGATGACATTGTTAAGGAGATCACTACCAATCAGAATTTTACCTATAAGCCTACAAGACTTCATCCCTTGGTAGTGGTAATGGTGGTAATTATGGTTGAATGTTTTTGAAATAGAAAAAGAAACAAAGGGTGTTTTGCATGACACTATTCACTCATCATAGGTTATATGGATTCAAACCCACAACCAAGCTTTTATACCATTATACAAATTACAAATTATAAGACTATGCCTTTCATGATAGTCGCATTTTCATATTGGCAAATGAAGAATGACTTTTGGAACAAACATAATAAATAATTCCAAATACAAATGAAGCCAATGTATTGTATTATAAACTCGAATGGTAAAGACCAAGCCCAAACATTTATTAAGGTGTAGCATTTATAATTTTCAAGTTCATGTGAAGAAGTCATCGTTCATATTCTCATTGTTGTGTAATTTGATGATAAGAAGAATACAATGATATAGAGGTTGATAGTGACTTAAAACTTTACAAAATGCAATCAATGAGAATTTTACATTGAGGGGGGAGTAATAATCAATGTTTCATTCTCATTGTTTGACAAACTCTTATATAAAGAGGGAGTAGATAGATGATATGGTTTAGTCTTCTTCCGAGAATCTTAGTCATTTTGGTTCAAAAGGATTCATGATACAACTACTATACTTAGTGTGACCAATTGATGATTAAAACCTTAGTATTGATGCTACAAACCTTAGTATTGACATAATTTAACCTCTACAATTCTAGGCATAAGATGATTAGCATACAATGGTACTTGAACAAAGAACACTAATAAATATTGAGGATGTGAATTGATAATACCATTTCGCAGATGATTTTGGTATCTCACCCTTTATCACTTGTGCGTCAACTTTATTAGCCCTCTTCTTTGATGACCTACAAATGAAGAATTAGCATAGTAAAAAATCTAAGATAAGATTTTAAAAATGGATCCTATTAAAGAATCTAATATAAATTCAAATAATGTACCTATATTCTAAACAAATCAAAATTAAATCTCATCACTTACACATCATAACAATATGGTCCACCTTAGTCATGTGATAGTCTTGGGGAAGAGGTTGTAACATTGTATTTGGATCCAATTGATCACTTTTTCTCTCTCTCCCAATTCAATCTAATGAGCCAACTAGATCTGCTTGACATTTTAATGTCTCAAGTATTGCCTCATGGTCTAACTCACGAACTTTCCAAAGAATCTTATTATGTGGTTTTCCACCATATTTTATCAAGTGGACATTTGATGCGACAAAAAGGTTTGAATAATGAAGAATCTTCCTCTCTATTTGACAATCCTTGAATAACCACAAGTTAGGATTCTTCATAGGATATCGTCTAAGCCATGTGCCTATTACAACCATCACACCGACATGGTACTCTAAACCTTCACCATCTATAACCGAGTGATCCAATTTTTGTTTGGCTCCAACACAATGACACAAATAATAATATGTCCCTTCTTCATTGTCTTCAGGTGCAATAACAACAAAAACATGGCCTGCAGTGACAAATGTACAAAATGCAGTCATTAATTCAGAAAATAGTTGGGTAAAAGTTATAAAGTTACATATTGAAATTACAAAGATATATATATATATATATATATATATATATATATATATTACTTGGTTTCACTAAATCTGACAAGCGGTCAAAGTCAATAGATGAATCCATCTCTACCATTTCCAGTTCTTGTGGGGGATGATAGGTGTCAATTGGGTCCAAAACCCGTATATCCCATTTGTCCACCCATTCAGTTGACTCACAGTCATCCCAATTTTCCTCTACACACGATGGGCAATAGCATGCCATTTTTCGTGTGTGGATACTCCATGAACCTACATTAGAGCTTCTAAAAGAGTGTAACTCACTAGATCATGTTAGTGTGCAACAATCCTAATATGGTGTAATATTAGTATTATCTATCAACCAAAAAAATCTACAAACTGTAGACTCAAGTTCGTTACCTGGACCCATTGTAGCGTTACACCATTGGACGATGGATTTTGCATCTATCAATATTGCTCCATCTTTGTACTTTAGTTCTTCACGAGCCAAGGCTCTTTTAATGTATGTGCTTGCACCATCGTGCTCTCCCTTACCATGACCAACCTCTATGAAATTCCACATATACTGAATTCTACACAACCTATGCATCCTGCTCAACCAATAGAACATCCGTGCATTCTTGAATTGAGATGCACAATTGTCTGACCAAATAATGTGTTGACCATATGATATGCCCCTATTAGCCAAATCTCCATAAAATAGTTGAAAACAACCATCTACAAACTTCGTAGAATGTGATGATCATCATTGATGTAAAAATGGTACTCCCTCAAAATCTTCCTGTCATCTTCTGTACTTGTAGGTGAATGCATGAATGTTATGTGAACAAATATAGAAACCTGTTGAGATGTATAATACTTTTCTTGCACCTCATTTTATGGTTGTAGTGTGTAGTTATCTGCAAAATCTTCAACTAAAACAATGGTATCCAATAGAAACATATCCTTGCACAACTTGAATTGCAAATCCAACCATCGAGCTCTATGGGTATGCCTTGCATACTCATACATAATCTTTTCACGAAAAATCTTCATGAACTCATACACTGGAATCTTTTCAATAACTAGATCACATCTTTTACCATGTTTCCCATCTTTTAGAGCATATGTCACTGTCTTGAATTTTTTGTAATCTAATATTTCATTTTCAATTGCATGTGTACTATCCATATGTTGACAAGTTGATAAAAGTTGCAAAGAACCACAAAATAAGCACGTACCATCCAAGCATGATGTCTTGTAAAATTGTTGGTCGTCCCCTATTTCACATAAAATGTTGGATATGAATTCCCTTGAAGATCTTGGTGGCTCTTTTATGTCACAATCCTGCAAAACAAATTGAGAATGCAAAACTACGCATATGTGCCTAAAAACATCAAAACGGTTAGAAAATTCAATATGTATCCTATAACAAAAAGTTGTACGTGTGTGATTTATTTTCACATAAAAAGGTTTACCCATCTTGAAAAATCTTTGACTTATTCAAATTTGAGGATACATACCAATAAATTTTGCAAAAAATTGTGTCTAAGTTGAGTCCAAAAAATGTTTCGCATGTGGCTCACGATTTTGGCTACCAATCCTCCTTCTTACAACATCTCTTTGATTAGGAGAAACACGTGTGTTATTTTTCCAAAAATCTTTGATCAATAATTTCAAGGCTTCACTAATTTTTTTTATCGTTTTGCGGTAGTCTACCGCTAAATGTCCATAACTCATTTTTTGTTGGATCTTCTAATCTCTCATGCCTTAGCATGGCTCTCCTTAAGGTGCCTCTACCAATTTTTAATATTTTTCTTGTCTTTCTCATGAGTTGAGCTTTCTTCATTTGGCTACTTACTATTGTCGATGTGAGTACTTGTCTTGTGATATTACCATCTTTGGGGCGTGATTTAGAATATTAGATTCTTTACAATATTTCTTTCATTTAAATCATCCATCGTTCTTAGCCTAAGCATCTTCATGATAGGACTAAATTTCAAATTCCTCATCATTTCAAAAAATAATTAGCATTGACCTGTAATATTTAATTCTTCAGAAAATAATCTCCACATATGATTAACTTTTCTTTGACAAGTACGCTTCCTAATCTTGTCAAGCATTGATTTCAAAATGTTAGTATCAATATCAATCAAATATTTTGGTTTTCTAAAACGAATTCTAGAAGGTGTTCTAATCTCTTCAATTCTCTCAAAATTTTGAACATCAATATAAGGTTGAGTGTATTGTGTACCTTGAATTGAAGATGATGTGCCTTGGCAATAAGATGTAAAAGATGAAATATCACCTACTTGATGTGTTGATGTTGTGCTTTCAACATGACATGATGGAGTGTGTATATTGTCAGATCTATAAATCAGTGTCTCTTCAACATGAGAGGATGATATGACTTCAACATTGGAAGATGGTTTAGTGGATGATATGACTCCAACATTCAAAGATGGTGTAGCAGACAATATGACTCCAACATTGGAGGATGGTGTAGCTTCACAATTCAATTGTCTTCTTGAGCGTAACAATCTCATTCGTTCTCTTTGTCTTTCTAATTCTTCCTCCTTGTTTCTTTGTACTGGTGGTTCTTGATCCTCTTCGAAAGTTAATTCTTCATCATTTCTTTGCAATTTTCTTTTTTCACATAGTAATTTCATTTTACCTCTTTCAATTGTCAAATCTCTCTCCCTATTTGCATTTGTTTGAATCTTTGGTTTCTTCCTTGGCATGATGATGATTTCTACATGTCAAATTATTCAAACATCTGAATTACTTAAAATGTGTAAATTAAAAATTATTCAATTACATATAAAAATTATAATTATTTGAATGAATACACAATATATATCAAACGACTTGTCAAATTTCTAACTATTTGGAAATATCATTTCATTCAAACATACAATTTTTAATGAATTCACTATATATTACATAACATATCAAATTATAATCAAATTTGTATCTATATATCGAAAAATAATATTTAAAATGGATTGCACTAACCTTTTCTATTAAAAGAATATTAAAAAATTCTTCAAATCACATATCCAATGATTGAATTTGGTGTTTTCTAGCTTCTAAAAGTGTTGAAATAGTGTTTGCTAGATGTTGAAACCTGTGTTTTTTGTTGGAATAATAGAGAGCATAACATACCAAAAGTTAAAAACTGATGAAATGGGCCCCAAGGTTAGTTTTTGACCTTTTTTGGTGATTTGAGATAGTGCATAGGCACTATAGTGCATACTCACTATAGTGCATACGCACTATAAAGCACGTATGCACTATAGTGTGTACACACTATCTCAAAACACATCACTCCCCATCCTCCCTGCTCTCTATCCTCCCTATTCTCTCTCCCATCCCCTCCCTCTCTCTCTTCCTACTCTCTCCCATCCTTTATTCTCTCTCACCCTCCCTCTCCCACCACCTACTCTCTCTACCTCTCTCACCCCCTCTCCTCTCCCATCCCTGACTCTTTAGATCTCTCACAAACACTGTTATCCCCCCTATCTCTCTCCCTCTCCCTCTCCTACCACCTAATTTCTCTCCCCCATCCCCTACTCTCTCTCTTCTCTCCCATCCCCTACTTTGTCTCTCTTACACACATTCCCATTCCCCGTCTCTCTCCCTCTCCTGCTGCCTACTTTCTCTCCCCCATCATCGTACTCTCTCTACCACCCCCTACTCTCTCTCACACTCACACTACTATTACCTACTATCTCTCTCTCTCTCTCAAGTTCTCTATCTCCCTCTCTACTCTCTCTCCCCCATCTTGTACAAGCTCTCTCTGCCTCTCCCACTCTCTCTCCCATTTCCTACTTTCTCTCCCCCATCCCCTGCTCTCTCTCTCTTGCCTCCCATCCCATACTCTCTCACACTTTTACACTCTCCCCCATCCCCTATTCTCTCTCTCCTCTCCCATTCCCTACTCTCTCACACTCTCACTCTCTCCCATCCCCTACTCTATCTCTCTTACACATACACCCCCATCCCCCCCTCTCTTTCCCTCTCCCACCACCTACCTTCTCTCCCTCATCATCATACTCTCTCTCTCTGCCACCCCCTACTCTCACACTCTGTCCCATCCCCTACTCTGTCTCTCTTACACTCACACTCCCATCCCCCCTCTCTCTTTTCCTCTCCCACCACCTACTTTCTCTCCCCTGTTGTCGTTCTCTCTCTCTGCCACCCCCTACTTTCTCAAAACACATCACTTCCCATCCTCCCTACTCTCTCTCCCATCCCTTCCCTCTCTCTCTTCCTACTCTCTCCTATCCTTTACTCTCTCTCACCCTCCCTCTCCCACCACCTACTCTATGTACCTCTCTCACCCCCTGTCCTCTCCCATTCTCATCTCTTTAGATCTCTTACACACACTCTTATCCCCCCTATCTCTCTCCATCTCCCTCTCCTACCACCTAATATCTCTCCCCCATCCCCTACTCTCTCTCTTCTCTCCCATCCCCTACTTTTTCTCTCTCACACACATTCCCATTCCCGCTCTCTCTCCCTCTCCCACTGCCTACTTTCTCTCCCCCATCGTTGTACTCTCTCTACCACCCCCTACTCTCTCACACACTCACACTACTACTACCTACTATCTCTCTCTCAAGTTATCTCTCTCCCTCTCTACTCTCTCTCTCCCATCTTGTACAAGCTCTCTCTGCCTCTCCCACTCTCTCTCCTATTGCCTACTTTCTCTCCCCCATCCCCTTCTCTCTCTCTTGTCTCCCATCCCCTACTCTCGCACACTCTCCCCCAACCCTTACTCTCTCTCTCTCTCTCTCTCTCTCTCTCTCTCTCTCTCCTCTCTCATCCCCTACTCTCTCACACTCTCACTCTCTCCCATCCTCTATTCTATCTCTCTTACACATACACCCCCATCCCCCTCTCTCTCTTTCCCTCTCCCACCGCCTACTTTCTCTCCCCCATCATCGTACTCTCTCTCTTTGCCACCCCCTACTCTCACACTCTCACACTCTGTCCAATCCCCTGCTCTATCTCTCTTACACACACACTCCCATCCCCCCTCTCTCTTTTCCTCTCCCATCGCCTACTTTCTCTCCCCCATCATTGTACTCTCTCTCTACCACCCCCTACTTTCTCAAAACACATCACTCCCTATCCTCCCTACTCTCTATCCTCCCTAATCTCTCTCCCATCCCCTCCCTCTCTCTCTTCCTACTCTCTCCCATCCTTTACTCTCTCTCACTCTCCCTCTCCCACCACCTACTCTCTCTACCTCTCTCACCCCCTCTCCTCTCCCATCCCCGGCTCTTTAGATCTCTCACACATACTCTCATCCCCCTATCTCTCTCCCTCTCCCTCTCCTACCACCTAATTTCTCTCCCCCACCCCGTACTCTCTCTCTTCTCTTCCATCCCCTAATTTGTCACTCTTACACACATTCCCATTCCCCCTCTCTCTCCCTCTACCACTGCCTACTTTCTCTCCCCTATTGTTGTACTCTCTCTACCACCCCCTACTCTCTCTCACACACTCACACTACTACTACCTACTATCTCTCTCTCTCTCTCAAGTTCTCTCTCTCCCTCTCTACTCTCTCTCTCTCTCTCCCATCTTGTACAAGCTCTCTTTGCCTCTCCCACCGCCTACTTTCTCTCCCCCATCCCTTGCTCTTTCTCTCTCTCATCTCCCATTCCCTACTCTCTCACACTCTCACACTCTCCTCCATCTCCTACTCTCTCTCTCCTCTACCATCCCCTACTCTCTCACACTCTCACTCTCTCTTATCCCCTACTCTATCTCTCTTACACATACACCCCCATCCCCCCTCTCTCTTTTCCTCTCCCACCGCCTTCTTTCTCTCCCCCATCGTCGTACTCTCTCTCTCTCATCCACCCCCTACTCTCACACTCTCACACTCTCTCCCATCCCCTGCTCCATCTCTCTTACACACACACTCCCATCCCCCCTCTCTCTTTTCCTCTCCCACTGCCTACTTTCTCTCCCCCATCATCATACTCTCTCTCTGCCACCCCCTACTTTCACACTTTCACACTCTCTCCCATCCCCTACTCTCTCACTTTCATAGATACACACACTCTTATCCCCCCACTCTTCTTCTTCTCTCCCATCCCCTATTCTCTACATCTATCACACATACTCCCATCCCCCTTATTTCTCTCCCTCTCCCTCTCCCTCTCCCTCTCCTACTGCCTACTATCTATCTCTCTCAAGTTCTCTCTCTCTCTCTCTCTCTCTCTCTCTCTCTCTCTCTCTCTCTCTCTCTCTCTCTCTCTCTCTCTCCCATCCCCTACTACTTTCTCTCAAACTCTCACACTCTCTCCCATCCTTTACTCTATCTCTCTTATAAATAAATACACATTCCCATTCCCCCCCTCTCTCTCGTAGTCCTTGTCCCACTGCCTACTCTCTCCCATCCCCTACTCTATCTCTCTTAAATGCTTCCATTCCACCTCTCTCTCCCTCCCGCTCCCTATCCCACCACCTACTATCTCTCTCTCTCTCTCTCTCTCTCTCTCTCTCTCTCTCTCTCTCTCTCTCTCTCTCCTCTCTCTCTCTCTCTCTCCCTCTCCCTCTCTCTCCCATCCCTCTACCATTGCCTACTCTCTATATCTCTCTCTCCCCTCTCTCATTCTTGACTTTCTCTCTTTGACACACACACACCCATCCCCCCTCTCTCCTCTTCAATCTCCTACTTTTTCTCTCACTTTCTCTCCCTCTCCACTCCCTCGCGCAATGCCTACTCTCTCTCTAACTCTCACTCTGACTCTCTCTCTCTCTCTCCACTCTCTCTCTCTGCTACCCTCTAGTCTCTCTTAAATTTTCACACTCTCTCCTATCCCCTACTCTCTCTCTCTCTCTCTCTCTCTCTCTCTCACACACACACACACACACATTTCTATTGCCCCCTATCTCCCCCTCTCCCACTCCCTCTCCCATCACCTACTCTCTCTTCCATCCCCTACTCTCTCTTGAACTACCTTGTCTTCCCCCTCTCCCATTCCATACTCTCTCTCTTTCACACACATGCACTCCCATCCTCCTCTCTCTCAAGTTCTTCCTCTCCCACTTTGTCTCCCATCACCTACTCTCTCTCTCCTCCATCCCCTAATCTTAATCTCTCTCTCCCAACCTATACTCTCTCTCACACTTCCTCTCTCTCCCATCCCCTACTTTAAATCTCTTTCCCCCATCCTGCACTCTCTCTTTTCCACCTATACTCTCTCTCACACTTCCTCTCTTTCCCACCCCTACTCTCTCTCTCTCATCCTATACTCTATTTTCCACCCCTACTCTTTCTCACTTTCTCTCTCCTATCCTATACTCTCTCCCCTCTGCTATCCCCTATTTTCTCTCTATCTCTTTCATGCACACACATATCCATTCCCCTATCCTCCCCCCACCTAGTTCTCTTTTGCAAATTACATATTAATAGTGCATGCACACTATAGTGCTTGTGCCCTATAGTGTGCACGCGCTATTTATAACTAAGGTTTAAATAGCGCGTGCACACTATAGCACGTGTGCACTATAGGGCACACACACTATTTAAACCTTAATAAAACCCAAGCCTAAGGCTTTTTTTTTCCTTGGAGATCCAACCCAAAGGTTTGGATTTGATGAATAGGCTTGAGATGTGTTTTCTAGAAAACATACAAAAAATGATTATTTTTCTTCTATGCTCCCCTTCAAGATTTCTCATGTTTGGGTATCGATAAGATCAGGTTTACATAGCATTATAGGTTTCTGTGTTAGCTATCTAACCATATAATTTATTTTTAATTTGAACTATTTCAAGCCTTTCATCTATAATTTCTTTTGAATGTATGTTCATTTTTTGTCAAAAACCACCACATACTAATTGGGCTAGAGATTTTAGCTCATTCATCGAATTTTGTAACAACTTAGTTTTTTAGAAACTAGACTCCATTCTACACACTTTGAAAAAAAAAAGTCTTGATTTTAGATTAGTTTTCAATTATTTCTAGGGGGAGCACCCAGATATTTCATGTTTTTGGGATGTGTCTAGTTAAAAAATTCATAAAAAAAAAATATACATTATAAAATTACTCAAAAAATCTGGGATAAACTACATAGTCTTAAGTAACTTTTGACTAGAGTGATTAAAAAATTTCAAAAAAATAGTTAAAATTTTAGGGCAGCCACACTTTTTACTATGCTATGTTTTTTGGAATAAACAGTACCACTTTTTGTGGCCCTCTTTTTTGAGGACCTAAAACTAAACCATTTTGAAAAAAAATTAGTAGTTTAGAAACTAGATTCAAAGGACTACAACTTTTTTTTTTTGTCATATTTGAAAATTTTGAGCATAACTATCTTCAAATTCTTTTTGAAGTTCAAAATTTACAGATTTCAAGAAAAAGGTGTCCACTTATACCCACCTTTTGTCACCACAACTTTGTGCACTTACCCAAGTCTCCTCCATGTTTGACCTATTAGCCACTATGATCTAGGAGTTTGATCTCCTCTCCATCCCTCATTGCCCCCTCTATTGTGCATATTTTCATAGCACTTACCCCATGAGCTATTGGTTCTATGATGACTATAATTCCTTCCATCTCCATCTATGCTCTACTTTCTTGTCACACTCTGATAATTTCATTAATATTTTCTATTCCTATAAGAGATTTCTTGGCTATAAGAAGCATGTATTTATTTATTCCCAGTTTCATTCCCTTTGTGACACTTTATCACCCAACCCAAAGATCTTCTGGTGTACTTTTCTCCATTATTACCCCTCCCAACCCTCCACCCTTGACCTTCACTCCCTTCTTGCACATGCCTCTAATCTCTATGATATCCCTGATTAGCCTTCTCTCATCTTTACCCCACCTCCTAGCTACCACCTCTTCACCTTGTCTATCATATGCGAGGCCATAAAATTTATGATCTGTAGTAGAGTTGTAGATGAGGAGGGCTGTGAGGCTGAACTCCTCAAGCTTAGTGTCCTTGTCCTAGTTTTCTTTCTTCCTACACTCATTAATAGTGTTCTTTATACTAGTTTCCCTAATTCATGATTGAGGCACATCATTTATCTAATTCTCAAGGCTGACTCAGGTTCAGATCTAGGTAGCTATATAACTATCATGATTGGGCACACATTTTCTAATCTCTATGTTGGAAAATTGAACATTATTCTTTCTAGCAAGCTTGATAGGAGAACGTCTAGAGGCAGTGGTCAGGCTGGTTTTTGGACTAACTACCAGACCATGGATCACATTTCAACATTGTGGGCCATAATTAAGGAGGCCCATCATGACTCTAAAAAATTATACCAATGCTTCATGGATGTTCCTAAGGCCTTTAATACCATCCCACAGCTTGCCCTTTTCCAGAGACTAAGAGACATCAAGATTTTAGATATATTATTGATTTCTATTATGAGATTATATGAGAGTTTTACTAGTAGATTTAGAATTCTAGAAGGTTTCTCAAGCCCTATTCATAGCACTATTAGGGTGAAATAGGGTTTCCTTCTTTCCCCCACTTTTTTCTATATTTATATTGATGAGTTGGAGACCTTCCTTAGAGACTCCTCACTCCCTGTTGATGGTTACTACCTATGTTAAGTCTTGATCTCCATTCTCTTGTTCATTGATGAAATGAGCCTTCTAGCCTACTCTTTGGAGAGTCTTCAAAGGCTCCTTGATGTCTTGGCCTCCTTTTGTGACTTTTGCTAGCTCTTAGTGAACCTGTGAAAGACCTGGGTTATGGTCTTCAATTTCCTAAAGACCTCTCATCTATACTTCTACATCTACTATCATGAGATCATGATCACCACATCATATGTGTACCTTAGGGTCAATTTCTCTAGATCTCACTTTAGTTTGACACTCACCATCTAGTCTAGATTTAGTAAGGGTATGGGCTTCCTTGCCATGCATGAGAGATAGTGCTTTAGGCATCACTTCTAGGACACTTCATCCAGGTTGTCCCTCCTAGACTCTTTGGTCAGACTAAAAATTATTTATGGCTCGATGGTTTGGAGGCCCTCTCTCCTTGATTCTAAATGGTCTTCCATCCAGTGTATTTAGACCCTATTTCTTTAGTGTATTATTATATGTCATTGGTGGCCATCCCTTTAGGTTGGTCACCAACTTTTTACATGATTTGGTTTCTTCACCATCTTCGTGGTTTCACACACTTTGCAGGTGACCAATATAGATACTCTTACTTGGCTTATTGCTCCTCTATCATTGTGGTGAA
Source organism: Cupressus sempervirens (assembly GCA_028749045.1). Lineage (NCBI taxonomy): Eukaryota > Viridiplantae > Streptophyta > Pinopsida > Cupressales > Cupressaceae > Cupressus > Cupressus sempervirens. The sequence goes on along the minus strand of CM053793.1, from coordinate 9,697,024 downwards.
TTTTGATCCAACCTCCCAGGCCCATTGTTAGTTCATATAGGTTTTGTCTTAGTTCAGATCGATTAGGTTCCTTTAAAGTTGGCTCCCATCAGTTTCACACTCAAACTGATCACCACATGGATAGAGACGACTATACTTGTCACTTGTGTATGTTGAGTACACTTGAGGTAGAGATCCATTTCATTTTTCACTCTCCCACCTACTATGAGATTTGTGGGAAATTTCATTTCTTATTTAGGCAGTGTAGCTCCCTCATGGTCTTCTTCAATTACATGGACTAGACATGCCATGCATGTTGAAATAATTTAGAATAACTAAGAGGGGAGATGAATCAATTATCTAAGGTCCAAACATATAGATAGAAATTTTCAATACCCAGCAAATACATGTGCATGCATTGATTAGATCATCCAATGACTCAAACATTTGTATATTATTTTCCTAGGTCAAATCAACTTTGCAGAAATGTAAACATGAAAAATCACAAATTTAATCATACAATTTGACACAAAGATTTAATGTGGAATCTTAATTTGGGAAAAACTACAAGTAACATGCTATCAATTTTCACTCTTCTAAAGTGAGGTCTACGAGGAGAAAACCTTGTTAAAGGTTACATTGCACATTGTTAAATGTGACTTTGATTAAAGGATTTCAATCACCCTATTAAAAGTGAGCCTTGTTGGAGGACTTTAGAAGATTCCATTAGAATGTCACCCAATTAAAGGATTTACTCATTACTATTGGGTCAACCTTAATCCAAAGGATTTATCTAGACTAATATAGTTGCTAGAAAGTAATAGTAGGACTTGATCTAATAAAAAAACAACTCACAAATTTTAGATCTCTCATTCAGCTCTCTAGTCTACTTTGCATTCATTCCCCTTTTTCCTTGATTTATTTTTCACCCTTCAAGCCTTCACCTCCTTAAGCCTTCTTGGTTAGTATGCCAACTACAGGTTCATTACTTCAGCCACCATATGGAGCAACACCTCCAGACTCTTTCTTGTTATCACTCACACTTTTCTTCTAGCCTTGTATCTCCTTAGATAAAGAATTTTGATCTTTTGGTGCTTAATCAAAATTTTCCATCTTAGGGTTAGGTTAGATTCATTGAATCCTCCCTTCTTTCCATTATGTTCCCTCTATAAACTTCTCTTATAATCCTCTTCAAATTTTTATTCAAATGGTTTATCTTGAATTATGTGCCACCAACTCATCAAGATTATCTTCAATACACTCCACATAATTCAATAAACCAACTTATGTCAGCTCAAATTTGTCAAACTCTTTATACTTGCACTTAACAATAACATGCTTTTGACACTAGGTCAACACTAGGTTGTTGGCATGAGCTAAGTTTTTCTTGGTCAATACTACCACTTTTTTTATGCTCACATACTATCATTCTACTTGGCTTGAACTAAATGCTTGGCTTGCACTATTTACTTGGTCAAGCTTGGCAGACACATTATTTTTGCTTAGTCTTCTTCTTGTCATTGCTTCAGTATCCTTTCATTGTAGCCTTAAGTAGATAAATAATACACTATATCATCAAAGTCTTACTTGGTCTTAATGCTTCTTTTAATATATACCATATAACTCAACCTTTCTCTAGGTACTCTTGTTATGCTTTCTTTTCAAATCCTCTTCATTAATCAATCAAATGATAGCATTCTGACCAAAGTTATCAATTTTTTTACCAACAAGTAGCAGGTTTGACATCAATGACAAAATAATGATTGTTCCCATAATAGGTCTCATACTACAACAATATTCTTTGTCAATAATCTCCCTCTTTGGCATTAATGGGAAACCAATACCAACAATAATACCAAAAGAAACTTAATACATTTTATTGAAATCTCTCCCTCTATTAGTATGTGTTCTTCCTCTGTATAGGTTATTGTTTGCTTTGCAATCTCTCTTATTCTTCTTAAGATAAACTCTCTCTTCAAGATATTTAGTGTAAAATCTTCCTCTTTGTCTAATAAAAATCTCCCTCTTTGAAAACAATGTCAAATTCTTGTCATCTATTCATGTAGATATCTACAATTTAGGCTTCCTTGATAAGATTCTCCATCTATCACCTTTCTTGTGATTGTAAATCTTATGTTTAAGTTCCTTCCTTTCTTTAGGAAATTCCTAAAGTAAGATTCACTGCATCAAGTTGTAAAGTATGTCATGCAACTTGATTAATGCAGGGCACTACTATTGCTTCTTTAAGTAGCTTGAGGTAGGGGTATCATCCCTATCTTACCTCTAATATATTCACAAACATCTTTAGGTAAAATCTTTGCAAATATATCAGCTATGTGTTCCTTTGCATTCACATGTTCCATTCTCACTTCTTTTTTCATGAACCAATTCTCTCAAATAATGATATTTGATTGCAATGTGCTTTTTCTTTGCATGCATCATATGATTCTTAGATATGTTTATAGTACTTGTATTTTCATAGTAGATTACCACAAGTGTAGTGATTTCTTTCTTCATTCCTTCGAGTAACTATTTGATCCATACCACATTTGTACAATTCATTGCACCAACCACATATTCAACTTCAATAGTAGATTTTGAAATACATTTCTATTTCTAGCTAGTCAAAGAAACCAATATTTTTCCTAAGAAAAATGCTCCACCACCTATGCTTTTCCTATCATCAATGTTTCCAACCCAATCAGCATATGTATAGGCTCTCAATTCAACTTCACATTCTTCTTGTAGTATAGACCATAGTCTTCTATACTTTTTAAGTATCTCATAATCCTTTTAACAACCATTAAGTGATTCTCCTTAGGATTTGCATAAAATCTTGCAAAAATCCCAATAGCTAGTGCAATGTCAGGTCTACTATGAACTACATATTGCAAATCTCCAATCATAGACATGTACAATGTTTTATTTACCTTAGTAGAATCATCAATTTTGGATAGTTTATGTCCTATTATCATGGGAGTACTAACAGGTCTTGAATTTTCCATACCAAAAATCTTCAAGGTTTCCTTTACAAACTTTGATTGAGTAATGCAAATACCATATTTCATCTAGTATAGTTGTAATCCAACAAATAATTTTATTTCTCCAAATATGGACATCTCAAATTCTTTCATCATTTCATTTGCAAATGTCTTACATAATGCATTTTGTCCTCCAAATATGATATCATCAACAAATATTCTAGCTAGTAAAATTCCTTTACCTTCTTTTGTCTTCAAATATAGATTGTTTTTGTCATCAGTCTTCTCAAAACCAATCTTCATATGATAATTATGTAGTCTTTCATACCATGCTCTGGGAGCTTGTTTTAAACCATATAAAGCTTTGTGCAATCTATAAACCATGTTTTTATTGTTTGGATCAAAAAATCCTTCAATTTTTTCAATGTAAACCTCCTTTTCTAGTATAACATTCATAAATGCTATCTTAACATGCATTTGATAAACTTTGAATCCTTTATAAGTAGAATAAGCAAGCATAGTTCTTACTCCTTCCAATATTACAACTAGGGCAAATGTCTCTCCATAGTCAATTCCCTCTTCTTGTGCATAACCTTTGTAGACTAACCTTGGCTTATTCCTTATTACTTCACCATTCTCATCTAATTTTATTTTGTATAGCCACTTTGTTCTAATAATATTCTTGTCCTTTGGTCTCGGTACTAGTGTCCAAGTTTTGTTGTTCTCAATCTATTCAATTTCATCATTCATGACTTCAATTTAAGTTTCATACATGTTTAACAAACATGTTTCGTTCCTTAATCCGTTCCTTATCATTGGTCCATCCTCTTTTTCTCCAATAATTTATTTACCAGGATGATGTCTTCTAACATATTTTGATAATCTTAGATTTGTTATTCTTTCTTCAAAAATAGGTCATTCATGAAGTTCAATCTCAGGTTTATTGTGTACTTCTCTATTAGATAACTCGACATTCCTTTCCTATAAACTAATCTTGGCATTAGAATGTACCTTAGCTTTTGAATATAACTCAAGATCCATTGTATGTGACTCAACAATTGCGAGTTCTTGTTGATAAGAAACTTGGCTCACAAAATCATTAGCATTAGCAGACATGCCTTCATAGTAGTACATAAATGTTTTTTAATTCCCAAATTCCTTCTTTTGTTCATATTCATTTATTTCTATATATTCATCAATTTTTTATATTTGCACTTTCCACAACTTTGTTAGTGTTAGTGTTTAATCACTTATAAGCTTTACTTCTTGTGGAATATCCTAGGAATATACCATTTTCACTTTTTTCAATTTTATCATTTCTATTGTCCTTAACAATATGAATCTTGCTTCCAAATACTTCAAAATATTTGACATTGGTTGAGTATCCATACCATAATTCAAAAGGTGTGAAGTTTGTACCTTTCTTAACTTATACTTGGTTCAAGGTATAGATAGTTGTACTAGCAGCTTCTCTCTAGTATTTCAAAGCAACATTCTTCTCCATTATTAGTGTTCTAGCACAATTCATCACAAAATTGTTTCCCCTTTCAGCTATCCTATTTTGTGGAGGGGTTCTTGGTGTAGAAGTTTGTATTTTGATTCCTTTGTCATTGCAAAAATTGTGGAATTCATTCAATGTAAACCCTCCACCTTTGTTAGATCTCAATCATTTCAAGATTTTACCAATTTACTTTTCAAATTTTTCCAAATACCACTTAAACATTTGAAAAAAATTACATTTTTCTCTCAAAAAAATCACTATCATCATTCTAGAGTAATCATCAAGGAATAGAATAAAATACTTGTCACCTTTGCATCTTTGTACATCAATTAGTCCACACAGATATATATGAACTAATTCTAGCACTGATACATTTGGTACCAAATTGCAATGGCAGTGCCATTGCAATTTTTTCATCACAACCTTGTCCTCGTCACAATTGGGATGGTCTACTGTCGCAATTGCGATGACAACAAGGTTGTGATGGAAAAATTGCAACGACACTGCCATTGCAATTTGGTACCAAATGTATTAGTGTAGAATTTCTTTTGAAGTATTAGTCTTACTCATAAAACTAGGCTTTTTAATCTTACCTAACTGACATTGTTTACAAATCACATTATCAAGTTTCTTTAGTTTTTTGAAAACCTCTGACTCTTTTCATCTTACTGGTACTAACCAAGTTGTCAAAATTTACATGACATTATGTTTTATGCCATAGCCACACATCATTAGATTGTACAACAAGACATGTTGCTTCAAACATGTCAAGATAAAATAGATTGCCTCTTGTCTAATCACCACTTCCAATGAGTCTTCCATCAACATCACAGATCTTAGCCTACTTGTGTTCAAATTCAACTTTGCATCTTGAACTATTCAATTGTGATACACTCAATAGATTATAGTTAGGTCCTTCCACATAGTAAGCTCATTATCACACATGATCTTGTTTGTCAATCTTATTGATCTTTTACCTTTCACTGGACAAGATGCATCATTACCAAATCTAACATTATTTCTATTATAATGCTCAAGGGTTATGAACTTACTTTTGTCACCACTCATGTGATGAGAACATCCATTGTCAATGATCCATCTATCACTTTTGGTTACATAAGATGCTAATGCAATTGCTTGATCTTCATTTGAACCATCTTTCATAAAAACATAGACTACGTCTTCATCATGATCATCTAATTTATCATTAGATTTTTCTTCAGAAATGTAGCAAGCTTTCTTTCCCTTATCTTTATAACTTTTGTTACTATCATCTTTTCTACTTCTGTATTTTTTTTCATTTTTGTTGTTTTTCTTCTTAGTACATCCTGCTACAATATGAACAACTTCATTACAATTAAAATATATGATAGATAACTTACCTTCATATTTTCCTTTACCTCTATGAAATCTCCTAGCCAACAATGCTTCCAATTCTTCTAGATCTTCATCATATGTTTCATTTTCACTAGCAACATGCTTGACCTTTTTCTTTCCTTTAGGTTCTTTGAGTGTTAGTTTAGCTTTGAAAGAAGAGTCAATATTTTCAAATTTTAAACTATCAAAATTTGAAAGTTCAGAAGTAGTGAGTTTACCAACTAGTCCTTCAAGGGTTAGATAGATACTAGGAGTACAACTCAATACTTCTATAGTAGAGACTCTAATAAAATAGAAAGGAAAAAGGGTTCTCAACACTTTTCTAATCACAGTTTCATTTTCAATCTTTCCATTAGATCCTCTAATTGCATTTACATTATCTTTTATTCTTCCACAATACTAAACTATAGTTTCACCTTCTTGCATTTTCATATCATCAAATTTTCCTCTTAGACTTTCTCCCTTAGATCTCAACACATTCTATCTCCTCCATAGATTTTTTATAGAGTATTCCACATTTCTCTAGCATTAACACATTCTTTGATGTCATCAAACTGTGAATAGATTAGGGTAGATGCAATCTCCAACATTGCCTAATTGTGTTCTTTCTTTTCTTTTAGTTTTTGTGCAGTAAGGGTTTCAACAACTTCAACATATTCAATGGTCACAAGAATTTGTTCCTTGTTTAGCTTGGGCACCTCAATTTTGTCTATCTTAATCTTTAGCTTTAAGTACCTTCAAAAAATTTATTCTGAAGCACCAAACCCTCTGATATCAATCATTGGAATAATTTAGAATTACTAAAAGGGTTGGGAGGGGGCAGGGGGGGGGGAGAGTGAATCAATTATCCAAGGTCCAAATGTACATATTAAACTTTTTAGTACTCAACAAATACATGTGCATGCATTGATTAGATCATCCAATGACTTAAGCCTTTGTATATTACAATCCTAGGCCAAATGAACTTTGCAGAAATGTAAACATGAAATATCAAAAATTCAGTCACATAATTTGGCACAAAGATTTAACATGGAATCCCAATTTGGAAAAAACTACCAGTAAAATGCTACCAATTTTCACTCTTCTGAAGTGAGCTCTATAAGGAGAAAACCTTGGTAAAGGTTATAATGCACATTGTTAAATGTGATCTTGACTATAATATTTCAATCACCCTATTAAAAGTGGGCCTTGTTAGAGGAATTTAGAACATTCTATTAGAATGCCACCCAATTAAAGGATTTACTCATGACTGTTAGGTCAACCTTAATCCAAAGTCTACACTAATACAATTGCTAGAAAGTAGTAGTAGGACTTGATCTAATACCAAAACAACTCACTTGTAAATTTTAGATCTCTCATTCAACTCTCAATTTTTCTTGGCATTCATTCTCCTTCATCCTTGATTGCTTGTTCATCCTTCAAGCCTTCACCTCCTTAAGCTTTCTTGCCTAGTATGCCAACTGTAGGTTCATTCCTTCTGCCACCATATGAAGCAACACCTCCAGACTCCTCTTTCTCACTCACATTTTTCTTCTAGCCTTGTATCTCCTTAAATATATAATTTTGATCTTTTTCCACTTAATCACAATCGTCCATGTTAAGGTTAGGTTAGATTCATTAAATCCCTTCTTTCCATTATGTTCCCTCTAGAAACTCCTCTTACAATCCTCTTCAAAATCACTTCAAATGGTTATCTTGAATTTTGTGCCACCAACTCATCAAGCTTATCTTCAAAACACTTCACATAATGCAAGAAATCAACTTATGTCAACTCAGATTCATCAAATCTTCATCAAAATCTTTATACTGTTAGCTAGCAATAACATGCTTCTAATTCTTGGTCAACACTAGGTTTCTTGGCATTAACTTAGTCTTGCTCGATCAATACTGCCACTTTTCTAATGCTCGACACATACTATCTTTCTACTTGGCTTGAACTAAATGCTTGGCTTGCACTGTTTGCTCAATTAGGCTTGGGAGATAAATTCTTTTTACTTTGTCTTCTTTTTGTCTTTACTTCAGTATCCTTTCATTATAGCCTTAAGTACATAAACAATATACTATATCATCAAAGCTTTACTTAGTCTTAGTGCTTCTTTTATACACCATATAACTCAACCTTTCTCTAGGTACTCTTGTTATCATTAATTTTCAAATCCTCTTCATCGATCAATTAAATGATAGCATTCTTACCAAAGTTAGCAATTATCTTACCAACAAGTAGCAGATTTAACATTAGTGACAAATAACGATTATTCCCATAATAGGTTTCATACTACAATAATCTTCTTTTTCAACATTATACCTCAAAGAGACCATGTAGCTCCATGACCATAGCTTACAACTCTTATTCCCCTAGAGAGTGACCATGTTTCATCTTATCACCACTTTCTTCTCCTCCTCATCTCTTGCACATGAGACAAAGTTGCCATCTAATGTGACCACCATTGCCAATCACTCTAGATCTGTGAGACCTCATAGTAGTTACACTCATCAGCGACACCCTCCCAACATTTCTTGCTAGTAGTTTAGGGAACCTCCTTGCCCTAGCATGCACCCTTCGGTGCTTGGCTTCTTCTTATTGAGGAAGGACCATTAGTCCTTGCCTAATTCTTGTTCTCATTGTGCTCCTTGCTTCTTCTTGAATTTCTTGTTTTCTTTATTTCCTTGGTGTTAGTGTAGTTTTTTATTTTTCCTATTTTGCTAGGTTTTTCCTACACTTTTAATAATCTCGCTTAGGTTAATAAAGCATGTCTTATTAGGTGAATGGTTGTGAGGTGTCATCTTCCTACATGTGAGCATCCATTAGCTATCTTGGGAAGATACTTTGCTATCTTTAGTCCGATAGATGGTTGCTCCTCATTGGTTGGTGTTGCCACCTCCTCCCTCTTCCTAGCCTATATAAGCATGCTACCTGACTTGTATTTGGACCTCTTATTTTTGCATCCTCTTAATGCTATTTTGCTTCTAGCATTTGCATTACTCTCTTGGAGACTAACTCTATGATGCTATTTTGATTTTGTATCATTTGCATTCATAGTTTAGATATTTACTCTTTGCACTAGTTTTCTGGGTTATTAATCTTTTCAGATTCTAACATGGTATCAGAGTTTTTCTATGTGCAAGAGTAGATTTTAGTTTCCTTATTTGAGAGATTTGGGGGGGGCAAATAAATTTTATTGTAGTTTTTTGAAAAACGAAGTATGCTCTTCTCTTGCATCTTTGGATGATCCTGAGAATCAGAAAAGTTTTGACAAAAACAGTTTTTCTATGGGGTTTCAATCTCAAATCTGACAACCAACTTGCATATTTGGAGTTTTCAATCAGTTTTGCAGGTTCCAGCATGCCATTGATGGACTTAAGAAGCTGATCCAGCATTTGCATGTCAAATTTTGGTTGCTGGGGTCGTTTTTTAATTTTTGGAGCCGTTTTTTACTGTTAAAGGCGTCTAATTTACACTACAGCAGCATCTTTTATACATCAACAAAAAAAACGCTTTCTGGGTTTTGTTCGCAGCCCCGAAAAACCATCTGGGTATCTTTTAGATTTTGCATGCAAGCTGTATATTTTTCAGAATCGAGCATGCAAAGCTACAGCCATACCCCTCTCCGTTGGCAGTCGCAGATTTGAATGCAGTTTTCAAATGTCTCGTTCTTGCTCATACGGACTCCGATTTTTATGATTCTTGTTATGAACTTAGCTATTTTTTTGTGCTCTATCCACTAGTGGAGTTTTTTTTTTATTTTCATGCATGAATTCTTCACAAATTGCAGATTCTCAGCCGTGACTGTGCACAGTTCTCATTTTGGAAACTTCGGAGGATCATAACTTTCTCATACGACCTCGTATCGAGGTGATTCTTTTTTTGAAAGTGCATGATTTTTCGAGTAGATCACATTGGTGCTATTTATTTCCTTGATTATTGTGCTCAAGTTTCACTTCTAGCATATGCTCTTCATGAGGGTTTGTAATGCATTGAAATCAAGACCACTAAGTAATTCTTTTTAGTGGTAGTTGTAAATGCACTAAAATAAAGTGCCAAATCATATTTCTTTGAGGGGGGGTTCTTTGATTGAGTAAAGAGGGGGGGCATTGTCGTGGCTGGGTTCTCTTCTTTTTAGCATTTCTTCTCTGCATTTCTTCATCATGGATCAAACAAATATGCCCATCCTAACTCCATACAATTACTTTGAGTGGAAATTACACATGAAAATTCACTTAAAGAAAGCTGGATTAAATAGGATAACTATGGGACTTGAAACTGAACCTACTAAAGATGAAGACAAGCCTAAGTGGTTTAACAAATGTGATGAGGCATTTGGAACATTGTGTTTGTCTGTTTCTCCTGACTTTCTATTTCACATTGAGTCTTTGGATACACCAAATGAAGTATGGACAAAGCTAGAAACACTATTTGGCACACAAGATTCAATGAGGGGTCATATGTTGGAAAATGAATTAATAAGTTTGAGTCCAGGCAATTTCAACACAATCCAAGATTTCTTCACCAAATTGAAATCACTAAGGCTGCAGTTAAAACAATGTGGAATTGAAAAGAAAGATGAACAACTGATTCTTAGTATTCTCTCTAAGCTAAGTTCAGAATATTCTGTGTTTGTCTCTACCTTCTATGATACTAAAGGTGCACTTGGTACTCAATTCACCATGCCATCTTTAGATGATTTTGCTATCAATCTCACTCAAGAACAGGACAAGCTAATCTAGATGGGCATTCTTAAGTCCTCTAAGTCACATGCCTTGGCTACCAACCAAGGCACAAAAGAACAACAAGGACAAAGTAGTAACAACAATAGTAAGGACAAGAAACAAAAGAATAGTGAGGAGAAGAAGGATCAGATGCCAGTTTCTTCAAAAGCAACTATTGATACACCATTTTCCAAGGGCAATAAACCTAAGAAAGAAAAGGTCAAATGTGCTTATTGTAAAAGACCTGGTCATGATGAACATAAATGTTTGCAGAAACAACTTGATCACTTGACATACATTCTTGAGAAGAATAATATCAGTGTTCCTGAGTCTATCAAACAAAGTTCTAATGAAGGGTCTAACAAAGAAAAAGAAAACAGCAAGGGGAAAGGAAAGGGCAAGGCCCTTTTTGCAGTTGCTTCCTCACCATCCACTTGGGTTCTTGATTCGGGTGCTTCACACCACATGGCTTCATCTAAGGAAGAAATTGCATCCTTGGAGCAATGTACTATGCCTTCTATGTTGATGGGTGACAACACTCCTATTGAGGTGTGCGGGAGAGGGTCTGTTGATGTGGGGGATGGCACATTCCATGATGTTCCTTATGTACCCTCATTGTCAACTAATCTCCTATCGGTACACCAGATCACTCACAAAGGTTTAGGAAAGTGGGTTGAGTTCACTCCTGATTCAGTGGAGATACGTGAGTTGCACAATGATTCTACAATTGCAGTTGGGAGAGCAGATCATCAATCAAGACTCTATATGTTTTCTCACCTTGTTCCTGATCCTCCTTTGACTATTTTTCTCACTCACTCTAATGATGTGAGCAGATTATGGCATGAGCAGTTTGGCCATCTTAACTTCCACTACTTGCATCAGCTTAACCAGCAGAGCATGGTCACAGGGTTGCCTTCTACTTTGACATTGGAGTCACTTGGAATACATGATAGATCTCCTGATGGGTCAGATTCACTTGAGCAGTCTTCTACCTCCACTTTTGATGTAGAGAGTGACTCAAAGGACTCACCTCCTTCCTCTCCTAGTCATCATTAATAGGTTGATGATTCTCCTCTAGATTCTCCATCTTCTGGTCCACTTTGGGCTAGACAGACCTTGCAGTTTGCAGGTGATTGGGTTGGGGGTCCATCAGACACCAAGCAGACTCATTCACAATTCCAGGATGCTCTATATATCTTCATTGCTACTGCCTCAAATCCACAGTCCTTTCATGAGGCTTCTGGTATTTTTGAGTGGGATACAGCTATGCAGGAAGAGTATAGTTCCTTGATGAGGAACCACACTTGGGATCTTGTCCCTTTTTCTAAGGGAAGAAAAATTGTTCGATGTAAGTGGATCTACCGGACAAAATTTGCAAGCTTTGCTGGAGGTGCAGGATGCTACATCTTTTGGGGGGGCCTCTTCCTCTCACTTGGAGTCCTAATTTTCTTTGGGGAGTCTCTTTTCTCTCTCTTTTGGGGGAATTTTATGTACATGGGTACCTCATCAGGCTTGACTTGCCGGGACCCATTTCTACATCCACCTAAGCTTCGCTTATGGGGGGGTGTTAGTGTAGTTTTTTATTTTTCCTATTTTGCTAGGTTTTTCCTACACTTTTAATAATATCGCTTAGGTTAATAAAGCATGTCTTATTAGGTGAATGGTTGTGAGGTGTCATCTTCCTACATGTGAGCATCCATTAGCTATCTTGGGAAGATACTTTGCTATCTTTAGTCCGATAGATGGTTGCTCCTCATTGGTTGGTGTTGCCACCTCCTCCCTCTTCCTAGCCTATATAAGCATGCTACCTGACTTGTATTTGGACCTCTTATTTTTGCATCCTCTTAATGCTATTTTGCTTCCAGCATTTGCATTACTCTCTTGGAGACTAACTCTATGATGCTATTTTGATTTTGTATCATTTTCATTCATAGTTTAGATATTTACTCTTTGCACTAGTTTTCTGGGTTATTAATCTTTTCAGATTCTAACACTTGGCATTATTTGGGTTCTTGTAGCTAGTGTTCTTTTATCTTGTATGCTTTTTAGTCCCATAGACCCTTGTGGTCTGTTGTTGGACATTAATAATTTTATATTATCTTATGTAACAAAATCAAAATAATATATACTCAAAATATATCAAATCTATCCAATATAAATATTGAACACACGCACAAAAAAAAACTTGTTAAAACTCATATAAAGTACTTAACTCAACTTAAATTAAATTGTCAAATATTTAAAAAAATCCATACCTTTATGATTTAACAAAAAAGTAGATTTTATATTACAATCAAAAATTTAATTTAAACCATTTGTTATTTTTCTAATCTCTTGATTCCATATCTTTGTCCTTTAAAAAAGTATGATTTCAACAATTTCTACTATAGAAATTGGTTGTTACTAAATTCTCTTAGTTTATAAGGAAGATATTTTTTTTTTTTTAAATGTTCATTTAAAACCAAATTCATTTAAATTTATATTTTTTACAATCTAAGTTATGTGAACTTGGCAACTGCCATAAGGTATTCCATTATCATTTGAAAAAATGATGAACAAAAGTAAAACTTACATAATTTCATAAATTAGATTATTCTTAAAAAATATGAAAACTGAAATAATACAAGATATATTTATTCCCTTGAATAAATATAGTGTTGGAAAAGATGAAAGATCTTAGAACTATGAACATACAATCATTGAAATGAGTTCATGGAGATCAAAAAGATGAGAACAATGCCGTAACCATAATTCTTCTTGTTATTGAACTAATGATCTTCCAAACTAATAGATGAAATTGAAGAAAAATAAGGGTTGGTTTAGGGATTAAATATTAAGAAAAAAGATGTAAATGATTATGGAGTTCTATATCACCTAGTTAAACATGGAAATGGAGAGGAAATGAATATAAAGTTGTAGGGTCAGTGCAAGAAGTTGGGTCTCACTTTTGGCCAAAAAGTGGAAGTATTTTCCCTGTTTTTGAAATATTTTGTCAATTGATGCAAAAATTTGAGCCATTTAGAGATTAAATATAAAAAAACTTCAGAATAAAAATTGTAGTGCCTAGAATCTTCTTTTTGAATATGTAATTTATTTGTATACCCATATGATAGATTATTTTTTTGGTATGGATCTTTATAAACCACTTTTTCAAAATGCATGTTTCAGGACCATACCACACTCGTGTACGGGCACCATAATTTGACACAAATGAATGAATTTTTGTGAATCATTTTAAATGGAGTTACCTGATACACCAAAGATTGATGAGAATATTTTTCTTGAATTTTTTAATGAATATTTATTTATTTATTAATTTTTAATTGTCTATAACAGAAAATTATAAAACCTCTCATGTACAGACACCATAATTTGATCAAAATTTCACTTTTTTCAATTTTTTTTTTTAAACTTCAAAAGAATTGAATGTAGATTGATGACATATAAATTAATTTAAGAAAAAATAAAAAATAAAAAAGTTATTAAAGTTTTAGTGAACGTTGTTATTTTACATTTAGGTACCACCTTTGATTAAAAAATAATAATAAAATAGTAAATAAAAACATAACTCTATAAAATTTATATTTTTGAAATCAGGACAGTGAGAGCTCTAATGGGTTTTTGTTTCATAAAAAAATTTGATCGGGAAGACCCTCTAAAAATTATGGCAAGGCATGAATTTGTCAGCTCAATGCCTTAGCCAAATCTTAAGAGGCCAAGGCATAGGCTTTGTCTCACCAAGCCTGTCCCAAACCAAAATCTGAGGCAAGAAAAAAAAATCCTGCCTCATGTTGTAAGAAATAGGCACCCGTTATTTGAATTTCAAAAAATGGGTACCCGTTTTGAAAAGCTAAAAGTGGCATGTAAAATCTGCTGAAAACTTAAAAATTTGAATTTTTAAGAAATGGGTACCCTTTTTTACTTTTAAAAAATGGGTACTCGATTTTTATAAAATGGGTACCTATTTTTTATTTTTTTAAAACGGGTACACATTTTTTATTTTTAAAAAACGGGTGCCCATTTCTTAAAAATTTAAATTTTTATTTTTTTGAGAAACAAGTACCCGTTTTTTGAAAATAAAAAACAAGTACCCAATTTTTAAAAATAACGGGTGCCCGAATTTTAAAAATAACAGGTGCCCATTTTTTAAATTTAGGGTCAGGCACCCGAACCAAAAATGGGTGCCCATTTTTAAAAATTGGGTACCCGTTTCTAAGAAGTTTCATTTTGCGGATTTGACTTCCGTAGAATTGCAACCCAACTTTGTGCATTCACCCTATAATAACTTAAGATGTTATGATGGATAATAGGAAAACAAAGGAGGAAAAGGAAATGGATAATAGAGCCAAGGAAGTGAAGAGTAGAGTTCAAACTATGTAAGGCACTCTATAGAGAATTGCTGAGAAAAGATATAACACTCTAAAAGAATCAAATGAAACATAAAAGTGCTCATAAAAAAACTTGAAGAACATAGGGATAGTAAGGAGGATGACCAATCTCCCAATGGTGGGAAGGATAAGACTCTGGAGTATGGTTTGAGAAAGAGAACCATATCCAACACAAAGAAAAAGGACATCCAGGAACCTGAGAAAAATCTTCTTGACCTAAAAGAGGTGGTTAGAAGAATAAATGAGCTAGAGATTTAGGCTACAGATATCCTAAGAGAAATTGCCTGAGCCTTTATCTTGGCTTTTTGGGCTTGTCCTAGTTTTCTTTGCTTCCCTATTTTTCTTGTTTTGTTGTGGGAGGTTGTTGTTTCTGTTGGTGGCTTTTATGCTAATTATACTTTAACTGCTCTATCTATGTTTTACTTTTACTTTTGTAGGGTTTCAGGGCCCCATTAAAACTTATTTTCCTTAATCAAAAACTTAAGATGTGATAATATTCTTTAGTACAAGTTGAGATTTTAGAACTTCATCTGAAAATTCATAGCTTCATAGGGTTCTAATGAACTCCACTCTAAAACTAGTAAATATCTAAACTCAAAATAAAATATCATATAGGAAATTTTTTAGTTATGAAAGATAGAGAGAACATAATAAGATTATATTTTCCTAAATAGCCATGATTCTATGGAGGGAGATTCATATCTTAGATCTATTAAACATCATTTGAAATCACCCCTAACCCACACATATTGATTATTCTTAACACTTTTATTGCATTGCATTAACAACCATTATTTGGGAAAAGTGGAAATAACCGATAACAACTTACATTTGGAGAGGGTTAAATTTAGATGGAATTTTTTCAAAGAGTATACATGACATCTACATATTTTGCATACATGTCTCACAAGGCATTTCTGATGATCATAGATGACCACAAAAAAAATTGTCAATTATTCTTTCATGGATGTTCATACTCAATATTAAAACTTCCATACTTTGATGGATGTCCATTCTCAATGTTAAAACTTCTATTTTATCACATGTTGGGAGGATGTTAGGAGGATGTTGGTAAAGGTTGTGAGATTTGGTGTCATTCCATCCAATTTTATTTTCTTCAAAATTTCAAAATTCTCAAATTAAATTTAGTATTTTATTATTATTAAATTTATTTAATATTATAGTTTAGCGAAAAAAATTCTATAAAAAAATACTGGCCACTTGTTTTATCCTAATTTTATGCATTTTTTTTTAAAAAATTATTTTTTTGTATGAATATTCATAGACTCGATAGAAATTTGATAAGAGAAATTTTGACATAGGTTGCAACTATGATAGACATTTATGTAAAATTTGGATGCATAGAAAAAATAATATCAACAGTATATTAAAATGTCACAGTTGAGGTGAATTGCAGGAAATACGACTCTATGGTGGGAGTTCAATCCATAATAGCTTATTGGCTATCACAAAACTTTTAATAAACTTTATAAAAGAAAAAATATTTAAAGAAAACTTTAATCATTGAGAGTTGAATTTAAAAAATGGAGACATGCACATTCACTCCCATTCCTCCCTATGATATTTATATCTAAACAATCCATTCTTGTCAGGCATTGAGATCGATAAATGCTTA
Organism: Cupressus sempervirens; assembly: GCA_028749045.1. Lineage (NCBI taxonomy): Eukaryota > Viridiplantae > Streptophyta > Pinopsida > Cupressales > Cupressaceae > Cupressus > Cupressus sempervirens. The sequence goes on along the minus strand of CM053793.1, from coordinate 9,680,455 downwards.
GCATAATTTGAAGCATTAGAAGTAACTTAAGTATTAGAGCGTATCTCATCCTTAATATATCAATTATCAAAACAATAAGATTTTGAAATTGAAGACATACGCATATTCTCTAAACTTGAAATAAATTTAATAATAAACATTTAAAGCTACCATGGAATTGGTAAGGAGAGCTAGTTACATCTTATAAAATCAACTGCTAAATGTTTATGGTTTAAAAGATAGGTACCTTTACCACACTAGTGGTGATGAGATGCTCATTTCTTACAACAAAGTTGAAGAAGATGATGATAAAATAGATTATTCAATATGTATTACCAACACCTTCAGTGATCATTGTTGTTGTAAGATTGATGCGAATGGTGAAACTTGCATGAATCTGTCATTTACTAACACCAAAATTCAAGACGTTCTTCAAGAAATTACCATCTTATTATATGATGAGGATGAAAATGAAATTTATACAGGAAATAAAAAGGGTTTGTACACATTTGGTCAAACTAAATGTGAATGAGAAAGTAATGGTTATTTTCAATTATAAGTGGATTACCATGTTTATCCTTTTTCAAATTGGTTTTTCAGTGTTTGCATTGGAGTATTGAACATTTGTGTGGGACATTTATGAGTGAGGATTAATCAAGATTATTAAACTTGTCAATTTTAGTTCAACCAAATTTAAAATTATCTCTCCTTTGTTTGCACTCTACATTTTAAATGCTACCCAAATTTGAGATTATCTTTCTCCTTTGTTTGCATTCTACATTTGCCATGCTACCTAGATTTGGGATTATGTTTCTCCTTTGTTTTCATCTACATTTGCAATGTTTTGATTTAATTATATTTTGTTTATATCTAATATTTTATTTCATTTATTGCATGGTATGCACCAAATAGTGTTTGTGGGGATGCTCTTATCACTTGTTCAATTAGTGAAGTACCTTTTTTGCATTCAACCATGCAATTTTAGTGGAAGAAGGTTACCCAATATACATAATACATTGCACTTTGGACAAAAGCATATTGTAATTGAATAGATTCTAAAGAAACAAAAGTAAGAAGAGACTAGAATTATATATGTAAAAGTCAAATAATAATTTATATTTATTTTACATAAAAGAAAATCTTAAAGGAAAAAATTGGAAATTCCTTTTTCTTCAATATATTATAATGTAAGTATATATTTCTATCAATATAATCAATACACTTTGTTTAAGTACAATTGCTAGTGGTTATTTTCAATTGTAAGTAGAGATGGTTGGACTTTCTACTATTTGAAATGATTTGGTCCATATAATTTTTACAATATTTGAAATCAAATAATTAAAAAATATAATAACATTCATCTTTACTTGCCCAAATAGTTTTTCATGAAGGTTTCCAAGAATTGGACTTCAAACATTAACAAAGAATATCTGAATATCTTAAAAGTAGGAAATACAAATTAAATTTGGATGTAATTTTATAAAACAAAATAATTTTTAAAGATTTGAAATCATTGATTGTTTAAATAATGACTTGAAATCTAAAATTCAATGTTTGATGTCAGAGGTTTGATTTTACCATTAAATCTCATGTTCTCTTGACTAATGTTTAGTATTTTGTAGAAAACATTTGATAGCAAAATGATTTATTAACAACAATTTTGATTTTAAAAATAGATCAAAAGTTTGCACAAATACAAAACAACTAAGAAATGGAAAGTAGACATAAAATCTACCCCAAAATCCTCGCATTTTATATATAAATACCTAGAAAGAGAAAAAAATATGTGACTCTAACAAAAAATAAGATAATTATTTATGTAAGAAAAAAATGTACATAATTATTAGATGGCTTAAACATCACACTAAGGCTTGATTTCTATGTTAGAAGTGTTAAATAGTCAAAGTTGACTTATTTTTTTGAAGTTAATTTCTTCCTTAGTGTGTAATGTTTAAGGGTGGCCCATAATTAAAGTGTAGGATAGATCATGGTTGAAATATGGAGTTCTTAGCAACTACATTTAAAACATTGCTAAAATATTGGTTGATGTATTAAATGTATGTAAATGTAAAATTTATATATAATGTGTACTATAGCTTGGTAAATGGTATATTGGATGGTTGTAGAAATAAAATAGTTTCATGTACACTCTAGCACAAATGTTTAACATTTTTTTTATAAAGATTGCTTAACAAATCCAAACCCTATGAGAGTTTACCATGTAATTCTTTCTCTGACAAGTTTTGAAAAAATTGTTCTTTAGATCACCATGAGAATAGTAGCATTCAGATTTCTTAGATGAAACTTAGTAAAAAAATTCTCTTCTATAGGAATATAGGCATGCACAAATTTCTTAGATGAATTTTAGGAGGGGTAAAATTTTTACTAAGACAAGAAGAGATGCAAAAGGTAGAGCTCAACAAAGAGCTCTATCTCAATCAACAAATTCATCACTATCCCAATCATTATACACACACACACACACACATGATTGAAGCTACATCGTTAACATATTGAATCAATGATTACAACTCTTACAACTCTAATCCACTCTTGAGGGATGTAAGTAAATCAAGCAGATTCCAAAATTCTACCAAAGAGAAGAGATTAATTAACAACTAAAGTTAGAGGCCAACATACATCCTTAAGCACTTACTAAGTAAGCAAGTTCACCACCACTTAGGAGTTAGACTCACATCCATGGGCTTCTATACTAACATATATTATGATTATGATTAATTAAGACCACATAGGGTCATGGCCTTACCACATAGTGTCATGCCCCTATGTCGTGTCTCTTCATTCATATTAAAGTCATGTTTGTATTGTTATTGGGAACATATGATATCACTCATAGTACTGGGATACATACATACACTAGTGAATATATTCTCCACCACAATGACTCATATATACCTCTGACTATATCCTCTGATACTATCACAATAATATATTAATTTCCATCGAATGCATTTTAGGTATGTGGAATATTACTAATCAGTAATAATACAGGATAAAGGATAATATCACAAGTCCTAAAGTGCAAGTTTGAATCCACTATTTATATTAGAATTACCATTCAATTAGTTTGAATTGAGACAATATAAATTATTATTAAACTCTATCTAATTTTTATTCCTCAACATAGTATCAGAAGTAGGTTGATAGAGTTCAAATAATTGTATTGATTGAAATTATTATTCAAATCCATAACTTACATAAAAAACCAATTTAATGAGTAACAATGGTTTCTAGTAACAATGTCATGATACTTGATTAAAGATAATTTCTCTTTGCCTTGAGAGTCCCCATCCTTTCGAATAGCCTTTTGCACTTCATCCAACACAAGTTTAACATCCTTTTTTTTTAATGAAAATATCACCGAAGGTCTCCTTATTCAATATTTTCACTTTGTCTTTAACAAAGTAAATTTTCTTCACAATTTTGAACATTATTGAACGTTCCACCCTCACCCTCCACCACTTGGAGATCTCCAAAATTTGGATGTTCTAACAATATCTATTCAAATCTAAAAAGGGAGATTTCTCTCAACTCCCAGCGGTTCTACCAACAAGGAGATCAGAAAATGATGACAACAAATTTTGGAAATTGAAGAAAGAGAGAAATTAAAATTGTTAAGTCAATACTAGAGAGCAATGCTCTGTCTAATTTGACTTGGATAAGGTTCTTACCCCTTCTATGATTAGACCAAGTAAAGGACCCCCATTGAAGGTCCACATCTAGAACTTTTTGGTTAATAAATTTAAGATCCATACACCCATTGAGGTGGGTCTGCATAGTAATGTCTCTAATGCAGGAGCATCATTGGTTGGCTTGCAATCATGCATGTTGATGTGGTTTGACCTTGGAGTTGGAGGACAGTCAAAGAATGAAGTGTGACTCAGTCAATATTGAGTTGGTTTAATTGATGTTTTAACCAAGTGACATAGTTAATGAAGATGTCTGGTGATGCTTGGGTCACTAGGAAGATACCAGGAGCTCTGTTTGCACTAGGAGCTCAACAATAGTGTTGTCAGAGTCAACTCAGTCTATGAAGGGGCTTGGTTGCTTCAAGAGGACTTGACACATTCTGGTGCTTGGTTAGTGAAGGGACGTCGTTATATCTAGTGGAATGTTGACACTCAACATGGTTTTCTCTAACACTCGATTTGATCTTGGTCCCTATGGTGCCTGAGTTGTTTGTGAGTTGACTTTTAGCATTTAATTTGTGTATGGATATTTAGTTTGTGTTGTAGCCAACTTGTGGCTTAAGAAAACATTTAATATAAGGGTTTATTTTAATTTTTAATCAACTAGGCCAACCTGTGGCTTGGTTGGGTATAAGTAGAGGTATTTTTTGGAGTCTTAAGGAGAAGGTAAATCATCTAGCTTGGAGAGGAGGATGAAGTGTAGGAGTAAATTTTGAGAAGGGTGTTGTCACAAAAGTTTCCACCCACGTCCAAAGTTTTAACCTAAGGACAACCTTGTGAAACATGGAGACAACCTCTAAGCTATGGGACTTGAACTGTGAGGTTGAGTCTTTAGAGAAGGCCAGCTTCCTTTACTATTAGGGTGCACCTAACTACTCTTGGAGATGAAAAGGGAGAAGGAATGTATAGAAGAAAATCTACCTATTCTAATCTAAAGGGGTGATGCACCAAAATAGATTGTTCAAACTAATCTCTACCCATACATGCACTATTGAACCATCATGACACCAAAAGATATACACATTCAAACTTTATTTAATCTAAAAATCATATGCAGATTAGAAAACCCAAATGAATGACACAAGGAAAGAGAGGATTCGCTTATATAGCATTCATAGGCCAAAAGAGATACAATCATGTAAGATTGTAGATCTCTACAATACACCAATGAGAGGAAAATAGTTATTGCACTTTACATCAGTGATTGAAGGAGATAAGGTAGAATGTCATACAGTTCAAAGGAAAAGGAAATTTACACATGAAATTACAGAGCAATATCAGGGAAGTTAGAGAAGAGTCGACCAAAACAAAATCTACAAAAATTTCTTTTATAGTTTAGGCATAACTGAGATGTCCTCTAACTGAAGTTACTCCACAACCATTGCCATTAAGTCTTATAGAGAATAATCATGGAGATCTGAAGAAAATCTGATTTGGGCACAGATCTAGATGGAATGATATCTGATCTTTGTTAAAATAGGGCCCTGAGAAGATAGAAACGACACCATTAAATTGGCTGACCAAGTAGACAGATCAACTGGGGTGGTGGAGTGTTCTCCTAGGATTATAATTCATTCAGATTAGAAAACCCAAATGAATGACACAAGGAAAGAGAGGATTCGCTTATATAGCATTCATAGGCCAAAAGAGATACAATCATGTAAGATTGTAGATCTCTACAATACACCAATGAGAGGAAAATAGTTATTGCACTTTATATCAGTGATTGAAGGAGATAAGGTAGAATTTCATACAGTTCAAAGGAAAAGGAAATTTACACATGAAATTACAGAGCAATATCAGGGAAGTTAGAGAAGAGTCGACCAAAACAAAATCTACAAAAATTTCTTTTATAGTTTAGGCATAACTGAGATGTCCTCTAACTGAAGTTACTCCACAACCATTGCCATTAAGTCTTACAGAGAATAATCATGGAGATCTGAAGAAAATCTGATTTGGGCATAGATCTAGATGGAATGATATCTAATCTTTGTTAAAATAGGGCCCTGAGAAGATAGAAACGACACCATTAAATTGGCTGACCAAGTAGACAGATCAACTGGAGTGGTGGAGTGTTCTCCTAGGATTATAATTCATTCAAGGTTGGTTGGAATTGATCACAAGGATCAAATTGCAAAACAAAGCTCAATTTCCCCTGTTTCTAGCTCGTGAGTCAATGAAGTCAAGAGGTCAACCTAACTATGTCACTAGGATGAGCCATGTGGGCCAGTAGTTTCATTTTATTTTTCCACCCCACAAGGTCTCCATGTGGTTGACCAACATCTTCTTTACTAACTATGCCACCTCCTCAAAATCTTGACTGTGATAGTCACATAACTGCTAGCTCATTTGTTAATACCTTAACCATAATGTATTTCCCCGAGCTCGCAAGGACATGTGTCCCTCAGGCACTTCCCCACATTGCCTAACTTCCTCATAACTGCATAATGTGGGAAAGCCTTGATCATTGATTTCTGTGAGATCAACAATCATGAAAGACCCCCATATTACTGCGTTTTCTCTTCAAAATTTTGGGCCCATGAAACACTTGGCATCTGAATCAGCCTGACCCGACCCTAACTGGCATCACCCTAGAGACCCACACAATAAATTGGTCCCACAAAGACATGCGCCAACAAGGCGCTTGCCCAAATTATTTAATTTCCTTGCATCTTGTTAATCTGGGGAAGCATTAGCCCTTGATCCTCTTTAAATCTATGGTGATCATAAAATCATGTTGGACTACATACCTAGTCAGCTGGAAGGGCCAATGAAAAGCCTCCATTGTACTTTGACTCACCTGACGACTTCCACCAAGGACGAGCCGTCATCACCTTCTGAGAAAGGTGGGCCCACTAGCCAGATGTCACAAAGGGACATGCCCACATTGTTTAACATCCTTGTAACTTCATCTTGTGGGCATGCACCAAGCACTGATATGATTGCATTAGATGGTGGATCTTTCTACTCAATAGAATATCACCTTTTCAAACCCACGTGTTCTGACAAGTGCTACAACATAAATATTTATTCCTCCTAAGGAGAGTAGGCCCAGGATGTCACATCATGCCACATGTCGTAGGGGCACATACTCGCATTACTTAACTACCTCACATCTTAATATTTCCAGCATGCACCAGCCATTGATCTCAGGAGATCTAACGGTGGAAGGTACAATAGGGAACATGGGATATCATGGGACATGTGTCACAAAGGGGCATGCCCGCATTGTTAGAAAGCCTGACAAAAGACAAAATGCGAGAATGCGGTCACCAATCGAACTACCACCTCACCCTGCCACCTTTTCCACCCTGTCTACGGCTACTCAAGGAAGATGGACCCACCTATCATGTGGCTAAAAAGTGCTTACCCGCATTGTTAGGAAGTCTGATAGAACTTAGAATGCGAGAAAGTGGGTGCTAATAGAATTACTAGCTGGACTAACCTTCCTCCTTTTTGCAGCCCACAAGAAGAACTTGGACCCACTGATTCATGTGTCATAAAGGGTCTTCCCTGCATTACATAAAGGTAGTGCATTTTCAAAATACAGGAAAGCACCCATTGTAGATTTGTGTGAGATCTGACGGCATAGAAAGTGCAGGCCAATAGAAACATATTTAGGAAATAAGAAAATACCATAAGGTTTTATCGTTTTATTTTTTTGATATTTCCAAGCCATTTAAATAATATAAAAGTGGGGGAGAGACTGTTGGGTGGGGTTAAGCATTCAAATTCAATTTTTTTGGTGGGAGGCAAAAAATGGATAACAAAGGGCTAGTAACTAAGGCTTGGTAAACCAAGAGATTTCTTGGTGGGCTTGCGAGCACAATTTGAGATTTCCTTGAGGTTTTCTGCCATTGTGTGGATCTAGAATAGTTGGGATTAGTGTGGAGTTGGATCTTGAGGGATCTTGTTGAACTATTTTTTAATTGCTTTTTTTATTTTTCCCTAACCTGGAAGGTCATACAATCGGACATATTGCATGTAAATAGTTGATTTATGAATAAAGTGTTGTGATTTGGTATCAGATCTTGCATTTGTATTTTATTTCTATTGTGTATTAATTTGCAAGGATTTGGATTAACTCTAGAAGGGGTACCTTTGGATTCTCATTGCATCAAGTGGTATCAAAGCATAGTTGTTCCTGAGTGTGTAGACCAAGTGTCAAAGTTGAGGTAGTTTGCACTAGGACTTTGGTGAAGGCTGGAGGATAAGGTTGATCTTGTGGAGCTGATCGATCTTTTGTATTTATGGATTTATTATTTTGGGTTTGCAAAGGATCTTGGAAGATGCCTCCAAGAAGATTGGACCCTAGGGCAATTGATGATCTTAGTGATGTTGTGAGGTAGTAGGAACCTAAGTTTTGCTAGCCAAGTTGAGTTAAAGGATTCTAGTAAGGTTGGAGATCAGCATGGAAAGTAGACTTGTAGTACACCACGGATGGATGTGAAGAAGTAGAAGAAGATCAAGGGAAAGAGTGTACACATTGAGGACTTAGAGGATATGTATGTGAAAAACCAATTTGGGATTTATGTGTTGAATCCCAAAAGATGTTCTTCCAGCTACTAAAAACTCTAATGTAGAAGCATCCTTGGTGGCTTGCAATCTTGCATGTTGGTGTGGTTTGACCTTGGAGTTGGAGGACTTGGTCAAAGAATGAAGTGTGAATCAGTTGATATTGAGTTGGTTTGGTTGTTGTGTTAACTAGGTAACTTGGTTAATGAAGATGTTTGGCAATACTTGGGGCACTCAACAAATATAGGGAGCTCGGTTTGCACTGGGAGCTTGACAATAGTGTTTCCCAAGTCAGCGATGTCTATGAAGGGGCTCAGCTGCTTTTGGAGGACTCAACACATACTGGTGCTTGGTCAGTGAAGGGACTCAGTTATGTTCGGTGTAATGCTGACACTCGGCATGGTTTTCTCTAACACTCAGTTTGGTCTTGGTCCCTGTGGTGCCCGAGTTGTCTGTGAGCTGACTTTTAGCATTTAATTTATGTATGGGTATTTAATTTATGTTGTAGCCAAATCGTGGCTTATGCAAACATTTAATGTAAGGGTTTATTTTAACTTGTAATGGGCCAGACCGACTTGTGGCTTAGTTGAGTATAAGTAGGGGTGTTTTGTGGAGTCTTGAGGAGAAGGTAGATCATCCAACTTGGAGAAGAGGATCAAGTGTAGGAGAAAATTTTGAGAAGGGCTAGTAGCCAAGGCTTGGTAAACCAAGAGATTGCATGGTGGGCTTGCAAGCACAAGTTGAGATTTCCTTGAGGTATTTTGCCATAGTGTGGATCTAGACTGGTTGGGATTAGTGTGGAGTTGGATCTTGATGAGGGATCTTGTTGAACTACTTTGTAATTTCTTTTTGTATTTGGCCCTAACCAAGAAGACCTTACAAGCGGGCATATTACATGGAAATAGTTTATTTATGAATAAAGTTTTGTGATTTGGTATCAAATCTTGCATTTGTGTTATGTTTCCACTGTGTAGTTATTCGCAGGGATCTAGATTACCTCCAGTAGGGGTACCTTTGGATTCTTGTTGCATTAGTCTCTCATCTTATCACTAACATTAATAGGAGAATTGAAGTCCCCCATAACAAGCCAAGGCTCATTAAGTAAGAACTTTGTAAGATCTCCAAGCCTTTCCTAGAAACCCAAACTATCATTTTTAGTATTGGGTGCATATATATTTGAAAGAACCAAAAGATATTTTTCTCTAATGTGAGTAAACTTAGTACAACTAATATTATTTTCATAAAAATGACCTCACCTTGAATAAGGAAGTCATTCCAAAACACAAACAAGAACACCTGAAGCTCCCCTCGAGTCACAACCAAAGACTTTCTGATTTTTGAATAAAGAGAACATTTCCATTTATCTTTAGACATTTTAGTTTCTTGAGTCATAACAACATCTAGTTTGTAGTCCCAAATAACATTCCTTAGCACATGTTTTTGTGATGGGCATTCAAACCCCTTATGTTCCAAGATGTAATCTTCATTTAGAATGTGGCGAGAAGATTTCCTGGATGGTTTTTTGTTTTTCATCCACAATGTCTTGTTTGCTTGCAAACTCCCTTGCCTACTTTTTTGATTTTGTACAAGGTCCAAGCTTCTTACACAAGAATTAAAAAAAGTGGGTGACTTTGTCAACAAAGGTTGGCACTTACTATTTAGTCTTTAGAGGAGCTCAAGAAAGATAGATTCAGCCTCTTGGAATCTTTGCACTCCATATCTTTGCAGGAAAAGTTGGGTGCAGGAACATAAGACACCTCTTATGAAAAAAGGGCACCCTGAGAATCATTGACCAGATCCTTATATTCCACAAACTTTACTGCGCTTGCTCTTGTTAACTTTGGTATCAAAATGTGAATCTTTTTCTCCCATAGGTTACAAAGATTTTAATAGATAAAAATTGTTCTATTTTAACTTGGTCACCCTTTCGAAATGGTTGTGCACCATTTTTTCAATAACTGCACAAGTTTTATAATTACTCCCATATTATTTATTTTACTCTTTGATTAATGATTGTATTCAAAATTATATCAAACAAATATATCCTTAAAATAAAACCAATATATGATTCCAATCATTCAAACTCAACTGGTGTTACTATCTGAAACCAAAATGTAAATGGTGTAAATTTGAAATTCAAAAAAACAAAATTAAATACATTAGTACTTATTATTAATCATTAATATAGATAGCTTAAATATATTTAGTATAACAAAATTAATCCAATAGTGAACTTGAAATGGTGCAAAAACTTAAATTTTCATTTAATCAATATTAATATCAACATTTCAATCCGAGAAGGCCTCTAATGTCATCTTTCAATTAGAATTATACTTTCAATCATTCAAGGACAATTGGTGTTACTATTTGAAACAAAAATTAAATGATACAAATTTGAAATTCAAATAAATAAGATTAAATACATTAATACATTTTCTTAATCATTAATATAAATTACTTAAATTAAACAAAATTAAGCAAATACCAAACTTACTATTAAAATAATTAATTTTTATTTTAACAGTATTAATATCAATATTTTAGAATGCCCTAGTGCCATCTTTCAACTAGAAATTTTATATAATAAAAGATTTCCTCTTAATATGTTTAGATGCCTTTGAAAATCAGCTATATTACACTTGTTCAAGAAATAGAATACAACCAACAAGAACGTTGAATGTTTAGATGGGTACCAATGAAAAGAGGAATGAATCTAAATACTACAAAAATGTGCATTTCAGCTTTCCTAACTATACATCCTCATTTAATTTCTCAAATGAGTTCATTGATTTCCCAAGTAGTTGGTTATGCATCATTTTTATATTCATCCCTTTCTTTTGAAACTTTGGCCATCTCTCCTCTTACCACTGCCAGTTCTTTAGGACACTCTTGTAAGTCAACTTGTAAACTTTTGATGGTATTCTCCTTACCTACAAGCTGTATATAAAATATATCATAGCATTAGTATTCATTATCTAGAAGAAACATAATGATCTTCAAAAGTAAGCATAATGTTCTTTTGACATTCTAAATATAATAATGCTCTTCAAAAGTAAGTATAATCTTCTTTGATGTTCTAAATATAAACAATTGGAAGCATGGCAACACATACTTGATTTTCCAAGTCTTTCTCTTTTTGATTTGAGCTACTAAGGCTACCTTGTTGGCTTTCAATGTTACTTCTCAAAATGTCTTGACCCCTTACCAAAATTGTACATTTGGCTCGAAGTTGTTCTATATCAATTGCATTGGAAAATAACTTTTCCCTTAGAATCTTGACAAGCAAATTTTCTGCTCTTAGTTCATGTTGAACTTGTTTGAACCCCTCCTCATTCTGAAATAGCAATCAAATATTATTAGTTGATAGTAAAAGTACCTCTTAGTTATCAAGACAAAGTAGCTAAGACACTAAATGTTACTGATAATAGAAGAAAGAGTACATAAAAATAGAGATGGCAAAGTCTAAATGAACCCTCCTTCTACCAACAATATTGGAACTAAACATAGACATAAGCTCTAACCCAAAATTCTGAATTTGTCATCATATCTAGCATTAAAATTTGAAGATGTATGATAAAACTTTAAGAACTAAGAATGTGGGAAAAAGAGAAATAAAGTTAATTAGGTAGTAGTTTTATGGGGATCTATTGGTTTATTTTTCAGTATTAACACTAGCATTGGGGTATGTGGCGATGGAGGACAAAGGGCCTCAATTTTAGGATAGTAGGGGGACAGTGGGGGGAAAATGGTGGGAGGATGGTGGGGTGTTGTATACAATACATATGGAACTTGAAATACTAGTAATGAAATGATGTTTCTGAATAACAAACCAAATTGAAATACTTGAACATAATAAAATTGCAATACGAACTAGAACAATTAAGCATTCAACATAGTAACATGGTACATATAGTAACATTCAAAAATCAAAATTCAAATAGAAATTCAAGTACTCTTGTAGACATCATAGTGGTTGTAGAATGGTAGAGATGGGGTGCTCAAGTACTTAGTGTGGGGATGTCAGGTACTTCAAGGTTTTGTGAGGGTGTGTTAAGTCCTCTGATTTTATTGCTATTTTTTAGGGTCAAGAGGTTCTATCTGAAGTTTATAAGGGACTATGGGATATTTAGTGTTTTTTCTAGTAAAATAGGAGCCCCTCTTTTATGCCTCTAAATTTGAGTGGGTGAAAATGAGGTGGTTAACCATGTGTCAAAAATCTGCACACTTTGTCATTACCAAAACTGAAAACAATCTGCTAAAAAAATAAATTTAAAAGATTTTTCCTTATATTTAAGAGGTGAAACTTTTAAATTCAAGCACAGTAAAACATTCGTAAGACTGTTCACCTTAAATTTTTCCAAAAAAAACTACTAAATTTATATTATGTGCTAAATTATCTCTAAGCCACCAGTTTCTCTAAAGCTGGATAAAACTGCAAAAACCTCAAGATAACAAAATAAATAGTACCAATTACCTCTATATGTTGTTACTCTCATTGATATGCCTCTGAATTTTCAACAAAATCTTTCTTGAGAGATTCATCACATGAAATATGAGATTTTTCTTTCAAGAATTCTTCGTGCCTATGCACACTTTCCTTCCAAGATTCAACCTTTTTTCTGAAACTTTGAGCCATCATGTCCAATTCAAGGACATGATCTCTTTCTTGTCCAGAAGCCAACATACCCTTTGAGTGTTCCCCTTCATTTATTTCCCACACTCTTTTAACAAAACCAAGCAACTTGAAAGAAAGCTTAACATTCTCATCCAGCAGTGGGAATGCCTAAGCTTGTAGAGTATGAAGGAAATCCCAAAATTCTTGATCAAGTTTGATCAATCCAATACTAGTACTTTTCTCTTTACTTCTCACCCTCTCAAGAAGGCTGCCATTGTTCTTCCTCAGAGCTTCAGCTTCCAACCTGCAATTCTCTAAATCCTTGCATAACCCATGTTCTATACCAACTAATCTGAGTTGTTCCTTTTGTAGCTCAATAATACGAACATCTGTCTTTTTCTTGTGGATTATTATTCATATCATTGTCTAATTGTAACCACAATCCCCCAATTGTTGTTTCCTGATTTCTACAAAGTGTTTGCAATCTAACAACCGATTTCTGCAACTCAAAATTTTCACTTTCCTTTTCCCTCAAGATCCTCATGTTTGAATTCTGCTCATCTTCTGCTTGTTTAGCTTTATTGACAGATTCTGAAAGGATTTCCCTTAATTTCATAACCTCATCCTCTGCATCTTTTAATTTTTTTCTCAAATCATCCATAACTGTGGTCTTTGCATGAATTTCCTCTTTATTCAAAGACGAAACTTCTCTTGCCAATTGCACATTTTTTTCCACCAAATCTTTGATTCTCCCTCTCATCTTCCTCTCCTCGGCCCTAATATTTTCCAGAACAGAAACCGATTCATTCGACCGCCTATCAATCTCCTTTTCTAATTTTTTCTGTAGATCATTCTTCTCAATCTCCAATATCTTTGTTCGAGATTCCAACTCTTTCTCAATCAAACTTAGGGAACCAATTGCCAAAGATCTTTCTTTTTTATGGCTCTGAATTTCTGATGAAACCCTAATTGCTAAGTTCTTTTTTTCTTCACATACTTCTCTTAGTCTTCTCCCCAAAAAATCTGCATTTTTCTTCACAGAATCGGATCCGATGTGTTCATACAAATCCATCGATTCTAACTCTTATAAAATCAATACAATCTGTTCTTTAGTTGCTTTGGCTCTTCTTTCCAAACATTCATCTGTATCTTCTTCTTCTATACGTTCCTTCTCTCTGGCCAAATGACTTCTTTTCCTATTAATCTTCGATTGAGACAACAGTTTCCATGAAAATAAACTCCACAAAACACTAGCAATAACCTGTCAAAAAACATAAATCCCATATCATTTCAACAAACTTGTTAATGCGTATAATGTTCTTGAAATATCTAAGGTGGGTGTTCAAATATGGGAATTAAACCGGTTGATGATGCAGTTAACATTTAAATAAGTGAAGAGTGTATATCTAACCAGTAGAATCCACAGAATCCAGTAAATCTGTTAAAATAACCCTCCAAAACCTTCTCCATTTTCAAATCGCCTCAGTTTTTTTTCAAATAAACAAGAGGTGAAATGATGTATGCTGATGTGAGTTTCTTATTTTAGTGAAATTTCCCCAGTGGTCAGCTATTTCTAAATTTCCCTCGTCGACACATTGGATAATTACTATTTTGGCACTCATTTTTGAAAAAGAAAAAATTGGCTACAATATAGATTTATAGCTTTTTTTGATTTTTGGGGGGTGTATTTTATCCTATTGCTATGCAGATCACGAAGATCTGGTGAAAACTGTATAAACTCTTATAATATAAGAAGTGTGGTTTCTATATGGATATGTATTTACTATTTTCGTGGAGAATTTCACTCTCATAAAAGATCCTTTTTTCTAATGAAGAAAGTATAAGTATATGCTAAAAAAAATTAGAATAAAGTTTGGAATTAGGATAAAGCTAGTTCTAGTGGAATTGGTTAAATCTTAAGCTAAAACAAAAAAACAAAGGGGGAATGAAGTTTTGAAGAAAAAAAATTAAGGGGGAATGGAGTTTTGAAGGAAAAAAATCATCTGTCTCCTTGGTAATATTTACGAGGTTTCAATAAAGTGACTTTCTAAAAAAAATTAATTCTAAACATATATTTTTAGGATTTTTCATTTTATCCTGAATTATTGTTTTCATCAAATAATCAAATATAATGTGTTATTTGAAATTAATTATAACATTTTTATTTATTTTCACATTTGCCTCTAATACTTTATAGACATTTAATTAGCTATTTAGTAGTGATGTGTTAGATGAAGTCCTTAAACTTCATTTTGATAGAATCGTCCTACAACTCCTAAAACATCCATTTGCAGATGATTAATTAACATGATATATGTTTTTGGTTATCATAATAAAGTTAAAAGACCTAAATTTTTTATTCATATTTATCTAAATGTTTCTCAGCCAAACAAAAACCTGTCACAATCATTCATTGTGTTTTTAACCTTTCTTCAACTGTGATATTATTATTAGGATTTAATTGTGTAGTTCTCGAGTCAAACTCATTTGACCCATGTTTCATGAGTATTGATTCACACATGAATCCATCTCTCATGAGAAAAAATGGAACACCTAGAGCTCATTGGATCTAGGTGATGCTCACAGAGGTGAAGCATTAGGACTTCCCAAGAGGACACCCATCCCAGTACTACTCTAGCTTGAGCACGCTTAACTATGAAGTTTTCTCCCTAGTTAAACCCACTTTTCTTGCAACCCCATTTTTAAAACCTTCACCAAGTGTTGTGCCTTATGAACCATTCATTAGAAAGCCCCTTAAGCTCGTCAATTGATAAGTAGGAGGTATTTTCAACAGCAAGTCAAATTGTGATATTGCTATTAGGATTTAACTATGTAGTTCTTCAGTCAAACTCATTGACCAATGTTTCAGAAGTAGTGATTCACACATGAATCCATCTCTCATGAAAACAAATATAATACTTAGCACTCATTGGATTTAGGTGATGTTCACAGAGGTGAAGCATTCGGACTCCCGAGGAGGTCACCCATCCTAGTACTACTCCAACTTGAGCACACTTAACTACAGAGTTTCCTCCATGGTTAAACCCACTCTTCTTGCATCCTCATTTGCAAAACCTTCACCAAGTGTTGTACCTTATCAACCATTCATCAAAAACCCACTTAAGCTCATCAATTGACAAGTAGGAGGTATTTTCTATAGCAAGCCAAATTGTGATATTGCTATCAAGATTTAATTGTGTAGTTCTTGAGTCAAACTCATTGACCAAATTATGTGTAGCTCTTGAGTCTTCAACTCTTGGTTACTATTGAAAATCAACCAAACAATTCACTTAAGGTAGAAAATCTAAACAACATGCATTATGAATACCTCATTGTAATGTCATTTCTTATATGTATAACATTAGAAATTATAAGAAACCTAAACCAATGAATTATTTTCCTATTTCCCTTTAAACTTCTCAACACATGTCTCCTTTTGTGCCTTGGCTTCATTAACATTTTTGTAAGGAGTATGGTCTTATTGAGAAACTTTATGCTACTCCAACTAAGGCCTTCCTTTGGTAATTGATTTGATGTTCACCTTCATATCATGGGATACTTTAGAAAGTTCTGCAAAAGATAATTGTTCTATATTGTGTAAAACAAAATTAAAATGATGTAGAATCCTTGTTAGAGTGTACAATTAGAACAAATTTGGACACTAACACTTGCACTAGAAGTTGCAATGTTTACGTTGATAGGAGCACCAATATTCTGAGTATTTTTACCAAAATGAAATATCACAAGGTAGATGCGAAAAGGAAACATGTAATGCCCCACCAAGGAACCCAAAACAAATTAACCTAAAGTTTCACTAAGTTTTTTTTTTTTTTAAGATAATGACAACAAGAGATAATATAGCAGAAGCAATAACTCACATACATTCAACCATCATAAATATATTACATATCTTATGGGTCCCATGACATTGAATCAGATATATAAATAAGTTTTATTAATACTAAATATGATACACAAAAAATCCACATCAAAGAATTATTACAAGTACAATTCCAATTCAATAATTAATATATAATTACATAAGATGCCACTTGGAAAAATTAGAATGCATAATCATCCACTATACAAGTCACAGGGTATGAAAAGCTCAAAGAATATACATCATCAATAAAATACATCATCTCATAAGATCTCTGATAAATCAAGTACTTATTCAAAACATTAGAATAATACTTATCAACTTTCAAATAATTAGTTTACAATTTCATTTAAACATGTCAAGGATAATCATTTATTTTAAAATAATCTTCATTGATTTTAAGTAAAATCAATCTTATTAATAATTAATTATTTAATTCCACTAAACACTTATTAATTTTTCTTTTAATTTTTCCTCATTAAAAAATTCGTTTACTAAAATTGACTAATAATTAATTACACTTCTTCTACTATTAACTGGTGCAGGAGCACTAGGGCCAAGGACAAAAGGCCTAGAGGAACTAGGGTCACTAAATAGATCCTAGGGGAATCAAAGGATGAACATGACCTTGAAGGGTCATTTGATTTTAATAACTCCACAATGGTCACTTAATAATGTTTCATGCAATACCAAATTAAATTCTCTACAAAGTCCTAGCTTGTTGCCGTAAGGACATAGTTTTCTTTTTGTATTGAAAAGACTTCTCATTTGGATAAGATCTTGAATATAAATGTCTTAGATCTATGTTGGTTTATTTTTTAATTCATTCCATGCTTTGATAGATTATTTTTGTGAAGTTTAAGTAAAAAGAACTCTTGGTTATGAAAATGGAGGAATGCCTGTCATTGAATAAAATAGTCCCAGTTCAGGGGCCATATCTCCCTAATGAACTATTGGATCGAGCCAAATTTGAAATCTAACTGAAGCAATCGAATAAATTTTGTCTAGATAAAAAGTTATGAATTTATGACTTTTGGTCTATGTAAGGGGCAGTGACAGGGCAGTTGTGATGAATTTCCTTCATAAATAAACTAAGGTTTCCTAATGCTTTCTTCACAACCAAATAAAAATTAACATACATATCTAGATTCTAATTCCAAGATTGAAGATTCATTCATGGAGTATATTCAAACACATATAATAGACATGATGAAGACAAGAAGAGAAAGAGTGCAAATGGAATATGCAAAAATCATGAGTGCACCTAGATACTGATGCTAATTTGCTATGCCTCAAAAGTCCATAGAAAAATCCCTTCCTTCTCCAACATTTTCCATTCCTCCAAGAATAAAACCAACTGAAACCCCCAAGTGACTAGAAGTACTTGTAGAAGCATATGAGCATGTAGAAGCATGAACTTCTCAAATGCATGTAAGCTTGTCCAAACACACTAGGAGAGCCTCTATATAAAGCCCTCTAAGATGCATCTAGAATGTGTCTAGAAAGAACTAGGACATAAGCATGACAACTAAGCACATAACTTCCATGATAAGAAGATAAACATGATGAGGTGTCTAGAATGTTGTAGACAGCATGTGCTCAAATAATGTGCTAACTCCTAAGTGTAGACAACACGTGCATAATTAGAGTGAAAACTCCAGTGTTGTCAACATGAAAACTCTTAAGAGTTCACATACTCCTATGCGAATAAAGATTAAAATAATACACATTAATTTATTAAATTTATTTATTTAATATTCATTTGACTCCTTTTTAAATTAATTTATTAATTTTAGATCTCATGCACTCACTTTATTAAATCCACTTATTTTATCTTAATATATTTTAATCATATGCATGCATCATGTGATCTAGAATCTTTTAATAATTTTAATATCTTATCCACTTTTACATTTATTTTTGAAACTTAATTGATAAAATAAAAATGAGCTCTAAATATATTATTATTAAATTAATAAATATTATCACGTTCCAAATTTAAACTTATAACTTTCATCTCCAAATTTAATTCTTTTATTTAATTAATTTCCCAATTAATAAAATAAAATAAAATATTAAAATACCATAATAATTTTTTATTTAATTTAAATCTTTTAATTAGACTTAATTAGTAGAAAATACCCCAAAGACTCATAAAGTAAAATAAAAAAATCCATCATGGAAAAACACATACAAAATTAAACCAAAAGGGTTAATATCATGAATTACGTCATCTAACACATTTGGAGGGTGCTCAACTTGGATACTTGTCCTAATTTTCAATTAGGACAAATGGCTTAAAGGGTTGGGATTTGGACTTGAGTATTTATCTCTCCTCTCTTACCATTGAGATAATGCAATAGGGTACGCTCATCCTGGCAATTCAAGGAAGTCGATACCCGGTACTTGCAACCTGCATAAAATCCATGCATGTACATACATGATATATACTAAGCTAAATAGGCAATGGTAGGAAGTGGTGCATCGTGTAGATCTCGTCTAGCAGGTCGCTACAACTCCCTTCCGTAACCACATCAGACATGCCATACATAAAGAAAATAAATACACACACCATACACATGCAAGTATGGGGTAAGTATCCATAATAAAACACATGTGATAGTAAACTATCTAACTAATCATCATCAATAATTGCAAACACTGTAATAATCATCATGCATACATGAAATATAAAGTATCAAGTAATGTCATCATATAATAAGCTGAATCTAAAACAATATCTAATAATCCCAAAATAATGTCACCAATCATCAACCATTAAACTATCCTAAAAGAGTTTGACAATTATAGAAAAATTAACGTAGGGGTAGGCACTACACTCTAAAAGTGTAGTTTCATACTTTTTTGGTTTTGGAAACATAAGAGTTTGATTTAAAACATAATTCTAGTTTTTGTTTTCATATTGTCATATCCAAAAAAAATTCCAATTCCACATAAACCTCAACAGACTCAATAATCTATTAAAAGTCATTTAAATATAAACCCCATTTTTTATATAAAAATGAACTATCAATGTAATAACACCAATATCCACTAAAATTATCTAAATTAAAAAAATATTATTATATTTTTGAATGTTAAGGATAACCTTGTATACAAATCTTTTAATAATAATTATTAAAATAAATAACAATTATTAAATTATTAAAATAATAACTTATTAAATTATCAATAAAATAATAAAAATTTCTTAATAACCATACTCACTAAATTTAATGATGTAATAAAATTTATTAAAAACTATTAATAAAATTAAATTTTAAACAAAATATTTAATCATAATAAACAAACTATATATTAAAACAAAATTTTTAAAAAAAAGACTTTACCTTTTTTTCTTTTTCTTTTAAAGCCTATAGACTGCACTGCTCTCATGGCAGCTATGTTGACACAGCAACAAAGTACTGCCTACGATAGTACCTGCTGCTACGGTAGCAGAGTTTGTCATTTAGTAGGCTTTAAAAGCTTGTCGGCAACTTCTTGATTATTATTTTATAATGTGTGTTTATGTAGGGGATTTGATATATATATATATATATATATATATATATAATTTACACAATAGATTTGATAGTTAAAATACAAACAACCAATCGAATTTTCTATATAAAATTTTCATTTCTTATCCAAACCCCCATCCCATTTTCAATCAATCCAATTACGAATCTCTAAAATTTACCAAACAAGGGTTTCCAATCTTCAATTCCTTTGCAGATCTTTTTGAAACAAAGAATAATAGATTCACAAACAAGGGTTTCCACCCATATTAAATTCTGAATACAAATCCACAACAAACATGAAGAAGATAGATATTTCAAAAGAAGAATTACTACGCAAAACTCAACAAGATCTACCTAAATTTGATGCTAAACAATTGGATGCTCAGAGCTCGCAAGCAAATTACATTCCTTTTGAAAGCCCTCTTCTCAGAAATTGGCTTCTCCAAACTTGTGCATGGAGAAATGAGCTCTAATTTCTTAATAAAGAGCTTTCTTCCTTTAGGTTTTCAGTTTTACAATCACAAGAAACATTTTTCTTAATATTTTATTTTATTTTAATTTCATGGGCAAACTTTTTGCATTTTAATTAAAATAAACTTAAATAATAAAATATTTATTAATTTAACTAATAATATTTAGAGTTTATTATTAACATGAAACTCCTAAATAAATTATTATTAAATTAAATAAATATAATTATGCCAAAATTAGAACTTTGATTAAATCTTTTAAATTTAATTCTTTTATTTAATTAATTTCTCAATTAATTAAATATAATTAAATATTAATTTTTCTTTATAAAATTTATGTTAAATTAAATCATTTAATATTCTTTTAATTTGATTTAACTATAACTAAAAACTACAATAGACCCACACAAATAAATACGAAAACCCATTACAAAGGACAAAGTACTAAACCAAACTCAAGGGTCAAAATCATGATTTTAGGTCACTTGACAAATTTGGAAAGGTAAATGACTTAGATACTTGTCCTACTTTCAAGGACAATTGGCTTAGAGTTAGGATTTAGACTCAAGAATTATCTCCTCTCTTTTACTGTTGAGATACTACGATATGGCACAGTCATCCTAGCAATTCAAGGAAGTTGAGAACTAGTACCTGCAATCTACATAAAAGTTGACCATGTATATATACATATAAATCTAAATTAAATAGGCAATGATAGGAAGTGGTGCATCATGTAGATCCCAACTAGAAGGTGACTATGACTCCCTCCCTCAACCACATCAAAAAATGTCAATCATAAAGTAAAACATACAAGTACACCACACACATGCAAGTATGGGGTAGGTATCCATAGAAACTACATATAAATCGTCCATCTAACTATCATCACGAAATAACTAAAATCACTATATGAACATATAAAACATCATCATCGAAAGGATAAACATAAACACCTGAAATAACCATGTATCAAGCAGCTCATCAAATATATCAACTAAGTATGAAATAAAATCTAAACAAATCGAGTAACCAAGTACTGCTAATCATAAAATTAGCCTAAAAGAGTTTGGCAACATAACATGAAAAGGAAACTAGGGGTAGTCTTTACAAAACAACTAACAAATTTGACATATGTGATATTAATCCAAGATTGTGCATGCTTAAATCATGTGAGATTGCATAGGAGGATAGATAATTAAGCATGTGTGACCATGCTAGAATTGGTGATGCCAACACATCGAGGGAAGTGAGTGTAGGAGTTAAGGGAAGTTGCGTGCTATGTTGGGTGCTTGGGTCAGAATGGGGAAATGACTCAACAAGATGGAGTGTGAGGGGTAGAGATTAAACAAAGCACTGTGTGCACTTGTGAAGATCAAGAAAATGATAGATTCTACTAATAATGATAATAATGGAATACTAGAAAATTTACATACTTTGATAATGAGAGATAAAAAATCAACACAATATGTAATGAATTATTCTAGCCTCACTACAACTACACAAAATCTACACAAAATAGTAAGACACATTAACCATAACTCATTAAAATGAAGAAAACATCATTAAGAATGTATTTGTGCAAATGAAGGAAACAACTATGTTATTTATTGAAATTTCAAGAATAACCCTTTTCTAAACATTCATATCCAAAAGTTGTGATCCTTATCCCATTTTTAATGTACCATGACACCCAAAATTTAGGAATTGCCAAAATAATAAATTCTAAATTTCAATGGTCAAATTGTGGTCAGTAGTGTGGTGTAATCCACCTAATGATGGTAACCACATGAGCCTACAATAGTGGTTAACCACTCTTTCTAAATTAATTTTGTAAGTTTAGATGCATATTTTCAACCATTTTTATATATGCTCCACATTGATGATATTTAAGTCATATCTCTTCAACCGTTATTATGTACTCCATGTTCCCCACTCATATTGTCTCTAAATTTAATGCTACAATGAATTAGTTAAATTAATTTTATAAGTTTATTTGCATGTTTTAAGCATTTTTATGCTCCTCGTTGATGGAATTTAAGATGGACATTTTGAACCATTATTACTCTCTATGTTCCCCACTCATATTGTCACCAAATTCAATGCAATAATGAATTCTTTAGTTATTTTCAGTTTGAAACAATATTTCCAATAAAATGGTTTTAAAAGTCTAGTAAGATACTAAAAAAAAATTTTCTGATTGTAGACAATTTTCTAGTCATTATGGTTCCCACAATAAAAAAAACATATTGACAACATGAATCACCTTCTTGAGAGTTCAATTTTGATATGATCCTCCCAAGATTGTGTGTATCATTAATTGACATGGAATTATGATTGATGATGGATCAAGTTTTGATGATTAAATCATAAAAATGTTACACAAAAGTAATGAGGATATATCACTTATTCAACCAGATTCTCGCCCTGGATTTACGATTTTTAAATATATAATCACACCACATGTAGATTGTAGGTGCAAATCATGCAATTGGTCTCATATGTATTTGTATTGAAGTTCATATACAAGAATAAGTCCCATATACAATAGAAGTTGGTATGATTACACAAGTTATATGATTACATGATGTTATTTACAAAACATTACGATTGAATTCTCCTTTTAGTTCTCTAATCTCATTTTCAACCAAAGTAGATACACCATCCCTTGTTGATAGCTCTCAATTACTTATGGATGCATTCTTATATAATTCATTAGTACATTGGACCACATTTCCAATGTAGACTGCCAACAAAGGAAACTGTCAAAAAAAACTACCCTTAAACATCACGCACTAAACAAAAAAGATAAGCTTCGAAAAATAAGTTAACTTTGAACATTTAACACTTTTACCTTAGGAATCAAGTCTTTGTGTGTGATGTTTAAGCCATTTTATAGAGAAATTTGCATCAAAATTTTCGACGATAGTCGACAATGTCAAAATTCCAACACCTTGTGCATTAGAATGTCGATTGAAACTTATCAAATTCACAATTGTATGTCTGACAATAATTTTCTTGTCCATGGAATTTGGCTTGGCATTAGAATATTGATGCCACATATATGTCTAATAACACCATCATTGGTTCCACAGTTGCTCATCCACCAATGGAGGATATTGTTTCACATTAAACATCCTCATAGCATAACGAGCTTGAAGGTCTATTGAGCTTTTCTTTCTACACAGATGTTGTCAGACATATAGATAGTGCACATAATGTAGTTTTGGTTGTTAACAAGTACTCATTTTACAAATTGCTTAAAAATCACACACTAAGGGCCCATTTGGCAATGGGATTATGATTGGAATAGGCATATTTATATTCTTAAAATTTTAATTTCTCTATTTGGGTGCACTGGTTAGGAATTATGAATAGGAATACAATAGGAATAAGTATTCCAATTTTGCCCCAAAAATGAGCATCTGCAATTCCACCCAAATAGGTGGAATTGGAATACATATTCCTATTCTATTTTTTACTTTGTTAGAAAATATAAAATTTTAGATCCATGAATTTTTTGGCAGTCAAGTTTGGTTGAATATTGGCACTCATTGTGTCTAATTGTTTGGTTGTTTGTTGTAATGCCCCGCCAAGGGATCCAAAAGAATTAACCTAAAGTTTTACTAAATTTTCCAAACATTTTTTCTTAAAAAGAAATAAAGAAAAATCACACACATCAAACACATAGTAGTAGAAATAATAACATGTAATCATCTATAAGCATGCATAATAGGTTACATTCCTTGAGGATCCGAAGACGTTGAGACACATTTAAATTTAATTTATTCTAAGTCTAACCACTAACACATCCACATGAAAGAATAATCAAAAAGTCCAATGTCCATAATATACATTTGTTCTAAATGCCTCTTGGCAAATGAAATTTGGAATGCTCAATCATCCACTGTACATATCATAGGGTATGAAAGGCTTAAAAGAATATACATATGTAAAAATTAAAGATACATTGTCCTCCTCAAATCCATGATACAAAGTATAGTAAAATAAATGAAACTAATAACATACATGATACATCCATCCATCATAAAACACAACTAACTAAGTGCATGGTTTATCCCAACCATTAATAGCATCATTAGACCATCATGGGCCCTAGCCATCCCCCACAAGTAACATCCCAAGTCATTGATAAGATTGTCAATACTATAGTAATAGGGACGTCACTACTAAACATACTACAACATAATCATAAGGAAATCTAATCATGCTAATCATCAATATAAATAAATGTATCATTAAATATCATCACCTAATCATGATAAACAGGCATCCCAAGAAGCTCTAGCCATGGTGACTACAGATAGATCTCAATGGTAAGAGTAAAAGCACTACCATCGAACCACGTGGAACCTAAATGGCCCACTCCCACCATGCTAAAGAGATAGTCGCAAGTCCCAAACAGGATATCAAATCACATATCATAAGTACTCTCTAGGTCTAGGAAACCCTAAAAGTATACTAACTCAAAGGTTCCAACATAAAGATCGACATCTAGACTCAGAGGCACCACAAAGACACATAGAAATATACTATGCAAGCAAGAAAGTGTCATCGCAAAGTCATGTAGAAGTTACCCTGGTATTTAGCTTAGGATACCAAGTCCCTAGTGATCCATGTGGCCACTAGTATCCTCTCATACTGACGAGGTATACTACAAAATGCAAGGTCATAACAAAGCATTCTCCTAACTCCCATCCTAGTCTATACTAGTACTCGAGGCATGAGAGAGAAGATACAGTTATCTTATTAGGTTCATTTTAATCCCCATTTAGTGTAATGTTTTCCCTTATTAATACAACTTATAGTGAGTTATCGCCAGGGCCACTTAGAGCCCCCATCCCCCATTACAAGCCACTTTGCAACACTATATATAGATAACCTACCCTAGACTCAATAAAAGCACAAATGAATAATCATATAAAAATCACCCTAGTCCTATACAAGTGATTCAAAAGCATCACAAGATAATCCACAATAATCACATCAGTTCTCAATGAGAAACTAGAAAGCATATGAAAGATAATCATCATAACCACAACAGTTCTTCGAGAGAAATTGGAGGGCATCATATGACAAATCACAATATCCATCAGTTCTCAATGAGAAATTGGAAAGTATCCCAAAGTAAATCACAATATCCATTGGTACTCAACGAGCAACCAAAAAGTATCCCAAAATAATATTGATCAAAGACTCCAAAATGGTCAAGTCAAACATGTCACAACCTGACATCATCAAGAACGTAGCATACACTTCAGTCCTCTCAAAGCAACTAAAAGAAAAATCAAATATAATTGATCGATGACTCCAAAATGGTTAAGTTAGGTATCTCATAAACATACACCTCAGCTTTACACAAGAAGACTGGAAAGCAATAACAAACAATAAATACATCACATCATAGAGCATACTTAATCACATTACCATGGTTGGGTTTTAAAAAGATCAAGACCAAATCAACATGACATCACAATCATATAACACCCGAGCCTCTACTAACAACCTAGGACTAGTCGATAGTAGGAAAACCCCAAAAACCCCAAAACAAAAATAACACATAGAAATATAGAATAGTCTAACAATTTGGTTTAATCTTGAAAGTATAATGTGAACTCAAACGTAAGGGTTTCAGTTCTCATTTATTAGTGTATATTTTAAGTACCTACAATTTACAATATATCCCTTAACCCATTCTTCTATCTAAATAGAATTATACAATTACTCTAAATCAATTTCAAATCAATCATTCAAAAATGATTTAATGGATGATTATCTATTTAAATTATTAAAATCCTACTCATTGATTTTCAAGCAAAAGTCTATGATTTTATTAAAAATCAATGTTATCAATAATTAAATAAATTGAAACTTCATTCTACAACATCCTTTATTAATTAGCCTTAATTAACTTAAATTTAATTAAGTTAATTATAAAACTATATTGATATATTTTAATTATTAATAAGTATTAACGAGGTTTATTAACAACATTAATAGTTAATAATTTTTATTAATAATAATCCAAATTTAATAACATTAATAATTAATTATTTAAATTAAACACAATTTAAATTTGATAAAACTAATATTTAATAATTTATATTAAATATAAACAGATTTTTAATAAATTAGCAATTAACAATTATAATAAAACTTTAATAAATTTTTTTTACCTATACCTATGCGTTTAAGGCCCGCCAGCCACATTAAAAGCAACAATTGCCATGCAGTAGGCTGACTGCTGTCACAGGCAGTGCCTACATGCAATAGTACACTTGCACACATGCAGGCCGCAACACCAATAAGGAAGTGGAGTGTTGTGGTGTAAGAACCCCCGTGCCCCCCCAACATATATATATATATATATATAATTTAAGATTTCAAAACAGTGCCATAAAACCAATCCCCCTTCCAATAGTATGAAACATGAAATTTATTTTATTTAAATTTCCAATAATAATATTTTAAATAAATAAATAACTTTTATTTTATTTTTAATTAATTTTTTTAAAAACATTTACAATTATAACCTGATAGAGAAAACAATACTAACCATTCGAATTTCAATCTAGGATTTTCATTTCCAAAATTGAACCCTTTCCAAATTTAAATTTTTCGATTCCTTTTTAATTCAAACCCAAATCTTGATTTAATTCTAATTTCTTTTAATTGTAGAATGAGGTTTTCCAAATGGTTTCAATCTAGATTTACAGATGACATTGAATAGCAAAGGATTTAGAATGAAGAGTGGCAATATTCATGCAACAAGATTTGAGAAAACAATTTTCTTACAAGCACGAAGTAGATAGAACATATTGAATTTACATAATTCATCTAGTTGTCAAAACACAAAACCCTACCTGTGTTAGCCTCAAAATAGTTTTTGACACTTGAGTACCAACACACTTAATCACTATTGGAGCCAAGATCACTATGTATGCCAAGCCACAATATGTTTCGACTAATCTTTAGGTGCCGAGCAGCCTTCAAGTGCCGAGTGAAGATCAGGTGCCGAGTGAGAATCAAGGGCCGAATGACTTTAGGTGCTGACCATGATACAAGTACCAAGCAATATTCAGGTCTTGAGTCCTAAAGGATGCTGAGCAATATAGGAGTGTAACAGGAGCTGAGTAAGTTAGTTTATTACATGTGTCCAGCATCTAGAATCAGCAAGTGCCAAGTAACACAGAATGTACATATGAGTTTGTAACTTTATGAATTCTGATGTAAACCATTTTCATGGCTGACATGTGATGAAT
This sequence comes from Cupressus sempervirens, assembly GCA_028749045.1. Taxonomy (NCBI): domain Eukaryota; kingdom Viridiplantae; phylum Streptophyta; class Pinopsida; order Cupressales; family Cupressaceae; genus Cupressus; species Cupressus sempervirens. The sequence goes on along the minus strand of CM053793.1, from coordinate 9,652,485 downwards.
CGTGAAGGATTAAAATGATAAGATCAAATCTTTTTTATTTCCTATGCAATCTACATGCAGCCAATAAGAAAAATGGAGAAGGCATGCAACCAATAGTAAATGTGCAAGGAATGAGTGGGAAACAAAGATTCAATATGGATCGTAGATCCACACCTAACCCTAAGTCTTTGAAAGCTTTTATAAGGAAGATGAAATCTCATTTTAAATATATAGATGGATGAAGGAGAAAATGAAATCACAAGTGGAGTTCAGAGTGAAAGGTAGAAAGACTTAGAGGAAGAGATCAGAAATTAAATATCTAGTTAATCAAGAACAAAGCAGGTGACACAAATGAGTATCAGATCTCAGAGAATCAAGGTCTAAAGAAAGCAAATCAAGTGCCTATATTCAGCAATCAAGGATTGTAATCTATTAGGTTTATCATAACTAATACTCTCTAGCCATTGTATTAGAAAGGAAATCCTATGATGATAGGTTAGGTTAACAAATATCTTGTAGATTCTTTAAATAGGTGATTAAATCCTTTGATAGGGTAACACTTCATGTAAAGTGTTTAAAAATCCTTTAACTAGGTCACTATTGATACAATGTAAAGCCTTTAATAGGGCAAACTATCAGAAGTGGTCAAACATTATTACTGCAGTGATTGTGTGGGTATCATCCCCACCCCAGTTTTACCTTCTTATTCCTAGAGGGTTTTTGGGTTACCAAAATCTCAAGTGTTATGTGGTGATGCATATTTGTTTCTTATGATTTCTTAATGTTTATATGCATGCATGTTCATTTCAAAGATATGTGATTAAGGATTTAAAACAGGACAAAAGCTAATACTTCTGATTCACCCCCCTCTCAGAAGCATTCTTTCCATTAAGATATTCCAATAATTGGTATCCGAGCCACTTTCTCTCAAAAAGCAGCCTAACAGCTTTGAGGAAAAGATCTAAAGATGGAAGTTTTCAAACTTGGAAAGATCATTGAGAACCAGGTGATAAATGTGCATCTCGCTCTACAAAAAGTAGATGAAGCTAGAGTGGAATTAAGAAAATCTTTGAAAAGAAGAAAGGATATAGCCATAGCTGAAAATGAAATACACTACAAGGAGATTGATACCACACAAGTGTTTGCCAATGGAGACACTAAAGATTTTGATGCAGCAATAGCAGAACTGATGGAGAAAAATAAAGCTCAAGAAAATGAGATAAGATCTCTTAAGATGGAACATGAATCATAGGCCATAATGTTATGTGAAATCACTGAACAATAGAAAAGAGCAGTTGAGGACAAAGTCATGATGGAAGATGAAAAAAGGAATCTTGCAAACAGACTGGAAGATAAATGTACTAAATTAACAAGGATCTCAAACATGCAGATGGATACACTAGCTCAAATGATGAACCTTCATCATGAACTTAATATGAAAGATATTGCGATCTCTACTTTAAGAATGCAGAATGAATTGAACAAAAAAAAAGAGGTAGCAGAGAATCTCAGCAAATCAAGTGAAGCCATCAAGTACTTTGAACAGTTGATGAAATTTCCAAGATCAGCCCATGATAGATCAAGACTTGGATACAACAGCACTGAGATTGGAGAATCATCAAAGAGTGTTGAGAAAAAAAGTGACAAAGGTAAGGACTCTAAATCCATTTGTCATTACTGTAATGAAAGGGGCATATTGCTAACATTTTTAGGAGTACAACAATCAATCAGACAAACACACCCAAAAACAAGAGTTACTGTCACAAATGCAACATGCAAGGACATATTACACAAGATTGTAGATCCAGAGTTACAAGGACACAAAGATTTGATAGACATTGCCATAGTTGTAAGAAGTATGGACACAGAGCATTTGAATGCAGATCAAACCCTATGTGGACATCAAATCAACCAACAAAAACAAAAGGAAATGAAAGTCAATACCATTGGGACTACAACACCAAGTGTAGTTATCATTATTGTCAAGAATATGGACATATACCCTAGAACTAAATAAGAACACATTTCAGAGGGAATTATAGCAGGTGGCTAAGACAAACCACATGTTTCAGGTGCTTGAAAACTGGTGATATTAGCAAAAATTGTCCTACAAGGTCAAAAGCACGAAAAATTTAATCAAACAAGTGCAAAGAAAAGCTTGATATGGAACACATTAGAATAGACATGAAGAAGACATGGCAGAAAAAGAATGAATCAAGTACATCCAATGAAAGGGTCACTTCACCCACAAGGTCAAGGAAAAGATCTAAAGATGGAAGTTTTCAAACTTGGATAGATCATTGAGAACTAGGAGATAAATGTGCATCTCGCTCTACAAAAAGTAGAGGAAGCTAGAGTGGAATTAAGAAAATCTTTGAAGAGAAGAAAGGATATAGCCATAGCTGAAAATGAAATACACTACAAGGAGATTGATACCACACAAGTATTTTCCAATGGAGACACTAAAGAGTTTGACGCAGCAATAGCAGAACTGATGGAGAAAAACAAAGCTCAAGAAAAAGAGATAAGATCTCTTAAGATGGAACATGAATCATAGTCCATAATGTTATGTGAAATCACTGAACAAAAAAAAAGAGTATTTGAGGAAAAATTCATGATGGAAGATGACAAAAGGAATCTTGTAGACAGACTGGAAGAAAAATGTACTAAATTAACAAGGATCTCAAACATGCAGATGGATACACTAGCTCAAATGATGAACCTTCATCATGAACTTAATATGAAAGATATTGCGATCTCTACTTTAAGGATGCAGAATGATCAATTATAGAATTAATTGAATAGAAAAAAAGAGGTAGCAGAGAATCTCAGCAAATCAATTGAAGCCATCAAGTACTTTGAATAGTTGATGAAATTTCCAAGATCAGCCCATGATACATCAAGACTTGGATACAACATCACTGAGATTGGAGAATCATCAAAGAGTGTTGAGAAAAAAAGTGACAAAGGTAAGGACTCTAAATCCATTTTTCATTACTGTAATGAAAGGGGCATATTGCTAACGTTTGTAGGAGTACAACAATCAATCAGACAAACACATCCAAAAACAAGAGTTACTGTCACAAATGCAACATGCAAGGACATATTACACAAGATTGTAGATCTAGAGTTACAAGGACACAAAGATTTGATAGACATTGCCATAGTTGTAAGAAGTATGGACACAGAGCATTTGAATGCAGATCAAACCCTATGTGGACATCAAATCAACCAACAAAAACAAAAGGAAATGAAAGTCAATACCATTGGGACTACAACACCAAGTGTAGTTATCATTATTGTCAAGAATATGGACATATACCCTAGAACTAAATAAGAACACATTTTAGAGGGAATTATAGCAGGTGGCTAAGACAAACCACATGTTTCAGGTGCTTGAAAACTGGTGATATTAGCAAAAATTGTCCTACAAGGTCAAAAGCACAAAAAATTTAATCAAACAAGTGCAAAGAAAAGATTGATATGGAACACATTAGAATAGACATGAAGAATACATGGCAGAAAAAGAATGAATCAAGTACATCCAATGAAAGGGTCACTTCACCCACAAGGTCAAGGAAAAGATCTAAAGATGGAAGTTTTCAAACTTGGATAGATCATTGAGAACCAGGTGATAAATGTGCATCTCGCTCTACAAAATGTAGAGGAAGCTAGAGTGGAATTAAGAAAATCTTTGAAGAGAAGAAAGGATATAGCCATAGCTGAAAATGAAATACACTACAAGGAGATTGATACCACACAAGTATTTTCCAATGGAGACACTAAAGAGTTTGATGCAGCAATAACAAAACTGATGGAGAAAAACAAAGCTCAAGAAAAAGAGATAAGATCTCTTAAGATGGAACATGAATCACAGTCCATAATGTTATGTGAAATCACTGAACAAAAAAAAAGAGTAGTTGAGGACAAAGTCATGATGGAAGATGACAAAAGGAATCTTGTAGACAGACTGGAAGAAAAATGTACTGAATTAACAAGGATCTCAAACATGCAGATGGATACACTAGCTCAAATGATGAACCTTCATCATGAACTTAATATGAAAGATATTTGCAATCTCTACTTTAAGGATGTAGAATGATCAATTGTAGAATGAATTGAATAGAAAAAAAGAGGTAGCAAAGAATCTTAGCAAATCAAGTGAAGCCATCAAGTACTTTGAACAGTTGATGAAATTTCCAAGATCAGCCCATGATACATCAAGACTTGGATACAACAACACTGAGATTGGAGAATCATCAAAGAGTGTTGAGCAAAAAAGTGACAAAGGTAAGGACTCTAAACCCATTTTTCATTACTGTAATAAAAGGGGCATACTGCTAATGTTTGTAGGAGTAGAACAATCAATCAGACAAACACACCCAAAAACAAGAGTTACTATCACAAGTGCAACATGCAACGACATATGACACACGATTGTAGATCCAAAGTTACAAGGACACAAAGATTTGATAGACATTGTCATAGTTGTAAGAAGTATGGACACAGAGCATTTGAATGTAGATCAAACCCTATGTGGACATCAAATCAACCAAAAAAAACAAAAGGAAATGAAAGTTAGTACCATTGGGACTACAACACCAAGTGTAGCTATCATTATTGTCAAGAATATGGACATATACCCCATAACTACATAAAAACACATTTTAGAGGGAATTATAGCAGGTGGATAAGCCAAACCACATGTTTCAGGTGCTTGAAAATTGGTGATATCAGCAAAAATTGTCCTACAAGGTCAAAAGCACCAAAAATTTAATCAAACAAGTGCAAAGAAAAGATTGATATGGAACACATTAGAATAGACATGAAGAAGACATGGCAGAAAAAGAATGAATCAAGTACATCCAATGAAAGGGTCACTTCACCCACAAGGTCAAGTGATCATTTTTCATCCAATTAAATCTCAAGATAAGTCTATGAGGTTGATATATATAAGGAAATATCATACATCAACCCTAAATCACAAAAAAGCAATGAAAAGTATAAATCAACATGAAACAAGATTTCAAGACAAAATTTTAAATGGTGATGCCGAGCAGTCTTTGGATGCCGAATAAAATTCTAGTGGATGCCGAGTTCCTAACAAGCAACCAAGTTGATGACTAATACTGAGTTGAGTAACTCCTATGGAAGCTGAGTAAAAAAAAATGTAGTGGAAGTCAAGTTTGCAGTTGAGCATTTAATGCGATGAAAATAGGGCATATTATTGCGATTTCAATCATTTTTCCTCATCGCGATCAAGAAGCAATGAAGACAAAGAGCACAGAGTGACTTCATAGTAGAGAATCTAACATTTCAAGTAGATTGCAACCTCTTACAACACATTTTAATCGATCTTGAGGTATTTCATTCAAGTGTCGAGCTACGTAGAGTTTAAAAGCTTGTTTACATTTTAAAACCCTAGCTTAGTAAACAATGGCATCTGGGTCTGGAACCACTAAGGGAAGGAAAGTCATAAAATACAACTGGTCAGTAATGAAGTAAAACAACTTAAATTCAAGCCCATTCTAGATGTCACCTACAAAAACGACCCTACTGGTGCATTATCTGTTATTCCATCCAAAGTAGTTATGGTGCAAGATGTAAGGAAGTATTAAAAATGTAAAATTGGCACCATAGGTGATCTTGAAATTTTCCAAGCCTATGACAAACTATGTGAGAATAAAATTTTGAAGGATGAATACAAGGTAGTCGAAAGAAATAGTTTGACCAATGCCCTAGTTTATCCTATAGTATTCAAAATTGAATGGATATGGATTATTCTAAGTAGAATACACAATTGATGTTTTTGGTTGGAAAAAGGTCCAGTCAAGATTACTAAAGGGATAGTTCATAGGGTTATAATTTTCCCAACCCTAGATCAAGCTAAGACCCTGTGCAGTGATTCCAAAGAAGTAATTGAAAAAAATACAGGGGCAAAATGGAATAAGAGAGGCATGACAATTGGTACCATCACTGATCCTCTCCTAAATTTTTCTGTGAGAATAATATCCCACAAATTTTATCAATCAAGTCAATTGAATAGTGTGCCATGCATAGCTGTTGATGTAGCATTCAAACTGGTAAAGAAAGACCATTCATATGACTCATCAGAACTTATGTTGCAATAGATAAATGAAAACCTAGGAGCTATAAGGAGAACAAAAGGTGCATAGTGTAAATTTGGTTCAATCCTTATGTGTATGTTCTTTTATGTTATGAAAGAGTTTCCTTCTAAAGGAAAGGTGAAATGGGACTCTAACATAACCATAATGACACAAATAAATGAGTTCATTGATCAGATGGGTGATAACTTTAAAGCCCAAATGACAAGCTATTTTGAGGATTTCAAGAAATCCATGAAGCAAAGGGTAATAATTCTAGCTTAGTGGAAAAGCACATCAATGAAATATGTTTCCTAGTTGACATTTATTCCACCTATGTTCAAGTAGCAGTTCCAAGGGTGAGATGGCTAAGGCCATTTGATTATGAATTAGATGTGGATGAAGCATCTACAACTATCATTGCCTTGCTTGCAGAAAAAATAGACAAGTCTACCAAATCTTTTGGTACATATGATATGGTCAAATCCAAGATTGAAATAGAATTAAAGACTGCATTTGTAATTAAGAAGAAAGATAAAATGGTGAAGAAAATAAAGAAGAAATTTGATAAAGGAATTGAGGTAGCAGAAGAAGAAGATGAAGAAGATAATGATAATGGGATGAACAAGAGCAAGGCCCAATGGAATTAACTCAAGGCCTAGGTGAAGACAAGGAGGAGAATTTTGAGGAAGAAGAAGCCAAGGAAGGACCAATCCAAGCTGAGCCAAAGAAGAGAAAGGTTAAAGATCAGCCTCCAGCTCAGCCCAAACCAAAGAAAACTGCCATGCCATGACCCCAAAAGCTAACAACCAGAGCTACAACAAGGGCCTCTACTCAAAAGGCTAAAGAGGAAGCTATAAAGAAGAAACCAATCAAGAAGGCACAGGAAGAGCCAAGGAAAAGAATAAAATATGTAGCTCAACCTGATACCAATGAAGAAGAAGATCAATCTGAAAAGATAAGCCATTTTTCAGTTGATACATTATGTAAAAAGATTAGAAATGAAGATCTAAGCAATATAAATAAAGTTGATTTTAATAAGTTCACTAAAGAAGAACAGAATAGAATAGAAGAATCAATTTATGGAATGATGGCACAGTTCAAGTATACTCCTCTTGAACTAGATGGACAACTGTCTGTTGAACTATCAAAAATTGTAGAAGATAGATGGCATTTCTGTTTAAGAATGGAGAAGGAAATGAGAGAATCAACCTTAGCAAGCATACTACCTAGTTTGACCAAGGATCAAATAGAGAAAATAGTCAAAAGGCATAATACTAGTTTTACACCTAAGTACAGGGCATTTTTCATTCTCCAAAACAAAATGGAAGAAATTGTACAAAGAACAACAAAATCATGGAAGAACTTGTACAAAAAGATTGAAGATTTTCTTGAAGAAGAATTCAAGGAAGAAGCTACTGCTCCACCAGAAGAGAGAAGAAAAAGGAGAGAAGAGAAGATAGAAAAAAAGAAACAAGGTAGAGAGGAAAAGAAGGAAGAAGAAAAGAAACAAGAATAGGAAAAGAAGGAAGAAAAAAAGAAACAAGAAGAAGAAAAGAAAGAAGAAGATAAGAAGGAAGAAGAAAAGAAAGAAATAGAGGAGGAGACACAAAAGAAAAATGAAATGGCAACAACTGAGCAAGAGTAGCAACAAGACCAGAGTGTGCAAGACACACAGTTGCCACCCTTAAGCCCTCCTCATGTACTCATCACACCTGCAAAAGTAATAATAGTAAAAGATGTTCCTAACACTTTTGTTCAGAACATCAATCCATTAACTGCAGAGGACCTCAAAAGAATCCTTGACCAATCCACACAACAAGCAAGATTATGTACAAATCTAGTATTTGTTAGTGTGGATGAATTACAAAAACTAGTAGAAAATACAATTAGAGATAAGGTGAATCCATAAGAACCACCTTCCATCAACTCTACAGCTACTAGTGGTCAACTTCAAATGCCAACAGTTGTTTCAATAGGCATAGTTGACACCATAGTTCAAAATCCAAATATAGCAAGAGAAAAAGAAACAAAATAAATAGGATAGAGTATTACATTTGATCCTATAGCACAAACTCAAGGTGCACTTCCTAAGATTACAATAATTGATAAAAGTAGATAGAAGGAGGAGAAAACAATTGAAATGCCTAAAGAGTAGGAGGCAGTACAAACATTGGTAAATTTTCCTACCTTGGGGACTCCTTCACAAAGGCCATTACAAATATCAGTACCAAGATCTAGTTCTACTAGAGTTGCAAGGGTACTTCAATATGGAGACCCTAAACTAGATGAGGAGATAGTCATACCAAGCTATGACTCAAAAACAATAAACATTGATCAAATTAATGAGGTGCAAGAAGCATTAAATAGAAGAAAGAGGCAAGAGATACTCAAGAAGGAGTATCAACAAAAAAATCCTTTATATGAAATTAAAGACATTTTTATGGATGCCTTCAGTTGTCAGTCACCAGATGAGTCCAAGTATATTATGGAGCAATTATCAGATATTGTTGACAAGGTGACAAATGCAGACCAAGAGACAAATGCAAAACTTATGGAATGGTCTGAAAGAAAATTTCAAGGAAAAGTTAATGAGAAGATATCTAGTGAAATAGCACTTTCACAGATTGAATTCGCAAAGGTAATAGACAAAGTGAAAAAGGTACTTGAGAATGTATTCTCATTATACAAAAATTTGTGTGACTTTTCATACTTCACACAAGAGACCAGCCAAAAGATAATGAGCCTGGAGAGAAATTTGAATATTTCTAGCATGCAACTACCACAAGATCCAGCTCAAAGTAAGAAGCATTTTGCTCAAATGCTTCACACTCAGAAAGAGATAGCTGTATTAACAGAAAAAGAAGCCACCATCAAGGCAAAACTATTAAAGCTCCAATCCTCAGTTACCCCACATTTGGAGATTCTCCATAAAGAACAAGTCTATGCTGAAAATTTTCTCAAGAAAGACCCTAATATTTCTACTTTAGAAGGACTTATTCATCTTGCTGTAGAGACTTCCCTCTAGCATAAATCATTGGAGATTGCTTTTCATAATTGGGATGCATCTCTTAGGATGATTATGGAGGTTAACAACACATTTTTGGTGAAATATGGTCTTAACCCTTAAAACCCTTTGACATAAGTGTCAAAAAGGGAGAGAGAAGATAAAGGGGGAGACAAGATAACAGAGAGATTAGATAAAAGGGGAGATAAGAATGAGGAAGATGAGAGAATGGGGGAGATAAGATAAAAAGGTGGAGCATGATATAAAGAATCAAATTTTGGTTACCAAGGAAGCATAGATAATGGCACAATCAACTCAGGGGAGTTACAATAATTTTGAGGTACATATATTGTAAATTATAAAATTTTGATTAAGATTTTCAAACCTTTGTATGTACAAAAAGAAGATTAGTAAATGTACTCATAAGGTTAGTTAAGTGTTTTTGTCACTCATGTCAAAGGGGGAGATTGTTAGCCTCAAAATGGTTTTTGACACTTGAGTGCCAACAAACTTAATCACTATTGGAGCCAAGATCACTATGTATGCCGAGCCACAATATGTGCCAAGTAAGAAAAACCAATAGGTGTCGATTGATGCTCAAGTGCCGAGCAACCTTCAGGTACTGAGTTTGAATCAAGTGCCAAATGACTTTAGGTGCTGGCCATGATACAAGTACCGAGCAAAATTCAGGTGCCAAGTCATAAAGGATGTCGAGCAATACAGGAATGTAACAGGAGCTAAGCAAGTCAATTTATTACATTTACTAAGCATCTGGAATCAACAAGTGCCAAGTAACACAAAATGTACATATGAGTTTCTAACTTTACGAATTCTGATGTAAACCATTTTCACAACCGACATGTGACGAATCTCGAAGGATTAAAATGATAAGATCAAATCTTTTGTATTTCCTATGCAATCTACATGCAACCAATAAGAAAAATGGAGAAGGCATGTAACCAATAGTAAATGTGCAAGGAATGAGTGAGAAACAGATATGGATCGTAGATCCACACCTAACCCTAAGCCTTTGAATGTCTTTATAAGGAAGACAAAATCTCATTTTAAATATATAGATGGATGAAGGAGAAAATGAAATCACAAGTGGAGTTTAGAGTGAAAGGTAGAAAGACTTAGAGGAAGACATCAAAAATTAAATATCCAATTAATCAAGAACAAAGTAGGTGACATAAACAAGTATCAGATCTTAGAGGGTCAAGGTCAAAAGAAAGCAGATCAAGTGCTTGTATTCAGCAATCAAGGAATGTAAGGTATCATGTTTATCATAACTAATGCTCTCTAGCCATTATATTAGAAAGGAAATCCTATGATGATAGGTTAGCTTAATAGCTATCTTGTAGATCCTTTAAATAGGTGATTAAATCCTTTGACAAGGTAACACTTCATGTAAAGTGTTTACAAATACTTTAACCAACTCACTATTGATATAGTGTAAAGCCTTTAACAGAGCAGACCATCAAAAGTGGTCAAACATTATTACTGCAGTGATTTTGTGGGTATCATCCCCACCCCAATTTTACCTTCTTATTTTTGGAGGGTTTTTGGGTTACCAAAATCTCAAGTGTTATGTGGTGATGCATATTTGTTTCTCATGATTGCTTAATGTTTATATGCATGCATGTTCATTTCAAAGATATGTGATTAAGGATTTAAAATAGGACAAAAGCTAATACTTCTAATTCACCCCCCCCCCGCCCCTCTCAGAAGCATTCTTTCCATTAAGATATTCCAACAACCTGAGCTTGATGCTAATGTGCAACCACCCAAAAATTGTCAGAGAATTCACTTCTATCCAAAATCTTCTCTCTGAAAACTTCCCCCACAAATTCCCTTCCAAAATTTTCTTCCAAATTTGCTCCCAAAATTTGTGTCCTAATTTCTTCTCCAAAATTTGTGTTCAAAAATCATCCCCCTTGAAAATGAACCCTCAATTGGTGATAAGGAGTTCTCTCCTCAAATCGAGGCACTAATTGTGCATTCACCTGAGAGGACTCCTTGCTCACAAGACTCAACTCCAAATTAACTTTTATTAATATTTCTTTTATCTTTTCATGCACGTTGAAATAATTAATTAAATAACTTTATTTAATTTCCACTTGACTTTGCTCTCAATTAATTTATTAACTTTTAAATCTCATGCATGCATTTTAATAAAATATCTTTATTAATTTCACATGTTTTTGATAATAAAAGAAACCAAAAGCAAGGGGGTCAGCCCATATACAATCAAAAAGCTGGTAACCAGCACATTACCAGCCAAAAACACTAGTAATCAAAAAATTAACTAAGCAAAGATCCAAAAGTCTGCAACCACAAACAGAGACCAGCAACTAAGCTAAAACCAATAAAGCTATAGACTAACTACTAGAATTCAACACTAAGTTCACATGTTTTATCTTTTTAAGTAATTTCTTATATTTAACCTCATGCATAAATCATGCGAACTTAAAACTTTTATTAAATAAATATATTTTCACTTTTTAATTTATTTTCAAAACTTTTTGATGAAATATTTATTAACTTAAATAATAATAATATTTAGCATTTATTTAAAAATGAACTCTGAATATATTGTTATTAAATTAAATAAATATTATCACGTTCTAAAATTATCCTTATAACTTTTATCTTCAAATTTAATTCTTTTTATTTAATTAATTTTCTAATTAATTTAATATATTTATATATTAAAATATCATAATAATTTTCTATTAAATTAAATCATTAATTAAATCTTTTAATTAAACTTAATTAATAGAAAATCCACCAAAGACTCATGAAATCAAATACAAAAACCCATCATAGAAAAACACATTCAAAATCAAACTAAAGGGTTAAAATCATGAGTTAACATCATTCAATGCAATCAGAGGGTACTTGACTTAGATACTTGTCCTAATTTTTAATTAGGACAATTGGCTTAAAGATTTTAGGATTTGGACTTAAGAATCTATCTCCCCTCTCTTACCATTGAGATAATGTGATAGGGTAGGCTCATCTTGGCAACTCAGGGAAGTCAATACCTAGTACCTGCAACCTACATAAAATTCATGCATGTACAAACACAATATTCTAAGCTAAATAGGAAATGGCATGAAGTGGTGCATCATGTAGATCCCGACTAGCAAGTGACTAGGACTCCCTTCCTTGACCACATCATAAATACCATACATAAAGAAAACAAACATGCACACCATACACATGCAAGTATGGGGTAATTATACATAATAGAATACATATGATAATCCATCTAACTAATCATCATCAATAACTAAAAGCGCTATAATCATCATCATCCATACATGAAATATAGAGTATCAAGTAATCTCATCATATATCAATTGAATCTAAAACAATAACTAATAATCTCTAAACAATACTACTAGATATCAAGCATAAAATTTGCCTAAAAGAGTTCAACAATGATAATAGAAATGCGAACTAGGGGTAGGCACTACATTTTTTATCAGGTGTATGATGCAACACAATAGTAGATAACCTACAACTTCGATGGGAAAAATGCCTTCATAGCCATGAGGTTTCTCATAATGGTTTCAGAGTTTTTAGAAATTTATATGGCTGGAAGGTAAAGAACAAGGGCTTCCTTGTCAAATCTAAGGGCTTCTCCATCATCTCCTATGCACAGGTGGATTTGAATCTTGACTTTGATTAAGCTTGAAATGGAAGGGAAGCCATGATTAAATCATTGTTCTTCTACAATGGAAATAGGTGTAGTAGAGAAATTATTGATGGAAAATAAGAAACAGAGGGTTAAGCCATCTAAAAACCCCACAAAATGATCTGGAACTATGAAGGGGGAACTTAGATCAAATCTTGATATTTGTAGGAATTTGAAGGAGGAAAACAAAGCAACGACATTAAATAGTAGATCAAATAGCCTAGCCTCCACTTCTTCCATAGATCCATCCTACATTTGCAAGATCTTGTAGAGGAAAAACATGGGAATTTGATTTTCCAACTTCACCATGTTCCCCTGCATTGGAAATCCCATTGACTTTAGTTTGCTCTCATAAAAAAGGGGCTCAAAATTAATGCACCAGTTCAAGGAATCAAAGTGATCCTCACTTGCAAGGTTGTGATAAGCTTGAGAAGGAAGGAAGCATCCAAGAGTAGATCTTCTCATTGTTATCTATAATCTGAGTGTCCATTTTCTCCAATTCCAGTTTTGCACAACCAAACATAGAATGAACATATCCCCCATCAAATTCCAAGTCAACCAAATAGAGAAAAGGAATACATATTCCCATTTTCTATTCCCAGAATAACAAACCCATAATAAGTATTCATATTCCTATATTCCTATTCTCGCAATTCAACAAACCCTTAGGCTTGATTCCTAAGCTAAAAGTGTTAAATAGTCAATGTTAATTTATTTTTCTAAGCTTAAGTTCTTCCTTAGTGTTTGATGTTTAAGGTTGGTCTTTTGATAGGGTTGAAGATATTTTCACCATGTACAGGAATTTGAAAGAATATTCAAGAAAGTGTGGCATTAATGAGAGCTGTCATGGAGTTCACACCATGTTGCATGCAAGAAAAAGCATTTCAAGAATACAAAAAAATAACTCTCACATGCCTAAGGGGTCTCTCACTACATCCCTAGTATGGAGCTCATCATGATAAAGATAAAGAAATTAAAGACAACATTAAGGATGCTTGTTATATGGAGCTCATCATAATAAAGATAAATATATTAAAGACAACATTAAGGATGCTTGTTGATCAACAAGATGTTTTCCCTCTAATGTATACAAAATGGCTTTGCATGTTTCTCTTTGAAGCCTTATCAGTATTTTGATATCTTACTCATGAGTGCACACATTTTGGTCAAGTTTTTACAATGCTGTTTACAAAATGCATTTGTGACATGTAATAGCCCTCATTTGTTATCATTCTAGACTTGGTTGTTAAATTTCTAAATGATTCTTTTGTGGAATTTTCTAACCCTTAGTTGATATTTGAAATGCAATACTTTGATATGTAGTAATTGACTCATATCAATTTGTGGCTATTGTATACTTGCATCTATGATGATTATTGCTCTTAATTAGTAAATAAAATTGCCTTCATGATGATGTCACATGACATGTTTTCAAAAAATATTAATCGTATCCCTAATGATGATGAAATTTTCATGTTAGAATATGATGTTTTATTACTATACTTACCCCATACTTGAATGTGTATGGTGTGCATGTCTATTTTACATTTCTATCTAACATGTTTGATGTGGTTGAGGGAGGGAGTCATAGTCACTAGCTAGTTGGAATCTACATAATTCACCACTCCCCATAATTACCTGTTTAGCTTAGATATGTGTGAACATGCACATGCTCATCTTTTATACATTATTGCAAGTATTGGGCATCAACTTCCCTAAATTGTCAGGATGAACATGTTCTATCATAATAACTCAATGGTAAGAATGGGGAGATAATGTTTAGGTCCAATCCCAGTCATATCCTAATTAATTTTTGTAAGAAGGAGCATATGTATTTGACTGCCTACCATTTTTAAACCCATGAGTTTATCTTTGCATGTGTTGTTTGATTTTGGTTTTGGTCACTTGTGCCTATGTTGCATTTATATGTGATTTATTTGGCAAAGGATTTAATTATAATAATTGGATTAGTCATAGAATATTGAAAATTATTAAATGTTATTTGATTAAAAAATAATAAAATATGAGAACATTAAATGAAATGAAATTTAATTAAATGTGTACTTTAATTTAAAAATAAATAATTAAATATTCTAACATAAAAATTTGGTTAAAGAGCATGATAATACTTAATTAATTTTAATATGAGTTTAAATTTAAAAGATTTAATTTACAATTCTAATTTGAGAAATTAGATTAAAAAGAATTAAAATATTAAAGATATAATTGATTCATTGTAATTATTTAATTAATAATAATTCAATTAGAGTTGTATTTAAATAATGAGCTTTAATTATTACTATTAATTAAAATAATAAATTATGTGTTTAAAAGTACTTTGCATAATATTAAGTGGAGGAAAGAAAATTTTTAATTTAAAAACACTTTAAGTGGCTTTAAGGATCAATGTGCTCGTATCATGTTTTGGGAGCCTATTTGATTTTATACAAGGCTCTCTTCAATCTAAACATGTAGATCTCCTTGCTATGTACTACAAAGTCTTCTGGTTGCTCTATGTATACTTCCTTTTTTAACTCACCATTTAAGAATTTTGTCTTGACATCCATTTGATGGGCTTTTTATCCTATTTTTGTAGTAAGTGATATCACAATTTGTATAGAAGTATACCTATCCACTAGAGGAAATGCTTCTTCATAGTCTATCCCCTTCTTTTAAGAGAACCTCTTGACCACAAACCTTGCCTTGTAACATAATCCAACTATTGTCCTATCAATTGGTTTAGGCACTACTTCCCACACATCATTCTTTATTATTGAGGTATATTCCTCAACCATCGCATCTCGCCACACTTAATGATGTACAACCTCTTGACAGTTGAATGACTCACTATCTGCCAAGTGACTGACTAATGCTACATAGTCATTAAACTTGGTTGGTTGTCTTTGTTGTCTAGTACTCCTCCTAGGAGCTCCCTCAAATTCCTGGGTATCCCAATGTGTCTCTTGAATGTCATGATTCATGTTTCCAACCTAGAGGATGGAATATCAACCTCCTCATCTACCTGAGGCATCTCTTGTTGCAATTTTTGTGAACTTTCACCACCTAATTTAGTGGATGTACTAAAAATTGTACTGGTACATTGTTGTCTTTGGTTCAATTGAACTATCCTCATAGCTTTTGTTGGCTTCTTGCTTTGATCATCTATGGGAAAATCTTTGGACTTCTTAAATGCCTTGTCCTCCATGAATTTAACATCAAGTCTAACTATAATAATTCTAGTCCTTGGTATAAATATTTAATATGCCTTTGAGGTTTCATTGTACCCTAAAAAGTGCTCCCTCTCTACAATGTGATCTAGTTTTGTACATGTATCTCTTGGAATATAACAATAAAGTAACTTTCAAATATCCTAAAGTGACTGAAATCTAGCTTCTTACCTATGAAAGTGTCTTCTAGTGTCATCCTCTCTAGTACCTTATGTGGTATCACATTTTGTATCTATACTATTGTACTACATTCCTCTATCCATAAGTAATGTGGCATGTCTTGGTCATGTAACATAGCCCTTGTTATCTCTAATATAGAAGAAATATTCCTCTTAGCAACTCCATTTTGTTGTGGATTGTAAGGAACAATCCACTCACTCTTTATTCCTTCATTGGTACAAAACTCCTAAAAAAATTTCCCTGTGTACTCACCTCCATTGTCTAATTGAAGAACCTCTATCTTATTTCCTATCAATTTCTCCATAAGAGCTTTGAACTATTGGATGTGACCAAAAACCTCATCCTTGGTCTTCAAGGAGTACATCCAAGTCTTCTTAAGGAAGTCATCTATAAAAGTAACAAAGAACTCAAATCCTCTAAGAGTCTTCATTTACATAGGTCCTCATATATCTAAATACATATTATATCAAGAACACCATTGGATCTAGTGCCACTTTTTGGAAAAGAGGCTTTTTAAAACTTCCCTAAGATGCATCCCTTACATACATCATCATGCTTTATGTTCAACTCTAGAATACATATTAGTGTCTCATGAAGAAATTTAAGTGCTCCACAATGTCTATTACATGTTCTATTATGCCATATCTCTCTATGTTCATAAGTTCCATAGGAATATCAAAGTGCAACATATAAAGCTAACCACTCCTATCTCCAATAAATCTAGGTGATTTCCAATCCTTGTGCTTAATCAACACATGTATCCCTCTAAAGAGTATATTATAGCCTTTATCTTGAAGGATAGTTACATAAATAAGGTTCATACATAGATTTGGCATCTGTAACACATCATAAAGGGGAATATGCTTTCCATTCTACCTTTGAAACTAAACACACCCTTTTCCCAATTGGGTTGAGTTTGGTCAAGTTCCCCATAGGAGCCTAGATTTTGGTTTCCTCCTACTTGTAACTAGAAAAGTACTTAACTCTTGTCATATGAAATGAACCCCCACTATCTATATACTAAACACTCTATGAGGTTGAGTTAACCATGTATGCTGTGAGTCCAAAATCACCCTCCATTCTACAAGAGAGCCCATCTCCACTTGCTAAAGTTGTCACCCACTTTTTCTTCTTCCTTGGTGAATAATTGTTAATATAGTGGCCAAACTCATGACAACCATAATACTTGATCTTAGACAAGGCTTTTTTCTCATTTGTGCATTTGATCCTTTGTTATGCCCCTTCTTAGCTTTCCCTCTTCAAGCTAGGGAAATTTTTTCTTGTTCCACCTCACTTTTCTGACTCTTATTATTGGCTTTTTTTACAAGAATTAACTTAATCTCTAGTTGAGTGAAATCACTATATAGTTTTACTCAACTCGAAAAGGTGTCTCTTCTACTAACAACTTGAAAAAAAAACATCCCACTACTTACTAAACCCATTTTAGGCTATTCTTACTAGCTTGTCATCATCTTTCTTATCTCCAACAACCATTAACTCATCCTTGACAATTTTGTGCCTAGTGAGGCAACTTTCCATGCCTTCTTACTTGCTCATCTAGGTATTCTTCACCTATTCTCTAAGTTTATCGAAGTAACATAGGCTAGAAAAGAGGTAATCTAGGTTCATAGGCTTTTGGGAGAGTTATAAGTAAAATGGGAAAAAATGGTTTTGGATTGTGATAGTAAAACTTGAACTTTTCATCTAGCACGTAACCCAACCTATCATTCAAGAAAAAAACCTATTGATGTTCCATGTAATTTTTTTCATGAAGTAGTGGAAGGAGAACAAATCTCTTTGGCCAAAATTCACATTGATGTTAACCTTGCAGATATTATGAGGAAGTTATAGGTAGAGAGAAGTTAATTTGTTGTAGAACTTCTTTCAAGGTCTATAGATTGTTTGATAATAGGTAGCAATGACAATGATCTCTTGATAGAGTATTTCATATGTTTGTAGTTCAACTTCAAGTGGGAGAATGTTGGAATGTGAAGTCATCACATTGATTATCAAGTTATGGTTGAATCATTAAAAGGGGCTAAGTCATCATAGATTATCATGTAGTTTGTATGAGTCAACTTACTATAGTTATAAAGTTTGTATGAGTTGACTTACTATATTAGTAAGCTATTTTGGTGACTTGATAAAAATGGTGATTTTGACAAGTCTTTAACAAGTATTTATATGAGTCTTACTTACTAAATTTAGTAAGAGATACATAATAAAAACTCTACAACTCATTTGTTATATGTGACTCAAAGTTATGGTTATTCATACATTTTGAAGATTTATGCAATTACGAAAATTCTTGAGAAATAAAGTTGAGAGATTGGCCTAGAATTTTTTACTATTATATTTTCACCATGTTTTTCCACATAAATATTGTGCTATGTGATTGTCCTCTTCTTTGAAATTTTCTATCCTATTGTATTTTTCATTACAATATTTTCATGTCCTCTATACTAAGTTTCTTATCCTACTAATTATTCCATGGCATCTTTCATTATTTTCGGTTAACTCTTCCCTTTGCTTATTTTTTTCTCCTCCTCCAAGTCCCTACTTCCTCTTCTACCTAATCACTACTTTTTGTTAGAATATTTTTCATTCATATATACCATCCAAAAATCTTAAAGATACTTGTTAGCCAAAATGCCCTTCTGCCAAAAAATAAAATTCAAGTAATAATCAGCTTAACGATTGCCTAAGGTTTTAATTTAGCATTGGTTCTATTTCATATTATTCCTTAGAATATTTTAAGTTGTGACCATGTGATTTGTACAGTCACAATTTTTTTAGCACTAACTTGGTTCAAGATGGTGAAGGTGCGACTACCTTGTTTTCACTTGATCGCATGGCTATGTTAACATAGTATGGTTTAAGTTGCAGTGGTGTGGAAAGGATAGATCTTCAATGCTTCAAAGACATATCTTGCACTGTTAGATCATTTAGATCTGCAACTAGTGCATGACCATCATAGGTCAAGAAATAGTTAAGGTTTGAGTTGCAATCAAGTGATTCCCCTTGTTTGACTTAGTCACAAATGTCACAAAGGAACCTCAGGTTAAGGTGGTGATGGTGTAGATATGGTTAAATCTCAACCTTCATAATGTTGTGGTGGTTAATGAAGAATGCTAAGAGTGGCTTGTGAGGCAATTTTGATCAGTGGTTCATGGTTTCACAAGCAATAACTATTATTGAAGGAAGGTGGTAGTAAGGTTACGATCACAAATGGTCAAATGTAAGGCATAAAGTTGAATTGCTGAAAGAGTGGCATAATCGTAAGAAATGTTTGGTCCACATGGGAAGACTTCATGGTTAAATCTAGTTGACTAAATAACATGGCTAAATTTGGCAAGAATAAAAATAGCAGAAGCAGCTACTTGATGATGAACCCAATCTTTTTGATCTCTTGCAACCACTTCCATCATTCCCTAGGTTTGATAAATTGGTAGAGTTTTGGTTTGAACATGTATGGGTAGAGTTTTGGTCTGAACACCCTATTTTGGTGCATCATTTCTTTAGAATAGATTAGGTGGTTTATTTCATGCATTCTTTCTCAATTTTCTCTTCAAGAATAGTTTAAGTGCATCCTAATAGTAGAGGAAGCCAACCTTGTCTAGAGACTCAACCTCATAGTTCAAGTCCTACATCTTGGAGGTTGTTTACATGTTTCACAAGGTTGTCCTTAGGTAAGACTTTGGACAAGGGTGCAAGATTTTGTGACAACAATTTTTGGTACACCTAGTGGGACAATACATTAAAAATATTTAAAGTTCACTAGCATCAAGAAGGGATTCCATGTTCATGTTGAGGAGATAGTACTGCCCTCAATATAAAGGCTCTAGGAGGCCCATTGTTCAGAAGTCCTTGGAGACACTAAGCTTCAAGCACAATCTATTTTATAGAAAAAAGTTGTGATTCATGTCCAAGAAATACACAAGGGAATCTTCTAGAGGTAATTTCCAATATCAAGAGCTCTTTCTTTCTAATCCAAGAAGAAAGGTTAGAGTATCTTTATCACTAGTTAGGAGTGTGACAATAACACATACCCCTGCAAGATCTATCTCCACTCCTCCTATTGTTAGGTCTCAGCCTAGAATACCATCTAGTCAAATACTTATGAGGTTGCCATAAGAGCTAAAAATATTTTGATACAGGGAGGGAAGTTAGCTCCAAGACCCCCCATGCCTTTCTTTGCCAACTTTCCCAATCATTAGCCTATTATAGCCCCTATTCAAGTTTTCTCTATAAGTCAGCCTCTTGTTGTGGTCTCAATAGCCTCTACCTCCTCTAATGGAGTTGATAGGATTGAGGCCATGATATAGACATTGATGCAAAATGTAGATAGGAGGATGCATGATCAAGAAAAGAAGATGGAGGACAATAGTGCAGTAGTAAAAAAGATGGGAAATGAGTTGGTGACCATGTAGAGGTAGCAAGCTTAGAATAATTAGCCTCTCTAACTCTAGAGTCAAGTTCCTATTCGTGGTAGACCTCCAAACCAGATTCATTTCCTCTACAATTAGTATAGACCTATCAATCACCCTCATAATTAGAATAGATCTATTGACCACCCCCAGTCTTCAAACATCAACCTAAATAGAGCTTTAATCCCTTAGAACAACCTTGCCCAAGATCAAGATTTTTGCCCTTCATGTAAATAATCCTATGGATATTGCATGTGTCAAAAGGTAGAATCTTACTTGGCTTTAGTTGTACTAGAGTGATGAGTTTCTTAGCAACACAATGCTAATCAACCTACTGATACTTTTCAATAGGATGATTGTTCTCTCATGAACTGCCTAGTGAAAGAACATGGTAATGTAAATCAAGATTCCTATGCTTACAATACCAAGAGCAAGAGAAGAGTTGTGGAAGAGGTTTCTCCTAATTAGACTTTAGCATCAAGTCTAGTGCCACATGTAAAAGTAGTTTCCTAACAACAAAGTGCTAACTAGCCTGCTAATGTCCCTTGGTAGCAAAGATATGGTGAAAGAAAAGATAATGTGCATAACCCATAGACTGTCCCACCTCAAGCTTCTACTTCTAGGACTTCTACCAGAACATCTAATGCATCTTTTAGTGTGGTAGATCAAATGAGGAAGACCAATGTGAACATTTCTATGTGTGATGTTGTAACTACTATACCATCACAAAGGATGCCATTGCAATAGGAGATGGAAAGCATTGAACTCAAAGATTAGCTATCCAGTGTGGAGGATGTTGTGAGCTTGGTACAACCATAAAAGGTAGAAACAAGTAAAAAGTTTAGATTGCCTCATTTTTATGTTTCTCTACTTATAGGAGATAAGCTAGTCCATAATTACATGATTGATTTAGGGACTAGTAGTTCAGTAATGCCCAAATGTGTTGTTGATATTATAGAGATGAAATATGAACCTATTGTTAAGGAGGTATTTTAGTTAGATGGTAGTACTATCAAGATTGTGGGAATCCTTAGAAATATTGAAATGACCTTACATGCATGTATGGGTTGCATTGTAGTTCAGGATATATCAATTGTTGAGGTCAAGCCACACTTTGTCATTTGTCTTTCAAGAGACTCCACTACTCAAATAGGTAGTTATATATCTTCTGATTCATCATATATGTTTTTTAGAACTAGATATGGAACCAAGGCTTCAAGAAAAGAAAAACCATTAGCCCACCATCATATTGAGCCCTACACTCCTAATCTCATCAATATATCAAAAACCTTGGAGATAGGCCTGGGAACTTCTCATATATCAGAAAAGGATTCTCTTTTCCCCAACCTAATGAAAACCAAGGAAGACACAATTGGGATATGGGATATGTATTTTGATGGATCAAGAAATAAAAATGGGTCAAGGGCTGGTGTAATTTTGGTTTCTTCTACATTAGAAAGGTACTACTTCTCATTTAGGCTTCAATTCAATTGTACTAATAACGTGGTTGAGTATGAGGCATTGATCCAAGGTCTCTTACTTGCTCAAAAAAGAGGAATCCAAACATTAGGAGTGTATGGGGATAGTGAGTTGGTGATTAATTAGGTGTGGAGTCAAAATATTACTAAGAATAGTTCTCCCAAGTCTTATAAACATAGGGTATGGGATTTTCTTGAAGGTTTCAACACATTTAATATTCAGAGCATCCCTAGAAGAGGAAATAGACACATTGATAGACTTGTGGTAGTGGCTGCATATTATGAACTCCCAAGGATCCTAAAAGATGAAAATAAGTAGAAGATTAAAGTGGTGGTTAGACTTATCCCTGATAATGATATCAATTGGTAGTTTTTTGAATCTGATGCACAAATAGTGAATTTCTTGTAGAATGAAGCATAGTTTCTAGATAGAAATTAGTCAAGATTACATGACCAATATGGTGATCAAATCATCAACCTTAGATCCAAAAAATTTCCTAAGGTTCTCATTAACTTATAGAGTGTCTTCAACCCTAATGACCAAGAAAGGGATGAAGGCATGAATCTTGATACAAA
Source organism: Cupressus sempervirens (assembly GCA_028749045.1). NCBI lineage: Eukaryota > Viridiplantae > Streptophyta > Pinopsida > Cupressales > Cupressaceae > Cupressus > Cupressus sempervirens. The sequence continues at coordinate 9,629,807 of CM053793.1, read as the reverse complement.
TTAAGGAGATCATATGCTTGCTGCAGTTACTGATGGAAGAATGTTAATCATAGGGAAGGTATGTTCTAAAATAGAGCAAGAAAATTTTGTTCATCTATGTCAAGAATTTAATGATATATTTTCTTAGACATATGATGATTTAAATGGTTTTAACCCTAGTTTGTTTCAACATACTACAAATCTAATGGATAATGTCATGTGTGTTAGGCAAAATAGAGGCTAGTAAACCCAAAGTTTGAGCCCCTAATGAGAAATGAGCTATCCAAATTAATTGAGGCCAATATTATTTTCCCTATCAAACACTCCTCTTGGGTGGTAAAACTTGTCCTTGTTAGGAAAAAGAATGGAGAAATTAGACTGTGTGTAGATTTTAGTGATCTTAACCAAGCTTCCCTTAAAGATTATCATCCTCTCCCTTCCATGGAACAAATATTGTCTAAAGTTAGTGGTTTAGAGATATTCTCCTTCTTGGATGGATTCTCAGGTTATAATCAATTGTTACTCAAAGAAAATGACATATATTTAAAATTGCTTTCAGTACACCTATAGTAAAATACCTTTTGGACTAACAATTGTAGGTGCCACATTTCAAAAACCAATGGAGATTGCCTTCAAAACTATGATTGAAAGGGTTGTGTTAGTCTGCCTTGATGATATCAAAGTATGTTCAAATGATGTAGCACAACATTTTGGTCATCTCAAATAAGTGTTTATAAGATGTAGAGAGTATGGAGTATCTTTAAATCCAAGCAAGTGAATCTTTACTTCTAATCAAGGGAAATTATTAGGACATATTGTATGTAAAGATGGTCTGACTATTGATCCAAAGATAACAAAGGCAATACTTTCCCTTTCTCTTCCTAGTCACAAGAAAGGTCTGCAAAGTTTTCTTGGTAGAATAAATTTTGTGAGAAGATTTATCCCTAACCTGGCTACCATGGTGAAACCTCTTACAACTATACTAAAAAAGAATATGGCCTTCTCATGGACCAAGGGAGGAAAAGAAAGTTTTGAAGAGATCAAAGCAGCCATAGCTTCAACTCCTACTCTCATTAATCCAAATTTTGATAAGGATTTTATTATTTACACCTTAGGAGGTGAGTCAAGTATTTCTATTGTTTGGACTCAACTAAATGATAAAAATGAAGAGAAACCTATTGCTTTATTTATTTAAGGGTTGAAATAATATGAAAATAAGTATAGCTATATAGAAAAGTAGACCCTTGAGGTCATAAGAGCCTTGAAGAAATTTAGACACCTATTGTCTCATAAAAAAATCCATTTATTGGTTCCTCATGCAAGTGTTAAAGATTTCCTATAGAGTAAAGACATTAGTGAAAAGAGGACTAGATGGATCACCAAGGTAATGGAGTATGATGTGGATATTCAGATTACCAAACTAGCAAGGGGAAAAGGGTTGTGCAAATAGATGATCTCATCTCATGAGCTTTATTAGGAAGTTTCTATGATATTGAAAGAATAGCAGGAGGTAAGAAATGATAATCTAAGGAGTTGGATAGGTGATGGTGGCCATTTTTTAGCAAGAACCACTACAATGAAGATCATAAGAGCTAGTTACTACTAGCCATACTTGTTCTATGATTGCAACAAACATGTAAGAAAGAGCAAAAATTGTGCCTTCTACTTAGGTAAAAAAAGACTTGCAACCCTTCCACTTCATCCCATCCAAGTTGATCATCCTTTTGGCTAGTGGGGATTAGATTTTATTGGTCCTATTAATCTACCTTCTAGCTCTAGTCACAAATGGATTCTAGTTGCTACAAATTATTTTTCAAGGTAGACATAGGCAGTAACCTTGAAAGACTCTATAGAAGCTTCAATTGTCGAATTCCTTAATGAAAGTGTCACAAGATTTGGTGCATCTTTTACCATAATATCAGATAATGCTAAATCATTTGTAGGAGCTTAGATTTGTGAATGGGCAATTGATCATGGCATTTATTTGAGCACATCTTCCAATTACTACCCTAAAGGTAATGGTTTGGCTGAGTTATCCAATAAAAATTTGATCAAAATCATCAAGAGAACTATTGAAGATAACCAAAGGTGTTGGCACAAAAAATTGAAGACTGACCTTTGGGCTGATAGAATAACACCATAGGAAATTCTCCTTTCATGTTAGTATATGGTAGAGAAGCTAGGCTTCCTATCTCATTAGATTTTCCTACTCTTGAGCTGGCTCATTAGTTGGAATTAATTGAAAATGATGCTATACCTATAAGAATGGTAGATTTGATGAAGCTAGAGGGAAAAAAGGTCAACCATTATAGACCTTAAAAATACATCAGCAACAGATGAAGAAGAGTTTTGATAGGAAGGCTAAGGTTATAAATTTTAGGGAAGGTGATCTTGTGCTAAAGTGGGATATAGATAGAGAAAAAGTAGGGCTGAAAATTTGATTCCTTATGGAGTGGTTCTTATGTAATCATTACTTGCAAGGAAGATAATGCTTTCCAGTTGAGCAGGCCTAATGATAAAGTATTGCCTATTCCAGTTAATGGAATCTATCTCAAGCCCTATTTCTGATGAAAATAAATGTTCATGTACATACTCGGAGTAGTTTTTCTTTTTTCTTTCTCCCTATTTTCTAAGAAGTGCACAGGCACATGTTTTTTTTTTGTAGGAGAGAGTTTTGGTTCTATGTTTTTTTGAAAGTTGCAAAGGAAGACAACATGTTACAACTTAGAATGTGATAGAAATGATAAATTTTATGAGTTTCATGGTTTTAGAGACTCCATAGCCCAATGGATCTTTTGATGGTCACTGTTCATATGCTAACTAGGCTTGCATCCCCTCTGAGTCACCAAAAATGTTAGCCAAAATGCCCTCCTGCCAAGTAATAATTTGTTTAACAATCGCCTAAGGTTTGTTGCCCCACTTTTCATCCTATTCCCATTTTGTAAAGTGGAAAAGATCTTGTGTCTTAGTCTATTCTGGGTATGTCCAAGTCTAGTTCTTTCCCCTTAGGTGAAAAGTTTCTCCATCGGGTTTTCCACCTTTTCCTTCTCCTGCATTACATAACCAGGTGGATTTTCTTTGTTTTCATGAGTTTGTGGGTAGTCTGGAACCTAATCTGATGGAGATTCTAGCAATTCAAAAAGTAGTTTTTGATAGTGGACTTGTTTATGGTTCCTCGTGCTTTTCATGTGAAAATACAAATCTTGCAAAAAAATAGAGATTGCCTTCTCCTAGGGGGGCTTTTAACCCTTGAAGGTGCTTTTCCATAGAGATCAACAAATGGAGCTTATAGGCTGAAGCAAGAAAGAAATGAGTTGTTCAAAGGATAGGTCATCTCTACATTATAGTATTCCACCTTCGGAGGTACTTTAGATTCATCATAGTGCTCAGAATCACCTCTAGTGGAAAACTCTAAAGTAACTTCTCCACGATGGGCTTTCGACCTATGAAGTTAGTTTCTTGATAAAGGCATTTGTGAGAGAGAAAAGAAAGTAAGTGGGTGTCTTTTCCATTTTTGTAGCCCTTTTGAGACTTTTTGAAACCTAGAAGCACATTGACTTAAAGGATAAAGTGAAAATAAAGGCAAAGGAAAAAAAAATGGAAATCGCTTTCTCCTCAATGAGTTTTCAACCCTTGAAGGAAATTTTTTGCATCTATTGAAAAATCAACTTTGCAAGCATCTTGGGCACATAGATTGATCACAAGATACTTTAAAATGCTAATGGAAATAGGTTAATCACATTTGGAAAGGTATTTTGAGAAAAATCTGGCTGAGTGGATATTTCTTTACGAAGTACTCCATTCTTAATTCCCCATAACTTGGCAAAAAATGGGAAAGTAAGTATGTAATTAAAGAAAGTTACTGTTAGTCTAAAGGGCATAGTGAAAAGACATGGAAAAATCTATTAGAAACTCTCACATTTACTAATCAAATGGATTTATCCTTTAATTCTCTTGTGTGGCATGGATCTTGAAGATTAATAGGTGGATTAAGATTTCTATATAGAGAGAAACATAACAGTTTTTCAAATTACTACTTTTTATTGAACTATTATGTTGTTGAATTGTATAGCATTTTCAAAGCTCTTATACTTGCAAATTTTACTCTTTGCATCACTTTCAATTTTAAGGTTTCAATTCACTTCCATCTCATATAACATGGGAACTAGATTCATCAAGTTTGATGGGCTAAGTGGAATCAAGTCTACATTGCAGAATGTTACAGACACCTTGCTCAATTTCTTTGACATGCAAGATTTTCAAAGGAGATTGAGATTAGAACCAATTCACCCCATAACTAAAAAGATTTGAGGAAGTGAGTTAGTGGAGGTAGTTAGATTTCTGGTGGTGATTCAAGCTCCTGAGTTAATCGTCGAATGTATAAATCATTACAACCCAAACCCTAGACAAATTTTGTTGTCCAACCACATATTTTTAATCTCTATTGATAGGAAAACTATAGTAAATTTCCTCCAAGTTCCAAAGCGAGAAGAATTTTCCAAGTTGATCGTAGGAGGTGCCATGTCTAAATTATCCTTGAAGAAAATGGTGTGGAGAAAAGAAAACATGAGGTCCTAGTTCCAAAAACCATAGGGAGCTAAGAGTAAGGTTTCTAAGACTCTATTCCACACCAATCTCAAGCCCAAAATTGTAGACATTTTGGTTCTCTTACATCAATTGAAAAGTGAGGTAGAAGCACTCAATTTTGTTGAATAGTATTTCTTTTTGGTACAAATCATTTGTTCAAATACACATTATGTTAATTGGGCCTATGAGGTAAGATAGCATCTGTTTGGAGCACTCAATGCTACAAAGTTTTACAATACCTTCTACATGTCTTCTTTCCTAATTTATATGTTAGCTTCTATACAATTATGGTCAGGCCTTCCCAGAGTAGAGAACTTCATTGATGACATGAAAAGTTATGAATTTTATCCATGCTTGCAATTACTGAATAGCTATTTAGAATATGTTAGAGTTAATGACTCATTTACAATGAGGAACTCCAAGGATTCCTAGAGAGGAGGTTTAGTCTATAGGAAATGGTGGCCATCAATCCATTTGGTAGCTATTTTATTTAGTTCTCATCCTTTTTGTATTTGTGTCTTGCAGCTTTTGATGAATTTCTTTTGAAGCTGCCGAGATACCCAAGTTATGTAATTGTGCTGATAGAGATCATGAGGCAATTGATCCAGGTGAACATGTTGAGTGCAAGCTTGAATAATAAAGGGTATGAATTCCCTATGAAGGTTGGAGCTTACTATTGTGAGTCTCATTGTAATGCTAAAAATATGCTCAAGGAATTCGAGACTAAGTACAAGTTGGAAGAATATGAGGTTGTGAGACCAATACTCAATCCAAATGGATATGAAAGAGAGGTGCTACAAGTTGGGAGTATGATCAAGAATGTCACCACTATAGAAGATTATTGGGTAGATTGCAAGGATGAGTTGGAGAGCCAAGAGCATGCTTTCTCAAAGCTCATGGTTGAACAAGTAAAGACATATGGTATTGATCTCAATGTTGAAGGATTGGAGGATGATTGTCAAAATATGTATAGAAATACCTATTTGATTAAGTTAAGGGGGATTCCTATTAGTTCCAAGCCATATGTGGATGTGGAATAGAATCTTGATATCATGATGGCTAGAATCATCAAGAGAATGGGGAAATGGGTTGAGTGGACAACCAGGAAGAGCTAGAATAAAGGTGTAGCAACTCAAGTTTCTCCAATAGCTGCAATGTCTACTTCATCTTAGAGTGCTATATTAGGTGTGACCATAGCTTCCACTCAAGGTCCAGCTCAACCTTTAGGAGGAGGTAATCAACCTCTAGACAAGAATATCCCTATAGCTAAGACCTATCATGATGGATCTGTCCCAGTCATAGGAACCCATATTGTTACTGAAGAAAAGAAGATGGAAGAGGCAACGGATAGTACCCCCACTCCATTTCCATCTCCTCATACTACCCCAATTCCTTCTCGTCATACTACTCCAATTCCATCTACTCATCATAACCATATTCCCTTAGTAAGTGCTTCACTTCTAAGGTCAACTGGTTCCCCTATACAGATAGTAGACTTAGGGGATGGAAAGAGTAGTAGTAGAGAGTCTACTAAGTTAGATGAAGTAGAGAAGAAAACTTTAGAAGTGGAGAAGGACCAAACTTCTTCTAGGTTTATCTCTAATGACTTGAAAAATCCTTTCTCTTCAACTACTCTAACAATAACTCTAGTTAAGAAAAAGATTTTTAGTATTGAATCACTTGGAACAGTTTCCAAAGTGATAGGAATAGATTCCTAATTGGAAGATGCTTTGGAAAGGAAGAGAAAGAGAAAGGATGAAAATGCTTCCATGAAAGATATTGTATCTCTCATAGTTCATTCTAGGTCTACATTGAAAAAAATTAAGAAGCAAAAGACTTTGTCAATAATTGGGCAAGATCCAAAAATAGGGCTCTCGACAATGGAAATAGCCAAGCCAAACAGAGGAGGGAGAATCGAGGACATGACACCTAATGATTTCACTCTGCATTCAATTGATCTTGGAGAGGCTAGACATGGCACAAAACTTATCTTGTGGAGGTCAAGTAATGAAGTAATAGAAGGACAATTAGAAATTCTTAAGTTATCAAGGATCAAGATGAAAGTTGAGATAGAAGAATTGAACAAGTTCATCAGGCAACTAGTCACTCTACTAGCAACTATCTTTGGTGTGTCTATAACCTAGACTCCTACTATAACCAAAGTGCAAGTTCTCATTTCCCAGCTCCAAGAAGATAGGCATTATGGCTAGATTGGTAAAGAATGGATCGAGAAACTCAAATAAGAAGAGGTCACAATCATGGAGCAGATTGGTAATGTTATCTTAAGACTTGAAACAGAAAAATATAACATTATATCAAATAGCAATACTCTGGTTGGAGAAAGGGTGAAATGCGAAGATTACATCTCCCTCTAGAAGATGATCATCCAAATGAAGGTCAAAGAAGTAGTGGAAGCTAAAATATTACCAAAGGGAGATGTGCCTCTATTTGAGTGGCTTCAAAGCAAGTAGTTTAAAACTGAGATGATCTAGTTTTCAGAGAAAGGGCTTAGAGAAATAGAGGAAAAGGTGAAGAAGACATAGGACATGTAGTGCTTGCCCTTGGTTTTCATTTTGTTATCATTGCTGAACTCTTTTAGAGCTAGTTGTATGTTGTTGGTTAGCAGCATGCTTTTGAGATTATCAGATATTGTGCTATGGATTCAGTTTATTATGTGATGAGATTACTTAGACTTTACATTTCATGTATGTTTGATGATTATTTTCAGTGTTTGTAGTTATTAATGATGATTAGTAAGATGATTTATTATCATATGTGTTTTCTTATGGATACTTACCCCATACTTGCATGTGTATGGTGTGCGTGTTTGCTTTTGTATGTCGTGTCTAATGTGGTTAAGCAAGGGAGTCCTAGTCACCTGCTAGTTGGAATCTACACGATGCACCACTTCCTGCCATTGCCTATTTAGTTTAGTATATTGTGCTTGTACATGCATGGTTTTTATGCAAGTTGTAGGTACCGGGTATCGACTTCCCTGAATTGCCAGGATGAGCGTACCCTATCACATTATCTCAATGATAAGAGAGGGGAGATAAATTCTCAAGTCCAAATCCCAACCTTTAAAGCCATTTGTCCTAATTGGAAAATTAGGACAAGTATCTGAGTTGAGTACCCTCTGAATACGTTGGATGACATAATTCTAGATTTAAACCCTTGATTTGATTTTGTATGTATTTTGGCTATGATGAATTTTCATATTTTTACCTTATGAGTCTTTGATTTATTTTCTATTGATTAAGCCTAATTAAAAGATTTAATTAATGGTTTAATTAAATAAAAAATTAATATGATATTTTAAAATTTATTTTATTTAATTAATTAGAAAATTAATAAAATAAAATAATTAAATTTGAAAATAAAAGTTTAAAGTTTAAATTTGGAATGTGACAACATTTATTTTAATAATAATATATTTGGAGCTCATTTTTAAATAAATGACTAAACAATATTATTATTAAAGCTAATAAATATTTTAGCAATTAAGTTTTGGGAAATGAAATTTAAAAGTGCAAAATATATTAAAATTATTAAAGGATTCTAGATTTCATGAAAAGTGCTTAAAATATAAATATATTAAGATTGAAAAGTGGAATTATTAAAGCTAGTGCATGAGATTTAATAAATAAATAAATTAAATTGAAAAGAGTAAATTAGATATTATATTAATATTTGCTCACATAGGAGTTGGCAAATTCTCAGGAGTTGTCATTTAGACAACAAAGGGGTTTGCACTCTAAGAATGCACTAGTTGTCTACACTTGGGAGTTCGCATTTTATTTGAGCACATGGTGTCTATAACTTTAAAACTCATCTAGAAGGTTGGAGAAGACCCATGATTGGTTGTCATGCTTATCTTCTAGTTGTTTCTAGAGACACTCTAGATGCATCTTAGAGGCCTTTAAATAGAAGCTCTCCTAGGGTGTTTGGACAAGCTTCATGGAAGCTACAAGCTACAAGCTACAAGCTTCAAGCTAAAATGGGAGCTTCAAGCTTACATGAATTAGAGAAGCTCATATGTTTCTACATGCTCATACATTTCCACATATTCTTATGCTTCTTCTAGCACTTCTAGTCATTTAGAGATTTTGGTTGGCTTGGATTTTAGAGGAATTGGGAATGATAGAGAAGGAAAGGATTTTCTATGGATGTCTGAGGCATGGCAAAATTAGCACCAGTGTCCAGGTGCACTTGTGATATTTGCATATTCTCTTGCACTATTTCTCTTCCTGTCTTCATCGTGTTTGTTATATGTGTCTGATTATATTCCATGAATGAATTTGCAATTTAAATTGGAACCTAGATGTTTTATTTGGTTGAAAAGAAAACAATAGAAAATACTAGATCCAATTGAGGAAGAAATTAGATCTTAATCGGGTTTGGGTTCGAATTTATATTGTGAAATTAGATTGACAAGATTTGAAATTAAAATAGAAATTCTAAGTTGAAATTTTGAATGGTTAGATGTAATCTTTCTATCAAATTATATTTTTAGATGCATATGAAAAAATCCTTTTATGCTGAAATTCAGAGAACAATTACCTTTTAGGAGAAATTCTTAGTTCATCACAAACTGCCTTGTCGCTGCCCCCAAGATAGACCCGAACTTAGTGATTCATAACTTTTTATCGTGATCGAATTTATTTGATCGCTCTAGTCAGAATTGGTGCAACTTGGCCCTCTCTAACATATTTCAATTTCAGTCCAATCCAACAGTTCATTAGGGAGATATGGTCGTCGTACTGAGACTGTTTTATTCAAGGACATATATTTTTCCATTTCTCATAACCAAGAGTTCTTTCTGCTTAAACTTCACAAAAATAATATATCAAAGCATGGAATGAATTAAATATATTATTGCAATCTTCTCTTATTAGAATCTTATTAATATGCATTAGTTTTATATGATTTATTATCTAATCTAATTAAATCAAATTTAATTAAGATTAGTTAATAGTAGAACAAGTGTAATTAATTATTAGTCAATCTAGGTAAATGGATTTTTAAATGAGAGAAAATTAAAAGAAAAGAGATTTTAATATAGTTTATATAGTGGACTTTTTATAATATATATTAAATACTATTTAATATATATTAAATAATTTAGAGATGGTAATTTTATATTACGTTTTTAAATGAAGTGACTTTAATGATAATGGATTAAGATTTAATTGACATGGAGTCACTGTTATAACATTGTTATAATTTGAATTACTATGGTATTATTAATATATTATATAGTATTAACTAAATTACTGATATACATTAATGGTATTAAGAGTTAGCTAATGAAGTTTATGTAAAATTCTCTAGATCAATTAATAATAGTTGTGATGAGTTTATTATTTATTAATGTTTGTTGGGTCTAACAAACTATTAATAAATAATAGTATAAATTGTTTAAATAGTTATAAATTAATACGATCAGAGTTAATCTAGAGGAGATTAGTTAATGATTGAAGTATTGTAAAAGATATTAATCAAATTAAATTGGTTAATAATTTGGAGGAGTGTCAATTAACTGAATCAACGTACATAGGGGAAACTTATTTGAGATAATAACACTTGGTATTGGAGATTTATTATAACTTGTTATTATTAAAATATAAATGAAAATATTTTTGTAGATTGACAAATGTGGTCATTATAGATAAGATTCCCAATATCGCTTGTCATTAAATATTAGCAAGTTATTATTATTGAACTATGAATTTGAATATTTGTGTACTAGATTATAGTTGACTTTTAACTTACAAAATTATAGTTAGTTATTAGTCAACTGATATTAATTGGAACGTTGCCATGGATATGTAATTATTAATTAAATTAATTAGAGTTAATTAGATTTAATTAATAATTAAGTTATGTAATAAAATTTTAATTGATATGCTAATATCGATTCTTTTAGTGAAGTTGTTAAGTAATTATATCGAAGTTGACAAGTTGTACTCTCATGACTTGAATAATGACCTTAAATATTTTAATAGTAAGACTTAGTAATATTTAATTGAGAACTATTAGAATGTTAATAGGTCATGGATGGTGTACCTATGTTAATTGATTGATTAAATTGATCATTTTAATAAAGTTATAATCTTCTTATTCAAAGACTAGTAATTGGCTCTCTTATAATTTAGATGATTAATGATCCTTGATTTATGTTGAAAGTTGAGGTAACATTAAGAAGAGTCATTCAATTTGTAACATTGATCTTAGCAAAATAAAGTGAATGATTTTATTAAGTGTCAAATGATTTAATATTTATCTTTCAGCTATTCTTAGAATATTATTCTTAATAATGAAAGGATAATGCTATCAGGGAGCAATTGGGTTGAATTATAGGTCAAATGATGAAACTTAAGATACTTGAAAGTATACTTGCAAACAGAAAACTAGAAACCCCTACACTTGATTCAACTATGACATTTTAGCAAAACCAAAATATGTGTTTGCATCATGTATTCTATATGCTTCTTGTTTTGAGTTTTTGGGTTGACTAGTGTTGACCAGTCCTAAGTTGTGACCAAAGGCTTGGGGGTTATGAGATGTGTTGGAATGTTGATCTTATTTGGTCTCAATCTTTATAAGCCCAACCATGGTAATGTGATCGTATGCTCTATGAAATATTTGTATTATTTTTTATCAGTCTTCATGTGTGAAGCTGAGATGATTATGTATCTAAGACACCTAAGCTAATTATTTTTGAGTCAACGATCAGTTATCCTTGGATTAATTTCTAGTCGCCATGATGAGACTGAAATGTTGATTTATTTCTTGATGATGTCATGTTGTGAAATGGTTGACTCAACCATTTTGGTGTCGTTGATCAGTATGATTCTGAGATATTCTTTTTTGCTTGTTGAGAACCAATGGATATTGTCATTTATTTTGAGATATATTTTGGTTATTGAAAACCAATGGATACTTATGATTATCAGTGATGCCTTCAGTTGCCAATAGAGAACTATTGAGGTCATGATTTTCTATGGATGCTTTTCCAGATGCTCATGAAGATTTGATGATTCTTATCTTGGAGATTTGATGATTCTTCTTATGGATATTTGATATTTTTATCATGAATATTTGATTATTCTTTTTATATTATCTTTTGGATTTTCTTTACAGTCGCTTGTACAGGACTGTGGTGATTTTTATGATTCCATGAGCTTAGGACAGGTAATCTACTTGTAATGTCGGGAAGTGGCTTGCAATGGGGGTTGGAGCCCTAAGTGGCTGCCAGGGTAACTCATTGTAAGTTTGGTTAATAAGTGATAACATTTACACACTAAATGGGAATTAAATGAACATAAAAAAATAATTGATTTGATGTTCTTGCCCATGCCTTGAGTGCTTGTACAGGCTAGGATGGGAGTAGTGAGAATGCATGGTTGCGACCGTGAATTCCATAGTATGCCTCGTTAGTATGAGAGGATACTAGTGGCTGCATGAGATCAATATCGACCCATGGAGTTTAGCTAACTTCCAGAGTAACTTGTACGTGATAAATGTGATAACACTTTTCTGCTTGCATAGTAGGTTTCCTACATGTCATTGTGTGCCTCTGGGAATTAGATGTCAGTTTTGTGTGATGGTACCCTTGAGTTAGTATACTTTTAGGATTCTTGGACTTCTAGAGATTTTTGCTATGCGATTTTTGATAGCTTGTTTGAGACTTGAGATTATCTCTTCAGCATGGTGGGGGTTGGGTGGTAGTGTATTTCCACTCTTATCATTTGAGATCCGTTCAAGACACCGTGGTTGGAGCATCCTTGGTTGGTATTTATCTTCATTCCGTTCTTGGATCATTATGATAGATGATATACCTTATGATGGATGTATTTATTAGTATGTTTATTATATTGATGATTTGCATATGTTAGATGATGGTATCTTATGCTTTACTTTGCATGTTAGTAGGATGTTTTAGGAGTGACATTCCTACTATGTTAATACCGATAATCTCTTCGATACTTTGGAATGTTATGCACAGAGGGATGGATAGGATCATGATGTTCTAATGATATTATTTATGGTTGGAAGGAACCGTGCACTTAGTTTATTATGTTTGATGATTATCTTTTATGATGGATGTTTATATCTTTTGTGATGACGTATTATGTATGATATGTGGTTTCATTTATTTTAATTGCATCATGGATTAATATTGATGATGTACTTTATTTACATGTATGTTTATTCTTTTAAGTCTTTCATACCTTGTAACATGTACAGTGGATGATTGAGCTAAACTAAAATATAATTACAAAAGGACACTTGTAATATTGTTTAAGAACATTGTATCTATCATTGTTATTTCATAAAGATGTGATGTTAGATGAATAGTTACTTTAGATATGATACAACGTTAAGGGATTCATTAAAGAATGTAATTTGTTATATTATGTTTTCTTTCAGTTGGATGTTACTATTGCTTCCGCTATCATGTAAATGTTATGAATGATTTTACTTTCATGTTAAAAAAAAAAAAAAAATTGTTTGGTAAACTTAGTGAAATTCTTTGGATCCCTTAGCCCAAGTTTCAACATTGAGAGCTCTGAGTATATTGAAATGACACTAGTTATTAACTAGTTCAACAAAATAAAAACTTTGAACTATCATGTGTATCTAAACTGTTACTTGCATATTTTTCATACTTCAACACTTAGCTTTCAAAATTGAAAATTTTACTTAAACCTTAAAAATGGGCAAAACTAAAAATTGAAACTCATTTTAGTTGCAAAACATGTATCTTTTATCTATGCTTTGAGATAGTATGCCATTGGTTATCTTTGTGAGTATTAAGTTGCTCTTGTTTAGAATGCATTATAAGATCTATTTTAGTAGTTGTTAAATGAATGAATGTTGGATCAATGTGATTTTCAGTTTACCATTAAACTAGAATCATATTGCTCTAAGTGTGTTATAATATCCTCAGTAGAATCATGTTTCCCTACAGAAGGAAATGGGTTCAATGGGACCCGCATAGTGAGTATCTTAGTTTTTTCATTCTTGTAGGCTTACAGGAGTAAGCCTAATCCCAAGGGGGCTGGATGTAGTGCCTGCCCTTGGTTTGCATTTTGTTATCATTTCTGAACTCTTTTAGAGCTAGTTTTATGTTGTTGGTTTGCAACATTCTTTTGAAATTATCAGATATTGTGCTATGGATTCAGTTTATTATGTGATGAGATTACTTGGACTTTACATTTCATGTATCTATAATGATTATTTTTAGTGTTTGTTGTTATTAATGATGATTAGTAAGATGATTTATTATCATATGTGTTTTCTTATGGAGACTTACCCCATACTTGCATGTGTATGATGTGTGTGTTTGCTTTGCGTGTTTGGTTTTGTATGGCGTGTCTGATGTGGTTAAGGAAGGGAATTGTAGTCACTTGCTAGTCGGGATCTACACGATGCACCACTTCCTGCCATTGCCTATTTAGTTTAGTATATTGTGCTTGTACATGCATGGTTTTTATGCAGGTTGCAGGTACCGAGTATTGACTTCCTTGAATTGTCAGGATGAGCGTACCCTATCACATTATCTCAATGATAAGATAGGGGAGATAAATTCTCAAGTCCAAATCCCAACCTTTTAAGCCATTTGTCCTAATTAGAAAATTAGGACAAGTATCTGAGTTGAGTACCCTCTGAATATGTTGGATGATGTAATCCGAAATTTAAACCCTTGATTTGATTTTGTATGTATTTTGGCTATGATGGATTTTCATATTTTTACCTTATGAGTCTTTGATATATTTTCTATTAATTAAGCCTAATTAAAAGATTTAATTAATGGTTTAATTAAATGAAAAATTAATATGATATTTTAATATTTATTTTATTTAATTAATTAAAAAATTAATTAAATCAAATAATTAAATTTGAAAATAAAAGTTAAAAGTTTAAATTTGGAATGTGACAACATTTATTTTAATAATAATATATTTGTAGCTCATTTTTAAATAAATGACTAAATAATATTATTATTAAAGCTAATAAATATTTTAGCAATTAAGTTTTGGGAAATGAAATTTAAAAGTGGAAAATATATTTAAATTATTAAAAGGTTCTAGATTTCATGTGCTTAAAATATAAATATATTAAGATTGAAAAGTGGAATTATTAGAGTTAGTGCATGAGATTTAATAAATAAATAAATTAAATTGAAAAGAGTAAATTAGATATTATATTAATATTTGCTCACATAGGAGTTGGCAAATTCTCGGGAGTTGTCATGTAGACAAAAAAGAGGTTTGCACTCTAAGAATGCACTAGTTGTCTACACTTGGGAGTTAGCATTTTATTTGAGCACATGGTGTCTACAACCTTAAAACTCATCTAGAAGGTTGGAAAAGACCCATGCTTGGTTGTCATGCTTATATTCTAGTTGTTTCCAGAGACACTCTAGATGCATCTTAGAGGCCTTAAAATAGAGCCTCTCCTAGTGTGTTTGGACAAGCTTAATGGAAGCTACAAGCTACAAGCTAAAATGGGAGCTTCAAGCTTACATGAATTTGAGAAGCTCATATGTTTCTGCATGCTCATACATTTTCACATATTCTTTTGCTTCTTCTAGCACTTCTAGTCATTTGGAGGTTTTGGTTGGCTTGGATCTTGGAGAAATTGTGAATGATAGAGAAGGAAGGGATTTTCTATGGACTTTTGAGGCATGGCAAAATTAGCATCAGTGTTCAGGTGCACTCGTGATATTCGCATATTCTCTTGCACTATTTCTCTTCCTATCTTCATCATGTTCTTTATGTGTGTCTTCTTATATTCCATGAATGAATTTGCAATTTAAATTGGAACGTAGATGTCTTATTTGGTTAAAAAAAAAAGAATAGAAAAAACTAGATCCAATTAATGAAGAAATTAGATCTTAGTCGAGTTTGGGTTCGAATTTATATTGTGAAATTAGATAGACAAGATTTGAAATTAAAATAGAAATTCTAAGTTAAAATTTTGAAAGGTTAGATGTAATCTTTCTATCAAATTATATTTTTAGATGTGTATGAACAAACACTTTTATGGTGAAATTTAGAGAACAATTACCTTTTAGGAGAAATTCTTAATTGATCACAAACTGCCCTGTCACTGCCCCTCGAATAGACCCGAACTCAGTCATTCATAACTTTTTTATTGTGATCGAATTTATTTGATCGCTCCAGTCAGAATTGGCACAACTTGGCCCTCTCCAACATATTTCAATTTCAACCCAATCCAACAGTTCATTAGGGAGATATGGTCGTCGTACTGAGACTGTTTTATTCAATGATAGATATTTTTTCATTTCCCATAACCAAGAGTTTTTTCTGCTAAAACTTCACAAAAATAATATATCAAAGCATGGAATGAATTAAATATATTATTACAATCTTCCTTTATTAGAATCTTATTAATATGCATTAGTTTTATATGATTTATTATCTAATCTAATTAAATCAAATTTAATTAAGATTAGTTAATAGTAGAACAAGTGTAATTAATTATTAGTCAATCTAGGTAAATAGATTCTTAAATGAGAGAAAATTAAAAGAAAAAAGATTTTAATATAGTTTATATAGTGGACTTTATATAATGTATATTAAATACTATTTAATATATATTAAATAATTTAGAGATGGTAACTTTATATTACGTTTTTAAATGAAGAGATTTTAATTGACATGGAGTCACTGTTATAACATTGTTATAATTTGAATTACTATGGTATTATTAATACGTTATATATTATTAACTAAATTATTGATATACATTAATGGTATTAAGAGTTAGGCAATGAAGCTTATGTAAAGTTCTCTAGATCGATTAATAATAGTTTTGATGAGTTTATTATTTATTAATGTTTGTTGGGTCTAAGAAACTATTAATAAATAATAGTATAAATAGTTTAAATAGTTATCAACTAATATGATCAGAGTTAATCTATAGGAGATTAGTTAATAATTGAAGTACTGTAAAAGATATTAATCAAATTGAATTGGTTAATAATTTGAAGGAGTATCAATTAACTGAATCAGCGTACATAGAGGAAACTTATTTGAGATAATAATACTTGGTATTGGGGATTTATTACAACTTGTTATTATTAAAATATAAATGGGAACATTGCTGTAGAGTGACGAATATGGTCATGATAGATAAGATTTCCAATATCGCTTGTCATTAAATATTAGCAAGTTATTATTATTGAACTATGAATATGAATATTTGTGTACTAGATTATAGTTGACTTTTAACTTAAAAAATTATAGTTAGTTATTAGTCAACTGATATTAAATGGAACGTTGCCATGGATATGTAATTATTAATTAAATTAATTAGAGTTAATTAGATTTAATTAATAATTATGTAATAAAATTTTAATTGATATGCTAATATCGATTCTTTTAGTGAAGTTGTTAAGTAATTATATCGAAGTTGACAAGTCGTACTCTCATGACTTGAATAATGACCTTAGATATTTTAATAGTAAGACTTAGTAATATTTAATTGAGAACTATTAGAATGTTAATAGGTCATGGATGGTGTACCTATGTTAATTGATTGATTAAATTGATCATTTTAATAAAGTTATAATCTTCTTATTCGAAGACTAGTAATTGGCTCTCTTATAATTTAGATGATTAATGATCCTTGATTTATGTTAAAAGTTGTGGTAACATTGAGAAGAGTTATTCAATTTGTAACATTGATCTTAACAAAATAAAGTGAATGATTTTATTAAGTGTCAAATGATTTAATATTTATCCTTCATCTATTCTTAGAATATTATTCTTAATAATGAAAGGATAATACTATCGGGGAGCAATTGGGTTGATTTATAGGTCAAATGATGAAACCTAAGACACTTGAAAGTATACTTGCAAACAGAAAATTGGAAACCCCTATACTTGATTCAACTATGAGATTTTAGCATAACCAAAATATGTGTTTGCATCGTGTATTCTATATGCTTCTTGTTTTGGGTTTTTGGGTTGACTAGTGTTGACCAGTCCTAGGTTGTGACCAGAGGCTCAAGGGTTGTTAGATGTGTTGGCATGTTGATCTTATTTGGTCTCAATCTTTATAAGCCCAACCATGGTAATGTGATCGTATGCTATATGAAATGTTTGTATTATTGTTCATCAGTCTTTATGTGTGAAGCTGAGATGATTATGTATCTAAGACACCTGAGCTAATTATTTTTGAGTCATCGATCAGTTATCCTTGGATAACATTCTACTCACCATGATGGGACTAAAATGTTAATTTATTTCTTGATGATGTCATGTTGTGACATGTTTCACTCGACCATTTTAGAATCTTTGATCAATATGATTCTGAGATATTCTTGGTTGCTTATTGAGAACCAATGGATATTGTGATTTATTTTGAGATATATTCTGGTTATTGAGAACCAATGGATACTTATGATTATCAGTGATGCCTTCAGTTGCCAATAGAGAACTGTTGAGGTCATGATTTTCTATGGATGCTTTTCCAGATGCTCCTGGAGATTTGATGATTCTTATCTTGGACATTTGATGATTCTTCTTATGGATATTTGATGCTTTTATCATAGAAATTTGATGATTCTTTTTATATTATCTTTTGGATTTTCTTTACAGTCACTTGTACAGGACTGTGGAGATTTTATGATTCCATGAGCTTAGGGTAGTTAATCTACTTGTAGTGTGAGGAAGTGGCTTGCAATGGGGGCCGGAGCCCTAAGTGGCTGTCAGGGTAACTCATTGTAAGTTTCGTTAATAAGTGATAACATTTACACACTAAATGGAGATTAAATGAACTTAAAAAGATAATTGTTTTGATGTTCTCGCCCATGCCTTGAGTGCTTGTATAGGCTAGGATGGGAGTAGTGAGAATGCATGGTTGCAACCATGTATTCCGTAGTATGCCTCATTAGTATGAGAGGATACTAGTGACCGCATGAGATCATTATGGACCCGTGGAGTTTAGCTAATAGCCAGGATAACTTGTACATGATAAATGTGATGACACTTTTTCGCTTGCGTAGTAGGTTTCTTACATGTCATTGTGTACCTCTGGGAATTAGATGTCAGTTTTGTGTGATGGTACCCTTGAGTTAGTATACTTTTAGGATTCCTGGACTTGTAGAAATTTTTGCTATGTGATTTTTGATAGCCTATTTGGGACTTGAGATTATGTCTTCAGCATGGTGGGAGTGGACCACTTAGGTTCCACGTGGTCGGGTGGTAGTGTATTTCCACTCTTATCATTTGAGATCTATTCGAGACACCATGGCTGGAGCATCCTTGGTTGGTATTTATATTCATTCTGTTCTTGGATCATTATGATAGATGATATACCTTATGATGGATGTATTTATTGGTATATTTTTTATATTGATGATTTGCATATGTTAGATGATGGTATCCTATGCTTTACTTTGCATATTAGTAGGATGGTTTAAAAGTGATATTCCTACTATGTTAATACTGATGATCTCTTCAGTGCTTTTAAATGTTACGCTTGGAAGGATGGCTAGGATCCATGATGTTCTAATGATGCTATTTACAGTTGGGAAGAACCGTGCACTTAGTTTATTATGTTTGATGATTATCTTTTATGATGGATGTTTATATCTTTTGTGATGACATATCATGTATGATATGTGGTTTCATTTACTTTAATTGCATCATAGATTAATATTGATGATGTACTTTATTTACATGGATGTTTATTCTTTTAAGTCTTTCATACCTTGTAACATATACAGTGGATGATTGAGCTAAACTAAAATATAATTACAAAAGGACACTTGTAATATTGTTTAAGAACATTGGATGTATCATTGTTATTTCATAAAAATGTGATGTTAGATGAATAGTTAATTTAGATGTGATACAACGTTAAGGTATTCCATAAAGAATGTAATTTGTTGTATTATGTTTTCTTTCAGTTGGATGTTACTATTACTTCCGCTATCATGTAAATGTTATGAATGGTTTTAATTTCATGTTAAAAAAAAAAAAAAAAAAATTTGGTAAATTTAGTGAAATTCTTTGGATCCCTTGGCGGGGCATTACATTTGGTATCAGAGCCTGAGTTTCAACATTGGGAGCTCTGAGTCTATTGGAATGCCACTATTTATTAACTAGTTGAACAAAAAAAAAACTTTGAACTATCATGTGTATCTAAACTGTTACTTGCATATTTTTCATACTTCAACACTTAGCTTTCAAAACTGAAAATTTTACTTGAACCTAAAAAATGGGCAAAACTAAAAATTGAAACTCATTTTAGTTGCTAAACATGCATCTTTTATCTATGCTCTGAGATAGTATGCCCTTGATTATCTTTGAGAGTATTAAGTTGCTCTTGTTTAGAATGCATTAGGAGATCTATTTTAGTAGTTGCTAAAAGAATGAACGTTGGATCAATGTAGTTTTTGGTTCAATGAGACCCACATAGTGAGTATCTTAGTTTTTTCATTTTTGTAAGCTTCCAAGAGTAAGCCTAATCCCGGGGGGGTGGATGTAGTGTCTGCCCCTTGTTCGCATTTTCTTATCATTGTTGAACTCTTTTAGAGCTAGTTTTATGTTGTTGGTTAGAAACATTCTTTTGAGATTATCAGATATTGTGCTATGGATTTAGTTTATTATGTGATGAGATTACTTAGACTTTACATTTCATGTAATTATAATGATTATTTTTAGTGTTTGTGGTTATTAATGATGATTAGTAAGATGATTTATTATCATATGTATTTTCTTATGGATACTTACCCCATACTTGCATGTGTATGATGTGCATGTTTGCTTTGTGTGTTTGCTTTTGTATGGCGTGTCTGATGTGGTTAAGGAAGGGAGTCGTAGTCACCTGCTAGTCGGGATCTACATGATGCACCACTTCCTGCCATTGCTTATTTAGTTTAGTATATTATGCTTGTACATGCGTGGCTTTCATGCAGGTTGCAGATACTGGGTATCGACTTCCCTGAATTGCTAGGATGAGCGTACCCTATCACATTATCTCAATGATAGAGGAGATAAATTCTCAAGTCCAAATCCCAACCTTTTAATCCATTTGTCCTAATTAGAAAATTAGTACAAGTATCTGAGTTGAGTACCTTCTGAATACGTTGGATGACGTAATTCGAGATTTAAACCCTTGATTTGATTTTGTATGTATTTTGGCTATGATGGATTTTCATATTTTTACCTTATGAGTCTTTGATGTATTTTCTATTAATTAAGCTTAATTAAATGATTTAATTAATGGTTTAATTAAATGAAAAATTAATATGATATTTTCATATTTATTTTATTTAATTAATTAAATAAAATAATTAAATTTGAAAATAAAAGTTTAAAGTTTAAATTTGGAATGTGACAACATTTATTTTAATAATAATATATTTGGAGCTCATTTTTAAATAAATGACTAAATAATATTATTATTAAAGCTAATAAATATTTTAGCAATTAAGTTTTGGAAAATAAAATTTAAAAGTGAAAAATATATTAAAATTATTAAAAGATTCTAGATTTCATGTGCTTAAAATATAAATATATTAAGATTGAAAAGTGGAATTATTAAAGTTAGTGCATGAGATTTAATAAATAAATAAATAAAATTGAAAAGAGTAAATTAGATATTATATTAATATTTGCTCACATAGGAGTTGGCAAATTCTCGGGAGTTGTCATGTAGACAAAAAAAGGGTTTGCACTCTAAGAATGCACTAGTTGTCTACACTTGGGAGTTCGCATTTTATTTGATCACATGGTGTCTATAACTTTAAAACTCATCTAGAAGGTTGGAGAAGACCCATGATTGATTGTCATGCTTATCTTCTAGTTGTTTCTAGAGACACTCTAGATGCATCTTAGAGGCCTTTAAATAGAGGCTCTCCTAGGGTGTTTGGACAAGCTTCATGGAAGCTACAAGCTACAAGCTACAAGCTTCAAGCTAAAATGGGAGCTTCAAGCTTACATGAATTAGAGAAGCTCATATGTTTCTACATGCTCATACATTTCCACATATTCTTATGCTTCTTCTAGCACTTCTAGTCATTTAAAGATTTTGGTTGGCTTGGATTTTAGAGGAATTGGGAATGATAGAGAAGGAAAGGATTTTCTATGGATGTCTGATAGTGGAACTGTGAGAGTTGGATCCTTTATTTGACCCAAATGGGTATCCAAAAATGAAAACAAATCAAATAGAAACTAAGTCTAAGTTCATTTTTTTGGGTGACACAGGATTGCCCTTATACCTCTGGATGCTCCTGTATCATATGGACTTCTGAGGCATGACAAAATTAGCATTAATGTCCAGGTGCACTCGTGATATTCACATATTCTCTTGCACTATTTCTCTTCCTGTCTTCATCGTGTTTGTTATATGTGTCTGATTATATTCCATGAATGAATTTTCAATTTAAATTGGAACCTAAATGTTTTATTTGGTTGAAGAGAAAACAATAGAAAACACTAGATCCAATTGAGGAAGAAATTAGATCTTAATCGGGTTTGCGTTCGAATTTATATTGTGAAATTAGATAGACAAGATTTGAAATTAAAATAGAAATTCTAAGTTGAAATTTTGAATGGTTAGATGTAATCTTTCTATCAAATTATATTTTTAGATGGGTATGAACAAACCCTTTTATGGTGAAATTTAGAGAACAATTACCTTTTAGGAAAAATTCTTAATTCATCACAAACTGCCCTGTTGCTGCCCCTAAGATAGACCCAAACTCAGTCATTCATAACTTGTTATCATGATCGAATTTATTTGATCGCTCCAGTTAGAATTGGCGCAACTTGGCCCTCTCCAACATATTTTAATTTCAGCCCAATCCAACGGTTCATTAGGGAGATATGGTCATCATAATGAGACTGTTTTATTCAAGAACAAATATTTCTCCATTTCCTGTAACCAAGAGTCCTTTCTGCTTAAACTTCACAAAAATAATATATCAAACCATGGAATTAATTAAATATATTATTGCAATCTTCCCTTATTAGAATCTTATTAATATGCATTAGTTTTATATGATTTATTATCTAATCTAATTAAATCAAATTTAATTAAGATTAGTTAATAGTAGAACAAGTGTAATTAATTAGTAGTCAATCTAGGTAAATGGATTTTTAAATAAAAGAAAAATAAAATAAAAGAGATTTTAATATAGTTTATATAGTGGACTTTTTATAATGTATATTAAATACTATGTAATATATATTAAATAATTTAGAGATGGTAATTTTATATTACGTTTTTAAATAAAGAGACTTTAATGATAATGGATTAAGATTTAATTGACATGGAGTCACCGTTATAACATTGTTATAATTTGAATTACTATGGTATTATTAATACGTTATATATTATTAATGAAACTATTGATATACCTTAATGGTATTAAGAGTTAGCTAATGAAGCTTATGTACAGTTCTCTAGATCGATTAATAATAGTTTTGATGATTTTATTATTTATTAATGTTTGTTGGGTCTAAAAAATTATTAATAAATAATAGTATAAATAGTTTAAATAGTTATCAATTAATACGATCAGAGTTAATCTATAGGAGATTAGTTAATGGTTGAAGTACTGTAAAAGATATTAATCAAATTGAATTGGTTAATAATTCGAAAGAGTATCAATTAACTGAATCAACGTACATAGAGGAAACTTATTTGAGATAATAATACTTGGTATTGGGGATTTATTATAACTTGTTATTATTAAAATATAAATGGGAACATTGTTGTAGAGTGACGAATGTGGTCATTATAGATAAGATTTCCAATATCGCTTGTCATTAAATATTAGCAAGTTATTATTATTGAACTATGAATATGAATATTTGTGTACTAGATTATAGTTGACTTTTAACTTACAAAATTATAGTTAGTTATTAGTCAACTGATATTAATTGAAACGTTGATATGTATATGTAATTATTAATTAAATTAATTAGAGTTAATTAGATTTAATTAATAATTAAGTTATGTAATAAAATTTTAATTGATATGCTAATATTGATTCTTTTAGTGAAGTTGTTAAGTAATTATGTCGAAGTTGACAAGTCGTACTCTCATGACTTGAATAATGACCTTAGATATTTTAATAGTAAGACTTAGTAATATTTAATTGAGAACTATTAGAATGTTAATAGGTCATCGATGGTGTACCTATGTTAATTGATTGATTAAATTTATCATTTTAATAAATTTATAATCTTCTTATTCGAAGACTAGTAATTGGCTCTCTTATAATTTAGATGATTAATGATCCTTGATTTATGTTAAAAGTTGAGGTAACATTAAGAGGAGTCATTGAATTTGTAACATTGATCTTAGCAAAATAAAGTGAATGACTTTATTAAGTGTCAAATGATTTAATATTTATCCTTTAGCTATTCTTAGAATATTATTCTTAATAATGAAAGGATAATAATGAAAGGATAATGCTATCGGGGAGCAGTTGGGTTGACTTATAGGTCAAATGATGAAACTTAAGACACCTGAAAGTATACTTGCAAAAAGAAAATTGGAAACCCCTACACTTGATTCAACTCTAAGATTTTAGAAAAATCAAAACATGTGTTTGTATCGTGTATTCTATATGCTTCTTGTTTTGGGTTTTTGGGTTGACTAGTGTTGACCAGTCCTAGGTTGTGACCAGAGGCTCAGGGGTTATGAGATGTGTTGGCATGTTGATCTTATTTGGTATCGATCTTTATGAGCCCAACCATTGTAATGTGATCGTATCGTCTATGAAATGTTTGTATTATTGTTCATCAGTCTTCATGTGTGAAGCTGAGATGATTATGTATCTAAGACACCTGAGCTAATCATTTTTGAGTCATCGATCAGTTATCCTTGAATTACTTTCTAGTCGCCATGATGGGACTGAAATGTTGATTTATTTTTTGATGATTTATTTTGAGATATATTCTGGTTAATGAGAACCAATGGATACTTATGATTATCAGTGATGCCTTCAGTTGCCAATAGAGAACTATTGTGGTCATGATTTTCTATGGATGTTTTTCCAGATGCTCATGGAGATTTGATGATTCTTATCTTGGAGATTTGATGATTCTTCTTATGGATATTTGATGCTTTTATCATGGAATTTGATGATTCTTTTTATATTATCTTTTGGATTTTTTTTACAGTCGCTTGTACAAGACTGTGGTGATTTTATGATTCCATGAGCTTAGGGTAGGTAATTTACTTATAGTGTCGGGAAGTGGCTTGCAATGGGGGTCGAGGCCCTAAGTTTCTTTCAGGGTAACTCATTGTAAATTTGGTTAATAAGTGATAACATTTACACACTAAATGCAGATTAAATGAACCTAAAAAGATAATTGTTTTGATGTTCTCGCCCATGCCTGGAGTGCTTGTACAGGCTAGGATGGGAGTAGTGAGAACGCATGGTTGTGACTGTGCATTCCGTAGTATGCCTCATTAGTATGAGAGGATACTAGTGGCCACATGAGATCAGTATGGACCCGTGGAGTTTAGCTAACTGCCAAGGTAACTTGTATGTGATAAATGCGATGACACTTTCCCACCATTGTGTGCCTCTGGGAATTAGATGTTAGTTTTGTGTGATGGTACCCTTGAGTTAGTATACTTTTAGGATTCCTGGACTTGTAGAAATTTTTGCTATGTGGTTTTTGATTGCCTGTTTGGGACTTGAGATTATCTCTTCAGCATGGTGGGAGTGGACCACTTAGGTTCCACGCGGTCAGGTGGTAGTGTATTTCCACTTGTATCATTTGAGATCCGTTTGAGACACCATGGCTGGAGCATCCTTGGTTTTTATTTATCTTCAATCTGTTCTTGGATCATTATCATAGATGATATACCTTATGATGGATGTATTTATTAGTATGTTTCTTATATTGATGATTTTCATATGTTAGATGATGGTATCTTATGCTTTACTTTGCATGTTAGTAGGATGTTTTAGGAGTGACATTCCTACTATGTTAATACTGATGATCTCTTCGGTGCTTTGGAATGTTACGCACGAATAGATGGCTAGGATCCACGATGGTCTAATGATGCTATTTACGGTTGGGAGGAACCATGCACTTAGTTTATTATGTTTGATGATTATCTTTTATGATGGATGTTTATATCTTTTGTGATGACGTATGATGTATGATATGTAGTTTCATTTACTTTAATTGCATCATGGATTAATATTGATGATGTACTTTATTTACATGGATGTTTATTCTTTTAAGTCTTTCATACCTTGTAACATGTACAATGGATGATTGAGCTAAACTAAAACATATTTACAAAAGGACACTCGTAATATTGTTTAAGAACATTGGATGTATCATTGTTATTTCATAAAGATGTGATGTTAGATGAATAGTTAACTTAGATTTGATACAATGTTAAAGGATTGCTTAAAGAATGTAATTTTTTATATTATGTTTGCTTTCAGTTGGATGTTACTATTGCTTCTGCTATCATGTAAATGTTATGAATGGTTTTACTTTCATGTTTAAAAAAAAAAAAAAAATGTTTGGTAAACTTAGTGAAATTCTTTGGATCCCTTGGCGGGGCATTACAGGACAAGGGATTTGAACTTATGATGGGATTACACACAGACTCTCAAACTAGTGGCTAAGAAAAGGCACTTATTGGAGTCAATGTCATGAAGAAGAAAATTTCCAAATTTTTGGATAGTTTGTTAGATATAAACTTCCATACTCAAGGCAGGATCACTAAACTACAGGCACTCAGTAGATGTATACACATGGCCAAAGATGAACTACCAAATCAGTCCAATGTTGTGAAGGAATTGGCTAAAGAGCATTCTAAATGGCTCTTAAGGTATAGCAATATCCACATACCTAGGCATGAATAGCTAATTCCAATTATAGTTCCTGCTAAGGTATATAGAGCAAAAACATAAAAGGGGAAGAAGTCTAAATTATTTACATTTTGCCTTCTTTTCATTTTCTTTAATAATTTTTGTAATATGAGAAACTGGCATCTTGCCATTTGTCATTTTCAGAACATGAACTGATTAAGCTTCTAATGTAATGGTCATCTTGAAACTCTATATGTATGAAATTAAAAGATCAATGAAAGGTCGGCAAATTTTTGGTGTGAAGTACTTTTTGTTGCAAAGACAATTGAATGGAATTTTATGTCTATTATTTTCTATTCCAATTTGGATTATTTTTAGTCTTATATTTTTTTCTTTTGTTTGAGTCAAAACAAGGAAAGAGTAGAGTTTCACTTCCTATGTTTTGAAACAATGGATGAATGTGATAGGCATTGTTATTGTTCATTCATAGAGAAATCCTTCCAACATTTTAAATTTATTAGTTACAATTTAGATTCAAGCTAGCTTAGTTCAGTATTAGTTATTATTTGGACAAACTTTATGAATTCATAAGATGTGTGAATGCATAAACCCATTTTGGTACTCAAAAATGTTTATTTTGTTCAGTTAGATTTTATTTAGGTCTAGCTTGGTTATACCTCTTCTATTCTTAGGTCAAGAACATACCCCTGAATTAGTTTAGGAAGAAAACATAATTCACTAAAGATCTTGCATAGGGAGTTGTACCTATCAATTCAAAGAAAAGCCTATTTATCCATAGGTGGCTTTTTAGGTATTTGTAACTAGATATTGTTCCAAACTTGTGTATTAAAGGTCATAATCAAAAGAACAAATCTGTTTACCAATAGACTTTTGGCAACTCCATTGGGGAGACAAACAGTCGCTTGATTAAAAAGCCTATGTCATGAGAATAAATGGTATTCCCTCATGAAAACATTATCCTAGTGCTCTAACCTAATCTTGGTTTTCAAAATGATCAAGAAGATATAATTTCATCCCTAAATACATTTGTTTGGAGACATAGGAGGAATGCTAAACATTATAGGAATGCTAGTCAAATATTGGAGAATATATTCTCATTGTACAAAAAGTTGTGTGACTTCTCATATTTCACACAAGAGACCACCCATAGGATAATGAGCTTGGAGAGGAATCTAAATATTTCAAGCATGCAGCTACCTAAGGATCTAGCTCAAAGTGAGAAGCATTTTTCTCAAATGCTTCATACTCATAAGGAATTCACTGAATTGACAACAAAAGAGAGCACCATCAAAGCCAAATTGCTACAGCTTCAATCTTCCATCACCCCACACTTGGAAATCCTCCATAAGGAACAAACCTATGCAGAAAATGTTCTAAAGAAAGACCCTAATTTTTCTATTTTAGATGGTCTTGCTCATCTTTCTGTAAAGACTGTTATCAATTACAATTCTCTTAAAATTGCTTTGAGTAATTGGAATGCTTCTCTCAAGATGATTATGGAGGTAAATAGTACATTTTTGGTGAAATATGGTCTTAACCCTTAGAACCCTTTGACATAAGTGTCAAAAAAGGGGGTGATAAAGAAAATGGGGGAGATATAATGTTATATCAGCATTCAGCATGAGACATATTCAGCACAAAAATTTTGGTTACCAAGACAAAACAAATAATGGCACAATCAACTCAAGGGGAGTTACAATAATTTTGTGATTAGTGAATGGAGGTTAGATAAATAATGCTTAGTTAAGTATTTTTGACACTCATGTCAAAGGGGGGAGATTTTTAGTCTTAGAACGGTTTTGACATTTGAGTGCCAACACACTTAACCACTTTCTATATTGAAGTTGAGTAGCCTTTAGGTGCTGAGTGATCTTTAGGTGTCAAGTGAAGATCAAGTGTTGAGTGACTTCAGGTGCCAAGCATGATACAAGAGCTGAGTGATATTTAAGTGCCGAATCATAGACGATGCTGAGCAAAACAAAAATGCAACAAGAGCCAAGTGAGATAGTTTTGTTACATGTGTCGCACATCAAAAATTAGTAAGTGCCAAGTAACACAGAACGGACATATGAGTTTATAACTTCACTAATTTAGATGTAAACTATTTTTATGGGTGACATTGAAGGATCTAGAAGGATCAAATAGATAAGATCGAATCTTTTATTTTTCCTATGCAAACTACATGCAACCAATTTAAAAAAAATGAAGAAGGCATGCAATCAATAACAAAAGTGCAAGGAATGAGCAGGAAATAGAGATTCAATATGGATCATAGATCCACACCTAACCCTAAGTCTTCAAATGTCTTTATAAGGAAGATGAAATCTCACTATATTATGAATGGATGGAGTGCATTGGGAAAATATAGTGGAGTTCAGAGTGAAGAGTAAAAAGACTTAGAGGAAGAGAACAATAGTTAGACATTTAGTTGATTAGACCAAAGCAAGGGATATGAATAAATATCAGATCTTAGAGGATCATGTTAGAGAAATTAGATCAAGTGCTTGTATTCAGCAATCAAGGATTATAAGCTATCAGGTTTATTATACCTAATACTCTCTAGCCATTGTATTATAAATGAAACCCTATGTTGATAGGTTAGCTTAACAACTATTTTTTAGATCCTTTGAAAAGGTGATTAAATCCTTTAATAGAGTAACATTTCAAGTGAAGTGTTTGTAAATCCTTTAACCAGGTCACTATTAACACAATGCAAAACCTTTAGCAGGGTAGGCCTTGAATAGGGTAAACCATCAGAAGTGGTTAAACATTATTCTTGCAATAATTTTTGTGGGTATCATCCCCACCCCAGTTTTACTTTCTTATTCCTAGAGGGTTTGTGGGTTACCAAAATCTCAAGTGTTATATGGTGATGCATGTTTGTTTCTCATGATTGTTTAATATTTATATGCATGCCCCCGCCACCCCCCTCCCCTCAGAAGAATTCTTCCCATTAAGACATCCCAAAACATTCTTTCATTGATTTTCTTTTTAGTATTTAGGTGACCTTTTAATTTTTCAACAATTTTCTTTTCACATCTTAGTTCTCTCAGTATTCTTTCATTAATTTCCCTTTCACTATTTAGATCACTTCTTATTCTTTCATTATGTGCTTTGAGAACCCTGATTTCTTCATTTTCTCCAGAGATTTGATCCATGAGGTCTTCATGCTTATTCGATTGATTATTTCTAGCCTCCAAGTCTTCATTTGCCTTGTTTCTCTATTCCAAAACTTCACATAGCCTAATTGATTGGATTTCTTGTTCTCTGGTAAGCTTTCTTACTTCTTCTTGCAAAGAGCCATTCTTTGCTAGGAATTCCTTGATTGCCTCATTAGCTTCATCTAAACTGCTTTATGATGAAAGGTCTTCAATCTTTTCTTCAAGATACTGATGGTCATTCATTTGTCTTGTAAATTCTTTCCTTCTTTTTAGGGATTGAGAAAGATGCTCTTTTGCTTCTTTGAGTTGAGCCATGGCCATTTCTAGATCTAGCTTTTCATTTTCAATTTCCTTGTCAAGTCTAAATATCTCCATTTGTCCTTTAGATCTTTTCTCAAGCTATCAAACTTTATCGTGATAACCACAAATGCTCTGATACCAATTGTTGGAAATATTCAAGATATGATAGGTTACTGAGAGGGGAGGGGTGAATTAGTAACCTAAAAACTTTTATTTATTTACCATACATCCATCTATGCTACTGAATGCATTAGTTTTGAAATATAAGACAATCATTACACAAGTGAACATGATAATTTGGTAACCCAGAAACCTTCCAAATAGAAAGTAAAACTGGGGTGCAGATGATACCCACAAAAATTCAATACTATAGTATAAAGTTGGCCTATCAAGGCTTGCATTGACCACTTCTAGTGATCTTCCCTATTAGGAGCACAAAGGACTACTAGATCCACCTTGTTAGAGGATTTGCAAACATACAATGAAGTATGCACTCTGTTAGGAGATTTGTACAAAGATTGTTAAGTCTACCTTGTTAGAGGATTTGAAAATCTGATTCACCTATTATGATGAAATAGTGGATCTACTTGCAACTAATTACTGATAAGATCCCTTATGCACTAATCACCTCATGTGATGGATATTACTTTTCAGTCTCTGAATTGACCTTGTTGTGTTCCTTGAACTATTGTTGATGATCTTTCACATATACTTCACATTACTTTGCAATTCCTTTTCATTCCATGCATCATACATATTCTCATTCATCATATCTAATGTCTTACAATACATCGTACATATATACCTTTCAAACTTACAAAATTACAAGGTTGGCCAAAATACAAGTAAACAAATACATTATAGAGTCAGTCCAATAGTAAATAACCCGGGTTCACTGAACTGACTCGGTGACCTTCTGATACTTGCCATCCATTGCATTACTCAACATTGTCATGCACTCAGTAGAAGTGAAGGCTCGGTCCATACTAATCACTCGATGTAGTTCAAAACTCGATAACATCTGGTGACTTAGTAGATGAAGTGTCACTTGGTAGACACTGTTCATTGAGTTTACCTTGCTTCACTCAGTAAACATTGAATCTTTCATTGCTCAATAGACACTGAATCTTTTATGACACAAACTATCTACTCGATAGATACTGTAAAGCATGGTAGATATTTAGAAGCTTAGTAGACACTACTAGACTTCACATTGTCTGAATTTTCTCAATAGCCACTATCTTCTTGATGTAAACTATAGAATTGCTAAGTTTACAAGGTAACCACTTAATGCTCAGTAAGCATATAGAATTGAGTAATTCTTGTCACTAATGAAAAAATAATAATAATACCAAAACCTATAACCACTGGTGATCTTTACTCACCTAATACAACTCTTCGCTATCATACTCCCACTTGGGCAAATTAGGCAATTTTCTATAATTATAATATTGTAATACCCTGGTGCAAACCTCTTTTTTTTAGTTTATGGATAATTTAAGGTTAAGCTACATACGTCCTGACTCACTCATTATATATTTATGTTTAAAATCTTGTGATAATAATCATTGTTACAAAAGCTTGTTTAGAAGCACATATTCCTTTTATTAAATGTAAGGTTGATTACCTAAACATCCATACATGTATAAGCATGGTAAGTTACATGGAATTTAATGAGATCAATCTTTAATGTACTTGAAATGTCCTCATCACCTTGTACTACTCTCAGAGGAAGTCCATCTTCATTTCTCATGAGCAATTCATCACATGGGTACATCCAAGAATGTCCTCATCACCTCCTGCATAAAATGAATCCAATATTACAAAATGTCCCCTAAGAAATAATAGTTCAAGTGAAATAAACACATGAAAAATGAGAGAGAAAAAGAGGAATCTACTTACCAATAGGCATTGCCATTGGATCTATGGCCATGCTACCTGTTGAGTGAGTTTTATTATTTTTCTATCGTATCAAGATCTCTCTATATATATACATACATACATACATGCATGTATACATATACACATATATACATATACATATGTATATATGTATATACATACATATATGCATGCATGCATATACAGAGATCACAAGGGCACGACAATGAAATCCTAGATCTCCATTGATCTCCACCAATGTTCAAAGCTCTCCACCCTCTTTCGCACACAACTCTCCAAAATCAATCAAAACAAACGAGGAATGATTAATGTCATGTTTTCTTTTCCTTTTTGTTTATAATCCATAATCCACAATCAATAAGATCTCTCTCTATATATATACACATACATACATAGACACACCTATATGTGTGTGTATGTATATATGTATGTATGTATACACACACACATACATACATACATATATATATGTATGTGTATACATATGTATATATATATATATATATATGTATGTATGTATATACATATGTGTATATACATATATATATGTATATACATATATACATGCATATAATACCTACATACATATATACATCCATACATGATGAATATATACATACATACATACATATACATACATACATGAAAACAACAATGTACTTTCTAAAAGTTTACAATTGCTGAATAAAATTAATGGTTTACAAGAAAATGTTGTTGAAACAATACAAAAATTGCTTAACATGAGAGGTCCACAAGTGAGGGTGTTGACGAATATTGAAAACTTGAATGCTGAAATTGATTTTGATAAGGGTATTATGGGAGCCACTAGATAAAATCCAAGAAAGTGTTGTGGTGGGTACTATGACATTGGAAAGACCAGTTGAATTGGTCTAGTTTCTAATTAACTAGGTTGATTACTTCATTATTGTATGATCCAATGCTAATGTTAGTTATTATTTTAACATACATGAAAATATTATTATTATTCATTATTATATTTACATACATACATGAAAACAAAAATGCACTTTCTAATAGTTTATAATTGTTCAAGAAAATTAATGTTTTACAAGAAAATGTGCCTAAAGAACTATTAGCTCAAAAGAAAGAAAATGTCATAGAAATAGTACAAAAATTTCTTGACATGAGAGGCCCACAAGTGAGGGTGTTGACCAATCTTAAAAACATGAATTCTGAAATGAAAGCTATCGATGATCAAACACCTATGCCAGAGTTGTAAGATAATATGAAATTAATTTGAGATAAGGTAGAGGTAGATATTCAAAAGTTTGATAATCAAAATTTAAGACATGAGAGCAAAGGATAAGGAGCGGCTTTATAAAGAGACTGCATGACAGAATCAACATCTAGACAACACTGAGGATATTATGGGAGCCTCATGAGTATGGCATTTACAGAGAAGTAGAAGTTGCTTCTTCAATTGCTTACACTCAACTCTTCACTAAAGTTATTCTTCCAGCAATGAGAATAGCTACTACAAATTCTTGGGAGCATTCAGAGATAAACCATCTAAAACCATTTTGACAATGATTTTGGTACCCTAGCCAACAACATGTACCTCTTAATGATTTCCATTTTCTACACAGTAAGGGATAATGTACAGGGTTCATCATATATAGTGATCATACACAAATGAAATTGAAGGTTATTGTTTCATGAGTTTGATGTTTTGAGGAATATAAGTGATAATCTAATCCAAGCTTCATTATCTGGCCTACGGTATATCACCTCTAAATGACTTAGAGCCACAACATGGAAAGGAAAATGATGTCTCTCTATTCTATACCTACACATGTATGACCATTTGGTGTTGGAGATTCAGAGCCTTAAGAATTCTGCCATGATCTATGCCCCAATTCCAACTCACACCACCTGACCTTGCTTTGCATGCCTTATTTTCCATATGAGATAAATCACAGATATACCAAATGCTTGATAAGCTGCAATCTAATAAAGAGGGATGCCAAGTGTTTGATCAAATGTATTTAATGGAGATTCATCACAATTTATTTCAAGGCACTCTAAGTTAGAATTGGTTTTAATATATGCTACTTGGTGTCATCTTATTCCATGTTTTTTTGAGGATGACGAGTCTTTGATATCCACTATGGTGATGTTCAAGAGAAAAAAAATCATATTCCCAACCTGAGATTGGTCTTTCATGCTTGCTGTAAACTTGGTGTTTCGAATCTGTAAAGATTTCTCTGGACTTGTCCTCTTTGATGGCAGTGCATATAGAATATTGCCAAAATATTTAGCGGAGGAGATTTGGAGTCTCTAAATCACCACCTTAAAAATTTGGTTTCTAAACTAAAGGTTCACACAAAGCCATAAAATATTGAGCAATAACAAAGTACAGATCAGGTTCAAAATAATCTATATACAAGGGTGACTGTAGAAACTAGATAAAAAGCCAGTATCCACAAATTGATATGTGAGGAACAAAAATAAATGTGAGGCTTCTTATATAACAACACTTCTTAGTGACAACTCATCCATCAAGCACTATAGACAAGGTAAGTGAACTATTTGGTAGAATGCTACCGTGATATTTATTAAAAATATTGTCTAAAATTTCATTCAAAAGTCAAACATTAGCAAGTGTCATGTTGGAACTAGAGACCATCATGCTCACATTGAATGGAGAAAGCTTACAGAGGCACCATAGTGAAGGTAGGCATGCATCATTTGTTGCAATGTGTCAATAGAGAGGTTATCCCATGAGATGGATAAAAAGTGGAGTGATAATTGTAGGGCCATTTTACTGTTGCACCAAAAGCCATGACTGTTAGTGAACATGGAACACCATATAATTAACCACCTGTGGGCAGGGGAGCGCATTGCATCACCCAACAATCTCCCCCTTGACGTGCATACCAGGTGCTTACGCGGGTGGAGAAGGCATCGAGGAGATTTGAACCCATGACTAGGCCAAAACTAGGCTCTGATACCAATTGTAGCTCCCATTTACCGTTGCACCAAAATCCATGATTGTTAGTGAACATGGAACACCACATAATTAACCACCGTTGGGCAAGGGAGCGCGTCGCATCACCCAACAATAATTACATAGAATACATTGATCACAAAATATTAACAATATGGAAGCATAGACAAGCACATGAACAATTGGGCAAGAGGCTTCAAGAGTCTCAAAATTTTGGAATTGATTGGTTTTGTGAGTAATATTCATACAAGATGTGGCTTCCACAAATATCATAGAAAACTTTATTTGATCATGCTAGATGGGAACAACTTATTGTTTGTTTTATTGCACCTAATATGATGATAGTTCTATAGGAATTTTTTATCAACCAAGTTAATCAACAACTAGACCCAATTTACTAGGTTATGGCTAGTTTCTTTCTAAAAATATCTTCTATGATCTATTTTTGTAAAATTTATTGCAAACTTTTCCCTTTTTTCTTGGTCTACATTATTTTTGTAGAGGATCTTGAGGTAAGTCACTTAGCATAGTTTGAGTGACTTTTATTGTTTTATTATATAGAATCTGGAATACGTATGCAGCTAGATCAATTTTTCTATTGTGTTAAGGTATAATAAGAACCTTTAAAAAGATCTCTAAATATACATGTTTAGAAGGAAAATAAATAAAATTTTACATAGCAAGGGTATGACACAACAACAAAATTGTAGAACAAGGGCATAGAGATCACAAAGAAATGACATGGCAACAAAATTGCAAAGCAAGTGCATGACAAAAAAATTGTAGAGATCACAAGGGTATAGCAACCAAATCGTAGATCAAGGGCACGGCAATGAAATGCATAGATCACAAGGGCATGGCAACCAAATCGCAAACCAAGGGTACAAAAATGAATTGCACAAGGATAGGGGGGGGCAGGTGGGAGAGGGAGAGAGGGAGAGGGAGTAAGGGATGTGAGAGGGTAGGATAAAGAGAGAGAGAGAGAGAGAGAGAGAGAGAGAGAGAGAGAGAGATGGTAGTGTAGGGGATGGGAGAGTGTGGGAGATGTTGTGATGTGGAGCCTAATTAGACTTAGAGGTTTATTCAACACAATTTCTATCCAAATTATTTCTACTAGGGTCAAGGAGTAGTGCCCATGTGGGGTCCTGGGGTAGCACCCTAGGTGTGCTCATTATTGCACTATAGGGTGGGATTGAGGGGAAATACCCCTGAAGCCAAAAATTCCCTTATATTATAAAAGGCATTGGCTACTATTTTACTATTATTCTAGCTCTAATTTTGCAAGTGAAAAAAAGCCTGTAGAAAAAAGCTTAGGCTTATGGTTTTTTTCATAATGTGTGATGTGAAAATTGGTTCTTGTGGTAGTATTGAGCTGTAAGGGATTACAGATTTCAATTAAGTTGTAATCATTGGATAATAATAATATTGGACTTTTTGTTGTGGACATAACCTAGGGATTGGGTGAGCCACATTAAATCTTGGTGTCTTTTGTTCTCTTTTATGCGATCTATTATTTTTTGATATTGGTTAAATTTGTATGTAACTGTTAATTCTATCTGAGGTTAATCATAATAGGAGAGAGAGAGAGAGGGGGGGGATGGGAGAGGGTGGGATAGAGAGAGAGAGAGAGAGAGAGAGAGAGAGAGAGAGAGAGAGAGAGAGAGAGATGGGAGAGGGTGGGATAGAGACAGGGGGGATGGGAAAGGGTGGGATAGGAGAGAGAGAGAG
Source organism: Cupressus sempervirens (assembly GCA_028749045.1). Lineage (NCBI taxonomy): Eukaryota > Viridiplantae > Streptophyta > Pinopsida > Cupressales > Cupressaceae > Cupressus > Cupressus sempervirens. The sequence continues at coordinate 9,593,323 of CM053793.1, read as the reverse complement.
AGAGAGAGAGAGAGAGAGAGAGAGAGAGAGATTTCACATTGTGTGTGTGCACTTTATAATGCTTATGCACTATATGAAAACACCAAAAAAATGGTTACAAGGAAAGTTTGGGTCCCTACTAACCCATATTCTCTTTTTTGTCTATTGTTTGTTCTATTGTTCCAATAGAAAACATAGGTTTCATTTTAGTGGAAGCTAGAAAATAGAAAATACAATCATTGGATACACTATTTGAAGGATTTTTAAACATTCTTTCTATAGAAAAGCCTACTGTAGTTCTTTTTTAATATTCTTTGTTACTATAGAGACAAATTTCATTATAATTTCAAAAGTTGAATTCATTGAAATTTGTATGTTTGAATGAATTTTTATTTGGAAACGGTTAGAAATTTGACAATTTGTTTAATAAATAATGTGTATTCATTGAAATAATTGTAATTTGTATATGTATTTGAATGATTTATTATGTTTGAATAATTTGACATATAGAAATCAACATCATGCCAAGGAAGATACCAAAAACTCAAACAACGAAAGAGAGGGAGAGAGATTTGGAAATTAAAAGAGATAAACTGAAACTAGTATGTAAAGAAAGAAAATTACAATGCAATTATGAAGAATTATCTTTCAAAGAGGAATACAAACTAGTAATACAAAGAATCAAAGAGAAATAATTGGAAGACAAAGAGGACAAATGAGACTCTTGCGCTCAAGAAGACAATTGAATTGTGAAGCTACACCATCTTCCAATGTTGGAGTCATATCATCATCTCATATTGAAGAGATGCTAATTTCTACATCCAATGATGTACACACTCCATCATGTCATGTTGAAGGCACAACATCAACATTTCAAGTAGGTGATATTCCTTCTTTTGCATCTTATTGCCAAGGCACATCATCTTTAGTTCAAGGTACACAAAACACTCAACCTTATGTTGATGTTCAAAATGTAGAGAGAATGAAAGAGATTATAACACCTTCTATAATTCATTTTAGAAGACCAAAACATTTGATTGATATTAATACTAACATTTTCAAATCAATGTATGACAAGATTAGCAAGCGTACTTGTCAAAGAAAAGTTAATCGTATGTGGAGATTATTCTTTAAAGAATTAAATAGCATAGGTCAATGATAATTATTTGTTGAAATGATGACAAATTTTAAATCTAGGCCCATCATGAAGATTCTTGGGCTAAGAATGATTTATGATTCAAATGAAAAAAACATTTTAAAGAATCTAATGAGTTCATATGACAAAGTGGTTTCTAAACCACACACCAAAGATAGTAATATCAAAAGACGTGTACTTACATTGACAATAGTAAGTACCCAAATGAAGAAATCTTGAATCATGAGAAAGACAAGAAAAACATTGAAAATTGGTAGAGATACTCTAAAGAGAGCCATGGTAAGGCATGAGAGAGTGGAAGATGCTACAAAAAATGAGTTATGAACATTTAGCAGTAGATTATCATGAAAAGATGAAGAAAATAGTGAAGCTTTGAAATCATTGATTGAAGATTTTTCAACAAATAACACATGTGTTTCCCCCAATCAAAGAGATGTTGTAAGAGGGAAGATTAGTAGTTGAAATATCAATCCGCATGCAAAACATTTTTTGGACTCAACTCAGACACAATTTTTTGCACAATTTATTGGCATGTATCCTAAAATTTGAATAAGTTTTTTGAGATGGGCAAACCTTTTTATTTGAAGATAAATCACACACACACAACTTGTCTTTTTAGGATATATATTGAATTTTCTAAACATTTTGATGTTTTTAGGCATATATGTGATTTTTTGCATTCTAAGTTTGTTTTGCAAGATTGTAAAATGAATGAGCCACCTAGATCTTCAAGGGAATTCATATCCAACATTTTATGTGAAATAGGGGATGGTCAAAAATTTTACAAGATGTCATGTTTGGATGGTATATGCTTATTTTGTGGTTCTTTGCAACATTTATCAACTTGTGAACATATGGATAGTACACATGCAATTGGAAATGAAATAGTAGATTACAAAAAATATAAGATAGTGGCATATACTCTAAAACATGGGAAACATGGTAAAAGATGTGATTTAGTTATTGAAAAGATTAAAATATATGAAATCATGAAAAAAATCTATGAAGAGATTATTTAGGAGTGTGCAAGGCATACACATAGAGCTCAATGGCTAGATTTGCAATTCAAGTTGTGCAAGAATACATTTTCACTAGATACTATTGTTTTGGTTGTAGACTTCACAAAGAACTACACACTACAACCACAAAATGAGGTGCAAGAAAAGTATTATACTTCTCAATAGGTTTCCATATTTGTGCACATAACATTCATTCATGCACCTACAATTATAGAGGATGACAGGAAGATATTGAGGGAGTACCATTTTTACATCAGTGATGATCGATCACATTCTACAGAGTTTGTAATGGTTGTTTTCAACTATTTTATGGAGATTAGGCAAACGGGGGCATACCATATCACCAACACATTATTTGGATAGATAATTGTGCATCTCAACTCAAGAATACATGGATGTTCTATTGGTTGAACAAGATGCATAGGTTGTCTAGAATTCAATATATGTGAAATTTCATAGAGGTTGGTCATGGAAAGGGAGAGCACAATGGTGTAGGCACATGCACCAAAAGATCCTTATCTCATGAAGAATTAAAGTACAAAGATGGAGCAACACTAAGAGATGCAAACTCCATCATCTAGTGGCACATATCTCTACAATGGGTCTAGGTAAGGAACGTGATTCTACGATTTGTAGATTTTTTTGGTTGATAGATAATACTAACATTGAACCATGTGAGGATTGTTGCACACTAATTAGGATAAAGTGAGATGTACTCTTTTAGAAGATCTGATGCCATGGAGTATCCACACATGAAAAATGGCATGCTTTTGTCCATTATGTGTAGAGGAAAATTGGGATGAGTGTGAGTCAACTGAATGGGTGGACAAATGGGATATACGAGTTTTGGACCCAATCGACACCTATCGTCCCCCATAAGCACTAAAAATGGAAGATATGGATTCATCCATTGAATTTGATGGCTTGTCTAATCTAGTGCAACCTAGTAATATATATATCTCTGTAAATTCAATATGTAACTTTATAACTTTTACCTAAATATTTGCTGAATTAATGATCGTATTATGTATGTTTATCACTGTGAACCATACTTTTTTTGTCATTGTACTTGAAACCAATGAAGAAGGGATAAATTATTATTTGCGTCATTATATCCAAGCCAAAAAAAATTTGGGTCACTTGGTTACAAATGGTGAAGGTTTAGAATACCATATAGGTGTGGTGGTTGTAACTAGTATGTGGCTTAGATGATATTCTATAAAGAACCCTAACTTGTGGTTAATCGAGCATTGGCAAATAGAGAGGAACACTAGTACAAAAACAACAATATGTGATTAAATAAACTACTAAAAATTGTATATAAGTGACTAAACTTAGTCACGTGACTAATAGTAGTTAATATCCAGTCATTTATAACACTACTAAATTTAATACTAAACAATTTTAGTCACTTGTTCGATCACTAATTTTGATCTTTGATTTAGTCATGTGTTTAGTTGTATATTTGGTAGTATATTTGATCATATATTTGATATTTATTTTAGTCACATGTTTAGAGGTATATTTAATAGCATATTTAGTCATATATTTGGTTACATATTTAGTATATTTAGTCACATATTTAATAGAATATCAGGTCACATATTTAATAGTATATTTAGTCACATATTTAGTAGCATATTTAGTAACACATTTACTCACATATTTAATAGTATATTTGGTCATAATAGGGCATGATGGAATCGAACCATCATCCTCCTGTTTGTAAAGTAGGTGCTCTTCCATTGAGCTAGAACCCTTTAAAGAATAGTCACAAATAGTGTGTAATCATAAAAACTAATAAAATATCTTGCAAAAACTAGAAATTTCCCTAAGCCATAGGAAGAAAATGATTAGTAGTTTTAATCCCCCAACATTTTAATAGTTGCATTCTAATGTGTCACTATGAATCTTTTGAATAAGTTTGGTTAACCTACAAAACTACCTACAAGATCAACTAATACATCTCTAAACTGGTTATTACAAAACTGTCTACAAGATCAACTAATACATATCCAAACTAGTATTTTGAAGTATAGAAGTTATCCTTTACACAAGTTAAAGGAACATTGATAATTATAATGAGGATACTTTAAAGTAATGCAATTAATCTTGAATTTTGTATATAATAGAATTAACATGATGTTTCTTTTTTACTGATAAATAGTTCCTCATCCACCTAGGTGCAAGTTGTACAACAAATAAACTACCTTATTTTAATAGAAAAAAAAGCTTTAAAATATTTTTTCATTTAGGAAATAAAAGCAGTTTTTTTCTTTAATACAATATATAATTTTCCAAGTTATTTAAAATAAGTAGGATTATAGCAACAAATAGAATTATAATCAAAATATCGATTATTGAGCCTTTTTCTATGACTATTCTAGATATTATTTTTTATGATTTTGACAGAGATCAAACAAATGAACTTTTTTAAAGAAAATTAGGTGTAGAATGCCTAGCTTATATTGATTTGAAAATGTGACATTTCATAACTTATTCAAACTTCAAATTAGTTAGCTAGATGAAAAGGACAATAATAATCTTTCTCATATTCACCAGATAGATGTTGGGTTTACAAAAAAATCTAGAGATTATAAAGGAGGACAAGAAAGAAATACAATCTCAATTCTTTTTAACATATTATTGGGTGGGAGAAAGCTCCTAGGGGGATTAAAAAACTCTTCATAAAATAAAGGGCGATGTTTGGGCTCTTTATCATGAATTGTCTTTTATTTGGAATGAATCTGCTCTAGTAGAAGTTGGACAAGTATGATATGTATGGTACAAGTTGTATCTAGTTTCATAGAAGCACTCAATGTAAGTGAAATTCCTCTTATCAAACTTGTCGGATACAAGACTATGTTTAGCAAGGGCTACATGGAAGCATAGTTCTTGCAAGGTGAAGTTTTTAGAAAATATGACATACATATAAGGTATGCATAAATGTGCTAGTGTTGGCATAGATTATGTCAACATTTTCTATATAGTGAGGATGTATACTTCTATAAAAAATTGTCAATTTCTATACTATTATCACTTTTTAAAAAGAAAAATGTTCTTTACAAAACTTGCATCACACAAGTGAGCTGTGGAGATTTCATATTACAAGAACCAACATAATACATCTTTCATAGAAATGTTGGATAATAATTGAAGGAGACACTTTATTTTACTGATAATTACTATTGGCAATCACACGGTTCTGTCATTCACTTAATAAGAAAACAAGACATTAGTACTTAGTCTTTTAGTACCCACTGCTCAATGGTGATTGATTACCTTGAACTGTTTGTTAACATCAGCTTATTTTACAATTTTTAGAGGCTCAAATTTTCTTTCATCATTTCAGTACTTATGCTAGATTATAACCATTTCTCATAATGGAAATAAAATTTCTATTGTATAGTGATAAAAAATTTAAGGAGCACTTTTAGTAAGAGCTAAGAAGATTGAATTTGTTTTTTTTTACTTTATTGAGCCACAAAATATGTTTTCTTTACTAATGAATTCTAAGTAATACCTAATGGTAAAATTGTTGCAATGCACAATTTTTTCTTAGCTTAGCTAAGTCCCATATTGAACACAAGCTACAAAAATTTATTTTTGGAAGCTGCAAAGTGGAATATAAAGACTCTACATTCAGACAAAACTAGTCTCTAGTATTCAATATTATAAATGAAATTTTAGACTTTGAATAGTCATGAAGACATTCTAAATGATATATTTTTAGAAACTACTATCATTATACTGTAAATCATACCAACATTGGTTTTGAAAACAAAATTCTACCTTCAAGGTTGTGAAAAAAATTCTCCTTGTGACAGTTGCAAAAAGTGAATACCTAAAACAATTAAAACAACAAATAGCTTGTTAAGTCACAGAAGCTTCCAACAAATATATCAAATCTTTACAAAATACAAATCATGCTAAGATAGTTGCACCAACAACCAATAATGGAAAAAGTATTCTTTACTAAAATTCTAAGTGAAAAAAAAACTCATTTCTTTATCATCTACTAGGTCTTATTTGTGAGGATATAGCCACATAGATAAAGAAAACTTCTTCTTCTTCCTTCCCTATAATTGTCTTTTAAAGAATCCACATTTCCTAAAGAATCCTATATTATTAATAATGGGAGACCATTTGTACATAATAATAGCAAAGAAACCCTCATTTTTTAATTTTAGAGAGGGCTGAAAGGTATGTTGTTATCTGAAATTTTAAGATTTGGAAGATAATGGTAAAAATTCCAACTAGGTTACAACTGTTGACATTTGTCACATTGGCCTAAATAGTTTCCTAAATTAAGTTGATATTTCACTAAGTTAAATTCTTTTGTAATGAGTCCGAAGAAGGTGTTATTTCATGTAAATTAAAACACAATATTACTATTAAGTGGTGTTAGGTACCAAGTGAAAGGGGAAGAAGCAAGAGAAGAATGTTTGTTTCCTAACATTTTCTGATGCTAACAAAGGATAAGTTCAAAAAAAATTGTCTCTTAACAAACCTACAAGGTACTCTTTCGTGTTTTGTGAAATATTTGGGGTTTTTCTTATTAGCATTTTAGAGATCTTTTTTTGTGTTATGCAAACAACAACCATATGTTCCAACTTCAACCACATTGAAAAGTAAGAGAAAGAATTTTACCCATGTTCCAAAGAATTGGAGGAAGTTCTGGCTTGCAACTTGGCATGAGAGGAGGGATTTTGTTGGAAAGTTAGCCTACATTACATCCCTACTTTTTCTTTCCCAGCTCCCTAGGTATGCATTGGGTGTTTTTGGGAATTTAAGCATTGCTGAATTTTTTCAAAGAGTTTTGAGAGTTTGCAAGGTGGTTTTCAATACTATCCAAGTATTAGATAAATTAGATATTTGAAGAAGAATCTAAAAATTTGTTCTAGAAAGCCCTGCACACAAACCAAATGGTGATATTATTCATGAAAAAACATATAGATTTCATCAAGGATCATTATAGATGATATAGATGCCTTAAATAGAACGAACTCGTATATTGTGTATTGGACCCTAGTGTTTATGTGATAGAACATGGGCTTATTTATGAGAAAATGTGAACATAACAATAAGGAAAGTCATCGCATCGATTTGAGGAATTAGAAGACATTGGGAGACTCAAGGCAAAGGGTCATCCTTAAAAGACATAACCCAAGACAATAAGATGATGATAGAGGAAACTCAGGATAGTAGGAGGAATAAAACAATGGGAACAGAACCTACCAATACAAGAGAAAGACAAGACTAGTGTATTTTCAATAGAGCAAACAATCCAAGAATGATTAAGGAAAGATATCAAATGAACTAAACACGATATCTCCTTGAGATGGGACAGGTGAAAGGAGAAATGACAACTAACAATGACAATAAAAAGACATATCTTTATGATTAAAAGAAAAAGGGATAGTCAAATCTTATGTATCTTCAAGTGACAGTTGTCAAGGACTTGGAGATAATGTATTGGTTTTTCAATGTTTTAGATGACAGTCCAAGTATTCTTTTATGGTGCTTCAAATTCTATAAAACCCTTTATTAAAACCCAACACTCTCTTTCCTTGAAGACAATAGACAACCAATCTTGTAAAATGTAAAATGTTATAGAAAAGCAAGAGCTAGTATTCAAGAGATAGAGCTTGACATCAAATGATTGAGTGAATAACATCTCAAGTAAGATAAAAGGAAAAATAGTCACAAAGGGGTAGTGAATTTACATGAACACCATGCACAAGGCATGTGTTAGTCATAAAAAATAAAACATTCAAGACAATATGTTTTCTTTCAATGTTGGGATTAAGCTACTTAGGATATGATCAATACTTGAAAACTATGATAATCTCTCTTTTCCACTCAACATCATGTTCACCTCTAGATTTTGTACCAAAGAAGATGTTTATGAATATTGCGTGCCCAATATTTAGATGATTTTGATAGTTGAGTGTTTAATTATATTGTCCATAGAATGTGGATCACATGGCACTTGGCTCTGTAGATTGTAGCATATAAATAGAAATGGAAGAACGTCCTTTTATAGGAAACAAGACATAACAAGGAACTTCCTAAACCTCTTTATTGTTAAAAAATTCCACTTATGTAAGCCAAAGGTTTAGGTATATGATTTGTGCTAAGAGAGACCAAGCTGAAACTTCCCTTATGTGTGAGTTACTTATGTAAGCCAAAGGTTTAGGTTTATGATTTGTGCTAATAGAGAGCAAGCTGAAACTTTCCTTATGGGTCAGTTACCTTCTTCAAGAAGAGAGAGATTATGGACTTGGTGGGATAAATACTTGGTGCTTGATTGATTATATTATTTTTTTATTGACACAAAATAAGAGTATGATACATGTAGAATGAGTTGAGGGTATGATCTGTAAGATAGATCCAAATAAAGGGTTTGACTGAAGAGTTTTTTATCATGAGAAAGTAATGTGACAGTCACAGTTTATTTGGTGGTTCAATGTGCTGAGGAGTTTTTAGATGTTGTCAAGTCTTGAGAGGGAATTGTGTAAGCCTTAGTGGGGTATGGTTAATGCCATAGGAACCAATAATATGGTCATGAAGGTTGGCATTTCAAGAGTGTTGAGTTCATATTTTTGTTATAGGGAATAGATGAAGAGATATGAAATCAACCAAATAAACATGTGTAATCAGTTAAGTTGGGAGTATGTGATTACTCATAGAGGATAGAAATTTTTTGTATAGAGGTTGTGATTAGTTGATGGATATTGGTGAGTTGATCATATTAAAGAAGAAGTGGGATTTTTTTCTAAAAGACAAGGTATGTTATGTTAGAAGGGTCCACCATGCTCTATATCACCTTGGAGGGGTCCAAATACATCTATGAAGTCTATGCTGATGGTAGATATTTTGAAATGTGACTTGTATTGTATGTTGTCAAGGAGGTTACAAATTTAGCTTGCAATGCAGATAAGTTGTTTTCTTGTGATTTTCCCAAATTCTTATTCTATGTATTTCAATATTATTTTTTTTAGCTTAGAAAATATTTCAGCGTCCCTTTATTATTTCTTTTTTATTTATTTCAGCATCTAAGAGTTTATTAAGGTCATCTTAAAATCCTCAGCTCATTTCCTTGTATTAAATATGGACTAAATATGGATGACACATCGTGATCCAAATAATAGATTAAAATCAAACAAAGCATCTTCAATTGCATCCATTGCACTTTTTTAAAGTTGCATATGGATCTTTTAATTAAGATAACAATTCATATAACGGGACAAGGGAAAAAAAAGTGTAAAGATATTTTAAGTTTAATATAACTTAAGAAAATGAACATCTTAGACCAGATTCTTGAATAATATTTATGAATTAAAGAGTACCTAATTACTATCAAAATCTTGTGATGTAAGTTGTGTATCCAAAACAACAAGGTGCTCCACACGTGATATTGTTCCAAGAGAAGCCTAATGAAAATATGTAGACTAGTGACTTCTAGAAAGGTTGCTCTTATAATCCTCAAGTACAAAACACAACCCACCCAATGCTAACAGCATGTGGATAATAGCCAAGAATATTTTAACCTGTAACATGCAAAATTAAGGAGTGAAAAATACACATGTTTCTATATATTATGAACATAGATAGTATACCAATTAAAGAAAAAATATTGCAATACATAAGTATACAAGGATGAAAGAAAATATATTGGATATTTTTATATCTTCAGTTAGAAAAATAACTGTAATGATTTTTTTTTGCACTAAATTATAGAATGTTTCTCAATATAACTATACCTAGAGTTCACTTGGTCTACCCTAGATCAACCTAGGTTCGACTTGGATAAACCAGCTTGCTTAGATTTGAACCTTTGTCAAACTTGCAAACAAACTGGACTAAGATGATGAACTTGTTCAAAATTTACCTGAACCAAAGGGATAGGGGGCAAGCCAAGTAACTAACAAGGGAACACCAAAGTAGATAGAAATATTGTGCAACATGTGTAGGAGTTGATGAAATCCAACTCCGCAGTCACCAAGATCACCTACATGCAAATAGCTTGCTGAAGAGAAACCGAAAGAGCAAGAGCATGAAGCAAACAATGCAAGAGAAAATATTTCACAATAGGAAAATGAAATTGCTATGTGAATGGATTGATTTACAATGAGAGAGAGACCATTTAAAAAGGCCTCATGGAAGCTTGTAGAACAAGCTGGAAGGAGGTAGAGGACAAAAATGACAACTCAGCACATATCCTCAAAAAGTGGAATATGCTAAAAAGGGAGAAAACTCCCGAGTTGTCAACAACAACCACTACATGCATTAAATACTAAATATGCATTAACCTAAGTAAGCTTAATTAATAGAATAAATAATTAATTATTAATTATTTACTCTAACACCCCCCCTTAAGTGCAACTTAGGGGAATGCCTTAAGCTGCTAAAACTAAGATGAAATGCATAATGGGTCCCGACAACGAGGCCATGTTAGGTACCCATGTACAATGCAACCTCTGTAAAACGGAGAAAGAGGGAAAACCCTGTGGGAAAAACCCTCCTCCAAAAAAGAGGTAAAAACAACATGCTAAAAAAACATGAAGTGAAGGAAGGAAGGCCTCAACCAATCCCCCCAAGGACAACTTCCGCCAGAAATGTTTCAAGAGACTCTCTCAAAACCATAAGTACAACCAGCCCCCCCAAGAGAATAGACACCAAGCCCCCCCCATAATGATGGAGCTCCTGTAGAAATGATCGAACCAATGAAACTCCAATTCGGAAGGAACAAAGGCACAAAACAAGGAAATCCTTGTGTGAGAGGAGCAATTGGAAAGCCTAGCTGATGTCCAGAAGAGAATGTATGAGGAACCAAAAAGGGAATCCCCAAGGCAGGTGTGATGACATTGTCATGAATGTCCACTGAAGTATCTGCAACAAGTGTACTTGGAGTCTCAATAAATGAAGCTGGAAGATCAGGTAGAGCGGAAGGAGAATCTTGTAGAGAGGAAAAGCCCTCATCTGGTTGTGGTGTGGCAGTCAAAATAGGGATCTCAGGAACAATACAAAGGTTCAAGTGTCCTGACTGCACCACACGATGCTCCTGCGAAAGTGAAGTAGTGTGCTCCAACAATGGAGATGGTGGACCAAAGTGTGAGAAGGTATAGAGATGAGTGGAAGGATCAACTGCCCCTGTAGCAATAAGATCTCCTGTAGCACGATCTCGAATGAAGACTGAATCAGTAGTGAACTCAACTGTCTTCCCTGATCCACTGCGTGTAATCTGAGAAATTGAGAGAAGGTTGGCAGACAAAGATGGAACATACAATACATCATTGAATATACCATCTTGGATGTGAACTGAACCTTTCCCACAGACTGGTAATGCAGTTTTATTCCCCATGAGAATGTGAGGAATAGGAGAAGCCTCAAGAGTGGAGAAGATACCTTGAGAAGATGTCATATGGTGAGAAGCACCTGAATCCAGTATCCAAGGAACCTGTGAAGAAGATGCAATAGAAGCCTGTAATGCATGACCCTTTCCAAGATCTGATGTAGATGTTGAAGAGGTGGAAGAAGCCTGAAAAGAAGACCCTTGTGAGGTAGAAGAGGATGGAGAGGAAATAGTGCTCTTCTGAAGGAGAGCGTGCAAATCAGCAATCTGTTTCTCATAGCCATCACATCTCTTCTGAAAACAACGTGCCTCATCATGAGATCCTTTCCCACAATAGGAATAGGTAGGAGTTGCGGTCTTCTTTTTCTCCTTCTTGTTAGAAGATGATGAACTAGTAGAAGAGGGATCTGATAGCTGCTTCAACTTCTGTTCCTGTGTAACCTTGGAAAGCAATGCCTGTGACTGAGAACTTGAAAGTGAATCCATTTGAGTAATCTTCGATTGTTCACGGGTTAACCGATTACAAAATATATCAAATGAAGGCATCCTATGTCTATCACCCAAGGCATCCATAGTGGAGTAGAAAGTGGAAGAGAAGATCTGATACTGTCCCTTTAACTTTGAGAGTACCAAAAAGATACACTCATCATCTGTTTTGTTCTTCCCACATCCCTGCAAAAGTGTACGTAGAGATTTGAACTTCATCAAGAAGTCCTCAATGGTGGGAAAGTGATCAGGTGTCAAAGAAGTCAATTCTGCATCTAGCTGAAGTGCCCGAAACTCATTCACTTGTCCAAACAAAGTCTGAAATCTTAGCCAATAAGCCTGTGGAGTAGTCAAACCATCCAGGTGAAACAACAAGCTATCTGAAATGTTGAGTGCAATAAGCCCCATGGCTTCATCCATCTTGTTCCTGTGTTGTAGAATCTCATAAGGTCATTGGAGATTAGGCTAATGCTCATCCAAACAAGACCATAGACCTCTTAACATTAGAAGTCTAGTCATTTTTGCCTTCCATGTGTGGTAGTTGTGTGGTGTGAGACGGGATATAGATGGATCCGCCATTGAGAGAAAGAAGAAGACGGAAGTAGAAGGGTCTTAACTGAAGTAAATTACAGAAAAGAAAGACACCCCCCCACAAACGTACAAAAATATCTCCCAAATACCACAAAAAAAACAACTAAGGAAAGCAAAAAACTAGAAAGGAACCTGGATTTGTTGATGCAGAATAGGAAACAGAAGCCTCTACTTTGACACAAAAATTGGAAGCCCAAACGAATTCAAAATTGTGCAAAACTAGTACCAATGTGTCCGTCTCTGAGTTAGCTTTCTGACACTTCTTTTGGATCAGAAAAATACCTCCGTATGCTCAAGTTATAGCCAAAAAACCGACTGCTGCTCAAAAAATACACTTGCTGGAAAATTACAGACACTGGCATAAATTTGACGGTCGTATGCCCGTCACAAACTTGTTGCCGGCAAAAAAAATCCGTCACGGCAAGGTGATGTCACATGCCAGGAAAGTGATGTCAGCGGACCGAAATATGACGTCAGCAAATCTGTCAGCAGCCACGTGGCGGTCGGTGGTTGGAGAGGCCGCAGGGCGGCGGAGCAGCGAAAACCGCCGGTGGCGGTGGCGCCCGGGAGGAAAACCCGGCAGCGCCGCTGTCTGTGGTGGCGGAGGCAGCTGCGCCTAGGCGGTGAGTGTTTGGGGTGGCGCCGCGGCGGGAGCCGCTGGCGGAGCGGCCTGTCGGAGGCGCTGCGGCGGCCGAAAACAGGCAGATGACAGCGGATGCTCCGCTGGTGGCGGAGCGCTGGCGGTGTCGGGTTGGCCCGCCGGTGGTGCCCTGGCGGAGCGCCTTAAAAAAGCTTTTTTTTTAATTTTAAAATCGCAAATTGTTCGTACAGTCCGTACGGCAGCTCCTGATGTAAAAAATTTTGCCTTCCGGAGCTCTGTCTCCAAAAACGGAAAGTTTTATATGAATTTTGACTGTAAATGGCCTTCCGGATCCAATGGTGATGTCCGTTTGGGCTAAAAGTGCTCCAAAAATTCACTCTACCCCTGATTTGAAGAAAAATTGCACAAACAAATTAGGGTTTGTGACTTCAAATCACGGCTTCAAAAATCCTTCAAACAAGAAGCAGCAGGGAGGCTCTGATACCATGTAGGAGTTGATGAAATCCAACTCCACAGTCGCCAAGATCACCTACATGCAAATAGCTTGCTGAAGAGAAACCGAAAGAGCAAGAGCATGAAGCAAACAATGCAAGAGAAAATATTTCACAATAGGAAAATGAAATTGCTATGTGAATGGATTGATTTACAATGAGAGAGAGACCATTTAAAAAGGCCTCATGGAAGCTTGTAGAACAAGCTGGAAGGAGGTAGAGGACAAAAATGACAACTCAGCACATATCCTCAAAAAGTGGAATATGCTAAAAAGGGAGAAAACTCCCGAGTTGTCAACAACAACCACTACATGCATTAAATACTAAATATGCATTAACCTAAGTAAGCTTAAGTAATAGAATAAATAATTAATTATTAATTATTTACTCTAACAACATGAGTTACACATGAATAATGTCTAGTGGGATTTGGCCTTCTTTCTAACCTCATTAAATATTACCTTCCATCATGGACAAAATGCTCTTCATGCCCTTGAGATCAGTGACACTTACACATTCTTTATTGATAGAAGTGTTAAGTATAATATTTCTAGGAGGAACATAAGTATTATTCTAATTAAATTAAATTATATTGAAAATATGAGTGTGTTATGATCAATGTTAGCACTAATGAGTTCAATGTGTAAGGTTTGGTTTCAGGTTGTAAGGCATGAAGTTAACCCTTGTTCATTTACTACCATATTTTGTTTTCTGTTATACTAGGTCTGGTATAAAATGAAACTCATGAGATTGGTTTCAAAACTCTCATTCAATGATTAGGTTGTAAATGCTTACATTATAATGCTATTTTGTTAATCTTATTGCACAAAAATAATATTTTCTACATCTCTTCCTTTATTTTCCAAAAGTTTCTATTAGTATATACTAGAATAGTACTAGTTGTATATTGCCATCTGACTTGATAGATATTAATCACAAGTTTTTCCAGATCAAGGGAAATTAATTCACTCTCTCGAGGTTCTCTTTGCTATGGAACTTTACATTGCTGCTACATGTGTTACAGGAAAAGAAGAAGTTTCAAGATGAGTTTGAAAGCTATAAATGTCAAGAGGGTAGTAATCTACAGGTATTTGATGATTATCTAATGTCTTCATTATCTTCTATTCTTAGACACTATTTTGTTCTGCCATTGATGAGTATCAGCTAAGGCTTTTAGCAAAATTTGGCTTTCCATAACTATACTTGTCAAATAAAATAAACCACACAATTATTGTTTAATACAAGAGAGTTATGTTCATATGTTAAGTGCCAATTCATTTTCTCTTTTGAAAATATGGGGATGCTAAATGCTCTCACATTTTTTATATTCACTTTTGTTCTACTTTTATAATAGTTAATTTAAATGTAAATTAAGGCTATGATTTTTTTGAAGAAAGAGATTGAATGGTCTATCACAAGTATGTGCTTCATCACTTGGTGAGATTTCTGTTGAGGCTCAATTAGATGAGAGAGTGTTGGAAAACTTAATGTAGCATTGATGTTTTCCCCTTGAGCCAAATGCTCACCTACCACCCTAACATCTAGAGAAGACAGGTAGGTGAGGTTTTCAAATTTGGAAATGAGAGGGAAAAACATTTTAGGTTAGAAGAAAAAAGTAATGTATTCATTCATTCATTCAGAGAGTTTGCAGATCAAGCAGATCAGAGAGCAGTTGCAGAGTTGAGCTGAGAAGGAAGAAGAAAAGAAGTTTGTGCCTACAGTTGCACGTGTTTCCCTTGTTTACTTTGTAAGTTTGTTGTTGTTTGGATTTGTCTTGTTGAAGTAGTGATTGCTCTAGGCACCATTGTATGCAGCCATTAGAGTTGCAGGTTTAAAAGTTTATTGAAGTTTGAAGCATTATCAGTTTAGAGTTATTTTAGGGTTTTCTAGTTGAAGTTGAATGCTCCTAGATTTTGTAATAGTTTAAATCTTAGATTGAATAAAAAGAAAGCAAGCATACTTGAACATATCTTCCTCTTCTTTTCTTTTCATTTGACAAGTTTGTTTGAAAGGTTAAAGCTTTGGGTCTTTGGTTTTAATCATGAAAGCATTCATGTTAGATTGTTTCTAAGTTATAAATTTTATTAGTTGGAGCCGACCTTACTTGGCATCCATTGTCTTCTTTGAGTGCCAAGCTAACTCGGCATCTACTACATTTTCCTTTGTGTGTCGAGCTCACTCAAAACCTGTTCCCTGTCACTTGGCACCATCAAGTGCTGAGCAATCTGTGACTTGCACCTTCAAGTGCTGAGCAAAACTAGCACTCAGCACCTTCATGTGCCAAGCATTTTTCAAGTGTCGAGTAAAGTTTTTAGGTTTAGGGTTGTGATTTTGAGTATTAATTTTAAATATATTTCTCACATGGTATCAGAGCTTTGAGGCCCTACATCCACAATAAGTTAGGGCATTTTTTTTCTTGGGATATTTGACATGGCAGGAGATGCAGGAAAGATATGGCAGCAGCCACCATCCTTCAATGGACAAAATTATGATACATGTGAAAAGAAAATGAATACCATTATGGTAGCAAATAATTTGTGGGAGTTTTCAGTTAATGGTTTCAATGATGTAACAAACCCAACTCAGTATGTTGCCCTCACAAATGCACAGAAGACTCATTTGAAGGAGTCAAGGAGGAAGGATGCTAAGGCATTAAGTCTTATTGAAGTAGCAATGACAGAGATAGTATTCCAAAAGATTGTAGTAGAAAATTATGCAAAGGAAGCTTGGGATATCCTTGAGAAAAAATTCAAGGGGACTAATAAAGTTCGTACTGTAAAGCTACAGAACATCAGGAGGGAGTTTGAGAACTTTCAAATGAAGGAGAATGAATCAGTTGTAGACTTTAGTTCAAGGACCTCCAATGTGATTAACCAACTGAAGTCAAATGGAGAAGACTATCAAGAGCAAAGAATAGTGGAAAATATATTGAGAATTTTATGTCATAAATATGACCATTTGGTCATGACCATAGAAGAGGCAAAACACCTCACTGTTTTGACAATGGATGAGTTGATGGGTTCACTTCAAACCCATGAGCATAGGATCAATAGATCCACATCTTCTTCTTCTCAAGAGAAAGCATTCAAGGCTCAGTCGAATCCAAGAGGAAGGGCGAGAGAAAGAAATGGCTCAGGCAGAAACTCTAGAGGTAGAGGTCGAGGAAATGGAGGACAAAGGAATGCTATAGCAGAAAGCTCAGGAAGAGCAGATAGAGCAAGTAGCTCACAAAATACTTCAAGAGGAGGTAAAAAAACTACAACTCAAATAAGAGTAATGTAGAATTCTACTACAGTCATAAATATGGGCATTATGCAAATGAATGTTGGAAGAAGCAAAATGATTAGTTAGGACAAGCAAATGTGGCTGATGTGAATATGGGAAGTGGACCCAATGTTGCTACCTTTATCATGTGTAATGCTAGTGAAGAAGGAAACCTTGAGGTTTGGTACCTCGATAGTGGATGTAGAAACCACATGAGTGGTAATGAAACCTTCTTTTCATTCATTGATAAGAGTTTCAAATCTAAAATTAAAATGGGTAAAAATGGAACCCTACCAGTTGTGGGCAAAGGATCTATTATGGTTCGCACCAAGAAAGGTGAGAAAAGGAAAATACAAAATGTGTATTTTCTCCTAGTATGAAGCACAATTTGATGAGCATTGGTTAGCTTATTCAAAATGGATACAAATGCTGATGGAGAATGACACGTGTGTCATTCATGAAAAGGATGGGAGCATGAACCTACTTGCAGTAGTTCAAATGACAAAGAATAGAATGTTTCGCTTGAGGATAGAGACATGTTTCTCATCTCAAGTTAGTGTTGCACCTCCCACACAATCAAATCTAAAGAGTATGATTGAAGACCCCTCACAGTTATGGCACCTCAGGTATGGTCATTTTGGCTATGCTGGTTTAAATTTATTGTCAAATAAAAGAATGGTAGAAGGTTTGCCACATATAAGAAATTCATGTGACAAGTGCGAGGCTTGTATTTTGGGTAAGCAACACAGGCTTCCCTTTAATTTTGGAAATTCTAGGAGGGCTAGATATCCATTAGAGTTAGTGCATACTGACCTAGTCAGTCCTATGCAAGTTACTTCCATTGGAGGAAGTGCATAGTTTATGACATTCATTGACGATTTCAGTCATAGGACATGGGTGTATTTCTTAAAGAACAAATCTGAAGCATTTGATAAATTTATAGAATTTAAAGCCTAGGCTAAAAGAGAATGTGGACATTATATCAAGGTCCTAAGATCAAATAGAGGAGGGGAGTATACCTCCAATTCTTTTGTAAATTTTTGCAGGAAACATGTTATAAAGAAAGAGCTCACAGCCAGCTATACACCATAGTAGAATGGAGTGGCTGAAATAAAAAATAGGACCATTGCTGAAATGGCAAGGAGCATGATGAAAGAGAAAGGTCTCACAACTGAATTTTGGGGAGAGGCTATGGCAACAGTAGTTTACCTAATTAATAGGTGTCCTACAAAGGCAGTTCGTGATAGAATTCAAATGGAAGCATGGTCACGAAGAAGATGGACAGTTGAACACCTAAGGGTGTTTGGATGTGTTGCATATGCATATGTGCCTAAAGAGAAAAGGCAAAAAATTGATGAAAAAGGTGTGAAATGCATTTTCACAGGGTATAGCCCAGAATCAAAGGCATACAGATTGTATGACCCATTGAACAACAAGATGATGCTTTCAAGACATGTGGAATTTCTTGAAAATCAATCTTGGTATGGTTCAATTGATGTGTCACCAAGAACTTCTAGTAAAGTGCCAATTATGAGTGAAGAAGATGTTGATGAATAGCAAGAAGAAGGAGCAAGTAGAAGAAAAGGCAAGCAAATTCAGACATTTCCAAGCTCCTCTAGGCATGACCGAGTGTCAGTGCCGAGTACCAGTGAAGATCGAGTTAGTCAGGAAAGGAACAATAGCAAAGATTCTAATCCCACACTCTCCTCCTTGCTACCAAGAAAGACCAAGAGTCTTAGGGAGATATACCAAGATGAAAGGTATGAAGATTATGATGAGAGTGTTAATTTTGCATTATTTTCTCATAGTGATCCAATATATTTTGAAGAAGCTATCAAAGAGAAGAAATAGTGTAAAGCCATGGATGAGGAGATAGATGCTATAGAAAGAAATGAGACATGGGAGCTAACTAAATTGCCTCTAAAGAAGCAAGTGATTGGAGTGAAATGGGTCTATAAGACGAAATGCAATGCAGAAGGCAAGATTGATAGGCATAAGGAAAGATTGGTAATCAAGGGCTACAAACAGTAGTATGGAAGAGACTATGATGAGACCTATGCCCCAGTTGCAAGAATGGAAATCGTGCATACTGTCATAGCAATTGTAGCTCAGCACAAGTGGAAGGTATTCCAAATGGATGTGAAGTCTGCCTTCCTTAATGGTGTATTGAAAGAAGAAGTGTATGTGGAGCAGCTCTCTATGGGCTCAAGCAAGCTCCACAAGCATGCTACAATAGGATTGACTCATATTTGATGAGAAATGGCTTTAGAAAAAGTAATGTTGAGCCCACTCTTTACATCAAGGCAACAGATGGTAATGTATTGATTGTTGTCTTGTATGTAGATGATTTAATTTTTACTGGTAATGATAAGGTTCTAATTGATGAGTTCAAAGAGGCCATGAAAAGTGAATTTGAAATGATAGACCCAGGTCTCTTGAAGTACTTTCTAGGCATAGAAGTAAAATAAATGCATGATGGCATATTCATCTCTCAAGAAAAGTATGCAGGGAAGATCTTGGAGAGATTTAAAATTCAGAATAATAAGGCAGCCCCCACATCAACATCAGTAGGTCTAAAGTTGTTCAAGGAAGACTCTAGAAAGAGAGTGGATCCAACACTATACAAGAGTATGATTGGAAGTTTAATGTATTTGATTGAAACTTGGCCAGACCTAATGCGTGCAGTAAGTCTAATTTCTAGGTTTATGGAAACACCAAAGGATTCCCATTGGCAAGCGAGAAAGAGGATCCTAAAGTATGTGAAAGGTACTAAGGGATTTCGAATTTTGTATACTACAAATGATGACTTCATGCTGGTTGGTTACATAGATAGTGATTGGGCTAGAAGTATAGATGATAGGAAGATCACTTTTGGATACCTGTTTCATATGGGATCAGGTGCAATTTCATGGGCATCCAAGAAGCAAACTATTGTTGCTCAATCTACAGCAGAGGCTGAATACATAGCAGAAAATGTAGGAACATGTCAAGCAATTTGGCTAAGGAGGATCTTGACAGATTTGAATGAAAGGCAAGAGGATGGAACCACAATTTATTGTGACAACATCTCATCAATTGCATTGTCTAAAAATCCAATCTTCCATGGGAGAAGCAAGCATAGTGAGATCAGATATCACTTCATCAGAGAGTTGGTGGTGAATGGGGATATCAAGATGGATTTTTGCAAGTCAGAGCAACAGCTAGCAGATATTTTCACCAAGCCATTAGGCATTGGATCTTTTGTACACCTAAGAGAGTGTCTTGGTGTAGTTGATGTGGATCAGGTGTGATACTTATTTTTTTTGGCTTGGGATAAAGGGAAAGTGTTGGAAAACTTAATGCAGTGTTGATGTTTGCCCCTTGAGCCAAACACTCAGCTACCACCTTGATGTCCAGAATAGAAGAAAAGTTAATATGGGTAGGTGAGGTTTTCAAATTTGGAAATGAGAGGGAAAATCATTTTAGGTCAGAAGATAAAAGGAATGTATTCATTCATTCATTTAGAGAGTTTCCAAATCAAGCAGATCAAAGAGTAGTTGCAGAGTTGAGTAGAGAAGGAATAAGGAAAGAAGTTTGTGCCTGCAGTTGCATGTGTTTCCCTTGTTCACTCTGTAAGTTTGTTGTTGTTTGGATTTGTCCTGTTGAAGCAGTGATTGCTCCAAGCACCATTGTATGTAGCCATTAGAGTTGCAGGTTTAAAAGTTTATTAAAGTTTGAAGCATTATCAGTTTAGGGTTATTTTAGGGTTTTTTGGTTGAAGCCAAATGCTCCCAGGTTTTGTAATAGTTCAAATCTCAGATTGAATAGAAAGCAAGCAAGGATACTTGAATCTATCTTCCTATTCTATTCTTTGCATTTGACAAGTTTGTTTGAAAGGTTAAAGCTTTGGGTCTCTGGTTTTAATCGTGAAAGCATTCATGTTAGATTGTTTCTAAGTTATAAATTTTATTAGTTGGAGCTGACCTTACTTGGCATCCATTGTCTTCTTTGAGTGCTGAGCTAACTTGGCATCTACTACATTTTCCTTTGTGTGCCGAGCTCACTCGGCACCTGTTGCCTATCACTCAGCACCATCAAGTGCCGAGCAATCTGTGACTTGACACCTTCAAGTGCCGAGAAAAACTAGCACTCAACACCTTCATGTGCCAAGCATTTTTCAAGTGCCAAGTAAAGTTTTTAGGTTTAGGGTTGTGAGTTTGAGTATTAATTTTAAATATATTTCTCACAGAGAGACATGAGCTATCTATTTTTTGTAGACCAGATTAAAGAGGTTTCAAATTCTGTAACCTCAAATATGCCAACCATTCATTCAAGCGCTATTGATATTTCATCATTGGTTGCACCAGTTGTAGGAACAACAAATGTTTTACCTATAATATCTTCTTCAGGCAGTGTGTCAACTATTGTAACTGTAGCACTAGCAAAAACAATTCCATCTACTCCAAGTATTACTACTACAATTAGTATAGTACCAATTACTACTACACCAATTATTTCAAGTACTATTGTTACTATTTGACATACCCCTCGATAGGCTCTTGCACAAGGATCAAGTAGAAGTGCAAGTATTTTGTCTCAAGTAAAAGGTAGTGATGACAAAGAACAACAACTACAGCATGGAAAATCTACACTAGATGATAAAGAGGCAACGAAAATTGTTTATTTGTTATATGTAGTTTATTCTAATTGTTTACTGTGCACTGAAATTTTACTATTCTCACATAATTAATCATTTTCTATGCAGAAATCATAAAAAATAGGCAAAAGGGTAATTCATCCTCAAATAGAATGAACAAATCAACAAGGTTCTACAGTGGAATTTGATGTATCTGAAATGGAAGTATAGACTATTGAGGAAGGGAAAAGTGGAATACCTGCACAAGTAGAATCCCAAGGAGCTATCCATGCTCCATCTACTTCAGTTGTAGTATGAAAAATTTCAAGTTCCCCCTTTGTGCTTGGCACATTACTAGTAGATCCTAGTGTTTGAAAGCAAAAAAGATTCCTCTGATAGAGACTACACAGGAGAAAGATGAAATGGACAACATTACAAATAAAGAAGAGTTAAAGGATAATCTCAAGGAAGAGTTGCATAAGATGGTTGGCAATGGTAGTAAAAGGATTTTAGAACCAGGGGAACCTATGTCAAAAGAGTGCACAATCTGTCAAACCTAAATCTGAAATTAGTTTATTCTTAAAAATCTCTACACTTTCAAGAATGAAATTCTAGACTCTAGACTCTTTGGTGGATTGTGGTCCAACTCAAGTAGTTATCATAGCTATTTTTGCAATGCTTAGCTTGACTCATGTTTTAAATTCATGGACAGACTTGTCAATCTAGTAAAGCAAATTCAACTAGTAAATAATATAGCTAATGCATTATCATTGGATTACATCGAATCACATATTATATTAAATCTAAGAAAATTACCAACCATAGAAAATATTCATCATCTTCCAAATTTTCATGTCAACTATAAGTGAATAGCATACACTCATATTCTACATAATCTACTTCACATTTCAAGATAGGTTCTTGTGTGCAAGTGCTCCAAAACTTTGGTTCTAAACAAAGCATGTGCATGCATGAGTACTATATAAATTTTATCTTTACTAAGTGTAAAAGTAGGTCAATACAAAAAAAAAACTGATTGGCCCTACCCTATACATTCATAATTAATTCTAATATTAATACAAAATTTGACAGAGTTGTTTTAAAGAATTATTGATACATTATAGAGCAGTGCTTAAAAGATTGTAAGAGTCTTGCCTTCAAAATTTTGGTAATTAGTTTTGAATTAAAAAAGTAATGAGATAACAACTATAAAAAAGACAGAATATGATTCTACTCTAAACTCCAAAGGCCATTTCCACTTCAAATGCCAACCTAGCTACATTCCAACACTAAAAAATTTACAATAGAACTTAAGGTGCATTTAAAAAATAAAATGAGTCCTCTACATCCATCAATCAAGGTCCGATTATTTCTTTAACACCTCTGTCATAGGTGTTTATTGAAGGCTGAAATATAAGAGGTGGAAGTCCTAGTCCATATGAAATAATAATATCCCTATCTAGCAGTTACAACAATTTGGCAATTGTGTCAATGACATATGGTGCACTTGATCAAAATAGTTGTGCAATATAAAAGATCAATTAAAATGTGTTGTTTCCTTTTAGTTAGTCAATCAAATAACTCTTAGATACTATAATTCATATCAAGGAACTAGAAAAATTTTTGGTGTATAAGCTAACCTCAAAACTATCATAAGCCATGCATACTAGAAAGTAGAATCCATATGCTCTGATGAAGTTTGCACTCCAAATGTAGAATTGAATGTGGCTAATAAGGGTAACGAACACTACAAAGGAAATAACTATATTTTAGCGAAGACAGGATCATTAGAGAGGAAAAGAATGATTTCCAAAAAATAGTACAAAGACCACATTATAGATTGTAGTCACTAGAATAAAATTTTGTAGCAGAATATTAGGAATATTCAGTGGTTCACCTTGTTTATTTAGAAACATTATAGTGAGATTCTATGCAGATTTGGTGGCTATTCAAAGTAGATCAACAACTTTTCAATTGTGCACAAAATTGGCAGATAAAAATAATCAATCTACTTCACTCCCTTTCTGCAATTTAGAACAAGAATCTGGGCTGATCTGAGCGGCTGTGTGGGTTACTATGCCATGATACTGATATTGGGAGGAAAAAAGAGCTCGCAACCCCACCAAATACAAACTCTAACCAACTCTTCAGTCAATCCATCTATTCTAAAATTTCATATTTTGGAAAAGAAATCTATCAAAGAATTTGTATTTCCATTATATGGAATTATCATTACAGCTCAAAGTACCAGTAATAGCTTCTAGACATAACTCAACTATGTGGGTTGCCAAAAGATTTGGGAATTTCTTGTTCCCAATATTGGTGTAAGTTATGCAATACTCTGTTATCCTATGCACAAATGTCACCAACCATAGATGGGCATTGAGACATGGCTCTATAAATTAGGTGACAACTCTACAACATGTGTGACATGTAGCGATCCCTTGTGTAGCCAACACACTGAAAATAGTAATAAAGTGGCCCAAACCTATATAGGTGTCTGCGATATATCTATCTACCATCTGTAACTCTAATTAGGCACTGAAAAAAATTGTATTAACATTTACTTTGAAAAATATGCAGATTCTAAATAATATGGTTGTGGAAAATAAAGGCATTAAAGAAATTGCGGCCCTCTGGCTGGAAGGAAGAATTATTAATCACTGTTTAAGCTTACTGCCTCCCCTATAGCTAAGATTTGATTGGTTAAATAAAAAAAGTTTAAAGAACTGTTGCTTCCTTCTGCAAAAACAGTATTCCCAACATGCACCTCTTGCCAAACAAGTACCAAATGCCAAGTCCTTCTGCAGAAATGACAACTCGAACACTTCAGTTTTGATATTTGCTCCTTCTCTATTACAGAAACCTGTGAAGCCTTCAGGCTGGCCAATAGAAATATGCCAACATTCATTTTGGGCAGTGAAATGGTAAAATTCGATCATCTTTTGTTATCAAAGATTAGAAATGTAGTACAAAGAGTAAACAAAATAATCTTTTTGGCTGTAAATAAAAAGTTTAATCACCATTTGAGCTCCAGCCCTTGGCAATAGTTCTCTGCCATGGCAGGAACTAATAAAGACATTTTGTGATGGCATAAGAGAGATAATTCGTATTGTGGCAATATTTGACCAAATCAAGTTTTTGGGTGTAAATGAAAACTGAACTTTGTACATATGGATTTCTCGGTCCCAATTTCGGATTTTGAATGTCTTCCAATTTGCATTGACTCCATAGCATGGCATCAATAGTTCTGTGTTACTAAATGGGAACACAATTGATATTCAAGAATTTTTTTAAAGTATAGCAGAGCATCTTACATAGTATCGGGTTCTCTTAGTTTTAAACATACATGCATTATGTTTGTATCAGAAAAATTGGGTTGCATGTTATCAATTTGACTTGGACCTTTAAAGTAATTATTTGGTTGGTGAAAATACAGATTTAGTTCTGATTTATTTGCATACCCAATCGGTTTCATAGTGCAGATTTGCATTGGTAAATAGAAATCTGAAAATATATCTTTGTATCCGGCAGCAAGTTACCAAAAGGCCTTCAAAGTTCTTGGTCAAGAAAAGGCATTGTTTGAGTGCAAAATTCGCTTGAACTGAAAGTTCTCATTGTATGAATATTGTTTTCTGCACACAAAGAAGGCTGCATGGATTATATTTTTTAAGTGGGTGTGAACCATCCTCAACTCTTCCATTTTAATATTTATTTGGTGCTAATTGGAACCGAGTCAATAATTGGCTATTTTGGTGGCAATCTCATTGTGAGAATTGTACGAACCGATGCCAATATAAGTTGGCTGCAACATGTTTTAGATAATGGTTTTATTTCAAGGATTATATGATGGTTTAGGTACCAGTTTATGCCATGCAATAGTAATGCATAAGAATCTACAATAACCAATTTTTTGGTAGTATATCGGGCTCCTTATTATCCAGTGAAGCGCGAATAATAGTCTTCCATGAAATCAAGCTTTTGCATGACGAACTAATTCAGAACATTGATTTGAATATCAATTGTATGTTTGGTGTGTGACTATTGTATGATCTTAAGGGCAATATTGCCGCCTTGTCTTTTATGAGAAACCAGTTCACATTTTATTATAGTTGGAAAGAATTAGTTTTTCTTATAACTTGGGTTGCACGCAGTTGACACTAGAATTCCAGGCTTTGGGAAGAGTGAAGGCTCAATTGAGAAAAACATAAAGATATTCTTTTGAAGGTTCAGTTGAGAAAAACATAAAGATATTCTTGTAATGTGATGAAGATTTGTGTTCTAGAATATGTAATGAATATCTCATTAAATAGAATATTTTGTGAACATTCTACATTCTCACAACTGGATATATGGTTAAATAGATTTCAGGTTCCAATCTAAAATACAATCTAAGATTTGTTATCATGGATATTAGTGTTTTTAGTATCTTAATCATAATAGAGATCTGCTGATTAAGACAAACATAGGTTCTTCTCCATCACTACTGATCTAAAACAAGGTGCTTTCTAATAATTCCAGATAATTTGTACAACTAAAATGATCTAAAATAGTAAGCCATGCTATTGTTACCTTTAGAATAATTTAATACTAATAAGTTTAAAAGTGATCTTTTCACAATATTGGTTACTTTGTATAAATATAGTAGACAAAGCCTGCACGCTAAGATATTAGAAGCTTAAAAACAATAAGGTTTCTATTACGTTGACTCTCCTATTTTCATCATAAGTTATTTCAGTTAGTAAAAATTAATGAACTCCTAACTTCAAATGATAGTCTTACCCCTTGGACTTCATGATAGATCACAACTTCAGTAAATGACATTTGAATAATGAACTAATGAAAATTCCTAGGTCTAACTTGTAAAATACCCTATGCAATGAGATATATTAAATAACACTAGGGCCAGCTAAAATTTAAAGAGTAGAAATTACATAAGGGCCAAATTAATTTAGGGTGAAAAGGATACTGCTGATCAAGCACTTGCTTTTGAGAAAGGTTGGTAGGATATTAGAAAATCTTAAAGGTGAAAAACTACTATATATCATTCATTATAGTTTTCTGCTCCACAACTTTGTGATGTACTAAATCTTACAAGAAAGAATTTGAAATCAACATCATTAGAGTTTGATATTGCAAAATTTCTTAGAATTCATGTAATAAAATTTCAATGAACTCCCAAGATGAGAAAGAAACTGAAATCCATGTAATTAGAGTTTTATGTACCAAAATTGCTTAGTAATGCTTATAATAGAAGTTCCATTAGGTCCCATGCTCTAAGGAAATATAAATATTATAATTTAATTAGTGTGTTGGTTTGTTGGAACCTCTAAGAATAATGATCATGGTTATGTACTGCCTCTTAGGATGGGGTCCCTAATGGATCAGATATTTCAAGACTAATGATCAAATATTTCAAGACTAAATGGACACTAACAACAACCTTGTAAAGTTGTCAAGCTTGTAAATCTCTAAGACAAATTCCTTTTGATTAAATAGAATGTGAATCTATTTTCTCATAGCTTACCTTTGAATTCACATTCTAGTATACCTAAGCTCTACATTAGCCATCTCTACCAAATATCCATACTTTAGAGTAATTAAGAGTCATGAATGGCTTCTAGGTGTTCTCTAAGAACCCTCTTGGAGAGCTCTTGCTCAAACTCATACCCACCATTTTCAAAAAAATGGGAATGGCATATTATCAAACCCAAACCAAGGACCAACTCACACTTCAAGTACTCCCCTTTCCAAATCACTCTTGCAATTTTGTTTCTAGGTATGCATGTGTCTTAAATGGAGTAGTTTCAGTTGCACGTTGTGAAATATTGCCCTGTTATTATTTTCACTATTGGGCTCAATTTTTAGCTATAAGGTAGTACTTATTATCTAATAAGCACATAATTTGGAATTTTCTAGTCTTTTGATATTGAGTGCATCTACAATCATTGATGGCGGATCAATGTGCTATACTTCCATGCTACACATTAATGCTATGTACCTACATATTAGTGCAAATGTTTGTAAATATATGGCTAATACAAAGGAGAATATGGTTTTCATAGGTAGTCACTTTATGTTTGTTAGAAAGTGATTGAAGATGTGTAATGAGTAGAGGAGATGTATTGAAGAGAGAAAGTACTATGAGCTTAGAAGCTCAAATCCATGATATATGATGTGAAAGAAATTATATTTTATGTCTCAAGATAGTAACCAATAAGGAATCATTATATTAATGTCTTAAAGAAGAGAAAATAAACTTAGAAATAAGAGTGAACTAGAAAGTTTTAGGCTATAATGAATGGAGAATGGGAACGTACTAGTGACTGCCCTGAATGGAAGAGGAGTGTATAAAAAGAAATGGATTAGAATACAAAGATTCATTCATCCAGATTAAGTCCAAGGAAGAAGACATTGATATCAAAAGTAGTGAAAGAACCACACAGAAGGCAGTAACTTTCATAGAGGATAATGATTGGAATCATAGAGTTGAATAAGTATTGTGCCACAAATGGTCAAATCTCAATGTATGTGAGTAGTGATAGCCCTTTGTATCACAAGTCTGTGATTCAAAATAATAGTAAATGGTGCACTATCCTTACCTTTAGAACATTGGCCCACTTGCCAAATTTCTGCATGAATATTTGAGAGAAAAATATAAGGGGAATCATTTTTAAGATCTATCATAAAAAGGAGAGTGGCTGAAAAAATTCCTAGGATAATAAATAAGTACTAAACTAAATATAAAGAATCTTGACAATGTAGTTCCATGCTTCAGTATTGCTCTACATACTGCTTCCCCTTTATTTTGGAGTGCGCTTTTGCCTCTATATGAGTGTGTGTGTGTGTGTGTGTGTGTGTGTGTGTGTGTGTGTGTGTGTGTGTGTGTGTGTGTGCATGTGTGCGTGTGCAAAACATGCATTTCTCATGCTTAATTCCCAAACCTAACCTTTCTATTATTTCTCATGCTTAAGGTTTTCAACATTAAGTATATCTATGTAAGAAGTTAAAAACTTACTTTTTTTAGCATACAATTGTTACCACTACAACTGCAATTGAAGATAATGTTCCTTTACACTTGACTAGTACTTTGATTGAATTTCAAGGACTTCAAGAAGTCTCTTCAGACCAGACATTGATGGTTAGATATCCCATGAGGAAGTGGATCAGAGTTATCACCAAAAAGAAACTATTATTCATTTATAGGTCATGGATTTTGCTAGCAAGTGTATTAAAAAGACCAAGCCAAGCATTGACTTTCTATAATTTTATATAGTAACGTATCAAAACAATTTACTTTTAAAATTAAGAAAAGTACATGTTTTCGATCAAATAGTACCAAGACCCATATAGGTCGTAGATGAAGAAAATACACATTTAGACCATATGAAAATTAGCAAATTAGATCATCAGCTAAACAATGTGACTGACGGTTAGATATAGGAATCAAGTTGCAATGATAGAAATGAACTAAAATTTAAGAATTCATATAATAAACAAATTTAGAAGAGGCAACAAGATATAGTGTCAATCATAAAATAAATAAATTAAAAAAATCCTACTAGCAATAAAAGAAACTTGTCATCAACCCCCCACCAGAAAATAAGAAAATCTTGTTTATCAAAAAATTAAATGCTAATTTCCTAAACTTGTAATTTTCAGTTCAAAACATAAGAGGTGAAATATTTTTTCAAATTTATCTTATATGTGGAGTGAATGAATTTAGACAAAAAGAAGAGACTTCAAGAATAAGGGTAGCAGTTACATAGATGGAAGAAATAGAATGAAGTGGGATTCAATATGGCAAATGGGGAAATTCAAAATTTTATTAGGAATTCATAGGCTTATAGTTTGTTTCAACTTCTGAAGAATGACTTTTTGTCAGAGGGAAGTCAACTTCAAAATTGGAGGATATTTTCAAGTTGATTGGAATATTCGGAAATATGCTAGAAATAGACTCAGTCGTTGATTAAATGACATCAAACTTGGGATGAAGCATATGAATTTGATGTTGAAATCTTTTACATAAAGAAACAATGAAATATCTTGTTGAGTTTAATGTATAAAAGGTTACTTGCAGACTTACAATTTTTTTAAGCTTGTGAAGAATGAAATTTTGTAGGGAAGTGAACTTCATAATTGGAGGACATTCTTGGGTTGATTGAAATATTGGGAAATATGCTAGAAGTAGACTCAAAAATTAATTAAATGGTACCAAATTTAGGATGGAACATATGAATTTGATGTTTAAGGCTTTTCCATAAAGAAATGATGAAATGTCTTGCTGAGTTAATATATACAAGGTTACTTGGAGTAGGGGAGATTTGGAGGTCTCTAGCACTGGTATGGCTATTTTTCAAAGATAGGAGACAAGTACATGATTATGGCAATTTCTTTTGTATAATTTAATAATTTATAGTAAATATCATAGATTCATAGCATACTGCTTTGAAAATAAGAACAATGGAAAGTTATTAAGTATGAACAGGGAACATTAAAACCAAAAGGCAAATACTATAGAGTCAAAGACTAGTACCAAGTAGTAATGCAACTTACTCATTCAATCATTTAATATTGTGTTATATAGAGTCAAATAGTTCAAAAATAGCATTACATATCTAATTTCTAAGTATTGCATATGATCATATCAAATTAATAATATCTGTAACACAAGGAATCTGTGGAACACGAGGACTCACAACCTTCTCCCAATCCTCAAAATACTTGTCCCCAAGATGTCTGCATACAAGGTACTTGAGTACCCAAGTACCTGTTTAGATAATGGGTGTTGCACACATTGCATAATATTGTTATTTTATTAATTTATTTTATTATGTAATGTTGTGCCTAGATGGACGTGCAACATGTAAAGATTCCAATGGAATATTCTTGATGAGTTGTATTGTAACATTGTAAAAATAGTTTATGTAATTATTTAATATTGGGGGAAAGAATTAAATGCCCAATATTAAATGTGGGGTCAGTGGGTTAGGTAGCACATGGTTTTAGCACATGGTTTATGTAATACCATTTGGTGGTTTTGTGGGACTTGCTACTATATAAGTAGCCACAAGGGTAGTTGTTGTAGAGAGAGTGACAAGGAGAAGACAAAAGGCAAGAGTCAAGTAGGACAAGGCTTGATAGGTTAGCCAAGGGAGCATTTGTGAAGGTTGAAAGCATGGCATGGGATGTGTGGATTCATGCTTGTTCACATAGTTTGCTCGGTTGTGGCTATGGCCATGAAGGCTTCCATGGTTGTATGGCAATGGTATTTTTTGTTGAATAATACATGATGATGGATGCTTTTGGAGGCTGGGTTTTTCCTTCAATGAGGGTTTCCCAGGGTATATCTTGTGTCACAATTTTGTGGGTATGTTGTCTATTCTCTTGCATGTGGATTTTAATTTCATGTTTATTTTAGATCTATTATGGGTTATGTGGAAACAGTTATATTCTTTATTGCCAAGTTTCCTTACAGTACCATTACCTCTGCCATTTAGAAACCATGTTGCCGCTAGGATGGGTACTTAAATTTCTATTTGGATTTTTTATTTTTGAATGTTACTATTGGGTATGTTATATTTCACTATGTTGAATGTTCCATGGCTCTAGTTCATGTTGCAATTTTGTTAAGTTCAAGTATTTTAATTTTGTATGTGCTATTGAAACATCATTTCATAACTAGCATTTCAAGTTCTATTTGTACACTATACAACACCCCTCCCCACCTCGTCCTCCCCTTGGCATCATCCCCTAGCTATCCCCCTGTCATCTCGAGGATAAGGCCGATTTTCCCCAAATATTGGAAACTCATCCTGGCATATTGATGTACCCTAGTACTATTGTTATAGTGTTGATAACCACAAACATTATCATTACTTATTGAAATTTAAAATTCAAAAATATATTGTTTAATGCTAAATTGCTAATATACAAACAAAAAACAAAGAGCTATAAACAAAACTCATAAATCTATCTCATGTTATCTGCTCCACAATGTTGTGATCATCCATCTCAATGTCTTTGGTTATGATGTTGTCCAAAAAAGCATCACTCTCCAACTTAGGTTCCTCTGACTTTAGTACAATTGGAGGTAATTCATTAAGGTGATGTGGTTTGACTGCTTCTTTGACCATGGTTGCAGCATCTACATCACATATCATTTCATCCTATTTTGTTAAAGGACCCTCCACATATGTAGGATCAACACAAGAGAGAAGGAGAAACGACTTTAAATAAGAGTCTAAATGACTGAAAATTAGGGTTTAAATAAAATCAATACATGAACTTCTCAACAATAATCCCCAATTATTTGAATCGAATGCTAACACCAAAAAACAACCATTGTCAAAAGAATTGTGCTTTGAATTTGAAATAAAATAATTGAACATGTCAACTAGATTTTAATTAAAACATCTTAGAAGAAGATACTAGAAATGAAGTTCTTTGCAAGAGATCTATCAAATGTACAATAGAAAATAAAGTATGGATATGTACATTTGTCTAAAGAAATGCAGGTAGCTTATTCTAGCTAACTACTAATTTACAATGAACTAATTGTACCTACAAAAATGTAAAAAGTGCACTCATAATGGAGAGGTCGGGATGCTATCCTCAAGACCATGATATTGATGTCCAGGCACATACCTGTACATGTCAGAATTCATAGCATACATGGGGTGCAATATAAATCAATAATTATAGAAAAAGAAACAATTTTGATGTCGATTGTCAAGTTGTCAATTCAATGCTAATGTTCTTCTCTTACAGTCCAGTCCTTTCTCCCATGCTTTTGGGTGGTCAAGCAGTTTCAGTGGTTCTCTTCTGAATGACCACCATAAAAGAACTCAACAATACTGTGAAGGCCTTATGTGTCAAGTTTAAGTTTGGTAGGAGTTCAACCATGGGAACAAATATGTCAAGGGAAAAGCTCTGGAAGCCCCAAAAATACTATCCTATAGAGCATGTGAAAAGAAGGATCACTGATACAATTCACTATACAGTATACCATTTATAAAAATAATGGAAGCCTATACTACTTTAAAATTCTGCTATGTTGTTCTGTTGATTGTTTCCAAATTACAAAAAATTAAAAACCCTAGAGAGTGAGAATAGAAAGAATACCAGTCACTAATCAGAAACTCAGAAATTTTCCTTCATACGTTCTTCTAATTAAGGCCACACAAAATTTCATTAAATGCTACACAACGCTGATATCATAAGAAAATAGAGGCGTGGTCAAAAAGATTGATATCAGCTCGTAAAAGGTTTCATATGCCTCCCAAATGAATACAAAGGGCTTCATAGTTTAGATCTCAAAGGCATAAGGAAACATGGAGAAAAATAAAGAGTATTGTCTAGCAGATGCAAATATTCACATAAAATCAAAATTATGCCTGACCAAAAAGGAGAAGATGCCCGCTTACCAGTAAAAGATTTCCATTGCGTCAATACGGAAAACTCCATTACAGTGAACGAAGAGCTTCAAATTGGGGATTTATTACCCTCACGCATCATTACCTCACTGATACCCTGTGAGTGTTATTTCATTTTATTTTTATTCACTAATACATCGCAGGTGTTATTTCATAGTTTTTTCAATTCAAAATGGGAATTTATTTGGTAAGTAGTTTTTATCATTTACTTAATGAAAATTTAAAGGTTATTAGAATATATTATGGAAGGAAAAAATAGGATGGGTGAGTTCTTTTTCTTCTAATAAATGATTGTATTAGTACATGTAATTAATTTATATAGAAGTCATATAAAGATAACAGTGGTTAAATAATGATAGTATTTTGAATACCTTACATAATAATCTTTTATCAAAGTGTAGTCTTTTCTAATCAATATCTTCATCACAAAATATATCATCACTGCTAAAAACTATTTTATTTTATTTTTTAAATTATTCTATATCAAAACATTTTAACAAACACCTAATAATTTTCTTTTATTTCCATTCTTCATATTTGACTCCCTTCACCTAGCACTTAAAAGATTGTGCCCTATAAAAGAGGGTGGAAATATTACATCTTATAAATATAATAACAAGTTAATTTTGATAATCAATTAAATGTCTTGTATGTCTTAGAATTAATTTGTATTTAATTAATAAAATCATCTAAAGTTTCCCTAATCATGTGCATTAGCCTATGGAGGACCCCAAGATAGACTAACAATTGCTAAAACCAAAACCTTGGAAAGGATCAAGGAGTAATAATAATTAATTTATTCATTTTTGGTTTTGATGACTCGTTATTAATGAATTACTATTTAGTTATTAATTTAGGTTTTTTTTTTAGGTGACTAATTATTAATGACTAATTATTCAATCATCAATTTAGTCATTCTTTTGCTAGTTTATTTAGTCATTTTATCTAGTTGATCATGTAATTTTACCTGATCACTATTTAGTCACTTATTTAGTCACATAGAGTTATAAACCATTGTATAATGGTAGAATGTGATCAATTTTAATCACATGACAAAAAAATTAGTACTATGACTAAAAAATTTGGTTATGTAGTCACATATTTGCCAAAATGTACTAGTGGAAGATTCTTCATTATTCAAATCTTGTTGTCGTGTCAAATGTCCACTTGATAAAATATGGTGGAAAGCCACATAATGAGACACTTTGGAAGGTTAAAGAGTTAGAACATGAGGTAATACTTGAGACATTAAAATTTAGAGAAGATCTAGATGATTTATTAGATTGAATATAATTACAAAAACATGGACCTGTCTCACTTTTTGTGATGCAAAGTGCACAACTAGGTAGCTTCAAATGGACTTTCCCACTCTTTCACCCAACCAAAAAACTACCAAATCTCCAACCTTCTCACAAGGTTTTTGATGTAGTGGACAAGTGTGATGGGGCCCAACCAAGTTCACAATGTAAAAATGTGCAAGGGAAAGGCAATGTTCCCCAAACCCACAAAACAACAATTATCCTTTCTATAACTCCAACACCCTCCTAAAGGCTATTGTGGATGTATTTCACCTATCTAATATGGATTAAAGATATTTCAAGTGGTTTTAGAATCTCAACCCAATCCTAGCACTCAAATTCTTCGAAATTGCCTAGTAGGCCTAATTGCCCCCAATTAGGTCTCTAGCGAGAAAGATGTTAAGTTTTCTCCCAAACTCTCTAAAGAACTTCTCAAATAAAATAGGCTTTTAGATACCCATTTTAGCCTTCTTTAAAATATCTCAACCTTAGTATAGGTTGTTTTGGACCAACAATCAAATCCTCCAACTAGACACCCTTTTTAAGCATAAAATAGGGTGGTTTTCCAAAGCAACTACATGTTTCCCTTGCTTATAATGCTCTAGACTATCAAAAGTCTCCTAAAATGGACCCAATCAAAGTAATATTAGGTCAATTTGATCCTCCAACCTTTGCAAGTAAGAAACCCCCAAATTGGTCCCTTACAAACCCTTAAACCTAGGGCTTTCTCAATGTATGACTTCCCAAGCCAACTTCAATCAACTAAAGGTTGATTCACCATCTCCAAGTCATATGTAGACATAATATACCATAATCTACCCCTCCAATGGATCTCCCGCTACTACTCCTTAGGCATGCATTTCATGCACCTATAGCCACCTAAACTCCATTAGATGCCCTCAACCATGCAAAATAATGTCCAAAAATTGTTAGAAGGATTATTTACATAGTAATACAAGTTCATTTCATGGGAATCAGATTCTTAAATCCATGGAATGACCAATTTCTCCCTAAGTGCTCTAAACTTGCAAAAATTGATGAAAAGTTACTTGCAATCAACACTTTTGGAAAAATAGATTCCTCCTTGTCTTAATGCATCGGAAATGGATTAGATATCATGCCAACATATTCAAAAAACCATTAACACACTAAGAAACCAATACGATCAAGAGAATACAAACAAAATTGCTCAAAAATGGAGTTCTATTGCATTCATCACCAACAGATCATACAATTTCTCATGGAATATGTACAATGCTCTACTTGTTGATCCTATTCCTTTACCAGGCTATATAGGATGAATTACAACTTCCCAAACCATATTTCATCAGTTGGAATCCATTAACAAGTTTAAAACATTCAAATACTTGTTTTCCCTGCTAATTCAACATATGACCATTAGGATCCAAATTTTGAATTAAAAACCTTATTTACTTATTGCTTCCCAACACTTAGGACTTATTCTTAGACCTCCCTAGGACCTATTTTATTCCTCTAACCAATCTAGATCCCTTGTTGTCACTATTGGCCACCCTTACATCATTTTTGTGCCTAAATTATTTACCAAGACCTTTAGGACCCTGGAATCAAAACTTCTTTTCCAGTATTGAAACCCTCAGATCATTAAAAGGACCCTACTAACTACCATTCCCTAGGAGGCCATGAAAATCCAACCATAGAGATTGTAGTTAGGGGCCCATTTATGGAATATGCAAAAAATTATTGTCCTCCAAACCTTGCTACACTAAATCTTGAATAACTTGAGCTAAAAAAAACTTAGAAGGATGAAACCAAAAGAAAAAGAAAGTTAAGTCAAATTTCATTCTCAAAAAATCATTAGATCAGATGTGCTAATCCATACAATAGGACCAACATACAAAAAATAGTAAAAATGGCTTCAAACCTCAAAATCCTTTATTGTATTTTATTTCAATCCATGTAATATGACCCTTTAGGCCTCACAAATGAGGTATTTATCCATAATAGGAATCCTCCAATGGTTATAGCTATTATTTGAATAGTTATAACTCTTTTCCAACCAAGTTGCATTTTTCAGCAACTTTTACACCTTTTCAATTTTTCAATTTTGCACAAAAAGTGAAACTTTTGTAAAGTTCACTAGATTTCAATTCTAGGACTTGGAAAAGGCTCCAAATTATTCAAAAACAACTAAAAACACCTAATCCTAGGCTATCTTGATAAAAAAACTCAAAAAGACCTAATTTTTCCTTATTAGTAACTTTTTCTCATATCTTACACAAAGTGGCCTTATAGGCATACATATCTTGCTCATATCTCTCTCACAGTTCTTCGTGGGATTAAATTGTCTACTTTGTTAGCTCTGAGTGGCTGGGTAAACCCTAGTACCAAGATCATCCCATCTTGTTGACTGCTCAAACATTCTTGACCCCACTTAACAGAATTGACCCTAAGAGTCACTAAATGCCATAGGGCAGCGATCTTTGACAGAGCATATCTCGGAGCTCGTGTGAGGTATGGATGCAATTATGAGTGCTACAAGATTGTGATGTCAACACCTAAAATAACCTATCTCTCTTTTTTGAGATTGGATTACTTTTTTTATTTTGTGGCCCCATCTCAGGTGATGCTGAAACTTGTAGTGTTTGTGAATACAAAGTGACAAACTAGTGAATCTATATAACCATTCATCATGGGATCAAACTTTCTACTCCATTAGCTCTAAATGGTTGGGTAAATCCTATTCCCAAGATCTTCATATCCCGTTGATCCTTCAAATGTTCTTGGGCATGCCAAACAAAATTGACCCTGAGAGTCACTAAATGCCATAGGGCAGCGATCTTTGATGGGGCATATCTTGGAGCTCATGCAAGTTATGGATGCAATCATGGGTGTTACAGGATTGTGTTGTTGACACCTACAATAACCTCTCTCTCTTTTTGAAGATTGGATTCCATTTTGATTTTGTTGTCCCATCTCGGGTGATGTTGAAACTTGTAGTGTTAGCCAATACAAAGTCACCAGCTCATGAATCTCTCTAACCATTCGTTCTGGGATTGAACTGTCTACTTCACTAGCTCTGAGTGGTTAGGTAAACCCTAGTCCCAAGCTTATTCTTGAATGTTCTTAGACTTGCTAAAAAAAATTGACCCTAAGAGCCACTAAATACCATAGAGCAATGATCTTTGATGGGGCATATCTCAAAGCTTGTGCGAGGTATGGATGCAATTCTAGCTGCTATAGGATCTTTTTGTTGACACCTACAATAAGCTCTTTCTCTTTTTGGAGATTTGGTTTTGTTTTGATTTTGCGGCCCCATCTTGGGTGGTGTTAAAACTTGTAGTGTTGGCTAGTACAAAGTCACCAACTAGTAAATCTCTCTAACCATTCATCATCGGATTGAACTATCTACTTTGTTAGCTTTGAGTGGCTAGGTAAACCATAGTCCTAAGCTCATCCCATCTTGTTGACTACCCAAATGTTCTTGGGCATGCTGAATGAAATTGACTCTTAAGAGTTACTAAATGCCATAGGGAAATGATCTTTGATGGGGTATATCTCAAAGCTCGTGTGAGATATGGATGCAATTTTGAGTGCTACAGGATTGTGTTATTGATGCCTACAATAACCTCTCTTTGTTTTTGGAGATTGGATTATGTTTTGATTTTGTGGCCCCATCTCAGGTGACATTGAAACTTGTAGTGTTGGCCAATACAAAGTCACCAACTAGTAAATCACTCTAACCATTCATTGTGGGATTGAACTATATGCTCTATTAGTTCTAAGTGGTTGGGTAAACCCTAGTCCCAAGCTCATCTTGTCCTATTGATTTCTTGAACATTATTGGGCACGCTAAATAGAATTGACCCTTAGAGTCACTAAATGCCATAAGGTTGTGATCTTTGATGGGGCCTATCTCAAAGCTTGTGTGAGGTATGGAGAAAATTTTGGGTGCTACAAGATCATGCTGTTGACACCTTCAATAAACTCTCTCTCTTTTTGGAGATTGGATTTCATTTTTATTTTGCGGCCCCATCTTGGGTAATGTTGAAACTTGTAGTGTTGTCCAGTACAAATTCACCAACTTGTGGATCTCTCTAATTGTTTGTCATAGGATGGAATGGTCTACTCCATTAACTCTGAGTGGCTAGTTAAACCCTAGTCCAAAGTTTGTCCTATCCCATTGACCATTTGAACATTCTCAGGCACACCAAATAGAATTGACCCTAAGAGTCACTAAATGCCATAGGGAAGTGATCTTTGAGAGGGGGACCTCATGCAAGGTATGGATGCAATTGTAGGTGCTATAAGATTGTGTTGTTAGCACCTAAAATAACCTCTCTCACTTTTTGGAGATTGGATTCCATTTTAATTTTTTGTAGGCCCATCATGGGTGATATTGAATCTTGTAGTGTTGGCTAGTACAAATTCATGAACTAGTGAATCTCTCTAACCATTTTTCATGGGATTAAACTATTTTCTATGTTAGCTCCAAGTGGTCAAGTAAAACCTAGTCCCAAGTTTGTCCTATCTTGTTGACCACTCAAAAATCCTTGGGCATGTTGAACAGAATTGACCTTCAGAGCTACTAAATGCCATAGGGAAGTGATCTTTGATGGGGCATATATCAGAGCTCATGCGAGGTATGGATGCAATTCTAGGTACTACAGGATTATGTTTTTGACACCTACAACAACCTCTCTCTCTTTTTAGAAATTAAATTCCATTTTGATTTTGCAACACCATCTCAAGTGATATTGAAACTTGTAGTTTTGGCCACTAAAAAGTTGCCAACTAGTGAATCTCTCTAACCATTCATCATGGGATCAAATTGTCTTCTGTGTTAACTCCAAGTGGCTAGGTAAACCCTAGTACCAAGCTTTTCTCATCCCATCAACTTCTCGAATGTTCTCGATCACGTCGAATGGAATTGACCCTAAGAGTCATTAAATATTATGTGTCAATACTTGGAAGAATGAAAAAGATACAAGAAGTTGAACACTTAAAGGAAAGTTTAATGAAGCAAAAAGTATTGTACAAACATGAACTAACTTAATCCAAGGTAAAACTTCAACATTCAATCCATTATATCAAACTTTCTTTGCAAAATCCAAAATCTATTAAAGGAAATGTGACAAAACATTTGTATTCAAATTCAAGAATGAACTCTTTGTCTTCTTCTAGGTCTTATAGGACCTCCCAAGGCATGCATTCATTTAAACTAACCATCTTTCCTTCCTTCCACAACATAACTAAAAAGTTGCACAAAATGTTGTGGAGCAACTTTTAAAAGTTGCTAACCACATTGCAATTTTTGCATTTTTGACTTCTAGACCTCTTAAACCTTTTTTAATGGAACCAAACAAGTTCAATAAAGGTGTTTGGACATAATGTGGCCCTTGGGTAACCAATATGCCTCTT
The DNA here is from genome assembly GCA_028749045.1 of Cupressus sempervirens. NCBI lineage: Eukaryota > Viridiplantae > Streptophyta > Pinopsida > Cupressales > Cupressaceae > Cupressus > Cupressus sempervirens. The sequence continues at coordinate 9,553,630 of CM053793.1, read as the reverse complement.
TTTTTCCCCTAGACCCATTTGAGCAACTTCTTGACACCTTAGCAACTTTTGTCATTTTAGATCCTAATCAACCAATATTACATTTTATGAGTTCCAAACACTTGAACAAGATGCAAAATCACTATTTAGGACCTATTTGGGTCATATCCCACTTACTAATGACTTGTATGAACTTTGACCCACTTTGACCACCTAGTGTCCCCCCTACTGTTTATTAGCTTGCACATACCTAAATGAGGCTTAGTCAAACCAACTTGATCCAACCACACCAACACACCACCCTAACTTGGCTAGAGTCACAACAAGCCTCAAAGAAACAAAAAGCCAAAAAAAAGCCAAAACAAGGGTTGTTAGGTGCCCTACACTAGGATAATGATACATAAAATATATCCAAGAAAAAATGAAACAACTATAGCTATAGGAATCATAAGAAGAGAATTTATAATCTATTTCCATGAATGAAGCTCTTGAAGAGATGGATAAGAAAGCAATAATGATATCAAATTCCATGAATAAATTAAAAACTTTATTTCAAGTCTTCTCGTGTTCTAAAGACAAAGCATATGTAAACTCCTAAAATGTTTATCATGACACTAAGATTCAAGCTTAGAAATTTACGTAATGCAGCAAACTCAAGAGTCAAACTTCAATGTTAATTATATAACACTAATAAAAATTCAAGTTTCATTGTTCTCATCCCAACAAAAACTCCAAATAAGTTACACGTAATCAAAAGTACTCATAACTTGTACAATTTAAATACAAATTAATATCATAGCCTTATTTCCATGTCAAAAGATACTATCAAAGCTTATTGTAATGATTCCTACCCTTATTTTGGATGAAAATTATATTAAAATGAAATACATGAAATACTTAAAATGTAAACAAGAAAAACAAGATATATATTATGATAACCTTATGATAACCAATAATGTCATACATGAAAATACTGATGCATCAAAGTTGTAAGTCTAATAATGTCATGCATCAAATATATATCAACACACTTAAACTATTTACTTAGTTATGTCAAACTAGTAATACATGTCAAGCACAACATGTAAATATTAGACCATGTTGACTTACAATGAGTGTCGAGTCACTCATGTGTCAAGTAATTCAAGTGCCAAGAAAATAGACCATGTTGAGTGCTTCAAGAGCCAAGTAAACAGTGGATGTTGAGAAGTATAGGTGTTGAGTCAAAGTATAAAGAATAGAGAATGCCGAGCATTAGAGACTTCATATGCTGAGTGAAACAATTTGTACATATTTTTTTTGTAATGGCATAAACAACTATGTAAACAATTTTTGAGCTGACTTAAGATTATATTTTGATATTTTGTAGATAAGGACGAATCTCTATTTGGATTCCATATGCAATTACATGTAGCCAATCAGAAAAATGGGAAGGTTTAAGTGGCAATATGGATGAATCTTTGGCATATATTCATACCTAACCCTAAGTCTCCTAGTCTTCTTAAGGAGGAAAAAACCATAAATGATCAATGAGTGTGTAAGGGATTGAAGGAGAGTATAGAGAAGTTTGCATGCACAAATAGAGCATTCATGGAGACTTAGAAGTTGTAAAGAAGGAATGAAATGTAGAATCAATTATAGAAGAACAAAGGATAGAGAGAAGGATACAACATTGAGACATCTAATCAATAAGGATCAAGAAGATAATTGTTTAGAGGTGATATATTATTAGGCAAGCAAGTGCCAATCACAAGATCTATGCTGAGACATTTTAACGGGTGATTTTAGTGAAAATTTCTTAACAGAGTAGTCGTAGCAGGCTGTATGAAATCCTTTAATAGGGAGCTTACTTAGTTGTAAGTTGAAGTCCTCTAACAAGGTGAGACCTAATAGTCTTTCTAAGCATTTAACAAGGCAAACCTTTCATAGGGTAGATCATGATTCATGATCAAAATATTGTAACCTTAATTGGATACACTTTACAACTATAGTAGTGAAGATTTGTGGGTGTCATCCCCAACCCAGTTTTACCTTCTCACTTGGAGGGTTTCTAGGTAATCATATATGGTGTTATGTGTGTGATTGCTTACATGTTACATGATTTAGATGTATGTGCTTTACATGTTATTTCAATTTATCTATTGAATGCATGAGATGGATCTCAGAAGTTTACCTTTCCTATTGTAACTCCAACAATTGGTATCAAAGTTTTGTTCTCTAAGAGAGAAGCTTTGCAACTTTGAGGAAAGATCCTAAAATGGAAGTCTACAAGTTGGGAAAGACTATTGAGAACTAAGAGATTTAAATACATCTTATACTACATCAACTAAATGAAGCAATTGAAGCTTTAAAGAGTTCCTTGAAGAGAAGGAAAGAAATTGCTATTGCAGAGAATGACACACAATACAAAGAGCTAGACACTACTAAGCTATTTGCAAATGGAGACTCAAATGAATTTGATGTAGTAGTTGTAGATCTAATGGAAAAGAACAAAATCCAAGCTGAGGAAATCATAAATCTCAAATTAGAATAAGAATTACAAGCCATACGTGTATGTGAAGTGGTTGAACAAAAGAAGAAAGCCATGGAAGACAAAGTCGTGATTGAAGAAGAAAAAAGAGTTTTGGCTAATAGACTAGAAGAGAAGTCAATAGAGCTAACCAAGATATCCAACATGCAATTGGATACTCTAAGTCAAATGATGAATGCCAAATATGAACTGAATGTTAAAGATATTGAGATAAGTACATTGAGGTTGCAAAATGAACAACTAGGGAATGACCTAAAGAGAGAAAAGGATTTTTTTGAAAGTTTCAACAAACCAAATTAAACTATCAAATACTTGGAGCAATTCCTGAGATCCCCTAGATCTAACAATGATACATCAGGATTGGAATACACAAGTACTAAAATAGGAGAGCCATCTAAAAGTGGTGAAGAAAGGAACAATAACGGTAAGAACTCCAAACCTATTTGTCATAATTATGGTAAGAAATGACATACTGCTAATGTGTACAAGAGAAAGACTACAAATCAAAATGCTAAGCCTAAGAGCATGATTCACTATCATAAGTGCAACAAGCAAGGTCATTAGGCACATGAATGCAGAACCAAGACCATGAACACACAAAGATTTGAAGGTTATTGCTACAACTGTTAGAAGTATGGACATAGAGCTTTTGAATGCAGATTCAAATCCATGTGGTCATCAAACAGGCAAACAAAGGCAAGGAACAATGACAATTCTTATAATTGGGATTATAATACAAGATATAGCTATCATTATTGTCAAGAATATGGACATGTACCTAATAATTCTATTAGGACACACTTCAGTGGTAACTACAAAAGGTGGTTGATTCAAACCACATGTTTTAATTCTTTGAAGATTGGTCACATCAGTAAGCATTGTTCAACTAGGTCAAAGGCACCAAGTTGTGAATTTGATAAAGGGAAAGGCAAGGTAGATGTTGAAAAAATTAGAGATGAGATGAATAAGACATGGAAAAGAAAGATGATTGAAGCACACCAAATGGAGAAGGGATCACTTCACCCAATGGGTCAGGTGATCACACCTCATCAAACTAGGCAATCAAGAGGTATGTGGGACTAATATTCAAGTGTTATATCATACATCAAGTCCAAAGTAGATAGTATTGAAAATTCTAAATTAGCATGAATAAAGATGCAAGATTTTGTTGCAAATTCAAGTTAAATCTTTAAGTTTTTCATGTTGTTGCTGAGCATGAGAAGTTTCCTATATATGCTGAGTGGAATGCAAGTTGATTTCAGGCTAGCAGTCTGGCAAGTTGATGTCAAGTTCATAGTAGCTATTGAGTGATGGAAATATCAATGGATGCTGAGTGATCCTAAAATTGGTTGATGTCGAGCTTATAGTTTTGTAAGCACTCAACATTAAATGCAAGATTTTGAAGAGTATATGATTGATTTTTGCTCATTATTCATCATTTTGAATTCAAGAAAGAGCAAGAAAAGAAAAAGGTGATTCAAAAACCCATTCAAAGCATTTGTAGAGATTTTAACAATGATCTCACACTAGTCTCTTAGATTTCACAAGGTATTTATCACAAGCCAAGCTACGCAGTTTCAATTTTCATAAACCCTAGTTTGACAAAGTTGCATCAAGTTCAAAAAATGTTGAAGGGAAGGAAGTTTTAAATGTTCAGCTTGTCAGTAATGAAATTAGGCAACCTATGCCTATATTAAAATTCATTCGTAACATTTCCTATAAACAAAATCCTTCTGGCGTATTATCAATGATCTTGCCAAACATAATTATGGTGCAAGATGTGAGGAGATGTTATAATTTCACAATTGGTAGCATTAGAGACATGGAATTTAGGGATGCATATAATAGATTATGTGATAATGGTGTCTTGAAAGAAGAATTCAAGATTGTTGAGACAAAGGGTTTAACACTAGCCCTAAATTTTCCTAATATGTTTCAAATAGAGTGGATATGAATTGTGTTGAGCCAAATTCATGATAGTTTCATTATGGCTAGAGGGAGGACCTATCAAAATCTCCAAGAGAATAATTCATAGGGTAACTAGCTACCCAACCCTAGATCAGCCAAAGATACTTAGAAGTGATTCCAAAGTATGACTATGATACTATGGCATTGGAGAAAATAGGCATATTACAGCAAGCCTTAGAAAGGAAAAAGCATCAAGAAATGCTTACGAGAGAACACAAGAGGAAGCAAGCACTCGAAGATATTAAGGACATCTTTCTAGATGCATTTAGTCTACCGACTCTTGAAGAGACCAAGCCACTGATAGAACAATTGATAGATACAGTGGAAAAGGTCAGTAATGAGGACCTTGATACAAATGCAAAACTTTTAGAATGGTCAGAAAATAAGTTTCAAGGTAAGGTGAATGAGAAAATATCTAGTGAGATAGCACTAGCTCAAGTTGCATTGGCAACTAAGTTTGAAGCGGTGAAGAAGGTACTTGAGAATATCTTCTCATTGTACACAAAACTATGTGATCCTACACTCTTCACTCAGGAGACTAGAAGTCGCATTCTAAGTTTGGAACACAAAGTTACTACATTAGGTGCAAGCCTACCAACAAATCTAACTCAGAGTGAGAAGCATTTTAGAACACTGCTTCAGACACAAAGAAAATTAGTTGTATTGATAGCAAATGAGGCTAGCATAAGAGCCAAATTGACATGCATATAGGCATCCTCACCCCACATATGGAGATACTACACAAGGAGCTAGGCTATGTTGAGACTTTACTAAAGAAAGACCCCAATATTTATACTTTAGATGGTCTAGTGCACCTTGTTGTCGAGCTTGCAATCCAAGTCAAGTCACTGGATGTTGCATGTGATAGCTAGGATGTAGCCCTCAGGATCATAATGGATGTCCATAAATATTTTTTGGACAAACACACTATACATGTATAGCCCATTTGACATAATTTCCAAAAAGGGGGAGAATAAAAGACACGAGGAGATAAGAAAAGTAAATATGGGGTTGATAAAGAAAGGGGGAGAAATACATTTTGAGGAGAAAAGAGCAAAATAGAGAAATATCAGCTAAGGGAGAGCATGAACAGTATTAGTGCATTGAAGTCAAAGTGTATCAGTAGAGGCACATTTACTTGAAGAGGAGCACTAATTTTGGATACAGAACAAACATATTAACTCAGGGGGAGCTATCAAATTTTGAGGTATATAAGTTATTGCAAAATTTTGAAATTTTGAAGTTTTATATATAAGATGAGTCATGGATATGTTATGCTCAAGAGATTAAGTTTGATTATGTATATTCGAGTGTTTTTGACACTCATGTCAAAGGGGGAGATCATTGGTCTCAGATTGGTTTTGACAAGTGAGTGTCAAAAACCATTTACTTAGCTCATGCCAAACTAGTAATACATGTTGAGCACAACATGTAATTATTAGACCATGCTGACTTACAATGAGTGTTAAGCCACTCATGTGCCAAGTCACTCAAGTGCCAAGTAGATAGACCATGCCAAGTGATTCAGGAGGTGAGTAAATAGTGGATGTCAAGTAGTGTAGCTATCAAGTCAGAGTATAAAGAACAATTCATGCTGAGCATCAGAGACTTCATATGCCTAGTGAAACAGTTTGGACATATTTGTTTTTAATGATACCAACAACTATGTAAACCATTTTTGAGCCAACTTAAAATTAGATTTTGATATTTTGGAGATATAGAAAAATCTATATTTGGATTCCCTATGCAATTACATGTAGCCAATTAGAAAATAGGAAGGTTTAAGTAGTAATATGGATGAATCTCAGCCATAAACTCATACCTAACCATAAGTCTCCTTGTCTACTTAAGGAGAACAAAACCCTAAATGATCAATGAGTATGTAAGGGATTAAAGGAGAGTATAAACAAGTTTGCATGCACAAATAGAGCATTCATGGAGACTAAGAAGTTGTGAAGAAGGAATGAAATGTAGAATTAGATAGAGAAGAACAAAGGATAGAGAGAAGGATACAACATTAAGAAATCCGATCGATAAGAATCAAGAAGATAAGTGTTTAGAGGTGATCTATTATCAGGAAAGGAAGTGCCAACATAGGATCTATGTTGAGACATATTAACAAGTGATTTCAGTGAAAATCTCTTAACAGAGTAATCCTAGTAGGCTGTATCAAATCCTTTAATAGGGTACTTACTTAGTTTTAAGTTGAAGTCCTCTAACAGGGCACACTTATAATAGGGTGTTGAAATCCTCTAACAAGGTGAGACCTAATAGTCTTTGTAAGCCTTTAACAAGGTAGACCTTTCATAGGTTAGATTACAATTCATGATCAAAATATTGTAACCTTAATTGGATACACTTTACAATTGTAGTAGTGAAGATTTGTAGGTGTCATCCCCACCCCTATTTTACCTTCTCACTTGGAGGGTTTCTAGGTAATCATATATGGTGTTATGTGTGTGATTGCTTACATGTTGACATGATTTAGATATATGTTCTTTACATGTTATTTTAGTTTATCTATTCAATACATGAGATGGATGTGTGGTGAAATTTTTATGGGTTCAAGTTTTAACTATTGATTCACCAACCCCACCTCTCCCCCCCTACCCTCAAAAGTTAACCTTTCCTATTGTAATTCCAATAGTTCAATGCTAATTATATAACTCTAATAAAATTTCAAGTTTCACTATCCTCATCCCAACAAAAACTCCAAATAAGTTGCTCATAATCAAAAGTACTCATAACTTGTACAATTTAAATACAAATTAATATCACAGCCTTATTTACATGTCAAAAGATACTATCAAAGCTTATTATAATGATTCCTAGCCTTATTTTGGATGCAATTTATATTAAAATGAAATACATGAAATACTTAAAATGTAAACAAGAAAAAAAAGATATATATTATGATAACCAATAATCTCATACATGAAAAAACTGATGCATCAAAGTTGTAAGTCTAATGATGTCATACATAAAATATAAAATATCATATATACAGCAAATGTATGTCGAATATGTCCACTAAGATAAAATCCAATATATGTTACCAGTAATGCCTAGACTTATATACATCCCTATATCTTCTCCTTCCCATTCCCTAGATGTCTTTGATAGTTGTGTGGAGGGAGATGATGGGGATGATGGGGTCTTCCTCACATGCTTACCCATCTTCTTGTTTAGGCTCCTTTTTAACTGGAACAGATACAAAGAAAGTACATATGAATAAATAATTATTATATATTGAAATAAAATATATGTACACACAAAATTAATTACTTTCTTACCGCCATCAAATATTCACTCAATACATCCACCTTAAAGGCTCACAAACAATTAGTTAGAGTAACAAGGCCCTACAATAATTGAATCAATATAATCAATCGATCATATTTATAAATACAATTTGAAATTTCAATACTAAATATTATAAATAACAACTAAAACTATGAAAAATATTTCCTACCTTGGTCAATGGCTTTGAACTATCCATCACAACAATAGATCCATGATCGATAGACTAGCAAAGATGAGGAGTCTCGAATGTCAACAACAACAAATTATATAATATAATTCACAAGCTTTTTATATAATATAATATAATCAAATGAATTAAATTAACATTAAACAAATGTACCTCTAAAAATATTGCATCATGTCTAGCCTCAGAGTCCCTTGTGAATGTCAATGGTCCAGTAGAGAACTAATCCACATGGATAAAAAAAAAATTAATCCTTTATATGATTACTTAATAAATATATGTATTAATTTAAATGATTAAATTGATACATACATGTTGACTCTATGATGGGACATAAATTGGGGTCAGGGAATCTATTCTAGGGCCATCAACACTATTACCTTGAATTTTGAACAATGTCAAGACATGCTAATTAATTAGTCATTCACTATACATATAAAATGTGATCAAATTAGTTTATTATAATTGTAATTTATCTGTGTGTCAATGTCAAATGTGTCACTTAGGAAGTCATCAGTGAGTAGCCCATCATCCATAGTGTCTCCAATGTGACTTCCAAATGTTCATAACGATCCACATGATGTGCACATGTGATAGTGGCACAAAGAAAGCTCCATCTCATCTAATGGACTAGTGCAATGAATGAGGTTCTATGTCAAAGAATTGATAGTCCCTAGAGTATTGATCTCTACATGTTCCTTCACAACTGAAGGAATAATGACATGCTCACCCTATGGCTTGACAACAGGTGCCCTAACTGCACTAGGGTCACAATGTGCCCCCATCCTCTCAAATAATGACCCCCCCACCTCTACCCTAAGAATCTAACATGTCAAAATAATTGAGGATCTCCCCAATGACAAATTCACAATACAATTTCTTTAAGAAATATATTGGAACCTCATGATTATTGTATGTAGGGGCATCAAAGAGCATACACCATCTATCCCAAAAGTTATTTCTAATATCATCACGTATGCACCAGTGGATGGGGAACATTTTAGTTGTATGTTTAATAGTATCTTATTCTCCTAACTTTTTAAACAATGCACATATGTTACCTTTCATTATGTCTTTTTTTCTTACATCTTTATAGTCCATAATTTGTTTTCATAATATCTTATTTTTTCTTCTCTTTTCGTATGCCAAATATCCAATTGACCACTAATAGAAGATACATGGCTCATAAAGGAATCAAGGGAAGATGTCAATTGTGGTCTCATAGGATTAGTGTTCCTACAAGATTTCAAACTACCAATGATTGATTCTAATTCATTTTTCCCTCTTTCTAATTCATTCATTATATTTTCTTGGGTGCCAGGAGGAGGTCTTTCAATCAGTGGAGGCTGTGGAATTTCTTGCTCTTCCTCATGAGGGTTTTCATTTTGATCTTGTGGAGTGTTTTTAGTTTGATCTTGTGGAGGGTTTTCATTTTAATTTTGTTGATCAAGTTTGGGATTTGGTGGTTTATTATTCAAATTTCTTGATAAGAAACTAATTGCATTTTAAATAAATAAACAAACATGAATCAAAACTAAAAACAATACAAAACAATGATAAAACATACCAAACAGTGCAAAAACAAGAGTAGAAAATATACTTGATGATCTTGATCTTAATCTTCAGTGATGAGGAGGCATTTTGAGGAAGAGAAAGAGAGAGAGAATATTGGAGCTTCTACAAAACATGTGAGTTTTGTTGGAGGTAGAGAAGGAAACCAATAAGAGGAAACAAAAAAAGCTAAGACGTGTTGCAAGTTGCAATCCATAAATATTAGTTTTATGTCTTGGGCTCCACAAGCCTAAGGCTTGTGGAGTCCAAGCCATATGGTGTGTGTGCTATAGTGCATGTGCACTATTGTAAATTTAAAAAAAGGATAAGATGTGTGTCATCTTTTTGGCACCACAACTTGATGTATTTTCCCAGGGTCAAATTTGTGAAGGCCAAACTAAAATGTCATACAAACATTTGGTGACAGAAGATTCAATTCAAGCAAAATAGAATCTAGGGAAGGATAAAATCACAAGATGGGGTCAAAGGATAGCTAAATTGAAGTAATAATTCATTTAAATTAATTATGATCTTGATGTGTTGAAGAAGATTGAAGGGTTCAAGGAAAAAAGAGTTACGTCGAATCCTAATCAAAATGGGCCATGCAAAAGATGATAAGGAGAAAATTTCACATTACTTTAATAGGTTGAGGCCAAGAATTCAAGATGAATTGGGTATGATCTAAATGAATAGTATTGAAGAGGCATATCAATTTTCCCTAAGAGTAGAGATAAAATTGAATAAGAATGTTGAGAACAAGAAAAGTACAAAAGTTCATGGTGGAATATCTCATGTACAGTCTTATGGAGGTCAAAATTAAGATCAAAAGAGGAAATATGAGGCTATAAATAATAATCAAAAGTAGAGGGGAAATAATTTCAATTATTTCCATGATCAGAATAATGGAGATTCTTAAAGAGGGGAAGAGGAAGAGGCCAAGGATTCAAAAGAGGAGGTTTTTGTGAAACACATTTTACCACAAAAAAGAAGGGGATAGGGCATTTGAATGTCCCCAAGGCCAAGGAATGATAGATAGTAGAACTATAGATTAGGCCATAATTGTGTATGTCAATGATGATGCCAAATCATCACATTCTAAAGATGCTAAAAGAGGAGAAGTCCTAGTTAGAAAAAGAGTCTCATTGACTGGTGAGAATAAACCAAATCAAAGGAGGGGCTTGTTTTGCACCTAGTGCAAGTGTGAAGATTAGTTTTGTGATGTGAATATCAATGGTGGAAACGTTGAAAATTTGGTGTCACAAGATATAATCACATAGTTAAAAATTATAGGAAGAAATATGTGTGTCCATACTAGATTGCCTAGGTGGAGGATGACCAGAAGGTCATTGTTAGTGAATAGTTTCTAGTGAGGTTCAAGATTGGAGCCAACCATAATGAGGTACTATTTGATATCATACATGTAGAAGTATGTCATATGTTACTAGGTAGGAAATGATAGTTTTAAAGGTGTGTTGTGCATGATGGTCATGTGAATACCTATTTCTTGACAAAGGATGAAGTGCGAGCTAAAGAAATTGAAGGACCAAGAAGAAAAGGTATGTAGAACTACTAGAATAAGTTTTGTCAATGAAAGAAAGTTACTAGAGGGTATGAAACATGAGCATATTCTTTTTCTATAATTTCAAAAGAGGTTAATAAAGAAGTAGAAGATGTATATGCAGAAGTTACAAATTTGTTGAATCAATTTTAGGATATTATATTTGATTATGTGTCTAATGGATTACATCCTATAAGGAAGATCAATCATCAAATAGACTTTATTTTAGGAGGATTTTTTTTAGAAAAGGTGAGACATAGAATAACACTAGAATAAAGTGAAGAATTGAACATATAAGTACACGAGTTACTACATAAAGGGTTTATTCAAGAGAGTCTAAGTCAATATTTTGTACTAGCACTATTACTACCAAATAATAATGGAGGATGGAGGATGGAGGATGTGTATAAATTATAGGGCTATCAATAATATTACAATCAAGTAAATATTTCTCTTGCTTGATATGGATTCTAGTATGGATTACTTGAGTTGAGCTTTGTATTTCAGAAAGATAGATCTAAGGAGTAGATATCATCAGATTCTAATCAAAGAAGGAGATGAATAGAAAAATGAATTCAAGATAAGGGAAGGGTTGTATGAGTGGTTTTTATTTACCCTTTTCAAATAATTAAAAATAATAATCTTTGCTAAGGCAAGCAAGCCCAAAAAGGTGAAGTTTCAGCAAAGGGGGGTAATCTTTGGAAGCGAATGGACTAATAAATGAAAATTATTATTAAGATATGTTTCATTAACCCCTCTTGGACGTGAGTTAGCATTATGCCCTCTTTTAAGGGATTTGGAGGCATTTTGGGCTCATTCCAAAACTTGTTTTTTGCTCATTTCTTTGTTATTCTTCAAAGGCTGCCAAACCTGTGGAGAAGGAGACCCAAGAACGGGAGTTTGCAGGTTTCCAAGGAGACCCAAGAACAGGATTTTTTAGGTTTCCAAGAAGGCTAAGGATGGGGTTTTGAAGCCATTCCATGTGCATGCTCATACAGAGTTTGCCTTTGTGCTGAATAGTGCAGATTTGTGGATTTTCGGGTGTGTTTTTTGGTATGAGTTTGGTGTTTTCAGTTGAGTATTTCATATCAGTTTGGGTTCTTGCTATATTTCAGAATTTAAGATGTTAAAATAGAGCTGAATATATGTATTTGGATGTGATTAAACTTCTGAGATAGATTATTAGTGTTTTTGTGGTGTTTCCGGGCATTTTTGTGTTAATTTTGGGAGCTCGATGAGCATAGTTTTTGTCCTACATTTGTGACCTGTTCTGTAAAGGCTATACAGATCTGGAAATGTCATTTTGTAGGCCGTTATGCTGCTGAAATTTCTGTAAAAATGTCCATTTTCAGATTTATTAATAATTTGTGAAGTTGTGAAGTTTTTTGGCACTATTTCGGACATACCCGATTTGGGTTTATTTGAGAAATTGGTGGATCTTTGTAATATTGGTTATTTGGTTTTAAAAATCTGATTTGAGGCTTGAAATATCATGTAAAATTAGAAAAGAGACATTTCAGTGGTATCAGAGCCATGATCTTGCCAGCCTGAGGGTTTGTAGAAGTTTTCATGTCAGTTTTGACAACTACCCAGATCTTACATGTCAGTTTTGACAACTACCTAGATCTTGCATGTCAACTTTGACAATTACCCAGATCTTGCATGTCATAATTTATGGTTGCATGTTGCTTCTAATCAGTTGCATGTCAAAATCTATGGTTGCATGCTACTTCTAATCATTTGCATGTCAGTTCTTGGTGAATTTGGTGGTTGCATGTTGCTTCTAATCAGCTGCATGTAAAAATCTATGGTTGCATGCTACTTCTAATCAATTGCATGTTAGTTCTTGGTGTTTGAAGAAGTTATAACCTATTGGGGTTACACTCTACTTTATCCAGAATGGACAGGTATAGTACAGACTCTCAGAGGACATGATCTTGGACAATTGATATCCAGAGTCAGAACAGTAGAAAGGATGGTTATTTAGACATTCGAGATAAACTTAAGAAAATAAGCCATGACATGTCTAAACAATTGGTTGAGCACCACCGTATAATGAATGACATGTTTTTTGACCCAGCTAAGGTGGATAAGTTGACTGAATTTCTATTTGGTAGATTTTCTCACGGGCAGATGACACAATTACCAAGAACTTGCATGAGGATTTTGAGAAACTAGCTTATAGCCAGGCAAAGGTCTTAGATTCTACTCTGCCATAGGAGGTATTGGGTTTAGATGATGATTATGAGGATGTTGTTGTGCATGACGGTGAGATACTTGGTAGAGATGAGCAGACATTGAGCATTCATGACTTTGCTGAGAAAGAGTACCAAGCATAGTTAGATGCTTCATCACATGAGGTTGAGGCAGGTAGTACTCCACATGATTTGTCTAGCCAGCTGAAGGTGAACAAAGATAGTATTGTGACTTCATTATCTCATCATGATAGTATGCGAGATATGATAGAGGATCACATTCAGATGATTCAGTTACAGGGTAGACATAAGGGAGTTCAGGCAAAGTTTCCTTGTGTTGACTTACAAGCGATTAGGGAAGGAATGGGAACGATGAAGTTGAGTTATTTACATCTTCTATCAAATCATGACCATCTTATTGGCCTTGTTGGAGACTATTCAGATGCCTTGAGGAGGAAGGAGGAGGAAGTTGATAGGCTTTCTCACAAGCTTGAGGACACTCGAGCTTCTTTGGTGAATACTCCATTGGCATTACAAGACTAGGAGAGACAAGGGGATAAGCATGGCATGGAATTGAGTTTAGTTTCATCTTGCACTCCTAATACTCAGCTTTCTGCGAATGGTAGATCATATGTGGACATTAATAATGTTGCGAGTTCATCTTGCATTCACATCCAGGATATAGGGATAATGTCAGACAGGTATGTGGAATTAGTTGGTATTGGTCATATTACTTAGGTGGGGATTTTGCTTGAGTTACTAACTAATTATAGTTTATGGATATGGACTCGAGATTTTTATATTGGCATTTGGGATTCAGTTGACTGGAAATCTTTAACACTTTTTGGTAGTAGTGATTGTTTGGGTGCTATCATGGATTAGATTAGCAAATTGCACGGTGTTGTCTTTTCTTGTGCCAAGAGCTTATCCGATGTTGGTATTAGATTTTATACATCGGTGTTGGGATTTGTTCATATATCCAGTCGACCATACTTGCTGGAATGTGTTGATGATATTTCATATTTGGCAGTGTGTACAGATGAGTCCCAAGATCATATTGGCTTTGATGACATCCAGGAGGATGCAGTGGGCAGTTTTGAAGACTTAGTTTCCTTGGGTACAGAGGAGTTGGACAGCAATGCTAATGTTTTTGATACTTTGTATGTTGATATGAGCTTTAGATTTGATTCACAGGATATGGATTGTAATACTCTAGAGACTAGTGACTTTGAGGATACTCCTTTAGACAGTGCATCAGATGACGTTTGTAGGAGACAGTCAAGCCAGTGCCATCATGTGTCTAATCAGTTGAGAGTTAGTGACCGAGACATTGCTATCACTTGCCAGCATTTTGATGCTTCTCGTCAGTTGTTAGCAGTTTATGGATGGGGTTCTCCTACTAGTGATGATCAGGAAAGTAGTTATCTTTCCTTGACAGAGATCCACTCTTTATGGGAGGCTATTCAAATTTTGAGACAGAATTATATGCAGTTGGTAGTCAACAAAGATTATCTTATGGAGTGGGGTAGTATAGCATATGATGCATTGTTGGCCAAGGAAGATGAGGTGAGTGAGCTTACTGAGCAGCTTGAGGTGACTTTTGAGATTCTTGAGAGTACATAGTGTATATGAGCAATGTTAGTATGCTAATAGAAACCAAATTTAAATAAAGCTTCTACAAACTAAACAAAATTTATAAACTTCAGGATAGACTAAGATGAGCTCTCAATCGAGAATATGAGCCATTAATGGGCTCTCTCAATGAGAAGCTCTCTTGTTGAGTAGCTTTGTCTAAATAGATAGGATGTATGCTCAAGCTTTATGCTTCAAAAAGGGCTTCAAATGGAGTTGGAATTTGGGTGTGAGTGTATGGTTTTGATGTAAAATGGCTTCTCAAAATGGCATTATGACTTTACTTCATGGATTGTGTTATTTTGCAAAGGGGAAGGATCCAATTTATAGGCAAGAGGCTTGAGTTATTGAGGGCTAAGATGCAAGGATGGGAAAAAGCTTATGGAGGGCTCAGATTGCATGAGAGGAGAGCACATGGATTGTGCTTCCTTATAGCCAATCAAAGAGTGACACATGTCACATGGTGAGAGGATGGAGGAAAGGGGAAGGATGAGTCAACAAAGGAGGCTCAAGGGATAAAATCTTCATAAAGACCCTCATAATGACTTGTAAGAGCAACAAAAGGGCTTGTAAGAGTCATTTATGACCTAGTGGACTTCATAAAGTTTTATGGTTGAGATATTTTGAGGGTGATGAGAGCAATTTCGACTTGGACTTGATTAGGAAGGTTTTAAGCTTGTTTAGGATTGTGAAAATGATTAGAGGATGGATTAGGATGGTTTAGGATTAGCTTAGGGATAGGCAAGTGGATGGCATTTAATGAGGGTGGGTGAAGGAGGAGATATTTGTTAACTTTGGCTTGGGTTAGTAAGTCTTAACCCATGTTTAGGGAATGTGACAAGGTTAGGAGGGGATTAGGATTAGGTTTAAAGACATCTTCTAGAAGAGTCTAGACTTTGGATGAGGATAAAGACTTTCTAGAATAGTCTAGAATTTCCTAGGATGAGGATGAAGACTTTCTAGAAGAGTCTAGAACTTCTTAGGATGAGGATAAATTAGATTTTTAGGAAATAAATAAAGTTTTATTTATTTCAAGGGTTTGGGTTGAGGAGATATTTATTAAAACTTTTTTAATAAACATGAAGATTAATATTTAATCTTAATTAAATATTTTGAGTTGGGATTAGGGGTAGGAAATGATGGGATTAGCCTTTAATCAAAATTAAAGAAGGATTAGAAGATTTTGGAAGAGGTTATTGGTCATAAGGAAATTGGCCAAGTTTTGGGCAAAAAATAAATTTTTTATTTATTTTAGGATTTTTGGTCAATTTATTAATTAAATAATTAATAAATAAGGAAATAATGTTTAAATAAGATTTAAAAATTTTAGGGAGGGATTCCTTAATTAAATATTTTTAATTAAGATAAAGGGATTTAATGGCATAAAAATTAATTAATTAATAAATGATGATGTCATCAGAGATTTTTTCAAAAAATAAAAATAATTTATTTTCTAAAGGTTTTTAGGTGTCTACATTTTGCCCCTCTTTGATGTGATGACGCAAGTGGCATGGCATCAAAGATAAGAAAATAAGATGCCCAAGGCTAGAGCAGAAGAGGAGAGAATGGACTGTGAGATGCCCCCTCAAGAAGGCAGCGGGGAGAGAAAGCGAGGCTCGATGGCTTCTTGAAAAATACAAGAATCTAGGATGAGCAAGGAGACTTAGATTGGATTAAGAGAAGAGGTTTAGTTAGCTCAAACTCTTACTATGGGAGAATGATAAAGGGAGAATCAGAGGCACAAGAGGAAGCAAGCTTAAGATCTCAGGGATTGCAGAGGATGAAGGAGCAAAGCACTATAAAAAAGAATCCAGGATAGGGAGATGGATGAGGGGATAATAAAGCTGATGCAACAGGATTTCAAAGAGTTAGATTGGCGGAAGATGGGTTTCAGAGATCCCTAGGACTAGGATTGTGGATCTCGAAAGATGAGGCTTGGTGGATTGATTTGGATTGGTGGATCCCTAAGACTAGGATTGTGGATCCCTAAAGCTAAGAGTGAGGAGTGATTCAAAGAGATACTGATGCATAAGCTGGGGTAGGAGAGACGGATGCTAGATATGGATGGGGGATAATGGAGATGAAGGAAAACCATTGAAGCTTTTTGAGCGGGGGGGGATACTTCAAAGAGAAGTACAACCATGTAGTTGAGCACTAGATTTGCTATAGGACTGTTGGTTAATTGCCAAGCTTACCAAGAACATCAAGGCCTTTTCACCAACTGTCCAGAGGACTGACGAACTGACTCAAAACAAACACACAAGGATTGCCCCAGTATCACACATGAATCCTAGAGGAAGTAGTGTGGAAACGACACTGGATAACCCACAAGCAAAAAAGAAAACAAGCAAAATACATGATCAAGACCTTACGCTCTGATTGCCCCATTCACAGTATACCATGATATGGAAGATCGTGGCAACCTTGAGGAGGGAACAAGGAGATTGCTTAGAAAAGATATTTCAAGACCCAACAAGGAAGAGTCCAAATCAAAAGAAAGCGAAAATCCAAAAGAGAACCATTTGCCAATGAGATGGGTAGGATGAGGTACTAACGGACCAAGATCAGACATGAGGAAAGCTATATCCTACAAGGACCTATCGAAGAGCACCTAAGCTGGTGGATTTGGATGAGTGATGCGTCTGGCAAGCTGAACTAAGAAAGATAATACTTTGGTGATAGGAAATCTAGCTAAAGGATGCATTGGAAGAGCTAACCAGGATGTGCGATGGGTGCAAGATGCTGATCAAGGATGAACTGACACGAACGCTGGATAGATGCAATGGTACTAAGCTAAAGAGGATGTACAAGCTGACAGACCAAGATATTTACAAGTGAGCTAATCAAGATATGGTACAAGCTAACGAACCAAGATAGTTACAAGCAGGCAAAAGCTCAGGATGATAGGATAGCGGGATGGTTCGATGTTGTGCAAGATGCGAAAGCTAAGGGTGGGGTGATAGCAAAAGATATGGATTTGGCAAGACGCATCCAATGATGATGAAAGATTTTGTGACCAAGGATAGCTAGAGGAGTAGGATGAGATGGTTGGATAGGATGGTGGATAGCTAGGATTATGATGGATATAAAGAGATGACATTGGGTTTGCATGAGGATAGCCTAGAGCTAGATACCAATGACAAGGGAGGATGGACAGGACAAGATCTCCAAGGAATATAGTGCCCCCAATCAGAAGATAACATATGGAAGGACGTCTTATGATGGATGTGATAGGATTGAAGCTAGGATGGAAAAAGTTGAAGGGGCTAGGGAGATGGATGATAGCTGGGATGGTTGGCTGAAGCTGCAGTAGATAAGTGGATGGTGTGAGATGGAAGATGGAGGGTGGAGGATAGGTGGATAGTGAGAGATAAAAGCTGGAGGATGAAAGATAGGTGGATAAATTGGAAGATGAAGTTGGATGTCAAGAGATGACCAAAAGCATGAGGGTGATAGGCTAAGCTGGGGATGGAGGGATTATGCATGACACTTATTTGCCAAGTTTTCATCATGGTACTTGTCCAAGGTGCTTGAATTGCCAAGTTTTCACCAATGGACGCTTTATTTTTCTTTTCTTTTTTGACTTTTTAACTTTGGACTTAGCTGGAATGATTTTGGCTTTCTTCAGCTATTTTGGCTTTTTTGGGATTTTTCACTAGCTGTTGGAATGTTCAATTTTGTTGCTAGCTGTTGGTACATCGGATGTGTGATTTATGCAATAGATCGGATTAGATGGGATTGATGGTAGGAGATGGAGGGATGAAAATTTTGGAAAGGAGCATGAGATGGGGATGCTTGCAAGAGCAACATTGGCACATGTTGGAATGGGTGTGAAAAGAGCATATGGGGGATAGATGGTAGATGCGGGCGTGATGGAGGATTTGTGGAAGCGTTCTTGGGGATATAGGCACCCAAGATGGAGTTAGGAGATGGGGGACATGAGTCACTAGATGGTGGATTGGCAATGGTGGATGCCATTATGCATTGGATTTCAACTTTTTTCTTGGGGATCCACATGGTTTTGGATTTTTTTTTCATAGACTTTTGCATTGTTTTGCATTCTTTGATTGGATTTTTCCTTTTTGGAGTATGTCTTTTAGAATAGACATATGATTTCCTAGGATGTGGATTTTTAGCTTTATGCATTTTGAAGTTGGCATTCACATTGCTATGGTAAGATTTGGAAAGATGGTTAGGAGAAGCTTTGTGAGATGGAGAGGATATGAAAGAGCATGTAGGGAGATGATAATGGATGATGTGCCCTGATATGTGCCTTTGTTGATCTTGCATAGAAATGGATGGAATAGGATTTTTATGATGGCTGATAGGAGGATGGAGGATGGTAGATTTTGGGACATAGGGACCCAAAATGGATTTAGCGGATGAAGGGGGGATATGGTAGGTTTTTTTGGGTTGCAAAGATGGTGGAGGGGGGATGACATAAGATTTCTTGAAGGAGTGATGGGAGGTTGGCATGGTGGGCTTGGAGATAGGCTTGGTTTGGGGGTGTGGTGTACCAACACCTTTAGATGGTGAGCCTTTGGATACATATCCAAGACCATGAAATCCTGGATTTTTTTGTG
This sequence comes from Cupressus sempervirens, assembly GCA_028749045.1. NCBI lineage: Eukaryota > Viridiplantae > Streptophyta > Pinopsida > Cupressales > Cupressaceae > Cupressus > Cupressus sempervirens. Next base: position 9,534,147 of record CM053793.1, on the reverse strand, counting down.
CAATAATAGGCTCTCTGATTCCTTTCTCTTGTGATCCTAAACCTTGACCTTGATAATGCCATCGATTGAGCATTTGAACAAGCTGAGGAAACTTTTTGCTTGCAGAAAATGGTAGAAGTAATTTATTAGGTGTATTGCAATGGGGAGATACTGTTCTTAATTCTTCTGCTGAGAGAGGGCCACTGTGGATGAATTTAAGTGAACCAAGAGGGTAGATTATAGATGGTGGAATAGCTTGGATAGGTGGTAAGATGGAAGCATGGAGCGGGGGAGATGGAAGGATAGGATCTTGATGTAGCTAGTGGGATGACAAGATATCTTGTAGTGGAGGAGATATGGCTCAAGGTTTTGGAGATGGAGGAGATGGTGACTGCACTATGGATGGAAGACATGGTACGATGATATCTTCATTTATGCTTTGGGGGATGTCAACATGCTTTTGGGCAGGATCTTGATAGGATTGGTTTGGAGTGGATGGTGCGATAGGAGGTGAAGAGATGGATTCTTCAAAGGCAGCAGATGGATAGATGGGAGATTCAGTAGTGGAGATGGGTGAGTAGAAGATGGATGCATAAGGGTCATTACGAGAGATTTGGGAAATGCTTGGAGGTGATGTGGATAGGATTTGGAGGGATTTGACAGGTGGTGGGATTTTGATGCTTGCGAGAAGTGGAAGGATTTTAAGCAATTTGATGGATGGTATGGGGATGATAGCTATGGGAGATGGAGGTGATATTATAGATGGGGAAGCTTCATCACTGACTACTTCACATGGTTGGATTAGATGACATGGCTTATCGACTATTGGAGGCAAATTTTCTTTTATTTCCTCTAGGAGATTCCTTGGAGACTCATGTGTCGAAGGTGGAGGTGGATTGACAGGAATAGCTAGTGTGATGGGGGTGGAAGATTGGAAGCTTGGTTGATGGGTGATGGAGGGGAAGCTGGAATATCAGATGGCATGACTAGATAGTTTGGAATAACTCTTGGATTTTGGGGGATGCTTGGGGGAATGTTTCTAAGGCTTTCAATAAACCCGTCATAGTCAACAAGATTTTCATCATCATTGGAATAGGAGGTGGCGGGAGCAAGGACAATGCAACAAAACACATCATGATAGGATTGGTACTTCATGCTTTGATGATGAGTTTGATGGGGATGGGGTCTTGCGTATGGATGAACACGAAAGCTCATGGTTGGATTTGGGTTAAGCACAGATTTTGGATTGGCTGATGAAAGATTTCCTAGGGACAGTCAAAGTTGCATGACAGACCTAAGGAGGATTGGCTGGAGATTTTTGGCTTTCCTGTGGATGGAAGACTTCAAGGGTATGCTGTCAAAAAGTGAGAGTTTTTCTTTCCTATGCACTGGATTTGGTGGTGGCTATGTCAACTTGAGGATAGACTAATGATCCTATGGGCATGACACAAGATTGACCACTTGTGGATCCCAACCTTTAGCTCAAGGTGATGAGGGATACAAGTGACAAAGCTAGATTACCCTAGACAATGCTTTGTCAGAGGGATAACCTTGATGAGATTGGTTGATTGGTAGGATTGATTGGATAGCAAACTCTGGTAGAGTAACAACAACTCTTTAAAGGCTTGGGTGTGATTTTGGATTAGGTTTCTAGCTGGCTGGGGGGATGATTTGGATGGACTTTGGATTTGGGATTTTTCTAAGGCAAAGAACTAGATAGATTCGATTGCATTGAGGGAGCTTGGATGATTTTCTGATAAGGCAGTGACTACACTAAGTATGCCTTGAGCTGGGAGATTTCTACTTTTCTGGGATTTCGACTAAAATTGGCAAACATTCATTGAAAAGCTATGAACAAACAAGAAGACAAAAGTTTTCAGCAAGCACGTCAAACACACCAACATCCTAGGAAGCTTTCTACAAGGATGAAATTTGGTTTAGCTAGGGAGTCCTCAATATACGCAAGGTACGTGAGGCCCAAATCCGTAGATGAAACCAAAAAGATGTCACACAGTCGAGAGGAGTGGTAACCCACTTCTCCTCTTTCACTTCTCAAGGGTATAAAGTTCCTTGAGGCTTAGCCTGAGTGACAAAATTTTGATCCCAAGAGAGGTGTCTTTGGATTCACCTCCTGATCTTTATACTCCGCCGGAATGCTAGAGTTGAGGTCATCCCAAGGGGTGATGAAATCCTCAAGCAGGCCTCCTAAAAAGTGTAAAACAAGACCACATACATGATCTTGGGCTTTAAAAGACACGCATTCATTCCAATTGATGATTTAAATTTTGTAAGCTATGATTGAAGACACTTGTGATTATGGCATACAATGTTCATTCCAATTTGACAGTGTCATTAGCATAATGAAAGTTGAGAGATCGTCAACATAAGAAATGCGAGCGCCATTGAAAATGCGTCAAAACCATGCGATGTTCATTGATCTTTAGGCATTCAAGATTGAGTGTAAGTTTATTTTAAGCCCAAAACAAAGATGTGTAAAACTCGATTGCCAAGCACGCACCCGGAGGCCCTCCACGTCAAGATTTGTCCAATTTTTATGTCCAAATGAAGTGTGAGCGAGATTAATGTGCATTCAAGGAAAATTTGATTTTAATCCATGGCATTCAAGAGTGTGTTTAGCAACATGCATTCAAAGACAAGTGATTAAACATTCAAATTTTTTCCTTTGAGCATTCAAGATTGAGATTTTGTGTGTTGTTTTAAGAACTTTGAAGTGCTTTGTTTTAACCTTAGATCATTCAAGATTTTTTTTGGACTCAAAAGTGAAAATGACTATTTGGACTTTGGTTTTCATTCAAGATTTTGTGTTCAAGTTTGCATATTTTAAGCCCAAAAAAGATATTCCTAGATTGCTTTGATGCATGAAAAACCTAAGAAACATTCAAGATTTTGCAACAAGACATTTGTTTGGAACAAATAACAAAGCTTTTAGGACAATTTTTTGCAACCATTTAGGACTCTTAGTTTTCATGAGATTTTTTTAAAAGAACTTTAGTGTGCACTTAGTGTTGATTTTGAACCTTTTGAAATGGAGACTTGAAGTTCTTTTTAAATTCCCAAAAATGAAGTGTTCCTAACTTTGCATGAATGCATCTAAAACCTTGATGTTGCAAGGATGCAAATGATTAGATTGGTTTAGTTTCACTTGTTAAAAGATTTTTTTTTTTTTGCAAATTTTTAATTTTTTTAATGAATTTAAGTATGATTTGGGGGTTCATTTTAAGCACTAAAAAGAAGTGTGTATGATTTTGCTTCCTTAAAAAAAAATGGCCAAGATCTCCCACAAGAAGAAGAAGAAGAAGTAGATGGAATAAGAAGAATATAGACAAGAAGAGGAAGAAGAATTCCAAGTGCTTTGTCCACCTATAAGCTTGAAAAATTTGCAAATACTATGAGATAGACTATGAGTTCCTTTGTCTTCTTCATGCTCATGTGGACCTACAAAACCAATTTATACAATCCTACCAATCACAAAAACAAGAAAAATTAGCCAAAATCAGCAAATGACATACAAAAATTGACTAAAAAAGCTAATGAAGATGACCCATGCAGGGTCCCACTGGGCGTGCCAAAATGTATATGAGCAATGTTAGTATGCTAATAGAAACCAAATTTAAATAAAGCTTCTACAAACTAAACAAAATTCATAAACTTCAAGATAGACTAAGATGAGCTCTCAATAGAGAATATGAGCCATTAATGGGCTCTCTCAATGAGAAGCTCTCTTGTTGAGTAGCTTTGTCTAAATAGATAGGATGTATGCTCAAGCTTTATGCTTCAAAAAGGGCTTCAAATAGAGTTGGAATTTGGGTGTGAGTGTATGGTTTTGATGTAAAATGGCTTCTCAAAATGGCATTATGACTTTACTTCATGGATTGTGTTATTTTGCAAAGGGGAAGGATCCAATTTATAGGCAAGAGGCTTGAGCGATTGAGGGCTAAGATGCAAGGATGGGAAAAAGCTTATGGAGGGCTCAGATTGCATGAGAGGAGAGCACATGGATTGTGCTTCCTTATAGCCAATCAAGGAGTGACACATGTCACATGGTGAGAGGATGGAGGAAAGGGGAAGGATGAGTCAACAAATTAGGCTCAAGGGATAAAATCTTCATAATGACTTGTAAGAGCAATAAAAGGGCTTATAAGAGTCATTTATGACCTAGTGGACTTCATAAAGTTTTATGGTTGAGATATTTTGAGGGTGATGAGAGAAATTTTGACTTTGACTTGATTAGAAAGGTTTTAAACTTGTTTAGGCTTGTGCAAATGATTAGAGGATGGATTAGGATGGTTTAGGATTAGCTTAGGGATAGGCAAGTGGATGGCATTTAATGAGGGTGGGTGAAGGAGGAGATATTTGTTAACTTTGGATTGGGTTAGTAAGTCTTAACCCATGTTTAGGGAATGTGACAAGGTTAGGAGGGGATTAGGATTAGGTTTAAAGACATCTTCTAGAAGAGTCTAGACTTTGGATGAGGATAAAGACTTTTTAGAATAGTCTAGAATTTCCTAGGATGAGGATGAAGACTTTCTAGAAGAGTCTAGAACTTCTTAGGATGAGGATAAATTAGATTTTTAGGAAATAAATAAAGTTTTATTTATTTCAAGGGTTTGTGTTGAGGAGATTTTTATTAAAACTTTTTTAATAAACATGAGGATTAATATTTAATCTTAATTGAATATTTTGAGTTGGGATTAGGGGTAGGAAATGATGGGATTAGCCTTTAATCGAAATTAAAGAAGGATTAGAAGATTTTGGAAGAGGTTATTGGTCATAAGGAAATTGGCCAAGTTTTGGGCAAAACATAAATTTTTTATTTATTTTAGAATTTTTGGTCAATTTATTAATTAAATAATTAATAAATAAGGAAATAATGTTTAAATAAGATTTAAACATTTTAGGGAGGGATTCCTTAATTAAATATTTTTAATTAAGATAAAGGGATTTAATGGCATAAAAATTAATTAATTAATTAATTAAATAATTAATTAATAAATGATGATGTCATCAGAGATTTTTTCAGAAAATAAAAATGCTTTATTTTCTAAAGGTTTTTAGGTGTCTACACATAGTTGGCTTTCAAGGAGTCACAGTTTCATTTGGCTAAGGTGACCATGGAGTTAGAGCGACTACAATCTTTACCTAATTCTATACAGTCACAAACTGTGGTGTTTGGTGATCCGAGGATGTCCATGGTCGAGATTGTCAGAGACAGTGGAGTTGGGGATGCATCCATCCTTGATACTAACATTGGCATATCAGGTTCATTCCCACTAGAGTCAGGTTCAGTTGAGTTGGGTGTTGTAGCATATTGTTGTATGCCTGACATGGTGGTGGCCTCTAGTACTGATGGCACAGAGACTAGAGATGTATCAAAGATCATGTGTGATGTTGGTGAGTTAGCAGTTGGCATAGTTCCTACTAGTAATACTACTCCCTTGGTGATATCTTCAGAGGTAGTAGTTAGTTCCAACATGGTTAATGATCAATTGCAGTTAGTTTCATCTGGATTACAGTCTGAGTCACTGACTGAGATTGGCACATTCTATCAGCATTACACTATGAGGTACGCTCATCAATTTACCTTTGATGAACATGTTGATGAGATGATGATACAAAGATGTACTTTGGTTCCTAGTGCTTGTCATCAGTTATGGGACAGTTTGATGCCTCGAGATGAGAGTTGTGATGGGCATGACATGGTGATAGGTTCTGCAGTTGATAGCTTGATAATACATGACTTAGAGCAAGAGTTTGGTAGTGATGCTTCAGAATTATTTGTTACTAATACTACTCCTTTGGCTATGACATCTCCTAGCTTAGCTGGTATTCAATCACAGTGGGCTATATCACTTGTTCATGGAAAATTATGTTTGGGGTCCATTTCTTACTCTTTATCTTGTAATGTCTTTTCACCATCAACAGTGCATGAGAGTTATGGTTATGAGATAGTGGTTGGTGATTTGCAGAGTTGTGTTGACTGCAGGAGTTGTACAGTGTGTGGATTCTCCATACTTGGTACAGTTTCATTCGAGAGCGTTCACCATTGTTGCAGAGTTGGATTGTACATTCCGTATATGCCAGTGGGATGCGTTGATGGTATTTACTGTGTTGGTAGTTTTATTTGTCCACTTTACTTAGGTTTTGATGTTCTAAGAGTTTGTGTCTCATGGGTTTCTAACTATGGTAGTGGTGATTTTAGAGTTTGGTTGAGCTGTAATTGTCAGTTTGATTATGGATTCCTCTTGGTCATATTGCAGAGGATATTGCAGGAGCCTGTGTTAATTGGCAGTAGTATAGTTCATGGCTACATTTGGGATCCAGGTGGATTGATTGGTTTATTGTTCAGCCATTGCTTGAGGACAAGTAATATTTGGGAGGGGAGGACTTTTCATGTCCCCTTTTCAAATAATTAAAAATAATAATCTTTGCTAAGGCAGGCAAGCCGAAAAAGGTGAAGTTTCAGCAAAGGGGGATAATCTTTGGAAGTGAATGGACTAATAAATGAAAATTATTATTAAAATATGTTTCATTAACCCCTCTTGGATGTGAGTTAGGGTTATGCCCTCTTTTAAGGGGTTTGGAGGCATTTTGGGCTCATTCCAGAACTTGATTTTTGCTCATTTCTTTGTTATTCTTCAAAGGCTGCCAAACCTGTGGAGAAGGAGACCCAAGAACGGGAGTTTGCAGGTTTCCAAGGAGACCCAAGAATGGGATTTTGTAGGTTTCTAGGAAGGCTAAGGATAGGAGTTTGAAGCCATTCCATGTGCATGCTCATACAGAGTTTGCCTTTGTGCTGAACAGTGTATATTTGTGGGTTTTCGGGTGTGTTTTTTGGTATGAGTTTGGTGTTTTCAGTTGAGTATTTCATATAAGTTTGGGTTGCTACTATATTTCAGACTTTAAGATGTTAAAATAGAGCTGAATATATGTATTGGGACGTGATTAAACTCCTGAGATAGATTATTAGTGTTTTTGTGGTGTTTCCAGGCATTTTTGTGTTAATTTCGGGGGCCCGATGAGCATAGTTTTTGTCCTACATTTGTGACCTGTTGTGTAAAGGCTATACAGATCTTGAAATGTCATTTTTTATGCCGTTATGCTGCTGAAATTTCTGTAAAAATGTCCATTTTCAGATTTATTAATAATTTGTGAAGTTGTGAAGTTTTTTGGCACTATTTCGAACATACCCGATTTGGGTTTATTTGAGAAATTGGTGGATCTTTGTAATATTGGTTGTTTGGTTTTAAAAATCTGATTTGAGGCTTGAAATATCATGTAAAATAAAAAAAAGGGACATTTGAGTGGTTAGTTATGTCTTTTGGGCTAACCAATGCACCAAGAAATTTCATGCAATTCATGAATGAGGTACTAAAGGAATTTTTGGGTAAGTTTGTCTTTGTTTACCTATCTTATATTTTTAATTAAATTAGTAAGAAATTGGAGGATCATATCATGCATATTTGTAGGGTGTTCAAGAATTTTAGGGAAGAAAGATTATTGATTAATTTGATGAAGTTTTTATTTGTGAAGAATGAATTAATATATCTAGGTTTTTTAGTTTCAGTTGAATGTCTAAAAGTGGACTACACCGAGAAAGTGAAAGCTATCATTGAATTGAATACTCCAAGGAGTGCTAAAGAGGTACATAAGATATTCTCATGGATTAAATAGCTTTTGTAGAAAGTTATCAAAAGTTTTAGCATTATTTGTGAATCCTTGTATTGGATTAACTTTCTTGAACCTCAAGACTGACCAGTCGATAGACTAGTAGACTTAGTTATCAAAAGTGTTGTCATTGATGTCAAGAAACAAGAAGGAATTAAGAAAAATAGAGAGAAATGACCAAAAAGGTACATTGATGTGCAACTCCAATTTACAAGGGTGATCAGAGAGGAGAAGAAGTCCATCCCCAATAGAGATGATGTTAGAGATGATCCACTTAGATGAAGTATGCTAAGTGAAATCTATATGAGCAGAAGGATAACACAGAATAGGGAAAGAAAAATCAAACAGTAGTCATGTACATGATGTTTTGGCCAAGTAAACAAGGAAAGAATGGAGCAAGATACCTGTGACTGCCACATCATGAAGAAGGTAGAAGTGCGCTCATTATTGCACTTAATGGTGATGGGTTGACATATCAAGGAACACTCAAAAGAATTCAAATTTTTAATTCTTTCCAAAAACAGAAGGTCATCAATGATATATGACTTCTGTAACTCCAATAAAAACATGTTACATTTGACAAGAGTGACACACTATTGCAACTAAAAATCAAGTTAGAAGTAGGGGTGACAATTCAAATTTTAAATTTGTGGACTAGACCTTCAAAATGAAACAAGAAAGGAATTATAAAAGGAGACAAAGTCAAAAGAGAAAATATTATATTCTTGAGTGACTAGCTATAGATCCAATAGAGTCGAGATAAGTGTAGTATCAAGGTGTGAAGGGGAGTGATAGAGAGAAGTCACTTCCAAAGAGTCAATGAGTGTGCTGAGGAGAAGCCAATATGCCTGTACAAAAAAAACTAGTTGTGTGGAAGATCAAGGAGAGCCATGAACACAAGATGTCAAAGTCTAAAGTTGTAGAGCCAAGAAAAGTCAGAGCATAATTTTGGATAGGTCAGAAGAATTGAAGAAGGATCTATTTCAAGCTAACTATAGTACAATTGAATTGTTAGATCATTCCTTGTTATTTAATAATATTTGTAACAGTAAATCTCATTGAGGGTGTACCATAATAGGTTTTTTGTATCAAATCCCCTAATAGGGTGACACATTAACTTTTGTTCCAAAGTCCTGTAACCAAGATGTTACTAACAAGGAAAGACTCTAATAGGTCTTATCAAAGTCCCTTAACCGAGTGGCACCTAACAATGTCTTTGTAATCTTTTAACAAAGATATGCTCTCAACCAAGTACAGTTTAGGATAGTGCAAGTTGTTAAAAATAATTGTTCAATTGTATATTGTCTTTCATGTTACAAAAAATGTCATATCTTTTCTAGTCAATGTCTATCGAGCTCACTTAGGCAATTAAGATAATTTTTGTATCTATCAAGCATTCCAGATTTTATCAAGTTCAGAAGACAATTTCTACCAAGTTCACTTGGGCACCAAAGAGAAGTTCACAAAAGTTCAGTATTAACCAAGCTCACTTGGTTAACAAAGGAAAGTTGGCATGGAACCAATGTTAATTGAGCTCACTCGATTACCAAAAAAAGTTTATGAAGTTGCAGTGTTAACATAGGAAAATCATTTTAGAGTTAGTGTCTATCGATTTGGGTCAAATAACAAAGGATTTTCTTATTTTGGCATATTAATTTTAATGAATTTTTTTATTGGTTCTAGCCGATTAAAGATATGAAAATTAATGTTTTGAGTTGTATTTAAGCTAACTTGACATTGTATATGATATAAGTATAAGGTCAAGTTGAGGATTTAATGTGAGAATGTGTGGAAGATAAGAAGATGCTTAAAGGAAATGAATTGAAAGGATAAAGTAGAATATCCTTATTGAGTTGCAAAGATAAATCTCATTAGGAAGGATTAAGTAATCAAGATAGAATTGTGATCTAGATCAGCAAAGTTAGTTGCATCAGCAATCAGCTCAAGTCATTGTTACTCTCTAACCATTTTAGTAGTGAATCAAATCTCTTAACAGAGTTAGCCTAACAAATATTGTGTAAATGCTCTAACAAGGTGGCATTTCTAGATTGAAGTGTCTAAAGACCTCTAACAAGGCCACTCCTAATAGTGTGTTTTATATCCTTTAATAGGGTTGGCTACTAACAAGGCTCACTTCAGAAGAGTGAAAAATAAAAACTAGTTGCAATTGGTGGCATTCCCAAATTAGATTACCATGTTAAATCATGTTATCTCTTGTGTTCATGCTATTTATTTTATGTGTATGCAACTAAATTAAGATTTATCACACAAGTAATATCATAAGATATGCATGTTTAGTATTTATTGAGTAACAGTTGATATTAAAGTACTTGTCAAGTGTTAGTAAGTTATTAGTATTAACTGAGTGCTTCTATGTTAACTGAGTAACAACAATAATTCAGTTGTAACATAGTTTTGGTTTGACATCTAAGGGATCTAGGATTTATCTTAGTAGTAATTGATTCACCCCTCCCCTCTTAGTTTCTCCTCTTATATTTCCAACACAAGATTTGTGATGATCAAGTCATACATCATGGTACCTAGTTGGGTTTCCATAAGATAAATACTATGTTATTTGTATCTATTTTCTTGTTCTTTTTTTATTCTTAATCTTGACCTATTAAGTTATAGCTAGCACACACTTGTAGTCAAGTGTGAAGTGCGATAAGAGTAAAATATAACACCTAGTGAGTATACCAATTCACCCCACCCTCCCCCCCCACTTCATTATACTAGCCTATGATTAGGACTAAAAATTGGTATGAAAGCATAGATCCTCTGAAGTAAAGGATTTTAACCACTCGAGGAAAAGATCAAGATGTTCAAAAGAGATGCACCATTTTTTTCAAAGAAATATACAACTCATGATGTAGAAAGATGCATCTACACCTGAGAACTCTTGGTGATTCTTATCAGACCCATGTAGAGGTAAAATATTATAAACATATTAGTCAACTCAATCTAGAACAATTAAAGGAGAAAGAAATGCACAAAACCAAAATGGATGATCTAGTGAGAACCTTGTCCCACTCTAAGTACAAAGATAGTGAAGAATTAGAAACAACATATGAGATGTGGGAGAAACTCAAAATATTCTATGGTGGTGATATGTATGCCATGAAGGCTAAATCTGAGATCCTAAGAGGAAAGTTTGATCACACAAGGATGTAAGAATGGGAAGACATTGAATCCTATGAAAAGTGAGTGAAGGACATTATGCTAGCCTTCAAAAAAATTAGACGCATACTATAAAAAGATGATTATGTGATCAAGATATTAAGAACCCTACAACCTAAATATGTAATAAGGGTGCCATCCATTCAATAGATGAGAAAAATAGACACAATGGAGGTATCTCTTGATGCCTTGGTAGGAGAGATTATTGCATTTGAGCTTAGCAACTTTGACAATAGTCAAAATCCCAAGGTTGAAACTATGTTCAAAGCCTTAGTTTCACCACCTATAACACAAAAAGAAAGGGATAAGGCAAGTACATCCAAATACAAAAAATAACTAGAGAGCTTGTATGCTAAAGAATTTGAACAAAAAGGATTGGAGGCTCTATTTGCAAAAAGAATGGTCAGAGGAAAAGGGAAGAAAAAAGGTAATCTTCCATTCAAATTCTTTAACTATAAGAATATAGGACATTATTTTGCCAAATGCCTAAAACTTGATAGGAAGGAGACCAACAACTGAAGTTAGAACAACAATTGAAAAGGAACCAACAAAAATTGACCAAACTCAAAAGGAAAGGAGAAGAAGTGATGCTAAATCATTAAAGAAGGTGTGATTGATGAAGAGTCAATTAGTGATGATGATGAGGATGAAGATGAAGTATCCTTTGTTACCATAACATGAGAAAGGGTGGAGAGAGCCCTAATAACTACTACCAGTATCCACAAGAACTAGATAATAGATAGTGGTTGCTCAGACCACATGTTTGCTACTAGGAGAAAGTTCCATCAAGTTGAGGCCTACGATGGAGGAATGGTGAAGTTTGACAACAACTCATGATGCATAGTGATAGCTAAGGCTATTGTAGCTTTGAATGATCTTCTACTTGTGAAGATGTATATCTAGTGGAAGGATTGAAATAAAACCTATTGAGTGTAGCTCAACTAATGGATAAAGTGTTGGAATTCTTTAGAATAATTGAGAGGGGGGGTCAATCATTTATACAAGGTCCAGATGTATAATTGAAACTTTTTTCAGCTTAGTGAACCAATAAAACATTCATACTCATGCATTAATCCAAATGAATATTCAATCATTCAAAAATTGTAGTTTATTGTCAAATAAATTTGTAGAAATGTAAAGCATTAAATATAAAAAATTCATCAACACACATAACACAATGATTTATGTGGAAACCAAATTTGAGAAAAACCAATAGTAAGATGCTATTCCTTTTCACTCTTCTGAAGTGATGCCTTGTGAAAGGCCAACCCTATTAAAGGTTACAATATACACTATTAAATGTGACCCTGTTAAAGGATTTCAATCACCCTATTAGAAGTGAGCCTTGTTAGAGGACTTTAGGCCATTCACTTGGAATGCCACCCTATTAAAGGATTTACAAATTACTGATAGGTCAACCTTAATCCAAAGGATTTAACCTAGACTGATACAATTGTTAGAGAGTAACAGTAGAGCTTGATCTGATACAACTTACAACTTCTCTTGCAGATTATAGATCTTATTTCAATCCTCCATTCTACTTGGCCTTCATACTTTATAGCTCTGATAGCTTGTTCACCCTTCAAGCATATATCTCCTTAAGCCTTCTTCCTTAACATGCCATTGTGGACTCTTATTTTAGGTCAATTGATGAAGCAAAACACTTTGACTCGTTGTCTCCCTTAGGTTCTCACACATGACAACCTTGCTTCATGACCAACCATTCCTATAAATAGGAAATTAAGATTTTTTGTGCTCATTCTCCATCATCCAAATTAGGGTTAGATGGGTTAGGTAGGATACAACATATCTACCCCATATCCATATCTATTCTAGAAACTTCCTCTAGAATCCATTTTGAATTCAAATTAAAATGGTTTACTTAAAATTCTATGCCACTAGCTCATCATCCTTATCTTCCACCTAGTTTACAAAATTAAAGAAAACAAGCTTGTTTGCTTAGATTCATCAAAACCATGATCTTTAAAATAATGCAATAGATTGGCATTATCAACCTTCTAATGCTCGGCACACATTGAGTTACTTGGTATCCTCTACAAAATTATTCTGCATCAACTAAAGTTTACTGGTGCCCGATCGGCATCAACTAAACTTTACTTTGCATCCACTATCTTTCTTGGCATCCTCTAGAATTTTCATTTACTTGGATCCAACTAATTTTCTGCTTAGCTTGCACTGACTTTTCTCGGCACCTACTATCCACTCAATCAAGCTTAGCAGAGAAACTTTGTATCATATGTTCTTCTAGTCTTTCTTAGTGTAGCCAACATTTGTAATCTTAAGGAGATAATCAATGCATGATGTTACCAATGTCTTAATTGATCCTTGTACTTCATTACATAATTATAACTCAACCTTTCCTCTAGGTGTTGTTGTTACATCCATTGCTCAAATCCTCTTCATCAATCAACTAAGTGATAGTACCTGAATCTTATAAGCAATTATCTTACCAGCAACTAACAAGTTTAGTAGTTTTGACATCAATGACAAAATAGCGTTTGAAACACATAACTTATTTCAACAATCTCCTTCTTAATAATTGATCTTTTCAATCAGATTTCAACAATCTCCCTCTTTGGCATTGATGGCAAAGCAAATTGATCAACCAAAACAATCAGATGATGAACATCTTGTTCAATCAAACTGACTAGGTTAAATTAGTAAGACAATACCAAAAATAAAACTTGTATCAGCATTGCTCCCTCTATCAGCAACTTCCATCTTCTAATTAGGTTACAAAAACTCTTATTTATAACTCCCTCTGAGTTTCTTCTTGTATTTCCCTCTTACTAGGTAGATTAGGATTTCTCCCTCTTTCTTGTATGATTCTCTATCATCAACATCAGCAATTGTTTGATCTCCCTCTATGATTAGTAGACCTTCTTGATCTTTCTCCTTGTTGATCATTTTGCTTTACTTTCTCCCTCTTTGACAACAATTCCAAAGACATATAACAAAAACTTTGTCATCTTTAATACATGTAGATATAGGCTTTTGTAGTTTCTTTAGTTTCTCCTTCTATCACCTTTTTTGTGACTGATTAGAGGTTTTAGGTCTTTGAATACTTTAGGCAAATCCTAAAGTAAGATCCTCTTCATCAACTTCTAACATTTAACAATTAGATTCTTTGATGTAGGGCACTCCTTTTGTTACTTAGAAAGCCTTTGATAGGGATATCACCCCTAACTTACCTCTTAGATACTCATAAGCATCCTTAGGTAATTCTTTTTTGAAGATATCAACAATTTGCTCCTTTGTATTAACATATTCCATCTTCACCTCTTTATCTTGAACTAGCTCTCTTACATAATGATATTTGATTGCAATGTGCTTTGTCTTTGTATGGACAACTAGATTCTTTGATATATTGATAACACTTATATTATCACAATAAAGTATCACTAGTTCTATGATTTCTTCCTTCATTCCTTTGAGTAGTTATTTGATCCACTGATTGTCTATAAAGTTGATAGCAACAACAACATATTCAACTTCAGCAGTAGATTGGGAAGTACAACTCTGTTTCTTACTAGTCCATGTAACTAGTCTTTTACCTAAGAAAAATGCTCCTCTACTGGTGCTCTTTCTATCATTAATGTTTCCAACCAAGTCAGCATCAGTGTAGGCTCTCAATTAAAACTTTTCATTCTTCTTGTAGTATAGACCAAACTCTTATGTTCCTTTCAAATATCTCATTATTCTCTTCACAGCCATTAAATGATTCTCCCTGTGATTAACAGAGAATTTTTCAACTATCCCTACTAATAATGCAATGTTAGGTTTGCTATGTACTACATATTGCAATTTTCCAATCACAGACATGTATAATGTTTGATTTACCTCAACCGAATCATCATTCTTTGTCAACTTCTATGTTGTCACCATAGGTGTACTTATTGGTTTGGAATCCTCTAGTCCAAAAGTCTTCAATATCTCTCTAACATACTTTGACTAAGTGATGTAGATACCATACTTCATCTAATGTACTTGCAAACCCACAAAAAAAATGATCTCTCCAAACATAGACATCTCAATTTTTTGCGTCATTTGATTTGCAAAATCCTTACATAAAGCATCTTGACCTCCAAATATGATATCATCAACAAATATTTTAGATAAAAAAATACCTTTTCCTTTCTCTATCTTTATCTACATATTGTTCTTATCATCAATCCTTTCAAATCCAGTCTTCACAAGATAATTATGAAGTCTCTCATACCATACTCTTGGTGCTTGTTTCAAACCATATAGAGGTTTGTATAGTCTACATACCATGTTCTTATTGCTAACATTAACAAATTCTTCTGGTTGTTCTATGTAAATTTCTTCCTCTAATATGTTGTTCAAAAAAGCAAATTTATCATCCATATGATAAACCTTGAAACCTTTGTATGCAAAATAAGTAAGCAAAGTTCTTACTCCTTCCATTCTTGCAACAGGAGCAAATGTCTCTCCATAGTCAATTCCTTCTTCCTGTGCATATCCCTTGCAAACTAATCTTGCTTTGTTCCTTGTGACTTCACCATTCTCATCGAACTTGTTTCTAAATATCCACTTGGTGCCAATCACATTTTTGTCTTCTAGTCTAGGAACTAGACTCAATGTTTTGTTCTTCTAATTTTTTTCAATCTCTTCTTCCATGGCCTTGTACTAGTCATCATCTTCTAATGCATCTCTTGCTAATTTGAGCTCTTTCATGCTTAACAAATATTTATCACTTATCAATCTATTTCTTTTCATTAGCCTAGCATATTTATCTAAAATGATTCGAGCAGTAGGATGATGTCTTTTGACATATTTAGAAAATCTTGGCTTAACTCTTGTTTCGTCATTTTTTCTTTTAGCTTTTGAATCATTATGTGTATCTCTATCAGGTATCTCAACATCTCTTTCATGTGTGTTGATCTCATAATCAGAATGTGCATTTACTTCATTATGTAGCTCAGCATCTTAATGTGGCTTGGTTCCTGAATGTAACATGACATTCAAAGGATGTGACTTAACAGTCACTAAAACTTGTTGTTGGTTTCCAACTTGATTTGCAGCATCTTCTTCAGCAGGCATACCTTCATAAAAGTATACGAATGATTTGTATTCTTCTTGTTCTTTCATAGGTTCAACCTCATGTACTTCTGTATATTCATCAAAGTTCACATCTGCATTTTCCACAACTTTGTTAGTGTTAACATTCAAACATTTATAAACTTTACTTCTTGTGGAGTAACCAAGGAATATACCTTCTTCACTTTTCGCATCAAGATTTCCATTCCTAACATCTTTAAGAATGTAACATTTTCTTCCAAACACCTTAAAATATTTCACATTGGGTGAGTGTCCATACCATAGTTTAAAAGGTGTAGAATGAGTACCTTTCTTGACTTGCACATGATTCAAAGTATAGACAGCTCTACTTATAACTTCTCTCCAATATTTCAAAGCAACATTCTTCTCCATCATGAGTGTTCTAGCACAATTCATTATAGACCTATTTCTCTTTTCAGATATTTCATTTTGTGGAGGGGTTCTAGATGCAGATGTCTATCTTTTGATTCCTCTGTCATTATAAAAAAATTCAAACTCATTTGATGTGAATTCTCTTCCTCTATCTAATCTTAGACATTTCAGACTCTTACTTGTTTCTTTCTCAACTCTTGCCAAGTACCACTTAAACATTTGAAAAGCATCATATTTCTATTTTAGAAACATGACAATCATCATTCTAGAATAATCATCAACAAATAGCATAATGTACTTATCTCCTTTGTAGCTTTGCACATCAATTGGTCCACACCAGTGAGTATGAACAATCTCAAGTATATCTTTAGAGGTATAAGCTTTACTCTTCAAGCTTGACTTTGTAATTTTGCCTAGCTGACATTGTTTGCATATTGTGTCGTCAGGTTTCTTCAACTTAGGAAAACCTCTAACTTTCTTCATGTTACTAATACTAACCAAGTTATCAAAATTAACATGAAATAATCTCCTGTGCCATAGGCATACATCATCAAATCTTACAACAAGACAAGTAGTATCCTCTATATCTAGATAGAATAGATTACTTCTAGTTTGATCACCTTTTCCAATCAGCTTTCCATCAACATCATATATCTTAACAATCTTATTTTCAAATTCAACTTTAAATCTCAAATTATTTAGTTGAGACACACTTAACAAGTTATAATTTAATCCTTCAACATAGTAAGCATTGTCAAATGAAATGTTGTATGTGAGTTTGATAGAACCTCTTCCTTTTATCAAACATGGTGCATCATTACCAAATCTTACATTATTTCCTTCATAACAATTTAAGGTAATCAACTTACTTTTGTCTCCAGTCATGTGATGTGAGCATCCACTATCAATGATCCAATTATCATTTTTGTTCACACAAGTCAAAAGTGTAGTTGCCTCATATTCATAAAATTTGTCCTTCATTGCAATATACACCACTTTATCATCATTTTCATCAGAATCATCCCTATCTTCTTCAGTAATATAGAACGACTTCTTGCCTTTATCTTTTTAATCTTTGCTATCATCTTCTCTTCTATTTTTGTACTTGCAACCCCCTTTGAAGTTCTTCTTTTGTATACATCTAGCAACAATATGACCAACTTCATTGGAATTGAATCAAATTATGGGTAACTTACCTTTGAACTTGCCTTTACCTCTAAGGGATCTTTTTTCCAGTAGTGCTCCAATTTTTCAACATCTTCCTCATCTATATCACCATCACTAGACACATACTTTATCTTTCTTTTATTCTTCTTCTACTTGGGATCTTTAGAATCCTTCAATAGTAGCTTAGTTTTGAAAGAAAATTCAAGACTTTTAGGTTTGTAATTGTCAAATTTAGATAGCTCAAAAGTAGTGAGTCTACCTACTAAACCTTCAAGGGCTAGATCATTTCTTGGAATACATCTTAGATCTTGAATTGTAGAAACTCCAATAGCATAAATAGGTAATAATGTCCTCAAGATTTTACTTAACATAGTGTCATCATCTATCTAACTAGTAGCACCTTTTATTGCACTAAGAACTTCTTTTATCCTAGCAACATATTGAGAAATATTTTCACCTTCTTCCATTCTCATGTCATCAAACTTACCTCTGAGGCTCTCAGATTTGGCTTTTTTGTAGATTCTTGTCTCCTCCATAGATAGTGGTTAGGGTATCCCACATTTTCTTAACAGTGTTATAGCCTTTGATATCATCAAATTTGGCATAGCTTAGGGCAGAGACAATCTCCAACATCACCAGATTGTGTTCTTTCTTTTTTTTCATATTCTTAGCAGCTAGGGCTCCTACTAGATCAACATGTTCCACTTCAATGGTAATTTGTGCATGATCTCCAATTCCTCAAAGTTGTAGCTTCATCAAACTTTTTCATGCAGGAAAGTTATCTTTGTTGAGCTTGGGTACATCTCTTTTTGACATCTTGATCTTTGTGCTTCTAGTGCCTTCAAACTAGTCCTCTTAAGTAGATGGCTCTGATACCAATTATTGGAATTCTTTAGAATAACTGAGAGGGGGGTGAATCAGTTATCCAAGGTCTAGATGTATAATTGAAACTTTTCTCAACTTAGTGAACCCATAAAACATTCATACTCATGCATACATCCAAATAAATATGCAATCATACAAAACTTGTAGGTTACTATCAAATAAATTTCTAGAAATGTAAAGCATGAAACATAATAGATTCATCAACACACATAACACAATGATTTATGTGGAAATCCAATTTGAGAAAAACAACCAGTAACATGCTACTCCTTTTCACTCTTCTGAAGTGATGCCCTATGAAAGGCCAACCCTATTAAAGGTTACAATACACACTATTAAATGTGACCCTGTTAAAGGATTTCAATCACCCTATTAGAAGTGAGCCTTGTTAGAGGACTTTAGGACATTCACTTGGAATGCCACCCTATTAAAGGATTTACAAATGACTGTTAGGTCAACCTTAATCCAATGGATTTATCCTAGACTAGTACAATTATTAGAGAGTAATAGTAGAGCTTGATCTTATACAACTTACAACTTCTCTTGCAGATTACAGATCTTAGTTCAGATCTCCATTCTGCTTGGCCTTCATACTTTGCAACTCTGATAGCTTGTTCACCCTTCAAGCATATATCTCATTAAACCTTATTGCTTAGCATGCCATTGTAGACTCTTATTTTAGGTCACTTGATGAAGTAAAATTGTTTTACTCGTCTCCCTTAGGTTCTCACACATGAAAACCTTGCTTCATGACCAACCATTCCTATAAATAGGAAATTAAGATTTTTTTTGCTCATTCTCCTTCATATAAATTAGGGTTATATGAGTTAGGTAGGATACAATGTATCTACCCCATGTTCCATAGCTATTCTAGAAACTTCGTCTAGAATCCACTTTGAATTTGACTCAAAATGGTTTACCTAGAATGTTGTGCCACCACCTCATCATTCTTATCTTCCACCTAGTTCACAAAATCTAAGAAAATAATTTTTTGGCTCAGATTCATGGAATCCACAATCTTCAAAATAATGTACCAGCTCAACATTATCAAGCTTCTGATGCTTAGCACACACTAAGTTACTTGGTATCCTCTACAAAATTACTCAGCATCAACTAAAGTTTAGTAGTGCTTGAGATCAACTAAACTTTACTTGGCATCAACTATCGTGTTTGGCATCCACTAGAATTTACATTTGTTCAGCTCCAACTAATTTTTTGCTCAGCTTGCACTGACTTTTCTCGGCGCCTACTATCCACTTAGAAAAGCTTAGCAAATAAACTTTGTATCATATGTTCCTCTCGTCTTTCTTAGTGTAGCCAACATTTTTAACCTTAAGTAAATAATGAATGCATCATGTTACCACTTTCTTAACTGATCCTTGTACTTCATTACATAAGCATAACTCAAACTTTCCTCTAGGTGTTATTGTTACATTCATTGATCAAATCCTCTTCATCAATCAACTAAGTGATAGTACTTGAATCTTATAATAAATTGTCTTACCAAAAAATAGTAGGTTTAGTAGGTTTGACATAAATGATAAAACAATGATTGAAAGACATAACTTATTTCAACAATCTCCTTCTTAACAATTTATCTTTTCAATCAGATTTCAACATAAAGGTTATAAGTTTGAGTTTAACAAATGATCTTACTAAATATTTGACAACATGGGAAAGCTCTTAACTATAAAAGAATAATGTAGAGGTAATCTCTTCTATGTGAATATTTATAAATGTTGAAGTTGATGAAAAATCAACCCCATAGCTGCCAATAATTGCCTACATACAAACACCTATCACAAAAGGAGAGATGCAAAAGCTATGGAGGCTAGAATTCCTAGGTCCATAGATGAGACATTCTTGATGAGAAAATAGATAAATTTCTATTCTCAAGAGTAAATGAATAAATTACAAAGAGATCAATCCTTATCAAAGGAGATCAAAATCCTAATAGGTAAAACCTAAGTTGCATGATAATAATTAATAAAAGAATTAAATATTATATTCCCAAACTTTAGCTTAATAAGTGACTTAATAATTAAATCAATATGATTTAATTAATAAAAAAAACTTTATTACTCTAAAGCCCCCCTTAAAATAAACTTAGGGAGTAGCTAAAAACTTAGAAACTACTATGACAAAAAGGTCTAATGAAGTACTCAAGCACAACCAAATCTCTTAAAAGAGGAGAAATAGAGAAAACCACATGGGAAAAACCCTACTCCAAAAAGAGAGAGAAATAATGTTGAAAATAACTATTGAAGGACTTAAGAAGCCTCCAAACTAGGGAATGCCCTAGAAGATAGGAATAAAAGATGATTGTGAAGAACACTACTGAAACATGAAATTGCAAACACTACCAAACTGCTAATCTGAAGAACTTCCTATTAGGATTAAACCACAAATAGAAACAATAATTATATGCAAATATAAACAATATCAAATAATATTGAACTGCATAGAAAAGAAAATAAGACACTAAGATTTAACATGGTTCACCCAAACCTTGGGCTATTTCCACCAAACAACAAGTCCAATATTATTATGATCTAGTGATTGCAACCTGATTACAATCTATAATCCCTTACATCTCAATATCGCTGCAAGAAGTAATTTTTGCATCACTCAATAATGAAACAATCCATAACCCTAAGCCCTTTTATACAAGTATAGTAATTCCTTGATCAGTCACCACAAACTAACACTTCTACTATATAGAACATGACTAGATAGAGAAGACTACGTCTAAAGAGTTGATCAATCGAATATGGAAGGTATCTTCATGGCCTCCAAAAATAGGAATGAAAGAATATTTATATGGTAAATGATACATCTCAGTTGACAAAGGAAGATGGTGAATATGGCCAACATGAAACACCCCAAGACAATTTATAATATGGTGCAAGCACAACAAAACATAAAGATGCACAAGATCACAAAATGCAATAGAGTGACACTTTATCTCAATGTGTTTACAAAAATACTACAAAAGGATGTCAACAAAGATCAAAAGAGACATAAGGTTGATACAAGAGATAATACAAACCATGAAAAATCATCTAAAGAAATAAAATCGATCCCCAAACTTGAAACAAACAAGATATCCACCATAATGAGAAAAAAAAAACTTGAAAGGGATGTGCCTGGAGTAGAATCTAGAAAATAGAAAGTCACACGATATGTCTCCCAATGTAAAATAGAATGTCCAAATTTTACTGCATAAACTGGTAACCAAACAAAATCAAATGTCCAAATAAATTGCACCATTACGATAGGCTCAAAATTAGCTTTTCTATGATATCTCATTTGCAAAAACTAGAGTTTGGGTGAGAAAGTTATGGCTGAAAAACTATAGATAGGTCAAAATAGATTTGGAAGGGAAAAATAAAAAATCATCGCCTTGGGAGCTTTGCCAAAATACCCTGAGAAGGGTTCTTGCTAGTACTAGCAATTACTTTGAGAAGCATGCTAGTTTGTACTAGAAACTATCTTGGGAAACATAACATTTCTGAGCCAAAATTACTTTGGGAAGCATGTCAGTTTCATATGAAATTGCATTGAGAAGTGTATCACTTCTGCACCAGAAACCATCTTCATTTATGTGCCAAAAAAAATTGATTTGTGTACCACAAAACCTCAATTTCTATGCCAAAAAATCTCAATGTTTGTGCACGAAAACTTTAATTTTTGTGCCAAAAATCTTAAATTAAATTTATTCTAATTAAAAAGAAAAAAGTATGCACATGAAATTATACAAATTAAAATAATAAAAGAAAAGGTTTTTGCATATTCATAAAACTGAAGCCCTAAGAGAAGAAAATTCTTTATTAAGAAATAAGAGCTCATTTCTCTACATAGAGGTTTGGGGGAGCAATTTTTGGAAAGGGTTTCAAAAGATGGGAATTTTTGCATTCTTCAAGCCTTTGCTAGGTTTAGCATCAAATCGAGGTAGGAATTTTGTTATGATTATCATAGTAAAACCTTTCAATTTACCTTTGTATTCTTTGTGCTTTTTTATGGATCTAGTTTTTGAAATTGTAGTTTCAATTCAAAGCCCTCTTTAGAAAATTTGATTTTAGAAAAAAAAAAAAACAGAGATAGGGTTTGAAAACAAAAACCATAATCTCATGCCCAAAATACATGGGCACAAAACACACACAAATCTTTTTTTTTTGAAAGATAATAAATTAACATACTCTAAGTTTGATATATTTGTATGTATAGTTAAAGTATAAGTTCTCTACATAATGTCTTAAGTTTGTAGTCTTGAGGAAGAATTGAATCGTTAAATTTATACTCTTTTTATAAGATTGATATCAACATTAGTTACATTATTACATCTTTAGGATAATAGAAAAACCATAATTTAAGTCCTATTAACTTTGATCATTTATTAATCTATTTAGACAATATTAATCAATAATAAAAAAATTCACTTATTAAAAAAAAATTAAAAATACAAGTCTAATCATTCAATGATGAACTTGGTAATGAGATAACGTTTATCACAAAATTTAAACAAACTTTATTTAAAACCTTATTCTAATATCAATTTGCTTGAATTAAGGATCTATTCTAAGGTAATAATAATAATAATGATAATAGTAATATATTTAAAATACATTAAAAATCTAAACTAAATTAACATGAATAAAACTTAACTAACTTAAATCAAAACTAGAAGAAACTAAACTAAAACTAAACTACGTAACTTGCATAACTTTTAAACTAATTAAACTCTATTACTAAATTTTTAACATACTAACACTATTAACAAAATTTAATAACCATCCCAAAAATCAATTAATTTAAAACATATTTGAACAAATGTGTTTAAAACAAGACAATAAAAGAACCCTTTTTACTCACCACTTAATAAAACAAAATGATAACTAATGTTTAACTATTTAATAATAAAATATGCTAGTATTAACACATATAAACTAATCCTACTATTCTAAAGGGATACTCCAGGTGCACAACCGATAGCTTAGCAAATCGATATTGAGATGCAGTCCCATCAATAGCTTCAGCATCCTCTCCAGTGCCAGTACCAGAGCCAGTCCCAGACCTACTTAAGGGGCCTAAAAAAGGTACTTGGTCCTAAAAAGGTGCTGAAAGAGGACACGTGGGCTTTGAAAAAGGCGCTTGAGGGGCTTGAAAAAGGTGCTTGGGCCTAAAAAGGCACGGGGTGGGGGGGGGGGGGCCAAGCTCTCACACTTACACTTACTTATTATGTGCCCCTAGTTAGGTGAGGATGAAAGAGTCCGACAAATATATGGGCTTTCGGGATAACATTGATATATTTGTTGAAGGGATCTAGATCAATCATGGCCACTGCAACAATAAATAAGATTAATAATCCATTGGGAATTGTTGTTCTTGACAAGAGGAAGGAAAAGGGGGCACCTCTTGCGCTATTCGCATTGTGCCAGATTTTCCAAAGCCCAACGAGATGTTTTAGGACATAACTACGTTGCTTCTTAATACCATTGAGGCACTTCGTACATTACATACCCTATGTGGGCTGAACTGAGTCAAGAATTGACAGATTTTTGAGGTGTTGTTAATTTTGTGAGTTTTTGTGGCTATGTTTGACAATTATGACCCCCTTTTGAACGATGTTTGGCAAAGTTTGACAATTTTGGGAATTTCTTTGATGATTTTTTGCAATTTTTGAATTTTTTTATAATTTTAGACAATTTTTGAACTTTTTTTATAATTTTTTGACAATTTTTGAATTTTTTTAGTAATTTTTGACAATTTTTGAATTTTTTGGTAATTTTTGACAATTTTTGAATTTTTTGGTAACTTTTGGGGTTTGGAATGAGGATGTGAGTGAGATTTGTTGGAATACGGGGGTAACTAGGACTATGTGAGGCACCTAAAGAGGTAACAAAGGGAATTTGGGACATCAAATGAGTCGACAGAGTGGTAAGATAAACATTGGGGATTGTTGGTCAAGGTGGATAACTGAGATGTGCATTGATTTTCTTACAATTCATGTCTATCATATCTCAATACATAATTTGACTCCATGTTTCTCTTGATTTGTCATCCCTTTCTTTGGTGTTGTTGTACTAATTGTCTTTCCTATCGTGAACCGTGGTTAATGCCAAGAGCCACTGAACTAGGACCCACAAGTGTTTCTCAATTGGGTATGTGTGAAAGTAACTCAACTGTGCTAGATAAGCCACAAACAAGCAAAATTTATCTTTGAGGAAGTTGCTTGGGTATTGTCTTGAGTATTTTTCAGCATTGAAGGACTTGTGTTGTTTAGGGAAGGCCAAAGGAGCTATCTCTCACTCCTTTTGAAATCAAAAGTGGCATTTCTCACTTCCCTTGTACCATTTTTTTTTTTTTAAAATTGTTTTTGCTTCTTCTTTTTTTGGTGTTTTCTGGTGTTTTTTTATTTGGATTTTTATTTTTGGTATTTTTGATGATAATGCATCTTTGAAAAATTTACACATAGAACCTTTTGACTTGAATGATGTTGATGAGCTCTGCCAGATCTATGTCATCACAATCTGAAAGTCTGTAAGTGCTAGTCCCAAAGGATTCTATGATAATATAAGGACCAATCCAATTGGCCTCTCATTTTCCCTTCTTTTCCCTAGCCACTTGGTTCTTAGGGTTTTCTCGAAGTACTAGGTCACCACTATGAAAAACATGAGGTTTGACCTTTTTGTTGTAATGTCTCAATAACCTATTCTAATATACTTTAAGGTATTCATGTGTTGCACGTTGATGTTCTTCTAACAACTTTAGCTACTCTAGACAGGCCACTCTATAATACTCATCTGATAGGATGTCCCGAAGGGTAACTCTCAAAGATGGGATATCAATCTCTAAAGGAGGAATAGCTTCATAGCCATAAACCAAGGAGAAGGGCATCACACCTATAGGTGTCCTCACACTTGTCCTATAGGCCTAGAGGGTAGGGTTCAACTGTAAATGCCAATCCCTACCAATATCATTGACGGTTCTTTTGAGGATGTTGATGATGATTTTGTTGGTGGCCTTTGCTTGGCCATTGCCTTAGGGATAATAAATTGATAAGGAGTGGCGTATAATTGAAAATTTTCACTTAATTCATCAATTGTATGATTTTTAAAGTACAGGGCATTATCTATGAGAATGGCATGAGATATGCTAAACTGACAAATGATATGGTTTAGAATGAAGGAAGAAATTTGTTTTCCCATAGAGTCGGCCAGTGGCGCCGCTTCAATCCACTTGGTGAAATATTGTATGGAGGTGATAATCCATTTATGTCTATCTGAGGAAGGTGGATGAATGGATCCAATTAAATCAAAACCCCACTGATAGAAAGGCCATGGTGTGGCCAAAGGATTGAGCTCTTGGGCTGGTGCATGAACAAGGTTACCATGGATTTGACATTTTTTGCAAGTTTTGACGTAGTTGATAGAATCCTTTTCCATGGTTGGCAAAAAATAGCCCATTTGAAGAATCTTCTTCTCTAGTATGAACCCATTGGAGTGTGACCCACAAATTCTTGCATGGACTTCCTGCAAAGTGACTCTAGACTCCTCCTTTTCAAGACATCTAAATAGATTACTGTCAAGACCTTTCCTACAGAGCGTATCATCCACCAAACTATAACGTGAGGTTTGTCGAATGAAATATCATTGTTGGTTACATGAGAGGTCAAATGGAATGGTGTTATCACGAAGGTAAGTGATGATGGGGTTATACCAAAGGGAGTTGGGAGCGTCTAAGTGGCAAATGATAAGGGAAACAAGTTGAATAAATACAAGTTGAACCATCTCTTCTACTAGGAACTCATACTGCTCGTGCTGCTCCAGGAGCTGGAGTAAGGAGGCCAAAGTGGCCATAGCATTTGCTACTATATTTTTATCTCTAGGAATTTGTTCAAAAGTAATATGAACAAAACATGCCTTGAGGGTGTCAACCATATGTTTGTACGACAACAACTTTTCATCTTTTGTCTGATAAGTGTTAGTGACTTAATTGATGATCATCTGGGAGTCTCCATAAACCTCTAGTGCTATCAGTTTCCACTCTAAAGCTAGTTTGAGACCCAAGACCAAAGCTTCATATTCTATCATGTTGTTGGTACAAGGGAAAAGTAGTTTATAAGACTTAGGGATGGTAACACCTAGTGGCATGATGAACAAAATATCGGTGTCTGACCAATGATGTGTGTAGGAACCATCAAAATAGAATTTCCATGTTACTAGCTCTGTCTAAAGAATGTGCATGTCTGGGAAATTAGATAGGATGGGATTTGAACTCTCTATAGGTGCATCTACCAATTGATCGGCAATGGCCTATCCTTTTATTGCCTTCCTATCAATATACTCAATGTCGAACTCACTTAGGACCATCACCCATTTTGCCAATCGACCTACTAATGTTGTTTTACTAAGAAGATATTTGAGGGGATTGATTTTGGATATGATCTTGACCTTGTGTGTTAGAAGATAATGACATAGCTTTTGGGAGGAAAAAACTACACTAGACAAGCTTTTTCAATAAAAGAGTAATTGAGCTCATAGTTGACCAAGGTATGACTGATTTAATAGATGGCTTGTTCTCTTCCTTGGTTGTTTTCTTGTGCTAGGAGGGCTCCAATTGATTTATCTGTGGAGGTACCAATACGGGTGGATTCATCAAGTAGGTTTTGAGTAATTCAAAAGCTTTCTAACACTGATCATCCCACTTAAAATTTACATCTTTGTGTAGTAAGTGTGTGAAAGGTACACACTTTTATGTCAATTGAGAAATGAACTGATGAACTTATTGAAACCTGCCTTGAAGAGAGTGCAACTGATTCAGGTTCTTTAGAAGTTGCATACCAATTATGGCCTATACTTTTTTAGGGTCAACTTCTATCCCTTTGGTTGAGACAATGTATCCTAGAAGCTTGCCTGATTTGACACTAAAAGCACATTTCTTGGGATTGAGCCTAACTTTGAATGTTTCTAAGTGGGTGAATATCTTGGCCAGTATGGGGAGATGTTCTTCTTGACTATGGGATTTGGTGAGAATGTCATCCACATAATCTTCCATAAAGATATGCGTCATCTTGTAGAAGATAGTGGTCATAGCCCATTGATAGGTAGCCCCAACATTCTTTAGCCCAAAGGGCATTACATTCCAACAGAACATGCCCCATGCACAAGTAAAAGCTATTTTTTCTTGATCTTCTAATGCTATCCTGATCTGATTATACCCTGAAAACCTGTCGATGACTGAAAGCGTGGAATGACCTGCTATTAGATCGATGATGGTGTCAATGTTGGAGAGCAGGAAATCATCTTTGGGACATGCTTTGTTTAAATCTCAGAAATCAATGCAGATGTGTATGCTAGCATTCTTCTTTGATATGGGAACAATGTTGGATGTCCATGATGCATACGCTAAGGGGTAGATGAAATTGGTGCTGATTAACTTTTCTAACTCTACTTTGACTAATAGAGCTATATGGGGATGCTACTTTCTAAGCTTTTGTTTTATTGGCTTGACCTCTGGAGAAATGTTGAGGTGGTGGAGAATTAAAGTCGGATCTAAGCTGGGCATGTCTGCATAAGACCATGCAAAATTTATCCGTCTTTCTTTGAAGAAGCAAATGAATGCCTTTCTTTCCTCTGTTCTTAAAGACTATGCCAAATAAATGACCCTTGGTTCTTGCTTTGTACCGACGTTGACTGGTCATTTTGGTTCAATCAAGATAGAAGATCTTTCCTCAAAGTGTTCGGGTAAGGTATCAATCACCCCATCTATGGGTTCCATAGTTGGGTTTTCACCTTGTGATGCGTCACTTCTATTTGTTTCTACTTTTTCCTTGAGATCAGCCACAACTTGGTAGTAATCATTGAGATTGTTGAATGCTTGACTTATTCTAGTGTGATTGAGGTAATTAATACTAGACCCAACTATATTCCTATCTTCTATTCATTTTTGATGACATGGTTCAACCGCATTAAGGTAGATGAAGACTTCACGGTCGGTGTCAAAATGAGGGATGTGGCAAGGTTTGGTTGTATCCCAGTTAATGAGTTTGGGATGGATTAGGGGGAGTGAATTGTAATATGAAAAGGGTTCAGTAGGGTTTAAAGACATGATTTCATTAGATGACTCATATACTGTATCTATTAGATCTATGACATGAACTTCTTCTAAAGTATTGGGAAAAGTAGAGGTTGTGAGAGGCTCGTAGTAGTCATCTTTAGCTTCTATTGGAAAGAAGTCAGGGAATAAGGTTTGAAACCAAAACCCTTCAACATGTTTATCATCTTCTAAGCTACTCTATTGTACTTTGATTCTCAGTGAATTGGGTCTTGGACTAAAGGTTGTTCCTTGTGTAGCCAAACTATCAGATGTGGGTATGCGAACAACATCACATTCTTTGTCATGAAGAGACTCCTCGGATAATGATTCAAATTTCCATTTAGTGGAATCATCATCATCTTCGTTATTAGAGGTATTTATGGGTGGTTCTTCTATGAGATGTGAACCTAAGAGGGATAGACTTGCATTTATGATGTTAGTTGTTTTCTGGCTATTACTATCCCTTTGTTTAGGTACCCACACCAAGGTGGAAGAGAATGGATCACTATGCTTAGGATGAGCCCCAAAAGAGTTTTGTGTCTTTTCTTGTTCGCCATACCCTACCCCTATTTTGGACCTATTGGATCTAAATTGTGCATTTACAGGTTCAATGATGCTTGTCCCTTTCCCTAAGGGAACATCTCCTGTATATCCCATCTTTTTCATTAGGTCAAAACCTTTTTCGTGTAGGTGGAGGGATATGTCAATTTTTTGTTGATTGATTTCTTCTACTGAACTCGAAGGTGTGTCGCTTGCTTTGATAAAATGTGCATGATAAGGACTAGCAATGGATAATAGTTTTTCATGAGATCTCAAAGAAAGTGGAGGATCAAATAGGGAAACTGAGTACTCGCCTACCCCTTTGTAGTGCAATTTACACTTTCTATCAAATTCTTTCATCAATCTATTCATTTCTTCATAGTGTAACTATTTAGGGTCTTTGGATGATGATGGTGAAGGCATGAAAGGACCCAAACAACCAACTTTCTCCTTACCCTTAGTTGATGTTGATGAGTGGTTGTTGTCACAGTCGGTAGAGCATGAGATGTCTATAGATGGAGACTGGCTGATGTTCTCTATTGGTGTGCCAACTTCTTCCCTATTATGAGGGACAAGGGAATTACAATATTGGGCAAATTTTTGGTCTTCGAGTATGGTCACCTCTTGGCCCATGTAAGGAAATTTAAGACATTGATGATAAGTGGAGGGAACGGCCTACATGTCATGAATCCATGATCTTCCTAATAAGATGTTATAAGTCAATTCTAGGTGTAAGACCTAACAAACAGTTTCTTTCACAACTAGTCCTACTATGATTGGTAGAATAACCATGCCTTTGGAGGATCTTTCCTCGTCATCGTAAGCTTTGATGGTAATTTTCTTTCTTGGGTCAACAACATCTTCTACATATCCTGGGGCTTTTAGTAAATTGAGTGTGCAAATATTGAGACCAGCCCCACCATCAACCATAAAGACTTCAATATGCAAAGGAGAGTTTTGTGGCTGGATGATGGACATGTCATCTTGGGGTAAAAAAGATATGCAGTGGGGAGCAACTAGATTGCTGACCATGTTATGAAATCTACTCACATCTAGGTCATTCAATACTAAAGCTTTGGTGAGTATTTCTTTATGTTATGGAGAAATCTATAATAGTTCAAAAATGGAGATGTGGGCTAGAGTCTTGAGCAATTGGTTGACTAGATTGTACTTGGGCAAGGAGAAACTTTCAGCTACATGATCGGGGTTTGTCACAAGTCCTGGTAGGACAACTTTAGAGGCTTGGCCTTGGGTAATGGTGTTTGAGGATTTTTTTTTTCTTTTATCTTTAACAACGATGACATTTACAGTGTCATCCAATCCAGAAATCATGTTGATGGTATTGTCGTAATGATGTGCATAATTAACTTTAGTGTGAGAGGGTGTGTTCTAATTGGCTTTCGAGAATTCACCCTTCTCATGACTCATGAAGGTGTTCTTGAAGGTTGTATGATCTTCATTATTGCTAAGGTTGTTTACTTTGATGACCCCATCATTGATTAACTTTTGGATTGCCCCCTTAAGGGAAAAGTTTATTCGTTAAATGCCCCCTATTTCGATGGTAAGCACAAATGTGCTTGTCATTCCACCACTTTGGCTTAAATTGGGGTTCATATGTTTTGGCCTCAGGGAGTACAATGAGTTCATCAGCCAGGAGGGTTTGCAAGACACTTTCATAAGACACCCCGATAGGAGTATACTCCTTGGGTATGTTAGAAGATTGATATCTACGGGGAGGAGGAGCTTGATTGTATGTGAATTATGGGTTAGATGTCGAGGAAGTTTCTACACTACGTCGGTAGAATGGTCAGGCATTGTCTTGCCAAGGTGCGTTTGAGTTGGTGTTGTTGACAATGGGATACGATTGTTTTAGATGGGATGGGGCTTGAGATTTGACATGATTGGCTTTAACCATCCCATCATTGACGGTGTTCTTGTTGTTGTTTCTCCACCATGACTTTTGTTTGTCGGTGGTCCGATCAAAGGAATTATGAGTCTGCACAAAGTTGTTTGAAAAGCCCTTACCATATTTTGATAGTTTAATGATGTCATTATTTAGTAAGGTCTCTTCTACCTTAGCAACATTTTCTAAGGTAGTCTTGAAATCTTTAGGCCCTTGGAGTTGGAGCTAGTAATTCATTGGTTTGGAGAGACTATTAATGAAGATGTCAGTCTTCTCTTTGTTGGGTATGTCTCTATGATACTTAGCGAACATGTGTCTCCACCATTGTAAGAAAGTTTTGAATAACTTGTCGGGAAGTTGTTTCGTGTTGCATAAGTCAATCATTGTAACTTCCCTTTCAATATTGTTGGAATATTAAGAGATGAACACGGAAGCCAGTTGGTCAAAGGTTTTGATATTGGAGGGTAGTTTGGAGAACCACTCCATGGCTTGCCCTCCAAGGCTTCTAGGGAACAATTGCATCAAGTACATTGTGTCATGGACAAATTCCACACTTCGGGTATAGAATTTTATGAGGTGGTCTTGTGGATCTAATGTGCCAAAATATTTATCATATTTTGGTATTTATACATTTTATTGGAAAAGTGTGAAGGTAATGTTCTTATCAAAGGGGGGGGGGGACACACCTTTTCGAGGCTAAATTCTGTGAGTTGCATTTTCCCTCTCTTCATTCTTTCCATTTCCATTTGGAGGTCTTGTAGCTTTTGTGTGACAAAATCTAGGGGTGACTCTTCTTCGTCTCATTTTAAGTTGGTCACATCAAAGTCAGATGGCAATTTTGCACCTTGTTGTGCTAATGCTAGTATATAACGTTCCTTATGTTTCTTGAGTATCTTGTCCATGATGTCGAAAAGCTCAAGATTTGGTTGGAAATATTTGATCTTAGTTTCAATACATCTGTCATCCCATACATTAGATGGACCCATTGTGGCCACATATTCTAAGTTTTCATTGAACAAGGGTGACTTGTGAATAGTTGCGCTATGTGGGCAATCTGTTGTCATAGTAGGCTTGAGGAGATTTAGAGGTTTTGTGCACTTGATGGTTCTGTTGGCTATTTTAGCACTCACTCATAGAGGCGAGTGCTTCAATTTTGTAGTTGTGCCAGTTTTATGCAATGGCATGAAATGGGAGTTGGATTCCTCTAGTTCTTAGGCATTTTTGAAATGTGAGGGTTTTCGTTCATTGCTATTTGTCTATAGTAACAAGCTAGGTTGAACAAGGTGTTTGACAATGTTGATAGGATGAGTTTCACTTTTGTGAAGTCAGGTATGGGATGGATGTGTGTCTCTAGACATTCCTGGCTTGATGTGCAAAAGGAAGCGATGATAACTGTTGGGTTGATAATGATGTTTGTAGCTTTGCTTGTTTCAAAAAGATGTTGTTGGTCAGATATGAAATTTCTTAGACTTCATAAAATACCAACAAGGAAAAGGGTATCCAAATTTATCATTTGTTTGCAATTATTACTTACACAGATGGCCTTTGCTTTATGTTTTTACTCATATGCATTGCAAAATTGGTTATATGCATTGTTTAATTGATCATACGCGTTGTTTAAACGCTCATATGCACTATTTTAACTGCCATAAGCGTTGTTTTATGATTCAGATGCTCTGTTTTAAGGTTTATATGCGTTGTTTCATAGGTATATGTGTTATAACAGAGATCAAAAGCATCACAAAAAGTGTTCAAAAGGATTGTTTTGTGTAGTATATGTGCTACTTTAGGGTTGTTCAACAATGCTCTTGTTTTAGATTTAGTTTCTCGATACCAATTTACAATTTGTCTTTCTAGAAGGATTGTGATCCGCACTGGTGTCTGTTATTAAATTTTATAACACTTCCAATCACAACAACAATAGAACCATTTAAGCAAAATGTAAAACCACACGCACCTAGAAAATGGAAGAAAAATGGCTTCCTAACAAGGTTATCTAAAGCCGGTGCTTAGTGGGTTTTAGTGTTTAACCAGCTATGTTCAGATTTACCTCTCTTGTGATAGAGAGCTTCCCACCGATGCTAAGGAGGTTTGGTGCAATCCCTCATAGGACTACTCGAGGAAGGTTATGTTCTGAACATAGGTGGCTTGCATTCAATTGAGAATGCAAGATTGGGAGGCAATCCCTCTCACTAGCCTTGCTAAGGCAACTTAGGAGGTAGCCCTTCTATGGAAAGATAATTCTTCCTACTGTAAAGCAAGAAATGGAGATCACAACAGGTCTGGGAGTTTGATCACTCGAGGAGAGTGAGAGCATATTGCTACTATTTTGACTTCCCAAACACAACAAACATGAAATTTTGATTACCAACCCTTACACTATTGAAAATAGAGGGGCTCTGAGTTAGGCTATATGTGGATTCTTTCCCCATTCAATTGTGACTGATCTTTACAAAAGGTTGGGAATTCTAATCAACTCAAAGGAGTTGAAAGCATAGGCCTATTTCTATTTCAGATCAATGAGATCGAACGTTTCTATTAAGCTATGTTTGGAACTTAGAAATGCCACACTTTTAATCAATGAGAGCTAAGGTCCACTTACCTAATTTAGAGCTAGCAAAGGCTAGGTGCATTAATGAGGGTCTTCATTTCTATTGTGCACTGTCTGCAATCTGAGAACTTTTTTTGTTAACTCGCGAGGGACCTGTGAGAAAAATGATATTCGGATCTGGAAGTTAGATTCAAGAAAATGTAATTTTTACCAGATGTGCTACAAAATGCTCGTATGCATCATAGAAAAGCTTGTAAGCACTATTTAATCTAGAAAAAGCACAATAAGAAAATCAAATGCACTATAAGATGCTTTGTATGCGGTTAAAAAATGATCAAATGTGTTACAGAAAGATGCAAATACGTCACATAAAACTTCAAAAGCATTGTAGAAAGATTTAAATGCATTATAGAACAATTTAAATGCGTTTTAGAAAGACTAAATGCATTAAAATAGAGTTCATAACTGTTAGAATATTTCTCGAAAGCGTTAAAATAGAGCTTAAAAGCATCAAAAGATTCAGATCTGGCCCTTGTGCACTCAGGGAAGACTTTGGGACATTGTTCTCATTGATATGATGCCTCCTAAATGCTGTAGAACTTGTATTTGATCAGATCTACACAAGAGAATAGCAAGAAACACAAATCTACACTAGAAATGAAAGATTAGACTGAAAAACTTGAAAATAGAAAGGCTTTTATTTTAGCCCCACGGTGGGCGCCAATTTGTACACGATGAAAATGCATATTCATGAAACTTTAATGTAAGATGTAGATAGACTGATAATGAGCTATACTAAACCCAAGATATCATTTCTAGAAATCTAATTTCTATGAGCGTCTCATGTTTCCTTAACTAAAACTACTAAAATAGCTCTCAGACCAACATCTTAGTGACTATTCTAAAATGGGAGTATGCTTAAAATTCAGTTTTGCAAGAATACATGCAAGATCTATGACTAAAATGCAGATTATATTTGAAATACAACTCCTAGAATGCTCTTAAAATGATCATGCAATAAACTAACATGTAATAAATGCTGCTAAATAACACAAAATACTACTAAAATGCTATGAACTTGCTACAATGAAAGTGCTAAAATGATGAGTTAAAATGTGCCTATAGTGTATATGCCTAAAACTTGGGTCCCTTTGCTCTTGGATTTCCCTCCTATTTATAGGATTTTGGAAGGGGTTGGGGTAAGAATCATGATTTTTACCTTTGACTGGTGGATGAGGTGAAACTGAAAATATCTCATAAGAGACCAGGAGGAAGAGTCCAACAGACTTGGTTTTGAGGATAATATGAGAATTTTTTCAATTCTTTAAATGTAAAAAGGGGATTTTCACTTTTGTGTGGATAAATGACTTTATTGATTTAATAAATGTCTTATTTATTCTCAACATTTTTTCTTTTTCCTCCTTTTTTTGAATTTTATTTTATGAATTTGAATTGTTTTTCTCCTCTTTTAAAGTTGATTTAAGTCTTGTCGATTTGATAGATAATTAATGACTTGATGTGATTTTTGATTTGAAAGTCTGTTGTGTTTCTTCTAATTTTCTCTTGAATTTGCATTGATTGATT
Organism: Cupressus sempervirens; assembly: GCA_028749045.1. Taxonomy (NCBI): domain Eukaryota; kingdom Viridiplantae; phylum Streptophyta; class Pinopsida; order Cupressales; family Cupressaceae; genus Cupressus; species Cupressus sempervirens. The sequence goes on along the minus strand of CM053793.1, from coordinate 9,499,102 downwards.
GGAATTGCGTGATTTAGGTCTTTGCCAATTTTTGGGTGTCTACATGGGTGTCTTCAATTCTTTCTTCATTGTAGAGTTGATCATTCATCTAGATTGCAAGATCTTTTCTTCTTTTTAGGGATTGAGAGAGTTGCTCTTTTTCTTTCTTGAGTTGTCCAATAGCCAATTCCAATTCTAGCTTTTCATTGTCAATAGCCTTGTCAAGTCTGAATACCTCCATAACCTTTGATCTTTGCTCAAGTTGTTAAACTTTTCTCTCTGAGAACCACAAAGCTCTGATACCAATTGTTGGAAATTTTATAATAAACTAAGTTACTGAGAGAGGAGGGGTGAATTAGTAACCAATAAAACTTAATCCTTAATTAGCAATTAATCCTTCATGAATATTCTAATCTAATTGCTTGTATGAGAAACTGAAAACATTAAAGCATACATAACACTTTTGACACACAATTTGGTGACCCAGAAACCTTCCAAATAGAAAGCAAAACTGGGGTGGGGATGATACCCACAAGCTTTAGTACTGCAGTATAAAGTTGGCTTGTTAAGGCTTACAATGATCACTTCTGATGATCTACCCTGTTAGGAGCAATAAGGACTGCTAGGTCCACCTTGCAAAAGGATTTACAAACATACAATGAAGTATGCATTCGGTAAAGAGATTTACACAAGACTGTTAGGTCTACTTTGTTAAAGGATTTGACTGATCCACCTATCAGGATGAAATAGTAGCTGATCTTTGATCTGCAACTTGGCTTGCTAAATTAGATTCTTTTGAGTGTAGAAATCACCTTGCTATGATAGATAAATCTTTGCTGCTCCTTATACTATTGTGGCCTTTTGTAATTTGCTCTTCTCTGATTATTAGATTCCTTCCATTTGTTACTTTGGATGTGATACAATACATTACATATATACCAATCCAATTATAAAATTACAAAGTTGGCCACAATACAAGTTTACACAAAATACAGTTTACACAAAATACACAAAGTCGGCCAAAGTGTAGAAACTTAGGTTTTGAAGACTGGCTTGGTGAGGTTCTGGTACTTAGCATCCATTGTCAATGCTCGGCATCATCATGCACTCAGTAGATGTAGAAGCTTAGTCCATACTGATCACTTTCAAGTAGTTTTGAACTTGGTCTACACTGGCGACTTGATGAATACTGTGAAACTCATCATATAAACTAAATCACTTGATTCTTACTACATAGCTCAGTCAACACTAAATTCTCTACGAGTTCGGTATAAACTGAGTCTCTTGGTTAACACTGAGTAGCTCGGTCAACACTAGATTTGCATCACATCAATTGCGAACTCAATAAGCACTGCACGACTTGGTTTGCACTGGTAAACTTGGCATACACTAAGATGCTCGGTTTACACAGCTAATTATTAACTTTGAAGTAATTGCTCGGTGCAAACTGAAATCTGTCCAAAGGAGGTAGCGACTGTAGAGCTCGGTAGCAACTGAAATGCTTGCTTAACACTGTTAACTGTTCAATAAGCTCAATAGATGCTCACAATCTAAATAAGTGTATGCCACTAATAACTAACATGACTGTAATGTCAACACATTGATCATCATCTTGGACCATCTTTGTAGGAGATTTGACATTGAGCGAGGCTTCGTGGTCTCTTTTCTTCTCTTTCATTCATTATTGAGAGTAATGTATATTTTCATCTCTCTTTTGGAGGGGAGATTTTCCCCATCTATTTGTAAGAGATTGTACATTTGTACATGGGTACCTAACATGGCCTAGTAGTTGATACCCATCTTGGATTGTTAACTTTTATACATTCTCCCTAAGTTGTACATAATGTCTGTGTGGGCATATTGGTTTAAATAAGACATTCTTCCTTGGTTAATTTACACTTGGGTCCTAATTACATTTAAGCTTACTCAAGGAATTACATAGGAGTAGTTGGAGCATTTCCACTATGTGAATGGATTTTTCCACATATGGGGGTTGATCTGCCTTTTGTGGTCTTATCACTTTATCAACCTCCACCTTTCTTGCACAAGTTTCATAAACTTTATTACATTTTGAAGGATGCCACACCTGTATTGGACATGTGATTCTCCCTTAGATGGGTGACGAAAATGCTTACCCACCATGTAATGAGACAACGACACTTGTCATTGTCTCATTCGCTCCTTTGTACTCACCTTGTCTATATAAGCAATACGTCTGCAATATAATGATAATCTAATCCACGTGAATCAATATTCAACCCATATATTGTATTGCATTTTTTGGAAAGAAAACAATTGATTCTTATAATATTCATTCTCTGTTGTTATAATGCATTCCATTGTTTCTATATCTTGGGTGGCTACCTTTGTAGCCAAATCTTAAAAGTCGACAGTTGTCCATCCACTCTTAAAAATCTAATCGATATTATAATTTTATTTTCACCCGCCATTTATCTCTTTGGATAGTAGCGACTTTTCTTCCTGTAAGATGAAATTCATTTGGTAAAGCAAAAATAAATCTTTCCATTTCTATCCAGGTAGTCATCTTTATTATGTATGGTATAAGATTGTAACTATATGTTAGAAGAAATTGAAGATTGGTTGCAAAGCTTCTTACCTTTCATCTTATCCATTATACACATCTTTAGCTCTCTTCCTAAATCCTTTTCCACCTACCCCCATCCATTTCTTTCACTTCCCATATATCTTTATCCCTCCTTATCTCTTATCTCCCTTAATTTCTCTCTCCCTCTTCTTATGTCTCCCTTTGTATTCATCTCCCTCTAGTCTATGTCTCTCTATTTATATCTTTTACTCCCTCTCCCCTCATCACATGTCATTTCTTTTTCCATTCATTCCTCCATCTCTAAACTCTTTGACCCTTATATCTCCCTCGCTCTATATTATTTTACATCTCTATCTTTCTATTACCCCCTCCCCCCTCACTCTTCCCCTCCTTCATACTATATTTATCTCCCCCTCGTCATATTCCTCTCCCTATTATATTTATCTCTTCCATTTATCTCCCCCCTCGTCATATTCCTCTCCCTATTATATTTATCTCTTCCATTTATCATATTCCTCTCTCTATTGCAAATATAACATTACCTTATTAGGAATGGAATTTAATTATATTCTTAATTTAAAGAATTTAGTGGATACATAAACTTTTTAAACTCTCCAATTGCTTATTGTTGTGTAAACAACGTTCTCTAAATCCCTAATTAACAATGCCTAATTAAACCCTCCAAATCTCTGCCAAGCATATATCCAAGATAGAAATGTCACGTACATATACAATAACTCAATAAACAATACGATAAAAATAAGATTTCCTTGGTAAAATCTCTCGAACGAATAGTGTGTTGTCCACGGTAAATGAAAGTCATCTAATGTGTGTACCCAAAGCTTAAATATGAAACAGTAAGGGTAAATTGTTCTTGCTTAATGAAGTAGCTTTTGCATCACGGTCTCCAGGTGTTGCAGCAGCATCAGTAGCCATCTTCATCAGCACAATATGATCGCTAGACAGGTCTGTACCTCTACGTTGTGGGATGTTTTCTTTCTTGTTTTCTGAAGCTGGGCTATTCCTGGTATTCATATTGCACCATTATTATTATGAAGGATTTGGTCATTTACTTTGAACAAAATAATTTGAATATATATTGCCACTTTCATAACTACAGAGAATCTGAGCCCTCTTTATACATAAATAATGCATTGTACATAGGAATTTCCTACTGAGGGCTTCAAATGGATAGTCAATAATCTGTCATGACTTACACCTGTACCGTATCTCTTTAAAAACAATTTAGAATTTAAAAAGAAAATTTTAAGCAATTATAAAATAAACCCAGGGAGGAAAATTTATGTTTAGAACTTCCAAAATGTGCCAGATATTTTTTTCTGTCAGAAAATCTAGGTCACATTACAAGTCTGAAGTTGAAGAGATAAAGGGAAGACTGGAAGTAAAAATTTGCTAGGGATACTGACGTCATATTTTTGGAAAGAATGAAAAGAACCTATTTGAATTAATATCGTTTTATTTTAGCTTCGTCTGCAAATTCTTCCTTCTGGTGTAGATGATAAGGCCACTATTGTTAGTATGCCGTTGAAAGAATTTGTCAAATCCAAATGGGGTTGGCATGAGCTTGAATATGGTAAGTTGTATGCGTTTCGAAGTTGAATGTTTTATATAAAATTTATGACAATGTTACTTTGTGTTGAATTCTAGGATCACTGCAAATGTACTAACAATTGCCATTATATTGATTGTGTTCCAAATACAAATGAAGGATTATAAATAAGAAAGGAGGAGACATGAGACGACATGTCTCATGTCTCTACGGTTAATCATCACTAGGTAACATTTTAATATATTAGTAATATAAATAACTATATATATATATTATTTAACACAGATAAGTATATATAGGAAATGATGATTTACCAATAACAATAATGTATATCAGATCGAATCAATCTGACTAAAGCTACAACTTTAACACTCCCTCTTAGCTAGGGAGGATTTGTAGAACACATTATGCCCTCAAGTATATAAAGAGATATCATCTCAGTATGATATTCAATTCACTATGAGGCTAAATTTCTCACCTTTCATAACACACAATTGAAACAATTTCCGTAACTTTAATATAAGCCTAAACACCACCTTAAGTGTGGTCTATAATAGTAACTATGTCATGGTGTCTGGCAAGATTCGGCCCAATAGCCATAAAAAGTTGGTTATCATGGTGTCCGGCAAAATCCGGCCCAAAGAATGATGATGAGTTGATTATCATGGTGTCTGACAAAATCTGGCCCAAAGAACCATGATGAGTTGGTTATCACGGTGTCCAGCAAAATCCGGCCCAAAGAACAATGATAACACTTGCTCCTAGACCTCCAACACATTTAGGTGCCACAAGTTAATGTAGTGTATCTAGGAGATAGGTGAAACTATTGATAAGGTTGTCACCTTACAATAGTGACCTTACGCACATGAAAGATCTTCACCTTTCATTACATATCATATGCGAAATAGTAACCACCATGAACCAAGTCAGAGGGTGGTACAAAGGCCTTCACCTCAATTCTCTCTCACAGAGAAGAATGCATTACAAGGAATCTCACTTAGAACTTCTCCTCATAGAGAAGATATCATTTACAAAGAATTGCAGTTCAAAATTCTCCCTTTGACAATGCTCCAAGGAAGTCAGGTCCTCTAGTTACTCCCTTAGAGACTCTCTTCCCCCAAGGATACCTGTCGGACTCACTCTGAATCTGATATCGATCTTTCGACTTTCTAGTGATAAGTCAATACTTCCTCATGATGCACACAAGTGTAGACCCATCAAAATCATGCAGTCACACACATGTATTTCTAGACTCCCTCTGAGTATCAATCTTCTAAACTCCTGCGTTGCAAGTGTCATACTCCCTCTTAATGTAGAAGGATACTCATAATCTCAATCATCAAAGATATTTGCTTCAAGAGCCTCACTTTATCCAGCCTCATCACAACTTCTTTGAAGCTATTGTCTGATGGGGACACAACCAAAGAACATAATGGACACAACAGAAAAAGGAAATTGTATTAACTGAAAAATAAGCTAGTACATTCAGTACAGAGAAAATAAACTTCAAAACATGCCCTAAGGGCTTACAATAGCATAAATGTAGAGATAATTTCTCCTTTTAGTACCTCCTCTCAAACTCCACTCCGAACTGCCTTTTACAATGCCGGAAATCTCCTTAAATAGACCCCGGAGGGTTAAGGACTAGGAGTGCATTCTAGAAAGTGCTAGTAGGCATCCACCGACCAAATAGAAGGTTCCAGAAGCTGTGTTAGAAGTCGACGCAATTTTAGAAGAATTCAGAAACGGTAACCGAACTTCCGAGAGGCATAACTTTTGAACCGTAGCTCCGATTGACGAACCGTTTACATTTTCGGAAAGCTCTCGAAGCGCTCTATAGCCCAATTGATAGCTTCGCTCCTCCTCCATTGTTCGGCCCTTTTCGAGGTCATTTAATGCCCCTAACCTGACTTTGAAGCATTCTTAGGAGGTCTCCACAACCCGAAAAACTGCAATAACTTTCAAACCGTGTGGCCTTTTGACCTGATTCTTTTTCTGGAATGCTCTAAATCACAATTACATTCATCTGGCCAATTTACACCTCCTAGTTCACCAAAATGATGGCCCAATTACATACTCCTATTTTTTCAAGATTTACTAGAACACTGATAGTGGAACTGTGAGAGTTGGAACCTTTATTTGACCCAAATGGGTGTCCAAAAATGAAAACACATGAAACAGAAACTAAGTCTAAGTACATTTTTTTTTGGGTGACACAAGATTGCCCTTATACCTCTGGATGCTCCTGCATCAGACACCCAGGGTAGATTGAAAAGTGACCCTGTCACTTTATGAATGGTAGAGAAAATCCCAAATGGGAAACCTTAGCTGCTGAAATCTAAGTTGAGTCCTCGATCGGTCGTTCTTTCCATTTGACCAAATACTCTTCATACTGCCTGTTTCTGGTACTCCTACCCACATGATGATCTAGAATGTCTTCTATCTACTCCTTCTTAGAAGCAGGAATCGAACATGGCTCTAACACCAGCTCCTCATCTGCACCATCATCATAATACTCTGTTAAATCTGCAATGTTGAAAATGGGAGAAATGTGAATACCATCTGGCAGCTCCACCTCATATGCATTTCCTGAGTCATGTTTCTTCAAAATTTTGTAGGGGCCAAATTTCTTCATTTTCAGCTTGTTGTAAGTACCGGTTGGAAATCTTTCTTTTCGTAAGTGCACCATGACTAGATCCCCTACTTGGAATTCCTTATGTCTTCTCCTTTGATCAGCCCTAGCTTTATACTCTTGATTCATCTTAGTAATGTGTGCCTGAACCCCCTCATGTAGACGCTTGATATGTTCAGCAAATTCTTCCGCTTCAGCACTTGTCCTCTCCCGTTGCTCTATCTTCCTCAATTCTGGTGCAGTCCTTGGGCTATTCCCATATACAATTTGGAATGGAGATTTTCAAGTACTCCTATTTATAGAGTTATTGTAAGAAAACTCTGCTTGTGGTAGAATCAAATCCCATCCCTTGGGCTTATCCCCAACTAAACATCTCAGCAAATTGCCCAAACTTCTATTTACCACTTCTGTTTGGCCATCAGTCTGCGGGTGATGTGTGGAACTGAATTTCAAGTCGGTTTTTAACTTTTTCCGCAATGTCCTCTAGAAATACCCCACAAATTTAGTATCTCTATCCGAAACTATACACCTTGGAAGACCATGTAGTCTTACCACCTCTTTGAAAAACAAGTCCGTAATATGGACAGCATCATGAGTTTTGTGGCATGGAATGAAATGTGCCATTTTGGAGAACCTATCAACCACCACAAATACTGAGTCATTACCCCTTTGTGTCCTCGGCAATCCAAGAACAAAATCCATACTTATGTCCTCCCATGGCTTTGATGGAACAGGCAATGGCTGATATAGTCCAGTATTGTGGCTAAATCCCTTAGCAACTTGACAAACTTGACAACTCTGTACAAACCTTTTCACATCCTGTGACATTTGAGGCCAAAAATAATGTTCTATCAGAATGGCAATGGTCTTATCTCGACCAAAATGTCTTGCCATCCCTCCACTGTGTTTCTCCTTAATCAGATTTTCCCTCATGGAACTCCTTGGAATGCACAATTGACTACCCTTGAACAACATGTCATCCTGAATCAAATAGTCTAACCACTTGGTTCTATCTACAGCAACAGGTTCTTTACAAGCTTTCCATGCTTCAGCTAAATCAGGATCCTCGGGGTACAATTCTTGAGTTCATCAAATCCAACTACTTCAACCTGCATTACTGTAATCAACAACTGTCTCCTACTTAGTGCATCTGCAACCCTGTTAGATTTTCTACTTCAATGCTTCAACACAAATGTATAACTCTGCAAGAACTGTACCCACTTCATATGCCTTTGATTCAATTTACCTTGGCTATTTAGGTACTGTAATGTCTGATGATCAGTATACAAAACAAATTCCTTTGGCAATAAATAATGCCTCTATTTCTTTAAGGCCTGAACTATTGCATAGAACTCTTGATCATAAACAGAATACTTCTTCTTTGCATCATTCAATTTTTCACTAAAATATGCAATAGGCTTACCTTCTTGGCTTAATACAACCCCAATAGCGCTGCCACTAGCATCACAATCCACCTGGAACACATTTCTAAAATCTGGAAGTGCCAACACGGGCTATTCTGTCACCTTCTTCTTCAGAAATTCAAAACTTCTCGCAGCTGCTGCAGTCCATTTGAACTCTTTTCTATCCCCTCTTATTGTATCAGTTAGGGGTGCACATATGCCACTGAAATTCTTAATAAACTTCCTGTAAAAACTAACCAGGCCATGAAATGATCTTACCTCAGTAGCAGACCTTGGAGTAGGCCATTCCAAGATGGCTTTTACATTCTTTGGATCCATTTTGAGACCTTCGGGTGATATAACAAACCCCAAATAGACTAACTCCCTTTTTGCAAAGATACACTTCTTCAGATTAATTAATAGTTTCTCTTCCCTTAGCCTTTCAAGGACACTACGAATATGCAGTAAATGTTCTTCCAAAGTCTTGCTGAAAATTAAAATATCATCCAAATAGACAATAACAAATTTTCCCAAGAACTTCTTAAGTACCTCATTCATGAGCTGCATGAAGGTGCTTGGAGCATTCGTTAATCCAAAGGGCATGACTAACCACTCATAAAGACCCTCCTTGGTCTTGAAGGCTGTTTTCCACTCATCTCCTTCTCGAATCCGTATCTGATGATAGCCACTCTTGAGATCTATATTTGTGAAGTACTGAGCTCCACTCAAGCAGTCCATAAGATCATCCATCCTTGGCAAAGGAAATCGGTACTTGATCGTTATCCTATTTATAGCTTGAGAATCTGTACACATCCTCCACTCTCCATCCTTCTTTGGTGTGAGTATTGGAGGTACTGCACATGGACTCAGGCTCTCTCAAATCAAGCCCTTCCTCAACAGCTCCTGAACTTGTCTATTTAGCTCCTCTGTTTCAGTCAGAGTCATCCTGTGAGCAACCTTGTTAGGCAAACTAGCTCCTGGAATCAGATCTATCTGATGACTGATTTGCCTTATTGGTGGCAATCCATCTGGAACATTATCAGAGATAATATCTCCAAATTCCCCTAGTAAATCTGAAACTTCAAGTGGTATTTCACTACTACCTTCTTTATCTATCCTAGGAATCAAAGCATAGCACATATGCTGATGTTTCATGCCATCTAAAAACTTCCTTTCATCAACAAGACAAATCCTAGCACTGCTACATACCTTTTCACCTTCCTTTTTCATGGGCTTCAATTTGTGGCGAACTCCATCCTTTGTCAGAGAGTATGTGTTTGCATGTCCATCATGTACTGCATGTCTATCAAACTGCCATGGCCTACCCAACAATAGATGGCAAACATCCATCGAAATAACATCACAGAGAACTTCATCATGGTAACTCCCAATTTTGAATTTCACTAAACATTGTTCACTTACCAGGACCTTATGATCATCTTTTACCCAAGCAATCCGATAGGGTTGGGGATGTTTCTCCCTCTTGAGCTTCATCTTAGAGACCATCTCTTCTGATACCAAGTTATCAGTGCTACCACCATCAATGATCACGTCACAACATTTATCCTCACACTTGCATCTGGTATGGAACAAACTCCTCCGTTGTCCTGGTTCAATCTCACCACTTAGTAGGACTCTTTCATTTACCAAGGTCTCTCCTCTTTCTGCATCCTCTGAATGTGATGATTGTGCATCCTCATCCACATGAGCAACCCTAGCTTGGCCCTCAGCTCTCCTATCTGTCCTTCCTTGTCGTTGAGGGCATTCAAAGGCAAGATGACCTTCTTCATTGTAATGGAAACAGGTACCACGAAAGCCTCCTCTTCCTTGTCCACGTCCTCTACCTCTTCCTCTCTAATTTCCAAAGTCTTGATCATGGGAGCGGTTGAAACCCTAATTCCTCTGGTTCCTGCTAGTACCCACATCTTCATTTTTCTTTTGGGTTTTATTGCGGCCTTCATATGATCTACAGCTTCCCCTTCCTCCTTGACCGCGCCCTCTTTGTCTTCCTTCAAACCTTTTATTCAGCTTCTCTTCAACTCGTAGGGCAAACTGGTATGCCTCTTCAACACTGGTCATTCTTACCAGACTTAATTCCTCGTGAATGCTAGGTCGCAACCCACTGATATAACGAGTAACCTTCTCCTTATTTGCTTCTGCATGCTCCGCTCTAATCAAGAGTCGGTAAAATTCCTCTGTATATTCTTGGACTGATCTTCCTGCTTGCTTTAACCCATGCATCTTCTTAAACAAATCAAGCTCGTAGTCCACAGGAATGAACTGCTTCTTCAATTTGTCCACCATGCGATCCCATCTTGTGATCTTCTCCTTTCCTCTTCTGTTTCTTTCCAATTGGACCTCTTGCCACCAGATTTTGGCATGGCTTTTCAGTTTGGCCTTTGCAAACTTAACCCTATCTGGGTCCCTGATATCCTCATACTCAAAGTATTCTTCCAGTTCATTGATCCAATCGATCAACTCATCTGGTTTCAGATTTCCTGAAAATACACCCACTTCAATTGTGGGTCTTTTCCCAAACTTAGTAATGGCCCTAAAAAGCCTTTCCTTTGCATGATCCAGAACTTCCTCGTCAAATTCCCCTTCTGGTCCCATTTCATCTTCTTCGTTGTCATCTTCACTTTCATCACCTGTGGCCACAGTTGCTCCTCTACGGAGCTCCTCCTACAATGCTTGTACCTGCCTTTGGAGGACTCTAACCTCCTCAGGATTAATAGCTCTGGCCCTTCCGCCACACTCTCTTCGTGGAGGCATCTTCTTAACTCAAACCCACAACCATACAGTCCTGGTGCAAACTGCCTCACAGTTGGCGCTCTGTCTACACACTCAGGAAAACCAGCTCTAATACCACTTGATGGGGACACAACCAAAGAACAGAATGGACACAACAGAAAAAGAAAATTGTATTAACTGAAAAATAAGCTAGTACATTTAGTACAGAGAAAATAAACTTCAAAACATGCCCTAAGGGCTTACAATAGCATAAATGTAGAGATAATTTCTCCTTTTAGTACCTCCTCTCAAACTCCACTCCGAATTGCCTTTTACAATGCCAAAAATCTCCTTAAATAGACCCCGGAGGGTTAAGGACTAGGAGTACATTCTAGAAAGTGCTAGTAGGTATCCAACGACCAAATAGAAGGTTCCAAAAGCTGCGTTAGAAGTTGACACAATTCTAGAAGAATCCAGAAACGGTAACCGAACTTCCGGGAGGCATAACTTTTGAACCGTAGCTCCGATTGATGAACCGTTTACATTTTCGGAAAGCTCTCGAAGCGCTCTATAGCCCTATGGACAGCTTTGCTTGTCCCCCATTTTTCGGCCTTTTTTGAGGTCATTTAATGCCCCTAACCTGACTTTGAAGCATTCTTAGGAGGTCTCCACAACCCGAAAAACTGCAATAACTTTCAAACCGTGGGGCCTTTTGACCTGATTCTTTTTCTGGAATGCTCTAAATCACAATTACATTCATCTGGCCAATTTACACCTCCTAGTTCACCAAAATGATGGCCCAATTACATACTCCTATGTTTTCGGGATTTACTAGCACACTGATAGTGGAACTGTGAGAGTTGGAACCTTTATTTGACCCAAATGGGTGTCCAAAAATGAAAACACATGAAACAAAAACTAAGTCTAAGTACATTTTTTTTTTTGGTGACACAGGATTGCCCTTATACCTCTGGATGCTCTTGCATCATTGTCATAAGATGCCTAATGTGCCATTCTTTTTTTCCTACAAAATCAACTTTAGATACAAAGGAAAAGATCAAGGAAAAATAACTCATATAGTACATATAAAACTGCAAATGATAGATAGACTATAATGAGTAGATAAATGTAATACTTAAGAATAACAAATACTTATCTATACATCACCATCATTAATACAAGTTGCCCAAGAGATGATTCAGATTTGAAACTTTGAAGATGTCCCTTCTCTTACATTTCCCTTCTAAAGATGGTTCGAGTGGGAATGGAACATTGTTTATCCTTTCCTCCCCACAATGTGAAATTCCCATTCCTATATCGTCGAATAATTTTGCATCATATTCAAGTATGGAAGACTTCTTTCTTTTCTTCTTAGCAAGGAAACATCCGTGGGGATCAAGGAAACAAACAAGAGCATAATGTTAAAGCAAGTGTCTAATGAGCATCAAGATATGCACTGGGAATCCCTTAATGAATGCCACAAATAGAAGATGTCACTCCCACAAAACTGAATTTATCTTAGAAAGAATACATCGTCCAATGTTCCAAAAGGAATTGTGTCTGTCATCATTTCATCCTTGGTCTCTGCAATTCTAAGACGTCGTCTCTGATTTGCTAATATGCATTTGCACCAAATGACAGAGCAGATTCCTTAAGGATGAATAAATAAATTATGCACAATGATGCCAAAATTCAAAGATGCAGAATGCAAATTACATGTTTTCTATTTGATATGAAATGTTTCCAACGAGCATGTCTTTTAGTACTTCCCATCTCTTCCCAAAGGATCACATCCCTTTATAGAAGTTCATTCCTTCTCATTGGTGGTCTTGAAGATTCTGATGAGCTGGAAAGGAGATGCCTTGTGGGAAAATATGAAGTACATCGATAAAAAGCCCAATCTCTTCCTCCCAAATTCTTCGAATTGTTGTCCTTAGAAGTAAAATCACAACACAAGTAACATTACAAGGAGTGTTCATGCCCATGAACATGGATGTGGGTGCTCTTGTGAGTTTGAAAAGATGACACAGGTGTTCCTAATGAACATCAAAACACAATGCTAGTCCTTCAGTATCTCAAAATATAATGAGGTCATGGGATTGCTCAAGATATTACTTAATCCACACAATAATATCACTATTTTCTTTCACTTTCAAAGACTCATCATAACAGACCCCAATCATAATATTGAATTATCATAGAGAATATTACTTAACCATGTGCTGGGAGGATGCTAGGAAGAAAATTAATATTGTGGTCTCTCCTATTAGACTTCCTTGATATTTCGAGGAAATTAACCAAATTCTTACAATTCTCAATTCCTGATCTCACTTTTAATTTGTGTAATAACAATAATAGATCTACAATACAAATATAACTCTCTTTACAATTTCCCATACACATGTAGATTATCTTCTTCTTCGTCATTTATTTCACTGCTGCATATTTCATCATGGGTATTTCTGTCTTCATTTATATTATTTTATTTGATATTCAATAGTTTGTATGTCTCTTTTCTGAATTTCCAGCAGATCTTCGTTCACTTCTCCTTTCTTAATATTTGTTTTGACTATCACACTCTTTGTTGTTGATGGTATATTTTTACGATAAAAGTCTTAAGGTGGGTGTTGACAGTGTACAAGGTTCTGCTATTTTTATCCGAATGCTAATATGGAAAATTTATGATGCTCAATACATATGCAATGACGTATCTAAAGGATATGCCATTAGAGATATGCCACAATAGCATCCACTTCTAAGTCGTTAGCTTTAGATCTATTCCATTCTATATTCTCCCTAATGGAATCGTTACATCTCAAATAACTACGTTGACAATATCATTCTGAGATATTTACATGAAGATACATATAATACAGTGAATGTCATCTTCATGACCTTACCAGACATGATTATAGTCCTCTAACTGATCGACTACCCACAATTTTGTTGATGCGAGTTTTGTGTCACTACATAACATATTAGTAATTGGATGCTTGATACAGAATATCAAATACACAATTCCTCTCTTGAAAAGTTATCTCTCATGGGACATGAGTATAACTCCAATGTTCCTTACACCGTTGGATACTCGCTCAGTTTTATCAATGTGATTTGCTGGTAATCACGTAGGCGGCCTTACGTTTTCTTGTTTGAGAAAAATTTGGATCTTGGTGAGAAAATGGAGATGGTGGTTCGGTGTGAATGCTAGATGATGTTGATGGCGCGATGATGGCAATGTAGGGTGAATGGGGATGGAAGGTGAGAATGCCGATGTTTTGGTTTACTTCTCTAACTAACCTCTTCTAAGCATGAAATTTGGCTGCTCAACTACTCCTACTCCTAAGAATGGAAGGTTAGCAGATGGACGGGGATCGAATCTAATGAAGGCTAACCAGCGGCCCTACCTCCATAGACGCAACGCTTCAAAGGAAAGTAAACTAGATCACCACACAAAGCCTCCCAACCAGCCGCTAGGATGCTAGTGGCCTAGTGTTGACCCCTATCAAACATCTACCAAAGCTACCATGCAACTATCCATTTTATTTTACTCTTACTCTAACAACTTGAAATGAAATTGCTTCAACTTGAAAAGAAAATTTAACTATGTGGAAGTAGAAAACATGCAATAACACCCAATGTTCTTAGTCAACATGCAATGAAAAAGAGAGCACTTTGGTATTATTTTCGCAACAATTTCTCCAACCCCCCCTCCTTTACAAATGAGAGCCAATGGCCTTATATAGAGGTCCAAAATACAATGGACGGTAGAGATCAAAACAAGATCGACGATCCAGATTGGATCCAAAAACTCTAATTAGGGTTGCCACCCCATCGGCCAATGAGAAGATGCCACCTCATCAATGGACCAATGAAAAAAGTGCAAAAGTGGCAACCAATGAGAAGGCACCAAAATGGTGGCCAATCAGAAACAAACACTTGTCCTATTCTAGAAGAAAGAGAAAGTTGCCACTTGGGCTTACATAAGATGATCTTCTAATATAATTCTTCCTTTTTCTTTTGTTCTTTTAGCTAAGGCAATGAACTTAGCTAGCATTTCGTTAACTTCTTCCATAAGAGGACAAGGTGTGTGCTTCACTCGGAGTTCTGCTGACTTTGCCACGCTGTTTGCTGCTTGTAGTATCCTTTCGTGATCCTTCTCATATTCCTTTGCAAACCCAATAAAAGCATTGAGTGAGGAAAGGGTGTTCAGATGTTTCCTTTTGACGGCAGCCTTTCCTAACTCATCCAATCTCGATCCAAATCCTGTCTCACTGACATCCTCCTCTCTAATACCCTCAAAATTAAATGCCACCCCAACGTCGCTCATCATGGTCGAAATGGAAGTGTCGACGCTTGGGCCGTGTTGTGCAATCTCATCATGAATTTCTTCAAGTGTTCTGAATCTGGTAGTCAATGCGACATACCAAGATTCAACTATGCTCAATCCTCTCTCATCAACCAACTGGGCTCTTTCCAAATATGCCTCCGGTAGCCTAATGAACGCCTGCAGCTTAGGAATAACCAAATCCTTGATGGGAAGAAAATTCTTCCATTCCTCTTCAAATAATCTGAATTTGTTTTTAACTGTCACCAATGACTGGAATGTTGAGATGAAGGAGGGCAAGAAATTTCGCCCATCTTGGATTGTATCATAGATCCAACCCCTTCATGTAACTGAGCTGATACCTCTTCTGAATTGCTCCCGCTGTCTTGAGGAAGGGCTGCCTGATGCAGCTGTTGGATTGGCTGGCAATCTCTCCAATATTTGTTTTCGGCCTCCAACTTTACTATCCTTTCGTTTGCCTTCCTCAATCTTTCTCTGATTGATGCTATGCCTTCCTGAACCTCCTCACATTCCATATCATCTGTATTTCTTCCCAAATTATGTTCTACTATTTCGTACTCCTGGGCTGCAATCTCATCCGCTGCCTTATTGACTGTTGGTATAGCAATCTGAACCCTTCGGTGACCATCACTGTCGCTTCTGATTACCCTTGCCACCGTATTTGCCATCTGTTTTTGGTTCTCGCTATCATCCTTTTCTATTAGTATCATCAACTGCGTGAGCCATTACCACCTCGCCTCTCGGCATAAGCATTTGCCTTAACCATAGTGGTGTAGTGCATCTCCCCAAATCCGGATTTGGTTCGACCAACAAAGCATCACCAACGGCCTTAGACGCCTGACTTATCTCTTCAATATCAATCGGCCCATCTTCTTCTCTACTAGTTTCTACCATATTTCCTTGCTGGTTCTCCGAGAGAGGGGAGTACTCCGTACTTTCATTGTAGCCACTTGATTCCGAATCAGAGCTCACCTCCACTGCGGCCCCTTTATCACTCGAATTGACCTCTTGGCTTCTAGCCTTAGTTATACTCTCCCTTGACGGCGCTGCCCGCTGTCTCTTGGCTGGAGGTTCCGAACGTTCTTGGCTTTTCTCTACCTCCAAAGCCCTCTTCTTGCTATTTCTAACTATCTCCGATTGCCGGCCACTTCCTTCACCCTTCTGTCCGATTGATTCTACTAGACCTTCCTTCGGTTTCATCATCTCATAAGTAAGGAGAACCTTTTGTCTTTGTAGCTTTCTCAACTTGGCATTATACCACGACTCGATATGCAAATCTACTGTCCTTGTGACTGCCTCCAAGGAAGGATCCTGATGATCGTCCCAATCCACTGGATTCAACTCTGTTCCAACTACTGTCTCATAGTCTTCTCTCAACACACTACGATCATCCTCCAATTGATCGGGAATATCAAGGCCTCTCCATCTGATATCTCTCATCATGTTCACCGACAATCTCGAGAAAGCTAGCTTTCTCATGTGAAAATCATCCTTTGCATTGGCCCAAAAGTCCTCTATAGTGGGAACATGCTTAAATTCGCTTCCATGAGATGCCTTGATAAGACCAACAGGGTCGAATCCTTGCCTTGCTCTGTACCATCCTAGATGATACCACTCCAATTCCTTTTTCGCAGCCTCAAAGGTGGCCCGATTTGGGCAACTATCATTGCCAATTATAATTGAGAAGGAAACGCCTGTTTTCCCCTCATTCCTCATTACTCTATCATAGTGCTCAAGCTGCCTAGCCAATTCCATCAAAACTACCTTGTCGGGCGGGTATCTTGGAAGCCTCTTGGGACAAACTGTACTTCCTGCCACTCTAATGTATGTGAATTGCGAGAATTGGATGAACCAACTCCCAAACTTCTTAATCCTTGCTTCTGCTTCCGATGAAAGTCTCTTAGCAGGCGCCCCTTGTAATACCCTTACTGTCTTCATGGTGAATGCATCGCAAAACATCTTGTAATCCTTGTTATTGTGCAAATGAAGCTGCGGATAGCATTCATGCACCAAATATTGCCCCGGCCCATTACCAATCTCTCCTAAGGCCCTAAGTCCCGGACTCTCATACAATCTAGCAATTAAGTAAAACAGATAGGATCCCAAGTAGAATTGCCTTTGGTTTTGAACTGTTCTAAGTTGCAACTCTAAATTTTCACTTATGATCCTAGCCCAATCAAATTTTCCTTTTCCCTTTTCAATTTCATCAATGAAGAAGTACATCCAGTTTTCGAATTGCATAGCTTGAGCTAGGCCCATGATCCGTCTGAGAAGAACAATGAGATCGCCATATTTCGGCTTGAAATCTGCCACTGTAAGCCTTGTTGATTTGTTAACTCCTTTCCTTCCTTCGTGTATCCAATTCCGCTTTAGATGTGAGAAGTAGGCCTCTTGGTTACCTTGAAATGATTTGGCCGCCTGATCCACCATTACAACTGTCATGCCCTTGCTTTGGGGAATATTAAATGTCTCTTCAATTGCTTGTTCGCCAATGTTGGCCAACACTCTCTTCCCTTCGCCAAAAATGATGGATTTACTGTCTAGATCAAATCTGGATGCACACTCCATAATCAATTCCGGACAAGGCAAAGTAGGAGGAAAAGCTGCTACATGTACAATTTCGCTCTTGTATATCCTCTTTGCCAAGGGGGATTGTCCTTCCTTTAGTCTGTCCCTCATCTGTATCATGTCCACTGTAGCGATATTAGTATCGGTTATTTTCTTCATTTTCAAGAAGAAGGAAGTTTTGGGCGTCATATCCTCTTTGTCTTTCTTAGCGTTTGCCCGCTTGGGATTCTTACTTGCACTATCATCCTCCATGCTCGTCGCCCTATTACGGGATGGTAGAGTGGTGGACCAAAAGGCAAGAAGAACCAAGTAGTGCAATTCTTAGAAAAGAGCGAAAGAATGGATGTCAGCTTAAGCACTCCTTGCAACTCTAGATAATGACTTTCACCTTAACTAATAATCTTACAGCAACTTTTCGAAACCCGGGATATGACATCAAAGAATTACAAATCCCTTTGCAAATTAGAAAACAAAGCCTCTAAGCTTATCCAACCCTTGCCTTCTATGCAAAAATCAAACTTTCATATGTATCTCTTCTCCCAACAAAATTGCCCAAATCTGATATAAAAATTGCAGCCCCTCTAGAAAATCAGAATTTTGTCTTCCACAAATTTCGACCCCCACAAAATTCGGCTAAGCATGAAAAAAAATCTGCCCTTCCACAAAATTCGCCCAAGCAAAGAAGGAGCAAAATCTGTAAAATCTGCCACCTAGGGCACAAATCGCAGCCCACAAAGTGGAGCAAAAATCTCCAAAAACGCAAAAAATCTGGCCCTTAGACAAATCGCCCAACAATGGCAATGGAGAAATTGCCCAAAAATCGTCAAAAAACTGCCTTCCACCAATTTCGCCCAAGTCTGGAAATCTGCCCTTGCTTCAAATTCGCCCAAGCATGAGGAGCAAATGAATTGATGAAAATGAAATGGGA
Source organism: Cupressus sempervirens (assembly GCA_028749045.1). Classification (NCBI taxonomy): domain Eukaryota; kingdom Viridiplantae; phylum Streptophyta; class Pinopsida; order Cupressales; family Cupressaceae; genus Cupressus; species Cupressus sempervirens. Next base: position 9,480,381 of record CM053793.1, on the reverse strand, counting down.
GGGGACTCCCTTTATAGCAGCTTTCACCTTCCTCCCAGGCTGGCCGACTTGGTCCTATAGAGAAAAAAAAACCAAAATTAAAGCTAAGTTAGTGGCCCACTTTAAATACTTTGCCAAAATTTTAATTTTCTAAAATGAAAATTGCACTTTTAATTTACTAATTAACCACAAATTGCAAAACGAAATTGAATGGTGCCTTGGGGATGCTAAAAATTTCTATTTAATGAGGGTTTGCTAATTAATACATCCTTGAAGTTGAATTTTGGCTAACCAAAAGCCATTTCTTAATATTAATTTACCAATTTCATTAAATACCAAAAGCTTTCAAGGCAAATTTAATCTATTAAAGCCAATTTTTGCAATTTTCCTCTAAATCGATTTTGCTAAATAATTAAAATTTTATGACAAAAAATAAAATTGCCTCTAGAGTAAAAATCGATTCTGCAATTTAACTTCATCTTACAAAATTAAATTCTATTTCACCAAAAAAAATAAGATTTTCCAAGAACCTAAGTCTAACGAAAAATTTCCTTATTTGAAAATCATTCAAATTTACAATTAAATCCAAATTTTCAAAAGAAATCGTCTAAGTACAAAATTCACAATCTTATCCTGCCAAGTTGAAATCAATTTTGAACTTATTCGGCCTAAGGATAGAACTGATAGCTCTGGAAAATCAAGTTGAAACCGGGTGAAAAATACATCTAACCCTCTCCACTGGCCCTAAAGGCGATTAAAAAGGGGGTCCCCAAAATTTTGGGGCGATGTGTGAAAACCTCACAACAAATTTATGAATGCTTTAGGCATGATATGATTTACATACAAAACACACAACCCCATCAAAACAACTCCACACTGCAACATCATTAATATTACTTCACAATTTTACAAGTGCATTCCAATTCACTCTGACACCTGCATGCTTAAACCGCAGTCAAGGATGTGACACATGAATGTAAGTTGCAAGACAGTAAAATCCTTCCCATCGATGAGTCGTGGGCTCTTCTTCACCTCCTCCAAACTGTAACACTTCTCCTCTACAACACATAGTAATCCATTGTCTTAAGTCTAGTCTTGGAATTGTTTATGCAGACTGGTTTTCCTCTTTGGTCATATTTAATATCTCTTCCTTTGTGCTTGCACCAAAAAAAAGTTTAAGTGTTGATTAAGCAGAGCCCACCTCGGTATATCGACGAATGATATGATCTTAACTTAATTGTTCCAAAGTGCACTATAGATGAATATAGAAGATTGATGATGCAAAATGATGCTTGATAGGAATTTCAGTCGAAGGCGGAACCCTGAAGCATATTATTGCTCGCACTTTCTCTGTGGTCAATGATACTCCAAATGTCATTCTTCCTCGTGCTCGCAACCCTTCCTGACTCTCCTATCATTCATTCTTATAAAGTTTTCTTGCTCCTCTTAATCTTTGTGCATATCTTCTTATTTGTGTGCACAAATATATATGTTCCATGGTAGTGTATGCTATGTTGTTCCTTAATGTTATATTTTCATGTCCATATAAGTTAAGAAGTTATTCAGTGATGCTCAGTTCTGTAGATTGCAATCTCCATTATTCTTGTCATGTCTCAATAGAGCGTGTTAACCTCTTTTCCACATTCTCTCCATTCCTAACGCACAGTCATATGCTGACTGGATCTACGAATGGTGTGTCTTCTAGTGTTGAGCACACATAGCATTTCAAACTCCCTGCCTGTACTTCTTCGACGCTAGGTGGTTGTCCCACATCATAGCACTCGCAACCCCCATTTACTACTCAACAACAGCCTGTGGCTTGTTCTTTGCTGCACATCAGGATCTATGTTGGATCTCCAATTACACTCTTAATCATTGAATGACAATGTTTTGATTTCTCCTCCTTTGAAAGGATTGTATATTGATTATTTCATTTTCTCTAATTTACCTTCGAGCTGTTAGGCTTCATAGAAGGAGCTAGGCTTTGATACCATGTTGAATTCTAGGGTCGCTGCAAATCTACTAACAATTGCCATTATATTGATTGTGTTCCAAATGCAAATGAAGACTTATAAATAAGAGAGGAGACGTGTCTCATGAAGAAACATGTCTCTACGGTTAATCATCACTAGTTAACATATTAATATATTAGTAATATAAATAACCATATATATAATATATTATTATATAATATGTATAACAATATATATAATATATTATTATATAATATGTATAACAATATATATAATTTAACATGGATAAGTATATATAGGAAATGATGATTTACCAATAACAATAATGTATATTAGATCGAATCAATCCGACTGAAGCTACAACTTTAACACTTTGTTGTGTCAAATGTTGGTTACTGTTGTGATATGTGAAAAATTGGTTGCATGCAGACAAGGGATACTGAACTTTGATTACACTTTGTTAGTATTTGATAGGTATCATTTCGTAACTATTTTTGTGAGGGTGAGGTGTCGAAATAAACATCAACTACTTTAAAAGTCATGGGTGGTTGTGCTGATCTGATAAGTACCAGATTGCTGTATTTTAGAAAGAAAAACTTAACAGAAAATAACTATTTGAGAACATCAATTCAAATCTATAATATAGAAGATGCTAATAAGAAATTTTTATGTGTTTAATCTACCTTGTTTTTTAACCACTTACCTTTATGTATGTTTAAATGTTAAGCTATGTGGTCGTTTTTATAGCAGTTTTGTTCAACATCTTGATGTTCTAGCATGAAAATTTATTTTCTTGGCTTAGAGAATATAAATGAGTCTCATTTGTACTTGAGAATATGTTTGAGGATGAACATCTGTTTTCCAATATGGCTGTACTTTGGGCCAATGTTTTCCAATGTTAATTAAGCTAACTATTTTTGTGAGGGTGAGGTGTAGAAATAAACATCAACTACTTTAAAAGTCATGGGTGGTTGTGCTGATCTGATAAGTGCCAGATTGCTGTATTTTAGAAAGAAAAACAGAACAGAAAATAACTATTTGAGAACATCAATTCAAATCTATAATATAGAAGATGCTAATAAGAAATTTTTATGTGTTTAATCTACCTAGTTTTTTAACCACTTACCTTTATGTATGTTTAAATGTTAAGCTATGTGGTCATTTTTATAGCAGTTTTGTTCAACATCTTGATGTTCGAGGATGAAAATTTATTTTCTTGGCTTAGAGAATATAAATGAGTCTCATTTGTACTCGAGAATATTAAGGATGAACATTTGTTTTCCAATATGGGTGTACTTTTGGGCCAATTCTTAGGGGGCGGCTGGTAAACTTTGTGTCTTGTGAGCATGGGTTATTGAATATGAATCATGGCTACTTTACTATTTCTGCATTATGAAAATTGTATTTCTTGCCAACTATGACTTAATTTGTATTTAGCAGTATAATGAACATTGAATATAGCATGCCGACTTTGCCTATACCAGTCCTTGTAGACTAAACACACTGTCCATTGTATAAAACAAGATAATCCTTGACTTTGGCTTTGATTATGAAGGTTTAGAGATTTGCAATAGGGCATATGCATTTTGCAGATTTTGTGATCATGATTCTTCTTTAGTCTATTACTTGGTTTGACTGAGGTCCAGGGGCAGCAGCTCGAGTGGGGCTAGGGATGGTGCCCTTGGCACTCCCACCAAGCTCAAATTAACACCTTCAAAACCATCAGACCACCATGGAAAACACTTTGTCTCATTCATGTTCAACACGATCTTTGATCTAAGAGGACTCACATTAATTAGGAGTGTAAAAGTAGGTTGCTAGAGCCTTTCAAATTTCATAGGCAATGGAAAAAATAGGAATACTTGACATCTTGTGTGCAATACAATGGAATTATTTTGAAGTATTGCTAGTTTTATGGCATTGGTTTTTAACTTTTTATATAGCAGTGCAAGGTTGTTTGTAGGTTTAAATTTACAAAACACAATTGGCATATATTTGCTAATATGTTTATCTTGATTTTAAGTTTTTGTTTGGCATATTGATTCAATGAAACTGGAAAGCATTTTGAGCTTTGTATATTTTACCATTCTAAACACTTTAGCTACCCTGCTTTCTATTCAAACTTATCATTTAAATTCGGGAATATTAGGTTAAATTCGGGAATAGAACTGGACGGTCCGGTAGATTCTTAATAAGGAATTGTAGAGTAGAGTTTGCATGGTACATTATAAACTTCAACAAACTATTGGTGGTTGGAAGCCTAGAACTGACATGTTATACCTACTTGACCAATGAAAGATGTTGTCAAATGACATCAATTTAAGAACATTCAACTGTTGGTTCTTAATACTAATGGGGGCAGCACTGTTTCAGCACTGCTTGTCCTTGTCAAGGTGTGTGTTAGTGTCAAAGAGAGATTTGACCGAAAGTCAGGTCTCATTTTAGAAGTGTTTGTGAATTGATTTTGTTGTTTTACAGTGCAATCTAAAACATTGATACACAAAGTTTGAAACAGAGTTTTCTATTCAAAGCTTGCTAATTCATCGTAATGGTCCGAAGAAATTTAGTGTTTTTAATTGGCTTTATCTTCTATTTCTTTTGAAAATTTATTGAAGAGTACAATATTCTTACTGTAATGCTGCCCATCTTGCAGACTAAGAGTTACCGTATCATGTTGAATATCTGTTTTGCCATATTCTTCTCATTCTGCCATATCAACCTGGCAAGATTGCTCAAATTAAGATATCTTTTATGGTTCTGTTTGTACCCTAACATACCTTTGTTAGAGATGCAAATCAATGGAGTCTTAAAAAAATGAAGTTTTTTCTAATAATCTCCAAATATGGATACCATTGGTTAAGTGATCTGTTAAAAGTTGTTTTCCTCCTAGTTTAGAGTTTGCTTCATTGATGGTGGGATTAGCTTATTTATGGTTTTTCATGTATGTCTTATTAGAATATAAGACATGTCAAAGGAACGAATTCATGGACTGGGATCTTGATTGAGATGCAATTGTGGGCTTTTTATCCGTTTATTATTGTTTTGTATCTAGAACTATGGTATTTGCTTTTTGTGATAATCATTCTTTTACAATAGTTAGTTCTTCTGTATTGTGTAACGGTTGGCAGAAGCATCCACTGTCTGGAAAGAATTCATAACCCCAGAATGACAAAAGTGGGAATACTAGATTGATGTGCAGCTGGACTACCATCCCACCCATCCTAGTACCCACGCACCACTGGCTTCACTTCCTTCCTAGGAATGGGGGTCCATACTTGGAGTAGCCGTCACTTTCGTCAAATTCCCACTGACAGTCTCCCTATGTATTGTGCAAGAGAGTGGGGTGCTCTCTGTACACACTTCCTTGTCATGTCCTGGATTCATTTTTTTTCAGCTATAATATGAATACCAAGATGGGCTAATAGCATTCATTCTATACTGAACTCGATTTAGTCGTTGATTCTATAATGAACTCTTTTTGGGCTATGATGTCTGTGCTTCCCCCCTTAGAATAGTAGGGGATTGCCCTGGGTTAGAACTCCGTCTCCTGGTGCAGAGGGCAGTCATATGAGTCACTCTAATGATTAAGGTAGGGTGGCAGAGCTAGAGGAAGGATGGTCAATCTTCTAGTAGTTGCTAACTGACCATCTTGGCCCGGTAAGACAGTTGTATGTTTTCCCCTTGGTTGCCCATGCTTTCATTTTCTCACCTCTGATCCTCAATCCCGATGATATTGCGTCTGTAGATATCACCAGGGAAGATACCCACTGGTGTGCTCGACTAGATGGGAAGGTCTTTAAGCTATGATGGAAGGCCCTACCTAATATCTTGTTGCTAATTTCCCCAGATAAAAGGCTTCCTTTTTTGGGATGATTTCAATTGCCTCGAGCTCTACCATAATCAAAATTCTTTTGTTTGGGATCTCTGTTGACTTTATAATGTCTGCATATGCTGTCAGAGAATTCATTTTTCTTTCCAGTGTTCTAGAACATTGGTCTTGGCTATTCTCTTGTTCAAGTGTTATTATTAATGATATTACTTGGTTAGAGGCAGCAGGTTGTAGTCAAACTCAATGCACAACATTCTGTTTTCGAAAAGGCATAGACATTTTAGATATATATATTATTATTTTAACAGAGTTAGATAACATTTTATAGTAGCATGCATGCTAATTTATAGCACATGTGCCTGTGAAGATGTTTAAAGGTTACCAGGGATTAACTATGGCACTTGGTTTGCTAGTTGCCTGACTTTTGTATGATAACTCATTTTATGTGTTTAAATGTATATTTTCAAATTTGAATCTCCTTTGGTTTTGAAGTTGTGGCAAAGCCTAGGGGTGAAATAGGCCTCGCTGATTGGATTACATCTTTAATTATCTCATGTCAAAGTTATTCACGATGGTGCTGAGTACAGGAAGTTGAGACATTTAACTAAAGGGGACATGGGCGAAAATCTGTTCTTTTAGACTTCCCAGCAGTACCTAATTACTTCTATCTAAACTGAAAAGTTAAAACATGGTAATATGCATAAGCATATAGTAAATTTTGACTTTTAATGAGAATGGAACAGGTCTATTCAGAGTTATGCAATTCAAATGTTAAATATGCAGAAAGCTGGAGGCTATTCACAAAAGAGCATCCATTTTAGCTCCTACATATGAATGCTGTTTCTGTTCCCTTGGTTTAGTTATCACTATAGAAGAACTCTATTGCTTTCTTGAAAGTCTGAACACTGCAAAATTAGAGAAACTGAACCACAGTATGACATTGCAGATGTTGGTTTCTCTTTTATCCATAGTTACACCGCCCTGGGAGACGGGGGGACGGGGGGACAAGTTTCCGAGACGGGGGGACAGAGGGGCCTTGATTTGGGGACGGCAGGGGGACGGCGGGGGGACGGCAGCGGGGGATGGGGGGGTGGCGGAAGGAGTAGGGGTGTATATACTATACATATGGTATAGCATATACCATATCAACTGGAATATCATGATTCATGATCAAATGAGAAACAAACAATGAACATTAAACATTGAACATCAGCAAATAATAAATATTAGTCTAAACTCTATATATCAGCCTTCAAATCAATAGTATGAGTATCTAGATTCTACTATCTAATAGTAATCAATGATCATATGAGTCATGACATAAAGATGATTACAATAAGTATCATGTGCCATGAATCATGATATCAAAATAAGTATATAATGCAAACAAAAACTACAAGTCTCCTAGAGTCCAAATCAAAATGACAAATCAATGGAGACTCCTTGGCGTCCCCCCGCACCCCCACACTCGGAGACCTCTAGCCGTTTCGGAGACGTCTCCCCCGTCTCGGAGACCTCTAGCCGTCTCGGAGACGTCTCGCCGTCTCCGGCGGCGGTGGCGCTCTAAGTGGCGCCACCCGAAACGCTGAGACGCCGTCCCCCCGTCCCAGGGACGTCCCCGTCTCCGAAACGGCCCAATTTTGGGGGGGGGACGCGTCCCCGTGTTACACTGCTTTTATCATGATATGACCTCTCTATGAAGAAACTTCATTAGTATGTACGTATGGTACCATTTGTTATGAAAAATAACATTTAGTGAGGAATTCAGGAACGGGAGAAGGCACAAGAAGAGTTAAGAAGGAATATTGTTGAGTATAGAGCCTTTTTGGAATCTTGTGATTTCATTAAGGTGCACACATTAAACTTTGTCTCAAAATGTTTTATGACTGTTAAATTGTAAGATTTATTAGAATGATTGGTGGTTTGATGTCTAATTTTTAGGCCAACACTCAATGGAGAAAAGTTCAAGATAGGCTGCAGAATGATGAGAGATGCTCGAAACTGGACAAAACAGACCGGTTGGAGATTTTCCAGGTGACATTGATTTCCATGTTCTTCATTTTTCTAGCCAGTTTGTTTTGTTAGCTTAGCTATTAATATGGGTTTTTGATATGGCAGGAGTATATATGTGATTTGGAGAAGGAAGAAGAACAAAAGATTCAAAAGGTGTCTAGAATGAGATTAGTTGTACTTCCATAGTTTTCACTGTCTTATTTTTTCCACGTTTGAATGACTTGAACATTTTTAAATGCAGGAACAACTACGCCAAAAAGAACGTAAAAATTGGGATGAATTTCGAAGATTAATGGAAGATCATAAAGTAACTGGCCTGCTTACAGCTAATACACACTGGCCTGATTACTGTGCAAAGGTATTAAACATTTGGATTTTGTTTTGAACGATTGAATAAAAATTTAATGCTTTGTTTTGGCATTTTTCATTGTCATTCTGGGTAAAATCTTTGATCTGTTTTGTTGTAGGTCAAGGACCATCCCGCTTATCTAGCTGTGGCTTCAAATACATCTGGTTCACCACCAAATCGTTTGAAGATGTTGCAGAAGGGATGAAAAAGCAGGTATGAAAGTTGCATATTTCTCAGTGATTTTATTGCAAAAGTTAATTGCACTTTTACAATTAGGTTTGTAATTATTATTACTCAATAAAATGTATGTTTGATTCCTTTGATTTAATAGCTCTTTGAATCTGATGTATGTTTGGCAGTTCCAGGAGGACAAATCAAACATAAAAGATGCTCTGGAGGCAGGAAAAGTGTGTCTTTTGTGCTTTGAGATTTGTCATGGAATGTAAAATATTTAGACTTTTATTCTGATAGTGATGGTGAAATTGTAATTGTAAACCTATAAATAACAATAATACCCAATTCATAATCAATCAATCATTACCAGAAAGCTTGAGATTCAACTAAATTGAATAAAACAATTAAATAACAAAATCTTCACCATAATATAGTATTGCTCTACGAGGTGCTACTTTAGTATTGCTCTACTAGATGCTTTGGTAATTGCTTGAAATGTACTTATGTGGGTTACTCTCACATTAACATAACCTTAATCGCACAAATGATAGTATGATAAATGATAGCTTAATGTCTTTGGAGAATTAATGTGATGGATAAAGGTTGGATTTATAGGCTTTACTTGATATCAGACAATGATCAAGATTTATTGGAAGAATCAATGGATGAGAAAGATTTAGAGGAGATGATGGTTATATTTAGATTGTTGGTATTTTTCCTTGATGAGGTTGTTGTGTTTGTCTTACCTGTTAAACTTCGGAGGTGCAAGCTCTTTGTAGTGTTGGCATATGACTGGTTAGTTGACAGAGATCGCTTGATGACATAGTGTTTCCACATTACAAGTAGTGTGAGCTCTATGTGATAAATCTGTGTATGCTGGCTGTAGTGTGTGCTGGCATGTTTGATGAAGTGCGGGTTAATCAGTAACAACATAGGTTGTACACCTCTCCGTCTGCAAACAAATCCTCATAATTACAAGGCTGTCATTTTTACTGCAGTCTATAGAAGATTCTGTGTATGCTTGCAACCGCTTTGTAACATGCTAAACATGTGATTGATGGCTCGCTTGTGGTATTTAACAAGTGGAGGAAACGAAGGGATAGGAGACGTTGAAAATGCTGGGAGAACATGCCAAATGATTTATCGCATACCATGCTACACCTGTGCGTTTTATGTACAAAATATTGTGTTAAAAATAACTTCCGTATTGACTTATTTTCGTCTCGATCTTGATGAGCTTTCATTGCAATGCCCAGAATCATAAAAAACTGATATTATTCTGTGTGACCAAGACTGAGGGTGTTGGAATGTTGAAAGAAATGGCATGTGAATAAGTGTTTCCCGCTCACGCAGAGGTAATCGTCGTTCACTTTACTGTAACAGAGGTAACCAATCATGCAGAGGTAACCATCTTTCAGGCTGGTGAGCTGGCACAGATGTATTCACTTGATGAACTTTGCAATTTCTAACCACTGCACAATGGATGAAAGAAATGGACAAGTGTTGCCGAGTGTGTGAGGAATCTTCTGATTGTGCGAACTGGTCTTGTTTCCTATGTTTTTAGAAAAAAAGGATTGAGCGATTATCAATATATGCAGAGGAAGTTGAAAAGGTAGTGAATAATGACAATATTCAATATGTGATATAAGAGAACTGTGTATGTTTGTTTCAGGGTTGATACCAGATATTTGTTTGTGTGAAGGAAAAAAGTGTGGGTCTACGCACTGATTGTGCTTAAGGTATTAGAATATAGTTGTAAACTGAAAACAAGGGGAAAATAGAATATAGTTGTAAACTGAAAACAAGGGGAAAATGTTTTAGCTATCAAGGTGGTGTGTGAAATGAAGTCGTATCTATATCAGTGAGGGCTGTGGGATATGTAATACTGTTTTCAAATGATGTATTCAGATGATCTTGGAAGCAGCTGTGCATTAGAACAAAGGTGTTGACGGGTGTAAAATTTGCATGGACAGAGTCTTAACTATCCTTGCTATGATTGAAGAATTTTGGTCAAGTCTTGCAGCTGTTCATTCTTGCTGGGAATACTAGAGTATCTCTAGTCTAAAACTTTGTTATGTTTTGCTGTAGCTGTGTGCTTCTAACTCTTTTTGAAGAAGTCCTGAACCATGTATTATTGTGGTAGTGTTGGGAGGTTGTAGCCATCTTCTGTTAAGTTGATGCTCTAGCAGGTTGGAGCCTGATTTTTTACTAGGAAGTTAAAGCTCTTGTTGTTTGTATTGGGGAATCTTAATCCTTTATCATTCAATTTAATCTTTGTATAGGGTTTTGGGTCCCTCAAAACTTGTTTTGGCATTAATCAAAAACATCTCTAATCCATTTGAGCTCCTTGACATCAATCTTATGTCCAATAGAATACTGTCTCTAACCGATTTATATTTAGGGAATGCCAATTTGAAACATTGTCCCATCCGTACTGGTACCACAAGGATATTTCTTTATCAACATAGGGGCTGTCTTACCTGCATAGCATCTTACAATTACAAAAACTTCTCGAGAATACTTGTTAGGCGTCAAATAGTAATATCAACACAAAATCTGAGATAATTTCATCTTCCAAATAGACTATCAAAGGTGTTGTACTAAATTTAGGTTTCAAAACAATCTACTAGATTTAATCTGCCAGTTTATAATATCATATATTTTAAACTTGATGAAATAAAATAACATAATCTGTATCATATTGTCAAAAATAAACTTCTAGTATACAATCTCTGTCAAGATATCCTTAATGCATAAATTGCTATAGGACCCTAATAGAGTCTACCGTCAAGACACACATATTCTCTCAGTATTGACATACCAAAAGGAAGGTACTAGTTGATCAACCAGTCCCAGCTGAAAAGCCCAGACAATCCTCCACAATATTTCCATTTAAAAAATATAAGTAAGCCTTGGAAGCCGAAAACCACGGTCTCATAACAACTTAGTCATATTTCTCCCTTATTTATAAAAGACTGGAATATTTTCCTTTTTGATCTAATATACCCAATTAAAGCTTTACCACTTTGTCTGACCCTGTTTCAGACCATGCCTGCCCATATGCATAATCTCATATGTAATCTCTATGTGTTATATCATGTCCTTGATTGTGAAACCTAACTTAGTGACCTTCCTCTTTTGTTATAATGAAGCTTACTAAAGGATAGGTCAAGAAAGATCCTTAATTCCCCAACAAATTTTGTAGTAATTAGTTCATTTCTACTCTATTTTGCATCATGGCGATGCACTTTTTATGTCATATTAGTTACAAATGTTATAAGATTATCTTTTTTCATTCAGGATCGATCTCACCTCATGATGCTATTGAAAATTATTTCTCAAATTCCTTATTTCACCATCCATTATTATCCTTGATGATTGCTCTTAGTTTAGGTGCCTTTTGTTTTTGTTTCATTGATCCCAAACTCTTCTTAATGATCTGCGATCAACCATGAAGGATCTGTATGCAGTAAAAATCTTCACCTGTTTGCTGCAAGTAGAAACACCAAAATATTAAGCAAAATCAGATTACATGTTAGCCATTTCTAAAACGCAACAAACAATTAATTTTCTACTACAACCTCCAATGAGCCAAAACAAGGACACCCAATAAACCTTGTTTGATTTGCTCTTTTGATATTTTGTGGTTATGCTCTTCCCAACACAATCATATGAAAGCTAAGTTGCCGATTCGGATTCTGGTTCTGGTACGGATACGGGGTTCGGGTACATGGGTACGACAATTTTTCCCTCCCTTGTGGATTCAGGTTCGTCTGTATATGTATGTATATATGTTCAATCATCGAAGTTACATATATAAAAAGGAGTGATACTCATAAATCCATAATGGCCAACAAAATTATAAATAAATAATTGCATTACTCATATAGTTTTAGCTTACACGCATTACAACTTGACATCAATCTGAACATGATCAATAAACATAACTATGGGCTGGCTTTTACAAATCTATCAACAGTAATTTTATCAGTTCTACAAATAAAAAAATCAATCCCTGACCTTCAAATGAATTGAAGTAGAATGCTGTTCACTCCTGTCATAAACTGAATGCATTACATAGACCAATTTTGACTTGAATAATATTACCAAACTGTTGCAAGACACTATCTAAAGCTGATACAAGAGCATGCTGATGAAAAAATCAGAAATGCATGCATAGACTAACCTACCGCCCTCTGGTATTTCGTGGGTGCCCAAGCTCTTTGTGGATCTTTTACAGGAGGACCCACAAAGAACCCATTAAGTACCCCATAAGAACTAGTACCAAAACTGTACCAGTACCAGGACCTGGGCCTAAACAGCAGAACCTGGTAACTGAGTATGAAAGAAAAATGCAATCTGATGTGTAAACTACAAGAGTACAAAAGGTCAGGGTTTTGAGAATAAGTAAGAAGAACTTGCTGACATCTGACAAGATGATTGCAAATTCAAAATCTATGAGTAAGAAATGCACAAGCAAAAATTAACAAACTAGACTGAAATGAAAACTAAGCTAGAAAGAAAATGCAAGATTCAAACTAAGCTATGGAAATAGGATGCTAAGTGCTCAAGTGCTCTTGAATGCATGATGACTATTATGACTCACAAAATGGAAGAGAGACCTTCTTTTATAGAAGTTGAATAGGATTGGATGGAGGAGCTTAAGAGGCAAAAGAATGGATGACCAAGATAAAGAGGCAAGGGAAGAGGCTAAGACGAAGAGGCAAAATGAATGAGTGACTAGGATTAAGAGACAAAACACATGCAAAAGTCAAACATGAGAGGAATTCAAAATGATTGAAGGAGAAAAGAGATGGAGAGGTGGTCACCTTGGAAAAGGTGTTTGTGTACATGATTTGAGGTAATCATTAAGATTAGGAAAGTGGGAAATGATTAAAAATAAATTTAACTTAATCATAGTTTAGATGAACTTTAGGCTAGTGGACGAATAAAATAAATAAAATTTATTTTATAAAGGAGAATGGAGGGATAATATATTAAATTAAATTAAATATATTAAAGAGTATTAAAATACAAAGGGTAAATGAATTTATTTAATTAAATTAATAGAAGACTATAACAATATAGTTAATTAATAAAATCAACTATAATGTTAAGGTCAAATATTCAATAAATTAATATTAGAGTGTGAAGGAAATTTTAGGTGTCTACAGAATCATAATGCAAAGACTAATTTAATTTGGTCAGATGACATTCATAATTTGCTTCTCCTCATTCAGAATAACATCATTTAATACCTATGCAATTCCATAAGGGGTTTTAGATTATCTAAGTCAGTTTATCCTATAACTCAAGCTTATGAGTATCCCATTTTTTATTAATTAATTACTTATACCTTATTTTTATAGTTGTTGATGTGAGTTTTTGTACTACTACATAACATATTAGCAATTGAATATCTGATACAGAGTATCAAACACACAATTCCTCTCTTGAAAAGTTAATGCTCATGGGACATGAGAATAACTCCAATGTTCCTTACACCTATGGATACTTGCTCAGTTTATCAATGTGATTTGCTGGTAATCACGTAGGCGGGCTTACGCTATTCATTCGAGGATGACTTGGGTTTTTGGTGAGATGGTGATGCTTTTATATGAGTGCCAGGTGATATTGATGGTGACAGTGATGGTGGAGAATGTAGCGCTAGATAATGTTGATTGCGCGAGGAGGAGGCAATAATGCTTCTAATGACTTCTACCTTCCTAACTTTCTTAGAGTGAAATTTGACTACTCAACTACTCACTATTCTACTCCTACTCCTATGAATGGAAAGATTAGCAAATGGACGGGGATCAAATCTAATGAAAGCTTACCAGTGGTTCCACCTCCATAGTTGCAATGATTCAAAGGAAAAGAGAACTAGTTTACCACACAAGGCTCCCTAACTAGCGGCTAAGATGCTAGTGGCCTAGTTGTAGATCCCTATCAAACATTCACTAACATCACCATACAATTAGCCATCTACTTCTACTCTAGCAACATGAAATGAAATCCTACTTTAATTTGAGAGATGAGAAGAACAATGCAATACACCAAAATGATCATGTATATCCACCATGCAAGTCACAACAATGAATAGAGAACAATTTTGATAGTATTATGGCAACAATTCTCCAACATAACTCTCCCACAAATGAGAGCAAAATGGCCTTATATAGAGACCAAAATTACAACCGACGGTAGAGATAAAGAGGCAAAATTGACGATCCAGATTGGATCCTAGAAACACTAATTAGGGTTGCCACCCCATTGGCCAATGAGAAGACGCCACCTCGTCGATGGACCAATGAAAAAAGTGGAAAAGTGGCAACCAATGAGAAGGCACCAAAATGGTGGCCAATCAGAATTAGACACTTGTCCAACCCTAGAAGAAAGAGAAATTGCCACTTGGGCTTACATCAAATGATCTTCTAATATAACTCTTCATTTTTCTTTCATTCTTTTAGCTAAGACAATGAACCTAGCTAGCCTTTTGGTGACAAGGTGTATGCTTTATCTTGATCTTAGTCAATTTCATCATGCTGCTCGCTACTTGTAGTGTCTTCTCATAGTCCTTCTCATATTCTTTTGCAAATCTGATAAAGACATTGAGGGAGGAAAGAGTGCGCAAATGTTTCTTCTTGATAGCAACCTTTTCTAACTCATCCAATCTTGAACCAAGCCTAGTCTCATTGATATCCTCTTCTCTGATGTCTTCAAAAACAACGGCCACCCTAATGTTGCTCATCATGGTTGAAATAGAAGTGTCGACACTTGGGCTGTGATGTGCAACTACCTTTTGTATCTCCTCTTTGCCAAGGGGGATTGTCCTTCTTTTAGTTTTCCCTTTACCTGTACCGACATTGGTATCGGTTATTCGCCTCATTTTTGAGAAGAAAGTTGTTTTGGACATCATATCCTCTGTCTTTCTTAGTGTTTGTTCCCTTAGGATCCTTCCTTGCATTAACATTTACCATCTTGTCAACCAATGATGGGATGGTGAAGTGGTGGATGATGAATGCAAGAAGAACCAAGGGAGACAATATCAAGACAAGAACGAAAGAGAGAAATCTGCTTAAGGACCCTTTTCATCTCTAAATGATTTGAAATTACCTTTACCAATAGCCAGGTCGTCTTTTTGGAATTTAGGATCAGACTTTGAGAATTCCAAACCCCTTGCAAATCTTGAGGCCCTAGTTGGGAAAATCAGAATTTAGTTCTCTCGGAATTGTCCACCATTTGCCCCAAAAAATCAGACCTTTGACCACAATAACCTCTTCCAAATAAAATTGCCCAAATTAGGGTAGAAATTGCAGCTCCTCGGCAAAAATCAAAATTTGCAAAAATCGCCTAGCAAAGAGAAGTTTCAGATCTGCCCTAGAGAAGCTGCCATGCATGAGAACTTTTCCCTAGGAAAATTGCCAAAATGAAGGTGCTTGAATATGACGGATCTTGTTGCCTTTGGATACTGAAAATCACCAAGAAAAACTGCAGATTTGCCTTCTAAAAAAATTGCCAAACATGGGGAAGCAGCTCCAAACTATCTTTAAAAAATTTCCAACACAATGCTAATTTGCCCTAGCTGAAAAAAAATTGCCCAAAAGGATGCCAATCTACCTTAGGAAAATCACCCAAGAAGAGAAATATCTGCCCTTAGCAAAAATCACCTAGGGCATAAATTGCAGCCCTAATAGAAGGAGAAAATCACCCAACAATGCAAAATCTGCCTCCGCAAAAAATTGCCAAGGTCTGAAAATGTTTACAATTGCAAGCAAAATTGCCCCATAATGAAAATTTGCTCTCCCAAGAGAAATCGCCAAGGATATAGAGCTGCTCCAAGTCAAAATCGCTAACACCATGAAGAGAGTGAGAAGTGAGGAGAAAAGGGGAAAGAGCTTCCTCTTATACCCAACTTGCCTCTCCTTCCTAGTTGGCCGACTGAGACCCTGGGAGCAAGAAAATATTAATTAGAACACCAAAATTGGCCCCCAATTAAATGCTTAGCCCAAAATTAACTTTGCCAAGATGAAATTTACTCTTTTAAATTGCCAATTAGACCAAAATTGCAAAAAAAAAGTAAATAATGCCTTGGAGATGCTAAATATTTCCATTTAATGATGATTTAGCAATTAATGTCATTAAAATTGGATTTTGGGTAGCCAAAAGCCATTCTTCAATATTAAATTATCAATTTCATTAAAGGCTTAAAAATTTTCAAGAGAATTTTAATCCATTTAAAGCTAATTTTTTGCAATTCAATTCAAATCGATTTTGCCAAGTAATTAAATTTTTTGACAAAAATAAAATCTAGAGTCTAAAATTGATTTTGCAATTTGATTTCATATTCACAAAAGAATTTTTTTTCTCACCAAAGAAATTCAAGATTTTCCAGAAAACTTAAATCTAACAAAATTATCACTGTCTGAAATTTATCCAAATTTACACAATTATATCCAAATTTTCAAAAGAAATCGTTTAAGTACAAATTTTACAATTTTATCCTGCCAAGTGTTGTTCTTTGAAAATTTGTCCGGCCTAAGGATGAAATTGGTCATTCTGAAAAATCAAGTTGAAACTGGGTGAAAACAAATCTAACCTTCTCCCCTGTGGCGTGAAGGCGTCCAAGACTTAAAGTTTTCAAAAAAAAATCCAATCAATTTTTTTTGGACAACTTCGAAATTTTTTCCATGGTGATTAAAGGGGGTCCCCAAATTTTGGGGCGATGGTGTGGGAACCTCACAACAATAGTTAACCCTAAAATCTTTATCAAGTTTTATGTATGCACTGCTCAAAACATCCCTACTAGCTCTACCTGAGAGATCATCTAGAACATTACAAATTTTACCCCACCTTTCTATCTTAATGACACTAAAGAAAATCATTATCCTTTATTTGGCTTTCATATAATCTATAAAAATATGAGCAAAACACATATCTTATTTTTACTTTTACTTTTGCAAATCAATTCTTACCCCCTTTTTGTCATCATTCCAAAGTAATTCTTCTTAATGATGATCTTAATTTGTACATAAATAAGAATCTTCAATCTTACTATTCTATATTGCTCCATTTTATTTTAGCCTATTTGTAAATGTTTTTAAAAAAAAAAAAATCTCAAGTCAAAATGCTTGCTATTAGATTTCTTGTCCTTTTTCACTTCTCAAGCCTCAAATGGATAATTTAGACACAATTTTGCACTTTAACGCCAACCTACAAGTGTCTTATTATGTTTAATTCATGCATGCAAATTTATAACTCTATTGGCTCCTCAGAATTTGAGCTCAAATGGTTGTCGCCATTTCACTGTATTACTTATGCCAACTCACAGTTATATATTATGGGTTATTCTTCATAATAGTAAGATAGTGATTAATACCATATCACGATAGTTAGTTTCTTTATGTCTTGGGCCTCTTGCAAACTTGTGGCATGTATCCTTGAGTCATGATTTATCCTCTTATATTTAGTGCTTGGTGAGGTGGCAAATTTTGTGAGACCCACTTTACATCCGTTCGTATACCATGGTCGCAGATACACAAGACCATGTAATTATTAGGATACGAATCTCACAAAACAACAAAACACTTTTATTACATCCATATTTGAACTTGGGCCTACCAAATTCCATTTGTTAAGTGGGACAACACATGTTTTTCATTGTGTTGGCTAAGAGTTTTTCTTCCTTGGTTTTGGCTTATACCTTGACTCTTGAATGGGCCGAATGGAGTGGAAAACTAAGCTGAAATCAGCAGAATGAGTCAATGTAGGTGTTCTATCAGATACCTCTGAATTGAAAGGTACAACTCCCTTATTGTGCAAATGTTTGCAATGAATAATGTTTTTAGTAGATCAAAGAGTTTAGGGGTATGCTCTTAACTGTTAGTGTAGTTTTTTATTTTTCCTATTTTGCTAGGTATTTCCTACACTTTTAATAATCTCGCTTAGGTTAATAAAGCATGTCTTATTAGGTGAATGGTTGTGAGGTGTCACCTTCCTACATGTGATCATCCATTAGCTATCTTGGGAAGATACTTTGCTATCTTTAGTCTGATAGATGGTTGCTCCTCATTGGTTGGTGTTGCCACCTCCTCCCTCTTCCTAACCTATATAAGCATGCTACCTGACTTGTACTTACATTATCTTGTTTTTGCATCCTCTTAATGCTATTTTGCTTCCAGCATTTGCATTACTCTCTTGGAGACTAACTCTATGATGCTATTTTGATTTTGTATCACTTGCATTCATAGTTTAGATATTTATTCTTTGCACTAGTTTTCTGAGTTATTAATCTTATCAGATTCTAACATGGTATCAAAACTTTTCTATGTGCAAGAGTAGATTTTAGTTTCCTTATTTGAGAGATTCAGGGGGGGGGGGGTGGTGCTAATAAATTTTATTATAGTTTTTTGAAAAATGAAGTATGCTCTTCTCTTGCATCTTTGGATGATCTTGAGAATCAGAAAAGTTTTGACAAAAATGGTTTTTCTCTGGGGTTTCAATCTCAAATCTGACAACCAACTTGCATATTTGGAGTTTTCAATTAGTATTGCAGGTTCCAGCATGCCATTGATGGACTTAGGAAGCTGATCCAGCATTTGCATGTCATATTTTGGTTGCTGGGGTTGGTTTTTTATTTTTGGAGCCATTTTTTACTGTTAATGATGTCTAATTTACACTACAGTAGCATCTTCTGTACATCAACAAGAAAAATGCTTTCTGGCTTTTGTTCGCAGCCTCGAAAAACCATCTGGGTATCTTTTATATTTTGCATGCAAGCTATATATTTTGCAGAATCGAGCATAAAAGGCTACAGCCATACCCCTCTCCGTTGGCAATTGCAGATTTGAATGCAGTTTTCAAATGTCTCGTTCTTGCTCATACTGACTCCGATTTTGATGATTCTTATTATGAACTTGGCTATTTTTTTGTGCTCTATCCACTAGTGGAGTTGTTTTTTGATTTTCATGCATGAATTCTTCAGAAATTGCAGATTCTCAGCCGTGACTGTGCACAGTTCTTGTTTTGGAAACTTCGGAGGATCATAACTTTCTCATACGACCTCGTATCGAGGTGATTCTTTTTTTGAAAGTGCATGATTTTTCAAGTAGATCGCAGTGGTGCTATTTGTTTCCGTGATTATTGTGCCCAAGTTTCACTTTTAGCATATGCTCTTCATGAGGGTTTGTAATGCATTGAAATCAAGACCACTAAGTATTTCTTTCTAGTGGTAGTTGTAAACGCACTAAAATAAAGTGCCAAATCATATTTCTTTGGGGGGGGGGGGGGGGGGGGTTCTTTGATTGAGTAAAAAGGGGGGGGGGGCATTGTCGTGGCTGGGTTCTCTTCTTTTTAGCATTTCTTTGCATTTCTTCATCATGGATTAAAAAAATATGCCCATCCTAACTCCATACAATTACTTTGAGTGGAAATCACGCATGACAATTCATTTAAGGAAAGCTGGAATAAATAGGATAACTATGGGACTTGAAACTGAACCTGCTAAAGATGAAGACAAGCCTAAGTGGTTTAACAAATGTGATGAGGCATATGGAACATTGTGTTTGTCTGTTTCTCCTGACTTGCTATTTCACATTGAGTCTTTGGATACACCAAATGAAGTATGGACAAAGCTAGAAACACTATTTGGCACACAAGATTCAATGAGGGGTCATATGTTGGAAAATGAATTAATTAGTTTGAGTCCACGCAATTTCAACACAATTCAAGATTTCTTCACCAAATTGAAATCACTAAGGCTGTAATTAAAACAATGTGGAATTGAAAAGAAAGATGAACAACTAATTCTTAGTATTCTCTCTAAGCTAAGTTCAGAATATTCTGTGTTTGTCTCTACCTTCTATGCTACTAAGGGTGCACTTGGTACTCAATTCACCATGCCATCTCTAGATGATTTTGCTATCAATCTCACTCGAGAACAGGACAAGCTATTCCAGATGGGCACTCTTAAGTCCTCTAAGTCACATGCCTTAGCAACCAACCAATGCACAAAAGAACAAAAAGGACAAAGTAGTAACAACAATAGTAAGGATGAGAAACAAAATAATAGTGAGGAAAAGAAGGATTAGATACCAATTGCTTCAAAAGAAACTATTGATACCTCATCCTCTAAGGGTGATAAGCTTAAGAAAGAAAAGGTTAAATGTGCCTATTGTAAAGGACCTGGTCATGATGAACATAAATGTTTGAAGAAACAAATTGATCACTTGACATACATTCTTGAGAAGAATAATATTAGTGTTCCTGAGTCTATCAAACAAAGTTCTAATGAAGAGTCTAACAAGGCAAAAGAAAACAACAAGGGGAAAGGAAAGGGCAAGGCTCTTGTTGCAGTTGCTTCCTCACCATCCACTTGGGTTCTTGATTCGGGTGCTTCGTACCACATGGCTTCATCTAAGGAAGAACTTGCATCCTTGGAGCCATGTACTATGCCTTCTATTTTGATGGGTGATGACACTCCTATTGAGGTGTGTGGGAGAGGGTCTGTTGATGTGGGGGATGGCATATTCCATGATGTTCTTTGTGTACCCTCATTATCAACTAATCTCCTATCAATATACCAGATCACTCACACAGGTTTAGGCAAGCGGGTTGAGTTCACTCCTGATTCAGTGGAGATACGTGAGTTGCATAGTGATTCTGTAGTTGCAGTTGGGAGAGCAGATCATCAGTCATGGCTCTATCTGTTTTCTCACTTTTTTCCTGATCCTCCTTCATCTGTTTTGCTCACTCACTCTAATGATGTGAGTAAATTATGGCATGAGCGGTTTCGCCATCTTAACTTTTGCTATTTGCATCAGCTCAACCAGCAGAGCATGGTCACAGGGTTGCCTTCGGTTCAATTCTCAAGAGGTGTTTGCCAAGGTTGCATTCTTGGTAAGCATCCTAAGGAAAAGTTTGACAAAAGTAAGGCATGGAGAGCTTCACAGATACTAGAGTTATTTCACAGTGATTTGGCTGGTCCATTTCAACATCCTTCTTTCAGCAGGGCCCGATATGTCCTCACATTCATTGATGACCTTTCTCAATATACATGGGTGTACTTTCTCAAACAGAAGTCAGAGGTATTTGATCATTTTCAAGACTTCAAAATTTTTTGTAGAAAAGCAATCTGGGAAAGCCATCAAGGTTTTGTGCACAGACAATGGTGGTGAGTATGTCAACCATCGGTTTGAAAGATTTTGCACTTCAGAGGGGATTGATTTACAACATTCAGTTCCATACAATCCTCAGCAAAATGGTGTTGCAGAACGGAAGAATAGATCCTTGAAGGAAATGGAAAACTGTATGATTCACTCTAGATCTCTTGCACCACAGTATTGGGTAGAAGCCATTAACTGTGCTTGTTATATCCAGAACCGTGTTCCTGACCGAGCCTTGAAGGGAGTTACTCCTTTTGAAGCTTGGAGCGGTCGGAAACCATTAGTTAAGCACTTTTGAGTTTTTGGCTCCCCTGCATGAGCCCACATTCCTACAGAGAAACGTAAGGCCTTGGATCCGTAAAGCAGACCTTGCATATTTGTAGGTTATCTTGATGGTGTGAAGGGTTATCGGTTGCTCCACCCTACTACACATGAGTTATTCATTGAGAGGAGTGTTCAATTTGAGGAGGGATCTTCAAGCTCACTTTCTATCACTTCTCCAACTCCTTCTACCTTGACATTAGAGTCACTTGGAATACATGAAAGATCTTCTGATGAGTCAGATTCACTTGAACAGTCTTCTACCTCTACTTCTGATGTAGAAAGTGATTTAGAGAACTCACCTCCTTCCTCTCCTACTCATCATTTTGAGGTTAATGATTCCCCTCCAGATTCTCCATCTTCCTGTCCACTTTGGGCTAGACAGACCTTGCAGTCTGTAGGTGATTGGGTTGGGGATCCATCAGACACCAGGCGAACTCATTCACAATTCCAGGATGCTCCACATGTCTTCATTGCTACTGCCTCAGATCCACAGTCCTTTCATGAGGCTTCTGGTATTTCTGAGTGGGATACAACTATGCAGGAAGAGTATAGTTCCTTGATGAGGAACCACACTTGGGATCTTGTCCCTCTTCCGAAAGGAAGAAAACTTGTTCGATGTAAGTGGATCTATCAGACAAAATTTATAGGAGATGGGTCAGTTGACAAACACAAGGCTCGCTTGGTCGCCAAAGGATTCTCCCAAGTTCCTGGGATTGACTACTCTGAGACTTTTGTGCCAGTTGCCCGAATGAATTCCATTCGAATTGTTCTTACCATTGCTGCAGCTAATCGTTGGGAAGTACATCAGATGGATGTGAAGAGTGTTTTTCTTCATGGTGACCCTCATGAGGAGATCTACATGGAGCAGCCATAGGGCTTCCTTCAGGATTCTTCACTTGTGTGTTGTCTTCAGAAGTCTCTCTATGGCCTCAAACAAGCTCCTCAGGCCTGGTATGCCAAGATGGACTCCTTCCTTCTATCAGTTGGGTTTACTCGGTGCCATTCTGATCCTAATGTCTACATTTTGCAACAAGGTGATTCACTTCTATTTTTGGTTTTGTATGTTGATGACTTGCTGATCATAGGAAGTTCTTCACCCACCATTAAGGCTGTCAAAGTGGCCCTTCAGGATAGTTTTTTGATGATTGACTTGGGCTTGTTGCATTACTTTCTCGGGATTGAGATCCTTCAGTCTCCTTTTGGGATCACCATCACACAATCCAAGTATGCTCTAGATTTACTCTCGAGGTTTGATATGGCTGACTGTAAGCCTGCTCCGACTCCCTTCCTTTTTGGAGTCAAACTTGAGGCTCAATGTTCTTCTCCACTTGTTGATGGCACTTCATACCGCCAACTTGTTGGGAGTCTCATTTATCTGACTCATACGAGACCTGACATCTCCTATGCTGTAGGCATGGTCTCTCGATTCATGCAGGAACCCCATGAGTTGCACTGGAAAGCAGCCAAGCGGATCCTTCACTACATTCAGGGTTCTCATAATTGTGGGATTCACTATGCAACAAGTATTGAACTTGATTTGGTGGGCTACACAGATTTAGATTGGGCAGGTGATTCTGAGGATCGCAAGTCTACTGCAGGGTATAGCTTCTCACTTGGGTCAGGTCCTGTTTGTTGGTCGAGAAAAAAGCAGTCTGCTATTGCTCTGTCTTCTACTAAGGTTGAGTATCGGGGCTCTGTAAATGCTGCCACTGAGGCCATTTGGCTTCAACATCTTCTCACTGAGTTTGGTATCCAGATCAGAAGACCATCAGTCATATTTTGTGACAACCAGCGTGCCATTCAGATCTCAAGGAATCCAGTTCATCATCAGCGGACCAAACACATAGAGGTCCACATGCACTACATTTGGGAGCTCATCCATGGTCATGTCATTGACCTTCGCTATTGTCCGACTTCTGAGCGAGTTGCTGATATCTTCACCAAACCCTTCACTGAGAGCAAGTTCCTTCATTTGCGAGCTTTGCTGGGGGTGCGGGATGCTTCATCTTTTGGGGGCGCCTCTTCCTCTCGCTCGGAGTCCTGTTTTTTTTTTGTGGGGGGTCTCTTTTCTCTCTCTTTTGGGAAATCTTATGTAAATGGGTACCTCATTAGGCTTGACTTGCTGGGACCCATTTCTACATCCACCTAAGCTTCGCTTATGGGGGGGTGTTAGTGTAGTTTTTTATTTTTCCTATTTTGCTAGGTTTTTCCTACACTTTTAATAATCTCGCTTAGGTTAATAAAGCATGTCTTATTATGTGAATGGTTGTGAGGTGTCACCTTCCTACATGTGAGCATCCATTAGCTATCTTGGGAAGATACTTTGCTATCTTTAGTCCGATAGATGGTTGCTCCTCATTGGTTGGTGTTGCCACCTCCTCCCTCTTCCTAGCCTATATAAGCATGCTACCTGGCTTGTATTTGCATCATCTTGTTTTTGCATCCTCTTAATGCTATTTTGCTTCCAGCATTTGCATTACTCTCTTGGAGACTAACTCTATGATGCTATTTTGATTTTGTATCATTTGCATTCATAGTTTAGATATTTATTCTTTGCACTAGTTTTCTGGGTTATTAATCTTATCAGATTCTAACATTAACCAAAGAGAAGAAGAGTATATAACCAAGTTGCCCGACCTAGGTAGATTAATAATGATAACTCACAGCCTTCTTGATCATGAATGCATGTGAGTCATTTTGAAGCTCTGCTAACTCCTAAAATGCATTCTAATCTAACTATTGAATGCCAAATGCATTAGTGCAAGCCTTAATTACTAATGCACATTGCGTAGGAAGAGAAACGTGATCAACCAAGACTTCAACAACAACAAATTGTCTAGTCTAACTCAATATCTTACATTGGTCAAGTTCCCCACCTCTCACACAGCAATGAAAATGCAAATGAAACTATTTTGCATAGAACAAAGAAAATGAGATTACACTATGAATGTTGGTTATATTTCATAAAACCACTGTGAAGAAAGCAATAACACAAGGTTTATTTTCAGTCCCACAAATTTCATTGACAACACAACTCACTTCGAAGCACTATACAAGAACTAAACTAAGAAAGCAAAATTAAAGTGCAAACTCAAATTCTCACATAGTAGTCAAGGCTACAGGGGTTTGTCCACATCAAAAATTTGCCCTCCTTTATTCACCCTTGAAAGATTACATTTATAGGCCCTTTAGATTTGGCCAATTACATTATATGATTACATTGCAGAGCATCTTCAAGTATGCTTAGCTAAAAATAGGATTGATAGGGCGCTCATCCATTACAAAACTTAGACATGCAAGGAAAATGTAATTTTTGGCTACAAAATTAGAAAGGGAAAGAGAGAGAGGGGGTGACACTTGTCACATCTTGCAGTAGCTACATCATAAAAAGGATGTAACGCCTCAGGCTCAACATCAGTTCTTCTTTGGAGTTACAATTTTGGCTTTGTGTGCCTTCATAGCATCCGTCACACTCTTTAGTTAGTTGACACTTGGGATGAGAATGTTATCAACTCTAATTACCCAAACCCATGCATTTTTGTCAGTTCTTCAACTCTAGAGACCTTTGTTTGGAGTTTTTTGGTTGCAAGCTTCAAAACACCATCCACTGTTGTAAGCTCAAAAATCATTGCCACTTGGAAGTTAGCTGGATTGGTAGTTTCTTCAATGAATTCGAGAAACTTAGTCTTCATCCGGTCTATGTCCACCAGTTGGCTATTGTTAGTGACATGTGATTCAGTATGTATCAAATGTTTAATTATCTTATCCATCACTTTCTTCATTGAATCACTAACACTTTTTTATTCATGCCCAGACTTCACTAGGCTTTCAATTTTGAATTCCACAAATTGCCTCCAATGAAGCAATGGTTCTTGGCCTGATTTAAGGATTCCATGAGTCATAGCAACAACAATTTTCATATTAATGACCTCTTGTAATAGGGGTAATTTCTCTGTTAGGCTTGTTGATTCCTTCTCTATTGAGGACTAACGAATTAGCATTGCTTCTCTCAATCTGTGTGTGTCTAAAATCAAATTTCTCAAGTTCAGTATAAGGGGGGGACCAAGGGATTTGAATTCTTCAATCCAAGCATGACCAATCTAACCAAAGTGATTTTCTTGTTGTAGCTTGATCAATAGATTCTTGTTCTCCTCTGCACTTGGGTCATAAGTACTTGCAGATGTGTTTCCAAGTGGTGCTATGATGTAATCCATTAATTGTTTTTTGGAGGTTTCAAAGCCTCTTTTGGTGACCTTAACTCCTCCAACTAATCTTCAAATTTTTCATTTGTTGATTTCCACATGTTGACCATATAATCATGCACTGGAATGCGCATGCCAATAGTCCTAATTTGGAAATCGTTAGGAGTTAGCTCATGAAAATTTTCCTTCCTTCCAAGGTTCTACAATCTCTACAAGCACATGTCCAGTAGTTGCATTTGTTGCCAATGTTGCTAGAGTCTTCTTCCTCTTTGATTTTTGAGACACTAGCTATGGTTGAGTAGTGTTAGGATTAGCCATAGACAGAAATAACAGTTACATGCAAATATAACCAATATCAAAAAATAATAGATCGCACGAAAGAGAACACAAGACACAAATACTTAATGTGGTTCACCCAATCCCTGGGCTACGTCCACCAACAAGAAGTCCAATATTATTATTATCTAGTGATTACAATTCGCAATCCCTTATAGCTAAATACGGCCAGAAAATGCTACAATATCACCATACATTATGAAATCCCTAACTCTAAGCCATTTTATACAAGCTTTTGTCGCTTACAAAATTAGGGATAGAATAAGTTGTCCAATAGAAAAATAACAGTTGGTGCCCTTTACAATAATAGGGTCATTTTAGGCTTCGGGAGCGTTGCCCCTCGACCCCACACTATACTACGACAGGGAGTGCACTTGGGGCATTGCCCTAGGGCCCCGCAAGGGGCACTACCCCTTAACCCCATCTTATAATCTAAGGGGAAACCATGCTGAATAAATTGTCGAGTCTGATTAGGCTCCACATCACAACAAGTAGCTTGTACTATGAGGTCTTTGGATGGAACACTTTACTCACACCTTCTCTTCTTTTTATCAATTGTCTCTTCCAACCAAGAGTCAGTTGAAAGAACATTGAATGCTAACTGCAGGGCTGATGGATCAAAAAGCTTCCTTGCAATTGGGGGTATGTCTTTGCTCCTGCTAACAAATGGAAGGGAAACTGTTTTAGTGACAGAAAGAGCTAGAGTATTACCTTGCTCAGATGCTCCTTGATCTTGTCCATCTCTATCCAATGGATTGTTGTCACCATAAGGATTGATGATTGGTGTAAGAACGGAATCCTTGACTGCTGATTGCTCTTGGTTCTTCTCCTTCTTTTCTTTATCTTTCACTGCATCCTTATCTCCTATTTTTCCGGTATCTGGTAGAGAACCTCCTTCACATGTATGAAAGACTTGAATGTTCTTTTGAGGAGGTTGGTCTCTTCCACCAATAGATTGTGCTGGTCCAGTTGATGTTGATGTCGCTGGGTAGTGGAAGTAGCCGTTGATGATGATTGAGTAGTTCCAGATGCTACTGCATTAGTTGAACTCGTAGCTCTAGTTCTCTTTCTCTTCACTCTGGTCCATTCTACCCATTTGTTCATCCTCTTGATGATACCATCCATTAGAACTTCCATTGTATCAATAATAGGACCTTTAGGCAGAATTGACACTATGAGAATGTTCTTAATTTTATCATAGGTAGAAGAACTTATGTAACCATCATCTATGATATCACTAACATCAACATTTTTATCATACAATTTAATTTCATCTACTATCAATCTAGACCAATACTTATTCTCTAGTTTGGTACTCGTTATGGCAATCGACCCAAAAGTCTTCAATGTCCGCAAGATGCCTATGAGCATAACCAAGATGAAGATGGTCTTTCACATAGTTAACCGAATCATACTAGGGCCCTATAACTTCATAGTCTATCAACTTAATTAGCTTACCACTGATATAGATTCTAGTGAAAACCTCCATTCAGGGCATCCTTGCAATTCCCATCATACCCTCATGGTGAAGGCATCGTTCACCCTTACATACTCCTCAAAGCTCTTTCCCAATTGCAGATGTAGGTAGAATTCATATACCTTGGTATTCTCATCAAAATAGTCAATGCAAGGCAAACCAGACCATAGATGATGCGTAGCTAAGGCATTGGTGCCAAATTTTAGTTTTTCCTTTGTCCCTTATAATTGTTGGTATTCATTGAGTCTCTGTCTAAGTTTGTCTATCAAAGTAGTCTTTAGGTGACTTCTCATCAATTCCCAAGGCTCTCACTTTGTATCTTTTTTGGGTATCCTTTGTTTTGCCTTCCCCTTATCCCTCCATGCGGGTTTCTTGTTGTCTTAATGCATTCGGGTTTCAGGTAATTTAGGTTGGGTTGGAATGTGTTTCAAGTGTCTCCTCGATGAGAACTAAGTTCTCCAATGTTTTCGAACTACCATCTTGTATTAGCATTCCGTTTCTTGCAGATTTTGAATGATTGGGTTGGTTTTCGCCCTTGGCGAAGTTCATCAAGTATGTACCCGAGGAATGAAGTAACGATGGTGTTAACAAGTGGTACACTTGGTTATGTTATTATGGAAAGATCCACGAAAGTGTAAGTCAAAGCCAGGAAGGTCTCAAATCAAGTTGCAAAGGTAAAAATCTACTTTTATGAAGGATGGGTCTGTGGGTTTTCAGCTGCTCACTAATGGAAACAAATGTATTCAATTATGTATTTGAAGCTAACTTGGCTGGTGCCCAATTCAAAAGTCTTTGTGCATAAGCAAGGCAAGGATGATGCTAAAAGGAATTATTTTGAGCCTGTAATGAAAGATCCACACTCGAAATCTCACCTCGTAGCCATCAGATCGAGATTAAAGGGAAGATGTCGTGAACTTTTCCTCTCTCCGGAAAATGTTGCTTTTAGAGGGTTTTTGCGTTCCTAAGAAATGTAAAAGGCCACTTCTCTAAAGGCTTAGAAAATAGAAAGCCAAGTGACTTTAATGTACAAATATTCTTCAAAAATGCTCAATGGATGCTTTGGGTAAAGTTAGCTATAAAGGTGCAACCCCGACATAAAGCAAATCAAGTATTAAGTGCTTAATGAAGAGAATGAAAAAATAAAGTGCCTGAGGTATTAAAAGGATCATTCCCCACATTGTGATTATGAATCAAAGGAAAACTAGGCTTACAAAAAAGTTGATCTATGCTCTCTCCCCTGCACATAGTAAGTTATCGAATAAATCTTCATTCTGGATTCTGAAGGAAACAAGGCGTTTTCCACTAAACTAAAACCCTTGTTTTAGTAAGTGGCTTTTAATGATATGACTTGACTTTAGGTAAAATAATATGGCTCTTGGGATTATGAGTTTTTATGTGCATAGAAACAAAAAGTTTTAAATAGTTGTTGATCATGAAATTTATTGCAAATTCTATCATTATGATCATTGACTGAACTTAATTTTGTTCGTGTGGCGCCAACGTTCGGATTTCTGCATCTATTTCATCATAATTGCCTCTAATTTGTTTCCTCGCTATTTCAAATGGTTATTTATTGAGAATTGCACCCTTTGAAATCATAGCAAATAAAAATCAGAGCTGTAGATTATGATAAGCTTATAGGCCTGGAGAGTGAGTTAAAAGATTTAGCAGATACATCATTCAAGTTTTATGATTTAGGTGATCTTCACAAAAGATTGAACTCTCAACCTATCCACTCGATTACTTAGAAGTTGAAAGAAAGCGGATTGGTGGAAGCTGTTGATTTTCCCATGGTTGTACAAGCTCTAGAGCTAGTAAGGGAGTGCATAGAGAGATATGATCTAGAGACGAAACAAATTCTGCTTCCTGACCAGTCTATCCTCCCCTTGAACAACAAGGCTTTAATGCAATTTGCATTTAGTGTGCCCGTAAAGGAGGAATATTGTGACATTGACTTCGGCTCCTCTGCATCCATGTTCAATGAGAAGAAGACCTTGAGAAGGGAGGATATGCAGAGGACTTGGTTCCAAACTCCGTGCTCAAAGAAGAGAAAAATGCCGAAGACCCTATTCCGAACCAATTTAAAAAGGGAGATTGTAGACATACTGGCTTTGTTGCTTATATTAAAAAGGAAAAGAGGAAATTTTGGAATTTATTGAGCACCACTTCTTCCTAGTGCAAGCCATTTGTGTCGAAGGTTTGCAAATTGATTGGGCCGAAATCATATGTGATGAGCTTGCCTTATGGTTGAATTTAGCTGGAGGATTCAAACAGTTTTACATGTCTTCATACTTAATCTACACCTTGCCTACACACCTATGGCCGAGTCTTCCCAGAATTGAAGACTATGATGAAAATACAAAGGTGTATGAGTTCTACCCGCACCTTTCGCTGGAGAGGAGCTATGAAGAATATGTAGAAGTCAATGACGCCTTCACAATGCGATTGTGCTAGGGATTGCAAGGCTTCCCTGAGAGAAGATTTTCACCATAAGAAATTTTAGTTATAAGCCAATTTGGATGCTCTTTCATCCAATTTCTAAGCTTCTCCTACCTATGGATAGGAGCTTTTGATGGATTTCCCAAAAGACTTCCTAGGTACCCAAAATACAAGGTTCTTCTTGTCGAATTGTGTCGGCAAATTCTTGAAGTGAACACCTTGTGTTCAAATGTGAAGAAGATAGCCGTGATATCCTTCTCCATAGTGGTCGGACCCTATTCATGTACCTCTACATCTGATGCTCAGAATCTAGTCAAGAGCTTTGAAAGTAAAATCAAATTGATCGATTATGAGGTACTCAGGCCTTAGTATGACCCAGTAAACTTTGTGAGGGATCATTTGATGTTGGGATACGCCTATAGACATGTTCCAGACATTGAAGATTTTTGGACTGGATGTCTTAATGAGTATCAAACCCGAGAGAAGTTTTGGTCCCTATTGACAATTGATGAAGTTACATTATATAATGATTCTATTGATGTTTTTGATCTTGCAAATGATGGCTCCTATATGCATCCCTCATCCTACGAGCAGATTAAAGGCACTCCTATTTATCTACCCCGCCTGTAGATCCTGTCATCGATACCATGGAGGTTGTGATGCACGAAATCATCAAGAGGATAGACAAGTGGGTAGAGTGGACTCAAGTGAGAAAGAAGAGAACGAGAAGCATTGAATCCATTACTGGAGTGACTTCCAGAGCTGCTCAATCAGCTACAACGACCTGTTGTCCTGCATTTTGTCACCACAAAATGCAGGTAACAGTACAAAACTTTTTCAAATTAGTTTCGCATCTCACTAAGTTGAATTTGATATTCAATTGCTTAATGTTTGTCGATCAATCAAC
Source organism: Cupressus sempervirens (assembly GCA_028749045.1). Taxonomy (NCBI): domain Eukaryota; kingdom Viridiplantae; phylum Streptophyta; class Pinopsida; order Cupressales; family Cupressaceae; genus Cupressus; species Cupressus sempervirens. The sequence continues at coordinate 9,449,216 of CM053793.1, read as the reverse complement.
TCCAATTCATATATCAAATTGTTTTATTGAAGGCTTTCGTCAAGTCTTTTTCATTTTTTTGTGTGTCAAGCCTATGCTTAATTTTTTAGGCCTTCATCGTCATTTTCTTTGCTTTTTAGTGTGCGTTTGTTGGGTTTCAGTCCTTTGGTTTTGCTCAAGTCATGGCTTTCGGTTTCCCCTTCGATTTGATCTAACCTAGAGCATAATCAGAGTTGTCAATCAAGAGATATGGTTGTTTTAGTGCCCCAAAAGTGAACCTTTTTAATGCAACAACACGAATTAAAAGTATCATGTTATATTTTTAATTTGACATTCACTATATGAAAAATGTAACTTAAATTCATTATATGTTATGTTTTTAAGTTACTTTATCATTTAAATTTTCACTTAAAGTAACTATAGTGCACTTTATGTTATATTTTTAAGTTGAGTTTAGTGACTATATTAACTATATAGTTCAATTTAATTTTTAGCATTTAAATCAAATGCTCTAGTAAACATTACTTTTTAAATGATATTTACATGTTATATTATTAATATGATATGTAAATATAATTTATGTCTCACTTAAGTAATATTTTAATAAATTTAAATTAACATGTGCTTATTAAATCACTTAAAAATCATCAAAAGTGGACATTTTATATGTCATTACATGTAAAATCCATTAAAAGCGAACATTTTATATGTCATTGCATATAAAATTCAACTTAGAAACATAAATCCATCAAAAGTAGACCTTTTTGATGCCATTGCATATAACTCACTTGAAATGTGCAATGACATAAAAAAGGTTAGTTCTATAACTTAAATATGCTATTGCACTCAAAATGTGAGCTTTCACTTAAAATATGCAATCACCCCAAAAAGGTGAGTTTTTAAGCTAAATGCATATTTTAAAATACACAATCACCCCCAAAAGGTGAGTTTTTAAGCTAAATGCATATTTTAAAACATGCAATGCCTCCTAAAAGGTGTGATTTGCATATTGAAGAGTTTTTAAAACATGCAATGCCTCCCAAAAGGTGTGATTTGCAGCTTAGCATATTTTTAATATATGCAATGGACACAAAAAGGTGTGTTTTGCACTAAAAGTTCTTGTTCTCGCTCCCAAAAAACCCATTTTTGGAAGAACATATGCAAAGATCCTCCTAGAACCCGTTTTTGAAGATTGTGGGAGATTTACTTCATGGTTTTTCATGAAATCTTCTCTACTAGGGTCATTTTTGCCTAGCCATGGGTTTTCAAGCAATGAACATCGATTTATCTTGCTAAAAATAAGTTTTTTTCAAACTTCTTCCAAGGGCACTTTTTTTGAAAAATCTTCGAAATACTCCATTTTGGCTTACATTTTGGCCCAAAGAGGATTCAATTTGGCATTTTAAGTGTTTTAAATTGCATTGTGATACACGTTTTGGCTATTGGAAGCCAAAACATTTTGATCTCTCACCTTGAAGAATCTTGTTTTTGACCAAAAACGTCCCATGTGCATGCAACCAAAAACGTTGGGATTTAGAGCAAAGATAGGGCACGTTTTTGACATCTACCATTAAAAACACCTCATTTGCTGCCTTCTCCATTTCGAAATTGCAAAGCTTGAAAGAGTCCAAGTGTTTTTGAAAAAAAATTCAACTTCAGAGCATTTTCCTCCATCATTTTTGGCACTTAATCTTCATGTAAGTGGACATTTTATTTCTTGTTTTAATTATTGTTTATCTTGCTGATTTTATGCACATTATTTCTTAATGATTGCCACTTGTTGAAATTAATACCATGGAAAGTGCATTTTTCCTTTAAAAATGATGAAAATGTTTATTTTCATGTTTTTGGTTTTTCCCCAAACTCCAAATTCGAAATTGCATGTTGAAGTGCTTTGCATATTATCATGTTTGAGTCATTTGCCAAAGGTACGTTTTTCTTTTGAAGTTTTTTGTTTTTTGTGTGTTTTCTTTCCGATTTTCTCCACTTTGGAGAAGTTACAAGTTCTTTCCCAAGAAGTTGTTCTTGTTTCATTTCATGCGAAAGGATCATCACTTTCCTTTTCCTTTTCTCGTGTCATTACACATTTCATCTCATTCGTCATTCGCACTTACATGTAAGCTCATTCTTCATCCACATTTGTATGTCAGCTCACTTTCCATTCCTCATTACATGTTGCATTTACATGTAATCCATTTTTCGTGTAATGACATCTTGAAAGCCCAAGTCACTTTTAAAAGTCAAGAGTTTTCATTAACATGCATTCCCATGCATTTCACTTTCATGTTTTAAAGCATATCCATCCTTCCAAATCTGACTTTGACCCTTTCCATCCAAATACATTGCTTTTCAGTTCATTTACATCCATCACATGTGTTTCATGAGTATCTAATCCATACTTCAAACACTCATCCATCATGGATTCATCATTGTAACTCAAATCTCAAAGCTTTCATGGATTCAATCCCATTGAAACTTTCATGTTGTAGCAAGTCAAGCTATGGCAAAATTTCTATAAAGAATGAAGACACCCAATAAAGAATGTGTGCTTCAAAAATGTGATAGTTCATTTGGTCTGCATTTTCCTGATGGTTGTTTTAGAACCTGAGTTCGTGTGGAAATACGTCAAGCACTTTGTTTAAAAAAGAAGACGAGGGAGTTAAAGGTGTTGATGGAAAGTTATTCCAAGTTTACATTCGGACATCGTCAATAAGGTTTTCAAAGTGTTAGAGAATGCAAAATGTGCCAATCTACAAATGAGAATGCATGACAACTTGAACGAGAAAAGCTTGATCACATCAAGATTTTAAATGACAGTGCACAATTCATTAAAGAGAGTTAGATGTTATCAAAAGACGCAAGACCATGGTTATCAAGCAGTGACACAAAATATAGGAACTCCTAATTCTGTTATCATTTGGGATTGCATCGCCAAGTACAAGGCCTTTCAGGATGACCCTTAGGATTGTTTCAGTTATCTTCCGTCTTTCTTCTTCTTCTTTCATGTTTGTAATTGAAGAGAATGTATTACATGAAAATGTGTAATTACATGTAATACAACTTACATGTGTAATTACATATAATGCGAGTTGCATGTAACCTAATAATTTTTCTCATTAGTTAGACTAGGTCAAAGTTGGTTGAGTTGCTCCTACTTTTTTCTCCATTTTTTTGTCAACTCCTGTGCCTATATAAAGGAGTGCCCCTTCATTGTAAAATTCATCTTTTGTTGTATAGAAAGCTCTGCCAGACTTGTGCAAGCATAACTTTGATTGTGTGGTACGAATTTGGGAGAAAAGTGAATAAAAGAAGCAATTATATTTTAAAGCTTTGATTGGAAGCAATTGTGATAGAGCAAATTAGAAGCTTTGACTATAATTTGTGTCTATTGTCTTTAATTCATGTTATTATTGTGTGTTCAATAATATAGCATAGTGATTTAAGAAGCAATTAGAGTTGAAGTTTTGACTGGGAGCGGTTGTGGCAATACATAGACTAGAACCTTTGACTATAGCTTGTATTACCATCTCAAATTCATGAAAAATAGTTAGAATTCCCTACTTCTGGAAGTCTTTGTGTCCCAATGGTAGAGGTTATTCTTATAGAATAGGCTAAAACAAGACTTAGAGCCAAACTGGTATGCTTTCAGCTAGCCTTTGAGTTAGTGTTGGTTTATCGATATCACCGTTTACAACTTTAGATAGAAGTGTAGTTTGAGGGTTCATCTTGCCCATTACTCACTCCGTGGGTAAGTGGATTCTTTCTTGAAAGCTAAGAGGAAAGAATATTGGTAACACCCCTTACAAAATCTCTCAACTTCTTGTTTACCTTGAGTCGATCCATGGAACGGTAAGAAGGGGGAGCCTTCCCTTTAAGGTAGGAGAGACTCTGTCTCACACGCTATGGCTGGTCATCCTATTTTGCGACTAGATTTTTACCCAAAACAATCGATTGCAAAATATCCACCCAACACGACTTCCACCACTTCAACATCTGTAGGCCCAACTCAATCTATAGGCCAAGGAGGAGACCAACCCTCAAAGAAAAATGTTCCAATTACCCCCACTTGTGGAGGTGGATCTCTTCCGAATACAGGAAGAGTTGGGGAGAAGGAAGGGGACAAGGGGAAGAAAAAAGAGCAAGAACAAGAGAAGTCAATAGCTAAGCTTGCCTCTCCTGTCCAAGTCATCAATTTGGATGGTGACACCAACTCCATGGATGGCCAAGAATAGGATACAACACATTAAGGAGATACTTTCTGCCTTCCCTATTGTTTGTCAAAGCAAACAAACTCCCCCAGTCCCAAGGAAGCGCTTTGATCCTACTACCCTGCAATCAACACTCAATGTCCTTTCAACCGACTCATGGTTGGAGGGAACCATTGATCAAAAGAAGCGGAGATATGAAGAAGCAGCCCCATCAAAGGACCTTATCACACAGGCAACTTCTTCTCAACCACCATCGAAGAAGACAAAGAAGCAAAAGTTTGTAGCAGCATTGGCTACTGATCCTTCTATTGGCCACATGTTGATGGAGATAACATAGCCTCAAAAGGAGGGAAAGTTCCATGAGCTCACTACAAATGACTTCTAGATTAGAATAATGGACCTTGGTATCCCTGTTCATGATTCCATGGTAAATATATGAAAGTCTACTAATGAAAAGATTGAAAACAGGCTAGAAGAGTTGAGAGTGGAGAAAGAGGTGCTCAAGGCCTCAAACAAAGAGTTAATGGACTACATTAGATCTGCACTTGGAAGCACTACAACTAGTGCATTTGACCCAAATGCAGAAGAGAATAAGAACTTGCTTATGAAGCTGCAACAAGAAAGGCAATTTGGGCTAATTGGCCGAGCATGGGTTGATTAGATGAAGGCACAAGGTCTCCCACTCATTGAGAATTTGGGAAGTCTACTATTAGATGCTCACAAGTTAAGGGAGGAAACTTCCAGTCATCAAATTACCATGCAAAATGCAACAGATAGAGTAACAAAGCAATTGGCACTATTGCAAGAAGTGGTGGGTATGAAGACCAATGTCGTCATCTCCCATGGGATCCTTAAAAAAGGTAAAGAGCCATTGTTTCATTAGAAACAATCTTTGGAATTTATAGTGGAAAGCTCTCCAAGATTTGCAAATGAGCTTAAGGATGTGCATGACTTGGTGCAAAAGGTCATAGAGAAGCTCTTTGAATACTTGAAAGTGCTACACACAGAGTCCTATGTGTGTGCAAAGGGCAGATTAGTAAATATTGAGAGGATGAAGACCAAGTTCCTGGCATTTGTTGATGAAGTTGTTGATCCACTCAATTTCCAGATGTCAAAAATTTGGGAGCTTTCATCAGCTGATTCAATCTTAAGGCGTACATTAGAGAAGTTCCAATCAAAGTCAGCCAGAGCGGATGAGTTGACAGAAATGCACGACTACTGGATGATTTGAGATGACAATTTCATCATCCCAGGCATTGAGGAGCTAGACAAAGTAACAAATGCAATGAAGGCTTATAGAGCTAAGGCAACTACTCCTAAGAAGGCATGATGCTCTGACATTCTTCCTGACATCTAACATTCCCTCTCTTCTCTCTCTTTTTGTAGCCATTTATGATATTCTCTCAATAAGCTTGGTCTCTATAACAAACAATGATTCAATCACGTCCTATTTTTAGTTTATTCTGTTCATAGATGCTTTGTACTGTAATCATCAAATGTAACTGGCGATTTTGAAGAGGCCTATATGTGTAACCTTTTGAGAAATTAATAAGATCGGCAAAATTATTTGTGGGCAAACCCCTGTAGTTAGGACTACTATGTGTGACTCTAAGTCTACTTTGAATTATGTTGTTCATTTAGTTACTGTATAATATTTGGAATGAATGTGTTGTTGTTGAAAATTGAATGATTGCAAGTAAACTTGGTTTTATTTCCTTCTTTCAGTGGGTTGTAAGCTTTACTCTCTTCAACATAAACACTATTTTGTTCTTTGTGCTATACATTGTAGTTTGTATGTGTAGTTTAGTTCATTGTATGAGAGGATCGGAATTTGATTAATGAAGTAGCTGAAAAGGGGACAATTTGGGTATTGTCAAATATCAACTAACTCAACAATTCGGGAATTGCCCATTCTGTCATTCCTTCTACTCTCTTGTTGTTGTAGTAAGTATTGCATGTTTCCATCTCTACATTTAAGTAAGAATAGATTGCATTTCATGAGTATCTCTAAAGTTGCCTAGGTTGTTTGAAGTAATAAACAATTTGGTTATTGACCTCTTCTGCTCTCTAGTTAAGAGCCTACCCCCGAAAACTTAAAAACCAAATTCATTGCAAATCTTGCACCTAAAGAGAGTTGTACCTTTCAATTCAGGGGTCTTTGATAGATTACTACATTGACCCATTCTGTTGTTAACTTCTTTATTCTCCACAAGCCATTGGGCATTTAAGAGGCAAGGTATAAACCAAAGAATTAAGGGAGACAAATTGTTAACAAACAGGCATAAATCAGATAGGAAGACATATAGAATTGCTTAAATCCCTTCGACGATCTTAGCCATGAAGTGAGCTCATCACAAATTATATGAGCCCAATCTATATGTTGTCCACCATCACAAATGGCTTGAACCAAGGAGAAGTGGTGTTCTACAAAATCCAAGATCTCTTCTTTTCCATTCAATCTTAGGAACAGAGCCAAGATGCCCACAATTTTCTTTTTTAGATTAGTATCGAAGAGTCTTAGGCATTTTGCTCTTTTTGCCTCAAGGAGTCTAGAACCATGTACTTTGAATATCTCCTCTCCTCTGAGTTTTCTTCTCATTAAACATTGATGCAGAAGAACCAAAATCTATGTTGCAATACTCTTCCCTTACTAGAATCCCAAAGGCATACTGTATCAACTCTTTGTTTACTGAAAGAAGAATAGAATGACCAGGGAACAAGATTTACTTTGTCTCCGGGTTGTACCTCTTGATACATGCTTTCACTATCTCCGGTGCCTGAACAACCATGGGAAATCTAGCGGCTTCAACTAATCTGTTCTCCTTTAGCTTCTGTGTAATCAGATGAATGGGTTGGGCGTTCAATCTTCCCTGTAGATCACCTAAATCGAAGAATTTGAGGAACATATCCATGTAATTCTTTAGTTCATTCTCTAGTCCAACTAGACGATGATACCCAGCTTTTCTAACTGCCATTACCATATACTTCACACAAAAGAGCAAACACTTAACAAATTTGTAGAAAATGATCGTTGCAAATTGTGGAAATTCGTTCGGTGAAAATTCGATCATATAGATTGGGGAATTTGAACGTTGGCATAACGACCAGATTTGCATTTAATCGGGTAGATCAACGACTCTAAAAATGATATTATTCGTACCCATATGATGGATTAAGAATTTAGATACATAAGACCTATTTTAATCTCTTGGAGTAGCGAGATTATTTCCTTCCCGATTCCCTTCATATTTAAGCTTTTTGAAAGATAACTTCTTTCTTATGGAGTCCATAACATAAGCATGCACTTATTAAGCATTAGGAAGAAAGCATTATCTTACTTCTCCGCAAGCCTAGGCTTACCATGAATTTCTCTTTATTCAAGCGCGCAACGTGCATACTTCTCCTTTAGTGCCAGAAACACTTTGTTACTTTCTTTTTTGCACAAGGCTTTGTCTCTACTTTCTCAACTAACTTCGAGAAGCCACGATATAAATTCTTCGCCTAACACACTTGTATAGTGCTTTTTTCCTTGCATCGGGCTCAAACCTGGCAATCTACTCCATCAAAGGCATTTTAGCTAGCATTGTTGTAATATATTCTCACATATGGCCTTGAAATCTTTCGTCTTTTATAAACTCCGGGAGGCAAGCTTCGCGGTTCCTTCCTTAGTTGGAAAAAGTAACATGGCAACAGAGTCTTTCCGAAACATTTTGGTAAAATTTCCATCACTCATTTACTTTTCCCTCTGGGCTTCTAGATGAATCGCTAATCATAGATTTTCATTTTTAAAACATGAAATCGAAGGCCCAGATTATTTTTTGATATTGCACAGGATCATTGTACTCTAGTGGGATAACATGGGTTGTCAGATCTAATTATGACGTTAAGCTTCTTCTTATGCACCAGAAAGATATTTGAAGGCTTTCCTTCCAATGGGGAAGGCACTCGAACAGACGAAACTCTGTCTTGACGTGTGGAATGGGAATTTGGGTTCAATTTTGTACTCTAATAGTTCCATAGCTTTAATTTCATACTTCACTAATCATTCCATCATAATTCAAACTGAAAATATATTTGCAATGCATCCATTGCTCCGATATTCATAATTCATTTTGATGAAGTTTGCCAGCGATGAAAAAGCAACAGAAAGGTCAGAATTTGGGAGAAACACTTGCTTGCAGATAGTGAGATGTTGCAGAACCAAACTAACGACTTCCTTCTCATTAGGACGACTCTCAATCAGAAAACTACCCAAACCTAGGTCACCTAAGACCATGACACAGATGAATTGCAAGAACCCCACATAAAGGTGTAGGGAGGCAATAGAGCAAAGAAATCCTAGAAATATGGAAAGAGGGAATCTTATGGTGTTTGATGAGAAGAGGGTCATCTAGGGGCCACCTGGACATGGACTTAGACACTCATGGTATTGAAAATTTACCAAGCTAGGAGCTTAAAAGGTATGGATTGAAAGTCTGGCAAAAGTAAGACTCGAGTTATGATATTCAACTGATTGAAGAGTTCTAATCTGCACTTTTACTTTCAGGGACATGAGATTGAGATCACCTCTTCTTACACATACCTCGGTGTCAAGTCCTCGGGACATCGCTTCAGTATGAGGTCGACCATCCAAACCAGAGTTAACAAGGGGATGTGCTCCCTTGCTATGCTCGTGCCTTTTGGACTCCTTGGTTAGACATATGGTACTTTATGGTTCAGTGGTATGGGGACTGTCTCTTCTTGACTCAAATTGGGCCTCTATTGAATGTGTTTAGACTTTGCTTCTCCAACGCATTATCAAATGCCATAGATTCGATCCCCATGGCATTATTATGGCAGAATTCAGGGCTCATCTTTCAAACTGGATGTCATTTTTGATCTAGTTTGGTTTCTTTACCAGCTACGTGGCTTTGCAGATTTCATGGATGGTCATCACAGATATGCTCACTTGGCCTATTGCTCCTCTATTGTCATTGTTGCCTTGGATCCCTCTCCTAGAGGTCAGTGTTGGTTCGCTCAGGTGACCTCTTTGTTGAGCTCAATAGGGATTGATATTGACCACCTCCCTCCCTTCCAATTTTCACTGGATGCTCCCGCTCATCTCCTCCTGTCACTACAGGAGTTGAATGGGCATGTCAGGGTGGACATTTAGAGACAATATATCATTGTGACCTGGAGTAACCTGGTTGGGGGGTTACGTCCTAAGATGACCTTTTACGTTGAGCACTTCTTGGTTATAACTAATGGGATTATTACATGACCTAGCTACTTGTCGCGACGTTGGTGTCATGCCTTACGCATCTCCCTTGGATCTTTCAGAGTTGGCTCCCACCGGTTATAGATCTAGACTGATCATCATATGGACAAAGAGGACCGGATTTGTCGCTTGTGCTCCTTGTTTGAGGCTGAGACTGAGACCCATTTCATCTTTTGCTACCCGTCCTACTATGAGATCAGAGGGAGATTCTATTGTCTATTCAAAGAGTGCAGTTCCTTTGCGGCTTTCTTTGTGTACACATATCAGAAGTGTCTAACGCTCTATCTCAAGGAGGCAATGCAGTTTCGGGACAACAATTTACAGAGCTTGACCCCCCAGAAAGCCTCGAATCAACTCCAAATCACCACCTTCTTCTCCCCCTTGTCTTTGATGCTGGGGGTGAAGTGGATGTCCAGTGCCTCTAGTACCCCCATGGCTGGCCACTCCAAATCAGTGAGACCCTGTACTAGGTTTACTCTTACTCTTCAGTGGCACCAATCCCTCAACTTGTAGTGACACCAGAGTTCATTCCTGCCCAGAACCGTCTCGTTCGGTGTTGGATTTCTTTCAGCGGAGGAAGCATCCCTAGCTCTTGCCTCCTTCATTGCTTTATTTCTTTTGTTTCTCGCTTGCTCCTTCCCATACACCATTTGGTGTCGTGTTGTCCGCTGCTTCTTTGGTTGTATGTTCTCAGTCCCTTAGACCCTTGGTCGTCTTTTGTTGGACATTAATAGATTTATCTTATCTTTTTTCTAGTCCTTGGTACCTTATGACTGGTGATTAACTTATCTCACTTTATTATGTCACCACAACATCCTCCCACAAATCATTTTGATTGCTACTTCGCATATCCTTAGTTTGAAGTAGAATGCGTGTTTTACAAAACAACGATGCCTTCGCTACTTAACATTTTTTATGAATTCAATGAAACTGTACTCTTGCAAAGCTATGAAATGAATGGAAATTAAAGGTTTTATTAAGAATATGAATTTGTATATTAGCATGGTTGGAGACATGACTCCAAGCTTATGTTTTGCATTCTTGATAGTGTTTTGTCATTGATGTCAACATACAGGTTATTCTGTGAAGGCTGGCAGAGCTATAGAGGAAGAAGCATTTGGTGCGGTTTGAGTATTGAAGATGAACTTATTCACACATGAGGTTATGTTCTATATTATGTCTAGATGCTACAGTTAAGAGCGCATACGAAAATATGAAGACTGGACAAAGTTATGAAGATTTTAGTAAAGACAAATTTTAGACAATATTTCTGGAAAGCGGGTATTGTTGTTTTGATTTTATTTTCTCACAGTAATGGAATTGAATTGAGCGGAGTGAGACATAGGTTGAAGACATGTTAGAGATGCCTTGGTTTAGAGGGCATAATCTGAAGATCATCGAGTGAAAAGTTATGAAGACTGTGAGCCGACTGTTTGTGTGTAATCTTGGATAAAGTATAATGTAACATGTATTGTAATATATTAAGATAGTCCTATATCATTATTGTAAATTGAGAAAGCCTCGAGGCTGACTTAATGTTTTAGGACTTGGTATAAAGGAAATATGTTTTCCTTCATTGTAATAATTAGTGAAATCATTTTGTAGTGGTATGCAGTCATATCTTTTTAAGATATTGAGAGTTGTTTTAATTACATAACTGATTCACCCCCCTAGTTATCTTGTTAGACTTTACTTTCTAACATGAAGGTCCTCAAATGGGCTAGAAAAGGAGACAGAGCTAACAAGGATCAAGGGTTGCAAAAAGGCAGAAAAAATTGACAAAGTGTGAGGGAGCAACTAAAGGGGGGCTAGGGGGAGAAGGCTAAAACTAGGTAAGTGGGTAGAATGTGCCAAACTTGGCTAATGGGCAAGGCTAACCGACATAGCAAAACTTACCGCAAGTTGAGGAGTGCTCCTTTAGTTCAAGGGGGAATTGACTCACCATGATGGGGTTCAAATTGACTAACAACAGTAGAGTGGGGGCACATAACACTTTGCAGATTAGAGTATGTGCACGAGTGGCCACAATGATGGGCGCATAATGTAGGACTAGAAAACAAGTGAGATAACATACTATGAGCAACCACAAACTCAAATAACATATGCTAACCATTCTAATCTACCATGAGAACCATTGAAAACAAAGAGATTATTTAACAATCAATACCCCATTTCAAATGTAGTTTCCATGTTCTCCTTTCTTCTCAATTGTTGATGTTGATGTAGCTCCAATTGACTTTAGTATACCTACAATTGAAAGCAAAAGACAATGACAAAATGTTGTGATGAATGAGGGAGAGAATACTAGAAGTGTGGTTAAGAAGCAAATGGGTGTAAAATGGCTCAATTTATAACCAAAATGAAAGAAGTCAGACATGAATGAGTAGATGGACATTTGTCATTTTCAAATGCACAATTTAACACTATTCTTTGGAATATCTTGTAATGCCCCGCTCGGGAACCCAAGAGAAATAAACCTAACATGTTACAATGTTTACTGAACTATTTTTTTTTTGAAGTTTAAACAACATCAAAATAACATTAATGCGGAAGCAATATGAACATACACAACAAATACACATTTGCAATTACAGATATAGTTTCAATTCCTCAAAGGTTCCTTTACGTTGAGTCACATTTAATAATCTTAAATTAATTAGTTTAAGTTTCAAGTACAATGTCTCAAGATCATAAAGGAATAACAGATACATAGTCGCATAAGCAAATGCATAAGTATAAACAATACAATGAAAGTACATCCAATCAATAACATCCACTGCACATGTCGCAGGGTATGTGAAAATAGATATTGTACAACAGAATACATGATAACATATATACATCATCTGAAAAGAAGTCTGTAAGATAAGAAATAAGAATGATAAAGGTACATCTTCTACAACGAACATCCAACAACTGGCAATGTGAAGGGGAACCCAAATGGTAAGAAGGCACTACCTCCCGACCGCGTGGTTACCTAGTCAGGCTTCCACTCCCACCGTGTAGGAAAGATAATGAACGACCCACAAACGGCTATCAAACATAAAAATTCCTAGGCATGGAATACCTACTAGCCAAAACTACCTCAAAGGTAACACATGCTACTCAAGAAGATAAAATAATTCAGAAAGAAAGAACACTCAATCCAATACTGACACCACATAACCAAACATCATACACAAACCAAGTATAAACCAAATACCAAGATCATAAGATAAAGTCAACAAAAGATAATCCTCCTCAAGTCAAAAGCCACATGTCAAAAGTACAACATCATGAATCACCAATCATCCTCAATGAAAGTAAATATCCATAATAAACACATCCGACAATAGATACACCACCAGAGATACACAAAAACTACAGAGGAGACTTAGGCTACATACTAGGGAGTGTCATCACATGGCTGCTTGAGTTACCCTGGACTGATCTCTTAATAGACCCCGGACCCTCAAGCGTTGAGTTACCTTGGACTGGTTACTCTGAACCCCGGACTCTAAACATCACACATATGGAAACTAGAAAGCCCTCTCAAGAAGACGAGGCACTCATCTCATTCCCATCCTTAGTCTATACAAGCACTCAAGGCATGGGTAAATCAAAAATCTCTAACTTATCTTTTTAGTGTGTTTTACCCCCCCCATAAATTTTAATTACTAGGTTATCACTTATTACATAACTTGCATTAGGTTACCCTAGTACTGACCACTTTGGGTCCCGGACCCCTATGCAAGCCACTCCCAAGTCACATACCTAGACAACCTCTCCTAAGCACATAAAAACACAGTTGTGTCCCATACCACAACACCCATAAAGATCAAACTTGGTTCCTTAACAGGCAACCTGATAACAAGATGGATCAAACTAAATCCAAATACACATAAATGCTCACAAAACAAATCTCATAAGTATAAACTCCAATTTGAATCACAAGAATCATCATAACATCTAGCCACATAATAGTATCCAAGAAATCTCACAAAACCTCTGGTGTACATCCTAGACTGGTCGACATCTAAACAACACCAAAATCCAAAAAGAAATATAGACAGTACATAGAAAACATCATAGTCTCATAGTTGGATTTGATTGATAATATATTGTTGAATTAATGTAAGGTTTCAATTTTCGTTTTCAATATAAGTTTCAATTTGCATTTCAATGTATGTTCAAGTGTATACAATTCTCAGTATTACTCATACAATACACCCGTGTATTTGTTTGAATTAAGGTTTTAAATTTTCAGTTTAATACATGTTTTCAAGTAAGTAAGTTTTTCAGTTAACCTTCATAATTAACCCTTGCAATTAAACTCATTCTTGTTCATATAATAACATATCAAGACTTAGAAGTAATATTAATCATTTATTAAATTATTCGAGTACTAAATAGAAATATTTTCCAATTCCATTAATAATTCAAATGGTTAAATAGTAAATATTATTAACCATACCACTGCTGTCGTAGCCTGCGTCAGCAGCGTACGGCGCCGACAGGGGTTATAAAAAATTTTGTTTTTTTTTTTTTTTTTTAAATTTCTTTTTTTTTAAAATTAATTAATTTTTTTTTTTTAAATTTTTTAAATTTTTTTTTTTTAAAATTATTATTATTTCTTTTTTTATAATTTCATTTTTTTAAAAAAAAAAAATTTTATTTTATTATTATTATTATTATTATTATTATTATTATTATTATTATTTTTTAACTAAGTCAATTTCAATAATTTTGTTTATTAGAAGAACAACCCTTCTAATAAATTTAGATAAATTATTATATATGAAAATTTTAAGAATTGTATTATAATTCTATATTCTTTATTTTATAATATTTTTCTCAACGAACTTCATAACAATATTATTTTAATATATACATATTTTAATAACATTTACGATATTAAACTGATAGAAAAAATAAATTGAACCCTTCGAATTTTCAATCCTAAGATTTTCATTTCCAAAAACAAACCCCTTCCAAATTTAAATTTCTTAATTCCATTTTAATTCAAAACCCAAATTTCAATTTAATACTAAATTTCTTTCAGAAGTAAAACAAGGTTTTCTAAATAGTTTTTCAATCCCGATTCCTAGAAGAAATCAAATCGCAAAAGATTCAGAAGAAAGGTAGCAAGATTAATTCAATAAAATTTGAGAAAGCAATTTTCAACAAGCACGAAGAAGACAAAGATCCGAAAGTGTTTCTAGAATGGTTCACAAACCCTACCTTGATCTGATGCTAACAATCTGGTGAAACCCTTGCTAATCCGAACCCTTCCAAGCTTCCAAAGATTTCTTTGCTCCCCTTTCCAAAAGTGTGTTCCTTGAAAACCTGTCCCCCTAATAATGACCCCAAAACCCTCTAATATAGAATTTAATTACCTTTAGGGTTTCTGTCCCCACAACTCTAAAATAATAATTACTTTATTTAATTAATTCATTCATGCACAATTAAGTTTCCTTTTAATTAAAATTATTATTTTATTATTCCTTTCATGCACGTTAAGTGAATTGTTAAATTACTTTATTTAACTTTCCACTTTACTTTAATAAATTTATAACTTTTTAAATCTCATGTGCACATTATTAAAATATATTTATTCAGGTTCACATTTTTATCTTTTAATTAATTTTATTTTTAACTCATTGATAAAATATTTATTAACTTAAATAACAATAATATTTAGCATTTATTTAAAAATGCACTCTAAATATATTATTATTAAATTAAATAAATATAATCAATCACGTTCTAAATTTAAACTTTAACTTTTATCTCCAATATTTAATTCTCTCTTATTTAATTAATTCATTCATGCACAATTAATTTTCTTTTTAATTAAGATATTCTTTTATTAATCCTTCATGCACTTTAAGTGAATTGTTAAATTACTTTATTTAACTTTCCACTTCGACTTTGCTTTTAAAGTTAATTTATAATTTTAATCTCATGCGTACTTTATTAAAATACTTTTATTCAAGTTCACATGTTTTTATCTTTTAAATTAATCTCTTATATTTAAAACTCATTCATGCAAACTTAAATCTTTTCCATAAATTAATATCTTTTTTCCTTTTTAATATATTTTTGAACGTTTTAATTTGATAAATATTTATTAACTTAAATAACAATAATATTTAGCATTTATTTAAAAATGAACTCTAAATATATTATTATTAAATTAATAAATATTATTACGTTCTAAATTTAATCTTAAAACTTTTATCCTCCAATTCAATTCTTTATATTTAATTAATTTCTTAATTAATTAAATATAATTAAATATTCATAATATCATAATAATTCTCCATTAAATTAAATTATTAATTTAATCTATTAGTTAAACTTAATTAATAGAAAATACATCAAAGACTCACAAAACAACATACGCATAAAATACTCACGGGTTTAAAAAGGGTAGACAGTATGTTACGAGTCCTCCTTGCAGGACAAGTATTATAGGCTTATGGCTAGGATTGGACTTGATCATTATCTTCCCATTCTTACCATTTGAGTGTTTGTAATAGGGCACGCTCATCCTGGCAATTCAGAGAAGTCGATGCCCGGTACCTGCATCCTGCATAAAAGACGAGCATGTACATGTATATAATATATCTAAACTAAACAGAAAATGGCAGGGAGTGGTTCATCGTGTAGATCCCGACTAGCAGGTGACTACAACTCCCTCCCTTAACCACATCAAACACGTCAGACAGAAAGATAAAATAAACACACACACCATACACATGCAAGTATGGGGTAAGTATAATAATCACAAATCTAAAATCAAATGCGTACATATAATAATGCATCTCTATCAATACAACATAATCATCATTAAAGACATCATGTTAACATTTTTATGAAAGAAACCACATTTACTAACTAGGATCATCAAAATACCATTAACAACACATGAATGAAATCAACTAAGCAATAATAACCGATGCATTTGTAATTAAAGTCATGAAATAATATCATAATAATGTAAATCTAGTATCTCTAAAACTAATCAATGCATAAAATTAGCTTAAAAGAATTTGACAATGATAATAGAATGTGAACTAGGGGCAGGCACTACATATCTATGACGAATATGACATAATACGCCATATGTAACATCGTATGAGACATATGTCAAATATGTCACATATTAGCCATGTGTAGAAAGAGAATCTATGACGCATTATGGCCATGTGTCAGGGATGCGGCTATCCTACCTACAAATTGCACCATTGACTAAATTTCAAAAAAGTGAAAACACAATGATTTTTTTTGAAAATTTCAGCATTTGATCTTCATGATTTGTATATTTTGTGATTGAAAACAACAATTTTTTGGAGAAAAAATTCACTATGTTTTTCGTGAATTTGAAAAAGAATCATTTTTGACTCTTTTTTTTCTTTTTTCTTTGGTGCATTTTGTTTGGAGTTTAGCTAGTCCCATGTGTTAGGACCTGGTGGAATTTTGAATTAGAACTCATAATTCAACACAAATGGAAATTAGTAAATTAAAAATGAGAAATGAGAGAATAGGAATTAGAAAATTAAGAATTTCCATAATTTGTAAAAATGGATCAATTAATTAATAAATATTAATTAATTGAGAACATTGATCAATAAGAATACTTAGTAAGGTGTGATGAACAAAATGATTCAAATGACACAGGAATAGATTATAATTATCTAATCCTATAGGACAAATTAATACATGATTGGCCAATTTGATGAGTTAAATGTAGGATTACCCGTTTGATGAATTGTGATGATTAAGTAGGTCGACTAGGATGATGGTGGGTAGATCAAAGCCATGATCAAATTGATTGGATGATTAGGATTGATTACATGTCAAGGACATGACATGGATTAAGGATATGCGACATTTAATGAACATTATAAATGCCACAGGATCAAAGTTGATTGATAACATTGATCTCAATAGAATCAACATGCGTTATCAATGTTATTAAATTGATTGGATAAGGTCACGTTTTGACATTGAGGGACTCGACAATGTTGATGATCGAATGATAAAAATGATAGGTTGACCTATCGCTGAGGGACATGCTAGTGCTAAGGTCAGATTTGATAGATTGACATGGCACTGAGGGATACGATAATGCCTAGGATTGGATAAATGATGATTGACTAGGGATGTTGACATGTTTTAAATCGATTCGGGTTGACTTGGAACAATTTAGGCTTCATTTAGGATGATGTAGTGGTGATTAGAAGGGGTTCTTATGACATTTAGATGGTTTAGAGTTGATCAAGCGAGATTCTGATGATGTTGAAATGATATAGAGTCTGTTCTAAAAAGTTTAGATAAAATAGGACCAATTCTAAATGATCTACAATTGATTTGAAAAGGGGGTGTGAATGATAGAGAAAATGTTGAAATATGCTCGAATGGTGATCAAGTTGGCCAAAAGATTGGAATTAGTGAAATAAGAAAATGGGATGTGTTAGTATGAAAATGTGATGAAACAATAGATGTGAACCATTTTTGAGTGTCTACATATAATATGCTCATGACTGCACTAATGGAGCAGTGACAATCAAAGATATTGGGCTTCCAATCCTGACAAGGGATGCAATAGTTTCAATACTAGATGTATGGAGGATACCTCGTGTTCTTATCAGGGACCGATGTTAGATTACCAACTAGATGAGGTGTTGAGATATGTGGAGACATGTTTCCAATAATAGATAGAGCAATTGCCAATCACATGACAATGGCTAGGGTGGAGGGAGGTAGTGGATGCGAGGCTATCCCATTTGGCATTGTACCTAGTAGAGTTGATTGGTGGGAGGATGGTGCCTCATTTATTAGGGCACAAATTTCTTATCGGTTGGGCTAGGGTGTTATGCATGATGTTAGAGGAGCCAGAGGGGATTGTCTAAAATGCAAAAAATGATCTAAAAAATGGTAAATGAGATGTGTCATAAGACATTAATGGAGCGAATTGGTGCAAATAATTCGTTGTGGTGCATTTAAAGGGGGATTGGTGCAAATGATGTAATCATACGACTGAAGGGTAGATTAACATTCCTAATTAATTGGTGCAAATAATGTGTTCCAAACTTGGGACATAGAATCTAATAACCCTAGTTCATTGTATACTGATAAAATCCTAGTTTGTACACTTAGAAAGCTCTAATTTACATTATGTTGGATGTGTATGGTGTCATTTGTATGTTTATTAGGAGATAAAATAAAATGGTACATAATTCTAGCATTTCAAAGTAAGATTTTAAGAACTACCAAGTACATTCTTGTCCCTATTCTCCATTGTTTATGAACATAATTAACCAATGTATGAGGGCCTACAATAATTTAGGTCCACTTATGGAAGTATTTAGACTAAGAAGAAATCTAGGAGAATCAAATAGAAATGGGCACGAGTTAATAAAATAAAATATGAGGTATCCATAATGCATTGGGATCTTGAGTTTACAAATGGAATGAGTACTTGTTATTTAGGTCCAATAGGAAATGGGTACATGTTATTAAAATAATCAAATGCTTGTTTCATATATTACATGATCTTAAAATATGAGGTATCCATAATGCATTGGGATCTTGAGTTTACAAATGGAATGAGTACTCGTTATTTAGGTCCAATAGGAAATGAGTACATGTTATTAAAATAATCAAATGCCCGTTTCATATATTACATGATCTCATTATTCACAAAACAAGATCCTTCTACTTACAAAAAAAAAAAAATCCTCTTATTTAGGAAATCCGTACACATTTCTTTAGACAACAAGATCCTAAAAGCATTTGCTTTAAAAAAAATGAGATTATAATTAACGCCTAGCCAACTGTAGAGAAATAATATCCGAATATCAGGCACACCAATACCCTCCTTTGGCCAATAACAATCTACTCTTCTCAAGCTATGTCGTGTCTCACTTTTTTCAATGTTTAATAAAATATAAATTAAAATATTTCAGTTACGTTTGTTTCCCTAAAAATCTCAAAAGTAGTTTTTTATTGATTTGCTTTTCTTACATAGATGTTCCTCTAACTTTTTAACTTTAGAGGAGCATCAGATAAAGATTGAGCAATTGAGGGCGGACTGTGACCGAGTTACAACAGAGAGGGATGCAGCGATAGCTTCTCGAGATATTGCAGTACAGAGGGCACAAAGAGTAGTGCAGGAGTCTCGACTCCATCGGTAATTTCAGGGTTATGGCCGAGATGATGTGTGATGCACATGTAGAGACACAATACTGGAGGACACATTATGAAATGGCAGTGCCGCAAGAGCGGAGGGTAGAGAGCTACCGGGCATTGAGGTCACAGTCTCGGCGGACACAGAGGACACAACGCAACAGAGGAGTGGTGGGACCGATGAGGCCACCACAGACTAGTGAGGGGTCATCATCAAGGCTAGGAAGAGGCCCCGAGGCTAGAGATAACACAAATTGACACAGACACACTTTTGTGTAGAGGGCCTTTTTGTGATTTTTGCTATTTCTTTCATGGTTCACGCCTACGAGCAATTAGTATTGATGTAAACCATAATCATGTACTCTAATACTGTTTTGAGACATTTATGATATGTACCTATGTTATGATGACTATATGAGATGTATTTTGCACATGTTTTACATTCTTTATATGGATGCATTTATGCTTTTCTATGTGGATTTTATATGATGACACAATGCATTGGTTTATCACATGCTATGATTAGAAAATTATATCTTTGTTTGTGCCACATGCTTGTCTCATAAAATGAGTGCAAATGAAATGTAAAATGATGTGAATGTCATGTATATATATGTATTGCTTTGGGTTTTTGTGACATGCAGGAATGCAGGATGAGGATGTTTTTGGTGTATCAGAGTACTAGACCATGGTGGTGGTGGATGAGATAGATGTTAAGAGACAAAGGAGATGAGATGAGGACTAGTTAGTATGAGGTGAGGACTTTTTGCTTTCATAAAGTACACCATATGTCAAAGGAGCTTTGTTTTGATGTGGCAATTGGAATACAACACATCGTGGCATAAAGGGCCAAAGTGCAATTTCAAACCTTTTGCGTAAACAAGCACGATGCATACAGAAAACAACCTTATATTTTTTGAGGCATATATACATGCCTCAGACACTTGAAGGGACATTCAATAGACAGAAAAGAAAAAAGACGACAATGAGCCATCCTGGCCATTCTCATAGATTAATTTATATCATCGAGTGGCATTCGAACATGATCGAAGAACAATAAAGCAAAAATAAAACACTCACTAAACAATGTGAGCCAACAACTATTTTCATCCATTATCACTTGCTTTTTTAATGTATTTGGTTGTCAGAGAGTGTTTGTCAGATCGATTATGTGGTAGGTGTGATTTCTGGTTCGGTTGATAGGATCATAGTAACAAGTTGAATTTATTGTTGGTTCATGTTGTTCAGAGGATGTTTCGAGGTGTGATTTTCATTCAAGTGCAGTGCTTTGAGTTTTGGTATGCAAATGTGCAAGTGTTTAAGCAAAAGGTGTGATTATCCACAATGATTACTTAAAAGGTTTATTGCAGATTTTTAGTGGGCTTTTTTAAATTTTTAGTGTGTTTGAGAATATTTGATGTTTTTGTGTTGCTAATTTTTTTAGGTCATTTTATGATCTTTAGGCTTTATTTCTAGACATTTTATGGTTATTTTATGGTTTTTAAAAGACTTTTTAAGGTATGTACAAAGCAAAATTGCTCCCAACGTCTAGCAACGCAAGGATAATGTGGATGGATGAGTGGAACAGGGTTACTTAGTGTAAGCATGCTTTCACACCCAAGTTTTTAAACTTTGTATATTCATTCTCTGGGGAAATTGTCTCAATTTCTTGTTGGTTTTGTGTTGCTAACAATGCCTTTGTAAGGTTTGTTTTGCGTAGAGGCAACGTCCCGATATCGTGTTGAACTCAAACTTGAACCACGGGTTTCAAGTTCAAGTTTGAATTCGAAGGTTCACATGGTTCGGGGTTCGAAGTTCAAAGTTCAAGGTTTGCAAATTCAGGGAGTCAAGATTCGAAGTTGGTTTCAGTCCAAGATCAGAGTTGAATTCCTCAAACCAGAAATTTCAAGTTTAGAGTTTGGTTCCTCATACTAGAAAGTTCAAGTTCAAGTCCAAGTACCACGATTTGAAGTCAAATTCAAGAGCACAAGCGATCAATTCAGATGTGCAGTTCAAGATTCACAACCCAAGTTCAAAGGTTCAATGCAGAAGTAAGGATTCTAAGGGTTTAGATGGTACAGGGTTCAGAGGACATAATATCACAAGTTTTAGTTGGGTTCTTAAGATTAATTGACGCAAAAGGATTTGATCAATGTATCAAGTTCTATGGATTGGATAGAACAATGTCAAAAATTTGGAATGCAAGATCCACAGGCTCCAAATGTGTGAACATGGAATGTAGTAAGCTCAAATACATAAATCCTTTGTCATGCAAATTACAAGCAGTCTTCTGAAAGAAGAATGAATGAGATTCATTCGCAATTGTAAATCATTTTGGTTGTAATTATAAATCACTATGTTGGCACCCATAGGGGAAAAGTATACATGGCTTGACATTACTAATTAAAAAGAGGCATCTGAATCCCAAGATCTAAGGTTTCCATTCTTGTGAATAACCATTAAAATATAATTTCAAGGCAGTTTTGTATGCAGTGACATAATCGATACCGTGTCATTGTAATGCATGATGAAGAACATTTGTAGATGGAAGACATGGAGCATAGCCTCCAACTATTCAACAAATTGTGTAACTAATGGAACCGAGAAAGTTATTATGTTTGATTTGCACAACTGTTGGCATGGGGAGACATGTGATAATGAGTATGACATTCATTTGACGAAATGATCAAAGGCATACACCAAACATTACGCGTAAGATATGCTAGGTAGCAGTGCAGGTTCAAAGGAGTGATGAACATAGGTTTGCCGAGATCCACAAGTGTGAGGCAAAATTGATAAAAGCATTGACATATCGTGTGGTGGTTCGATTGAATGCCATATGAATTGGTGAAATGGAGTATGGGGAACAACAGTGAATCATTCGGTGTATCTGAGTGACCAATCTCTCAGCCAAGATTTAGGAAGTGATGTCAAAGTCACGACTTCATGTCATTAATGGTAGCTAATCCCAATCATGTCGATGAAAGAGTTGATGCTTTGAAAATATCTCATGCAAATCAAGTGTCTAAAGACAAACTCAAACCCAAAGGTGGAAGCAAGATAATTAGAGGCCATCATCATGTAGTCAAGGCACTTCGTGATGTGATAAGATTGGGAGATTAACAAAATCCACCTCTTCCTAGTTTCTACTTGAAACCCATATGCAACGACAAAGAGTGGAGTCTTCGAACACCCACTACTGAAACACATAGGTGATCGGGTTAATAGAAAATTAGGATCGGGGAGCTCGAGCAATCACAAGGTTTGAGATATGCCCCTTAATTAATATTCCAACATGATCTACATGAACCCAACTAAGAGATGTCTCCAAATTGTTTGACAAAATGTCTCATGTGCAATAAGCTCTGTCAAGAAATTTGGTAGCATACATTCGAGGATGTCGCGAGTCTTGAGGAGCTTGATATGCTGCTCTGAAGTGTCCACATTTCATGCCTATGTCAGGAATCAATATCTTTGCCAGCCCCAAATCAAATTGGGGGCTTGATCTCAAACTCTCAAGATACCCCTCAATTCACAAGTAATTTCATCATTGGTCCTTATTTCAAAATGTGCTTGGTCTGATATGTTACAGGTGAAAGTCAAGGATTTTGAAGCAATGAATGACATGAAGCAGGCCCTAGAGCTTGTTCAAGGACGAATTGGATTTTGGGTCCCTCTATCGATCAATATATAGTCAAAGGCCAAATGGAGATAAGCTAATATAATTTACCTTATAAATAATGCCTGGTTAATAATGGAGATGGTTATGTCCAATCATAATTTGAGCAACCCATCCAAATGCCCGATATATTGGTGGTATCTCCATCACTCTGCAAATGAATTCTAAGTCAGAATAGAAAACCATGATCACATGAGGTAAACAGAGGATTGTGATTGGGTAGAGAGTCACCCCTTGGATCATATGTTGGCAGTAGCCCAAGAATAGGTGTATTTAAGGAAGAGTAGATTATGGAACTAAAATATTTCAGAGTCATATTCTCCCCATTTGTTGAGGTACGAGTTTGTATTACAAAGATTATGATTGTGTCAAAACTAGAGAATATGTTTAGTTATTTATATCTAACATATAATAGTCCAAGTTGCAACAACCCTGTGTATTGTCAACTTGTTTAGGTATCAGATAGCCACATGTAATCCCAATTAAAAGTACATCATGAAGAATGTTATAGATATTAAAATATTTCTAACTTTAGCAACCGAAACATTATGAGACTATCCATAAAGGAATTATAAAAGCTTCAAGATGAAACTTTGCAAGAATCAGTTTTAATAACTGAAAGGAAAGACCTATCAGACAAATGAGAGATAAATATGTAAAAAAGGGAGATCAAAAGGGTTCTTTTTTTGGGAAGTCTTGAGGTTGCCAAGAGAGGGGAATATGTTCTAATAGTAACATGGGAATGTGGAGGGCTGTTTTATTTTATTTTCTGCATGATGCAGGAGCATCCAGAGGTATAAGGGTAATCCTGTGTCACCCAAAAAAAAAAATGTACTTAGACTTAGTTTCTGTTTCATGTGTTTTCATTTCTGGATACCCATTTGGGTCAAATAAAGATTCCAACTCTCACAGTTCCACTATCAGTGTTCTAGGATAGAGTATTCGAACACTTTGGGATACGTGTAAATGCTGAAAAAATAGGAGTATGTAATTGAGCCATCATTTTGGTGAACTAGAAGGTGTAAATTGGCTGGATGAATGTAATTGTAACTTAGAGCATTCCAGAAAAAGAATCAGGTCAAAAGGCCCCACGGTTTGAAAGTTATTGCAGTTTTTCAATTTTTGGAGACCTCCTAAGAATGCTTCAAAGTCAAGTTAAGGGCATTAAATGACCTCGAAAAGGGCCAAAAAATGGGGGACAAGCGAAGCTGGTCTAGAGGGCTATAGAGCGCTTCGAGAGCTTTTCGAAAATGTAAACGGTTCATCAATCGGAGCTATGGTTCAAAAGTTATGCCTCCCAGAAGTTCAGTTACTATTTTTGGATTCTTCTAGATTTGCACCAACTTCTAACACGGCTTCTGAAGCCTTCTACTTGGTCGGTGGATGCCTACTAGCACTTTCTAGAATGTACTCCTAGTCCTTAATCCTCTGGGGTCTATTTAAGGACATTACTGGCATTGTAAAAGGCAGTTTGGAGTGGAGTTTGAAAGGAGGTACCAAAAGGAGAAATTATCTCTAGTTTTGTGCTATTGTAAGCCCTTAGGGTATGTTTTGAAGTCTATTATCTCTGTACTGAATGTACTAGCTTATTTTCATAGTTAATACAATTTTCCTTTTCCCGTTGTGTCCATTCTATGCTTGGGTTGTGTCCTCATCACTGCATCTGATTGTAATGGTAGGGACAGAGTAATTTTATAGTTATTTTGTTATGTTTTTGAAATGGAAAGGAATATGTGTATGCTAGATCCTAAGGTCTAAATATTTATTTTCCTGATTGAGCAAAATCTTATGGTCTTTTCTATCCTATTTTGAATACAATCATATGTTGTTGTCTTTTGCAAAATAATATGCTTGATTCTTTGCATTCTCTTTGTAGCATGAAAAACTCAGTAAGTGGTCCTATGGTCGTCTGTTGATATTTCTCTCATTATTTCATTGTAAACTTGATGATCACCTTCATTCCTCGTTAATGGATGAATGTTAGTATGCCTTCGTGTCTTCTGGTTAAAGACATACCAAATTCTTTCATTCATTGTAAATCTGAAGAAAGGAGTTGAGCCTTCATAACAAAACTCAAAGAGCACTTTCACATACAACTACAAGTGACTCAACCATTAGTTACTTTTGTCTTTTCATTTGGGCATTTCAAGAGTCATTTGTGAAGGTGTTTTCAAGAGGATACGTCTGTTTACTAACACTTCGAATATTTTTTAGGGTTATTGGGTTGCCAAGGACTATCCACAAAAATAGGAGGACATGTTTTTATGACTGAAAGATTGGATATGGCAATGACAGGATATTGATACTTTATGAATTGGATGAAAGGTGTTGGATGTGGATGGACATGCCAAGAGTTTTGTTTGAAAATATGTTGTTCTTTTTTGTGTCCTTGTCTTCATCAAGACCAAGGTAGGGATTGTGATAGGAAAATGATAGGATGCAAATATGATAATTAAGATCAATAATGGACAAAGGGGATAGAAACCAGATGCTAACAGGAGGTCAAAAAATTTGGACCAAAAGGTTTAGGATGGTATAAAGAGGACAAGAAAATATAGCTTCTAGAGAGATCCGTATCCTTGTCAAGATCAATGTTGGGAAAAGGGAGATGTGGAATGATGATAGGATAAGGGATATAACAAAAATAGGATGATGGAGGAAATGGTAGGGGATAATAGGAGTAAAACCTACCCTCAAGTATTGAATGCAAGATGTGCATAGACTACACATGACGCTTGTTTGCCAAGTTTTCACCATGGTACTTATCCAAAGTGCCTACTAGGTTTTCGCGTTTGGACGAAATAATTTCTCTTTATTTTATTCTTTTCAACATTTTTTTTTTTTGAAAATTTTCATTTTATTTTTTTGACTTGTTGACACTTTTCAAAAGATAATTGACAGATCATGATATAGGTGAATGACTAAAGCACCTTATTCTTTTAACATTTCTCTTGAAATTTATGTAATAATGGACAATGACTATGATAGCAAGCTCAAAGATGTTGGTAGGGTAATGAAAATGGGGATGAAATGGATTTAGGCAAGGGATTGGATAGGCTTGATGAAAGGATAGGAAAAATATGTAGGAGAATGGAGGGAGTGAAAGAAGAATTGATGTTTAGTGGATGGAAGTGGATGAAAGAATAACATTAGCACACACCTTGAAGTGATGGAATGATGGAGTAAAAGGAGATTTTAAACTAGGAAGAGGAAAAGATATGGATTTTGGGACATAGGGAGCCAAAATGGATTTGGAAGGTGGAAGACTTTTCGATGGAGGGATATAAATTTTGGATGCTAGCTTTGATTGTTCTTTAAGACTTTGTGCTTCAAGAAGCTTCTTGGGAATCCACGTGGTCTTTGAGCTTTCTTTTTTTTGTGGGTCTTTAGATTGCATTGTTTGCAAAATAGTTTTAAGAACACATATTGCTTTTGACTTTTCTTTTTGATTGATGAGCCTTTATGGCCTTTTTTGATATTTCTTTTTCTTTTTGGATCATGCTATTCTTTTTTTTCACATGTCAATTAGACTGGACATGTTGATCCTTGACTACATGTGGATTTCTCGACTTAAAGACCATATGCTTGGCATCAAAATTACTCGGAGATGGAATACAATCTATGGATGGATAGGAATTGTGTGGAGGACTTCTAGATGGATGAAGGGTTCTCTAGGATGTGTGCCTTTGCAGACTTGCATATGGGAAAGGCTAAGTTGATTGTGAACTACTAGATGGAGCGACATATGGACCTAAAATGGATGGAAGGGGTGATGGAGGAGGTATAGGTTTGAAAGGGATACCAACATCATGAGAGTGAACTTTAGGACTGAGGTCATGACCTTTAGAATTATCTTTGATATGAAATGGTTTTGACATACTTTGTTCTTTAATGTTGGACCCTTTAACTCGATCAATATGTTGACCAGTGGGATACTTGCTACTAGATGTGATTCCATTTTTAGGTGTATATGATGTAGCAAAAGCGAAAGGACCATTAATTTGACTAGACTTGATAGAACTAGGGGAATCCATTTGAAGTGGAAGGGGTTCATGAACATCTTGCGCAAAAGTGTTTAAACCATTAGGAAGATTAGCAGGAATAAGAAGAGTGATAGGATCATCTAGTAGGATAAGATCTTGTGGAGTATTTGGAGGGATGAAAGGGTCTTGAGAATCTAGAGGGAAAATGAGATCATCTGGGAGACATAAAGGAATGATGGGATCTTTTGGAGGTTCTAGGAATGAAGGGATACTTTGATCTTGACTTGGACTAGGATCGTTACAAAATATGGCAGGGTAATCTTGATCTTGCTTAGGAAGGGAAAGGTCAAGGGGAAATGGATCATCTTGGATGATGGGGTTATTGTGAGGTTCAAGGGAAATGAGGTCTTGGTCAAAGATTGCATTGGATTGGACACTAATAGGATCTTGATCTTGATTAATTTTAGGACTCATTTCTTGGCTCTTTGAATCATCCTCTGGACTTGGGGTATGCATTTCAATATGTATAGGGATCTTTGAAAAGGGGTTGATGTTTGGTTCTAGCATTGGGGAACCATGAAACAAACTTATGTCAAGGATGGGACTAGTTTGAAGTCGTTCTATGAATAGCCCTTGAGGGGTTTCATTATTGGAAATGAAAATTGAGAGTGATGAAGGAAAATGTGGTTGTGAAGCTTTGGGTGATGAAGGACTGGAGGGAGACATGGATTTTTTTTTAAGGTTCATTTCTTGAGTGGAAATATGGATTTGCATCAATGTGAATGTTTTGGGATGAGCCATTGCTAGACATGGATGAATTGTTATCCTTATCAAAAAAAATTGAAAGATGTGTTTCAAAGTATATGATTTGGGTTTATGTTGCTTGTTTGATCTTGTTGGTGTTGTAGAGTTGGTATGTTCATGTTGTTTAGGTTTGTTTGGATGAAGATGCTCCTGAAAAGGAATTTCATTGATTGTGTTTTCTTGATGTGAAAAAGATGACATGTTTGAGTTTGTGCTTGTTCAAGACAATCTTATTGGATTTATGGACATAAAGTGTTGTTGATCAAATGTTGTTGAAGGCTAAATTGTTTGTTGATTCAGTGTTGGTTGAATTGTTTGCACACAAGGTTGTAATGTTGTTGGATGATCCCCTGATTTAAATGGAATGAAGATTTGTTCAGAGTTAGGGGATGGCCCCCATTGGAATGTTCCACATGTTGTTGAAGTGATTGGTGGAGAAACCATGTTACATGTGTCATTTGAGGAAGATGAGGCATGTTTTGAAATAAGATTAGTTGATCATATTCAACATCTTCATTGAGAAGTATTTCGTTGAATTTTTTCTTTGCCTCTGCGAGTTGTACAATAAGTTTTGGCATCTTTTATCTATCCATGAGACATTTTATGCGAGTGTTAGAAAAACTTTGTACTGGACAGTTATAAAGTTTAGCCATGTCATAGGCGCTTTTTGTAATGGATTCTATTTGCTTTTGAACTTTTTCAGACTCATTGTGTAGTTTCCTTTGCAAATTTTCAATAAGGAGCATGTGAGATTCAAGTAATTGATCATAAGATGTTCAGGGTGTCACTTTCATTTGATCAAAAGAGGTAAGTTCATGTGAAGTGTATGTCATGCTGGGGTCAAAATCTTGTGTTGATCAAAAGGTGTTTGTGAAGTGTCCATGATGTTTGAGTGAAAACCTTGTTATTGCACATATATGTCTTGTGTTGGGTCAAAAAATGTTTGTGTTGTCACTTTTTGTAGGATACATGCTTAGTCGATTTAGTTGTAAAAGTTGTGAAAGTTTGGTTTGACTTGGGTCAAATGTTTGTTGAGGTTGCTTGGTTTTCCTTTGTTTTGGATGAGTTGTTGGTTGTGTTTATTCTTGAGAAAACAATGATTGATATAGGCCTTCTGGTCTTTTACCTGATTGTGTCCTTGTGAGAGCTGGCATGATACTTAAGTATGTAGATGCAATGAGGGATTTAGAAATGGGCTTTTTATCTCCCAAGTGTGCACCTAAAGTACCAATTGCACCCAAACAGTACTGAGTGCTCCCTTGGGGTGCACACTTGGAACCCAAAAGGGTGTAGTTGGTAAACGGGGTGTTTAGATGACAATAATGCAAAGTATGTATGCACTACGTGTTTTCTAGGGTTTAGAAATGTAATGCAAGTTGTGGAGATGCAATTAGGGACTCTGGAACCTAAGAAGGACTTCTTAGTTACCAAGTGCGCCCTTGAGGTGTGCACTTGGTAAAAGGGTGAGCACTTGGTAAAATAGGTTGAAACTTGGTAATTTGAAAGGGGTGTGTGTAAGATGTGACTTTTTTTTTTGGATTTTTGGGGTTTAGGTATGTGATGCAAGTTGTGAAGGTGCAAAATGAGCTAGGGTTATGGTATGCAAAGTGCAAATGTCCTAAGGGGATGATGCACAGATGCCAATACAAGTAACGTTTTAGACTTTTGACTAAGGGATATGAAGATGATCCTAAGGTATACAAAATGCAGATTGGTTTTGACTTTGGACTTCAGATTTGTGAAAATGAGATTGAGGGTTGATGGATGCAACTAAGATTGGATTATGCAAAGTGGGGTATGCTAGGGTTGATAATGATGTTTAGGTTATGCAAGATATAGTCATGAGATTATGAAAAGTGTTTGGTTTGACAAATGATTAAGGACTTGGGTAAGTTGATAATTAGAAATGTTTATAGAACTTAGGAGAATTTTGATATTTGGAGGAAATGCTAGGGTTTTGGATTGTAAACTAGGGCTTAATCAAAATGACGTTTAGGGAGACTAAGGATGTGCTAAGGTTATGATAAGCGTATGCAAGGTTCAGACTTAGGAGGAAATATTTAGAAAATAACAATTTAAGAGTTTAACCTTATGAAGATGGACTTTGGATCTTGACCAAAAGAGACAAAAATCAAAAAGATCAAGTTGATAAAAAGGACTAGGTCAAATCCATCGAGACATAGATAGAATTTGTCCCAAGAAATGATAAAAAAGATGACAAAAAGATGAAGGTCAAGATCCTTTATCTGTCGACATACAAAGATACTCTAAGACTCATACTTTGTTCTAATTTCTGATTAAGTTCAAAGGGGTTATAGTTCAAAATGAGGTCTATAAGGAGATAAAAATGAGGGTTATGTGAGGTGCGTATGCAAAATGCAAAGATTCTAAGGTGCAAAATGAGGTTTAGGACATGATTAGAATGTGGACCTATACAAGCATCTAAGGGCAAGTCTATGGTCTAAAAGTGCAATCTAGAGGTCCAAATGCAATGTTCTGGCAACCAAGTGCTCTCAGATAGTGCCAATTGCGCCTATGGTGCAGATGCGGTCCAGAAGGGTGCAGTTGGTATTTTAGGGGCACACTTGGTAAAGAGAGATGGAAGTTTGTGGATTTATGACTTTATGGCTTTTAGACTGCTATGTTGGAAAGTAGGTTGACTGAGGATGATGTTATGATCAAAATGGGGATGCAAGATGAAAATTAGGAGATGCAAGATGAGGACTAAGGGATAGGTGCAGTTGGGGCCCAGAAGGGCGTAGTGGGTAGTTTAAAGGTGCACTCGGTAAAGAGAGATGAAAGTTTGGGGATCTATGACTTTATGGCTTTCAGACTACTATGTTGGAAAGTAGATTGATTGAGGATGATGTTATGATCAGAATGGGGATGCAAGATGAAGATTAGAAGATGCAAGACGACGATAAGGGACACAATATGAAGTCTAAATAATCTTATATGAGGACCAAGACATGCAAAACGAGGGCTAAAAGATGCAAGTGTGAGGATCAAAATGTGAAAATGCAAGAGTGTGCTATGAAAAGATGAACTCTAAACCATGCCAAGGACTCCTAATGTTACAAGTTTTCATGTTAACAATGTTCTCAAGGTTTTGACAAAGGGTTTTCAATGTTTTGACAATGCATATGTTTGAAAGTGTCAAAGGTTCAAATGTGTTTGGTGAGAGTTTGTAAATGTGGTGATTATCTTGATTAATTTTATGCACACACACAAGACACAATAGATAAGAATAGTTGTTGTTAACTTAAAAGACACATCACAACCTAGGCTTTAAGATTGCATCCACTGAATTCCCTCTTGAACCAAAGTTCAGTTGCGCTTATTTAGAGTGGACAACCTAGGATCTTGGCACCATAGGCTCCCCCCTTACAACGCACTCACTTCTTGCGGCTACTAAGATCTTCTTCCCAATGGTAATCACTTCTCAAGGGACTATTGCCTCTACTAAGGACCACAAGATTATGGGATGTCTTCACGGGCATGGATGACCCCCTGAGCCAATGTATAGAAAGGATTTTGGCGACTAAGACATGGTGTTTAGTTTAGGCACTCTGTTCGACAAGTGGATGATAAACTTCCTCAAAAGGTCTCCTAGCCTTGAGAACTGAGTTTGATGCACCACAAGGGTACTAGATGAGAGCTATCACCCAACAATACTGTCAATTGGGTATTAACTGTATCGAGTCTGTTATAGCGGCTGGAGTGTAGACCTGGCATTGGCTTGTTATTGTTTTGAGGTCGACCCCTGGAACCCACCAAGTGGTGAGTCTTGGTTCCAAGGCAAGCCTCACTAAAATAAATGTCATGGATTTCTCTTGTACCCAAGATCCACAAATGACAAGGGGAGAGGTACATCCATGCAACTCTTTGGGTTCTAAACAATGCAAAGACACCAATCAGAATATAAAGTTCATTTCAAAGCACCAAAACCAAGTGTTTGATAATCAAATAAAAGACACATAATGTTTTAACAAGCACATAGGGTCTTCGTCTAACATCTTGCACTGAACACATTAGTAGTTTTCAAATGAGTAATCTTCTCCCAACAAATGCCACGTGCTAAAAATGGATCATCGGTAACACTAAAACCTCTATTCTAAGTTTTGAAATAAAAATGAAACCCTAAATGTAGATTGAGACTTAAAGTTGACCTTTCTTTGAACCAATTGTACAATGACAGTACCAATTGCACTAGGGAGGGCCAAAAATCTCTTAGAAGGCTGCCAAGTGCACCCAGACAATACCAAGTGTTCCTATGGCGTAGTTGGGATCCAAAAGGGTGTAGTTGGTTACCTAGGTGCTAGAAAACTAAAAGCTAGACATCTAGATTGGGCTATGAACAAGCATCCAAGAACCTATACATGAAAAGATAGGGGGACACTTCCCAAGTATGCCCTTGGTGCACTTGGGGCTCAGAAGGGTGCAATTGGTAGTTTAGGGGTGCAGTTGAGGACCTAAGAACTAGACAGGGTGACTGAGAGTCAGAATGACACTTACAGTATGCAGAATTCAAACTAGGGTTACCAAGTGCGCTCTAACAGTGCCAAGTGTGCCCATGGTGCAATTGGGGCCCAAAAGTGCACACTTGGTAGTTTAGGGGCGCAGTTGGCTAGATTAGAACAACATGTAAAGATGGTTATGGGTCCTAAGCACATAAAACAACTACCTAGGGCACCCAAGAGCGCCTTGACAATACCAAGTTCACACATGGGACAAAGA
Source organism: Cupressus sempervirens (assembly GCA_028749045.1). Taxonomy (NCBI): domain Eukaryota; kingdom Viridiplantae; phylum Streptophyta; class Pinopsida; order Cupressales; family Cupressaceae; genus Cupressus; species Cupressus sempervirens. The sequence continues at coordinate 9,416,396 of CM053793.1, read as the reverse complement.
GCTACAAAAATGCATAAACAATGGATAAAAGCTTGTTATTGGACCTCCTAATTAGACTAGGTATGATCATAATAAACAAACAAGCATTAGACTCCTTCAAATGAGCTCCCTCCTTGCACCTACAAGAAGAAACAAAGAAAACCCAATTTCGTAAGCATGATTCACATCAGGTTCACCAATTGTACGACTAGAAAATAGGTGTAAAAGCATAATATGAGCAACCACAAACTCAAAGACATATACTAATCTATTCTAATCTACCATGAAATCATTGAAAATAAGGAGATTGAAAACAACAAAACCCCCTTTTGAATTGTAATTCCCATGTCCTTTCTTTTCCATTATTGGTGTAGCTCCAATTGCCTATAGTGCACACACAATTGAAAGAAAAAGGCTAGTGATAAAGTGATATGATGAATGCTATTGAGGATACTAGAAGCATGGTTTGGGTGTGGTTCAACAGAACATGGTTGTGAAGGCTAATGGCTTGAAGACATGAGTGCAAGATGGTTCAATTTATAGCCAAAATGCAAGAGGTTAGACATGAATGAGGAGATGGACATTTGTCAATTCAAGTGTGAAACTTGGCATAATATTCCTTGGAATATCTATGGAAAATATGACGCAATATGCCAAATGTAGGATTCTATGACACATAAAAGTCAACATAGCTAAAAGTGGAAGAAAATCTATGAAAAGCTTATGACACATCAAAGCCACTTGTAGACAAGAATCTATAATGAATGTGGCTTATTATAGTCATGCGTAAGGAATAATATATGTCAAATATGACACATATTAGTCAAGTGTAAAAAGAGGATCTATGGCACATTATGGCCATCTGTTAGGACTGAGTGAAATTTTTGAATTAAAAATTCACAATTCCACACAAATGAAAATTAGTAAATTAGAAATTAGAAACGAGAAAACAGGACTTAGGAAATTGAGAATTTCCATAGTTTGCAAAGATGGACCAATTAATTAATTAAGAATCTTGGTTAATAAGAATAATTGGTAAAGTGGGATGAAAAGTTATTGAAATGACATAGGAATAGATTATGGGTTAACTAAATTTATAGGACAAATTAGTAAATGATTGGCCAATTTGATGAAATAAATGTAGGACTAACTTTTTGATAATGTAATGACTATGCAGATTGACTAGGATGATGGTGGGTAGATCAAAGCCATGATTAAATTGATCAAGTGATTAGGATTGATAACATGTCAAGGACATGTGACATTTAATGAACATTGTAAATGCCACATGATCGAAGATGATTGATAAGATTGATCATAATAACATCAACATACATCGTCAATGTTATTAAATTGATTGGATAAGGCCACGATCTGACATTGAGGGACTTTACAATGTCAATGATCAGATGATAAAGATGACAAGTTGACCTAGCGCTAAGGGACATGACAGTGTTAAGGTTGGATTTGATAGGTTTGATAGATTGACAAGGCACTAAGGGACACAACAATGCCTAGGGTTGGAAATAATGATTGATTAGGGATGTTTGACATGTTTAAGAATGATTAGAGTTGACTTGGAATAGTTTAGGGTTGATTTGAGACAATTTTGGGTTGATTAGAAAGGATTTCGATAATATTTAAATGGTTTAGAGTTGTTCGGACGAGATTCTGATGATGTTGAAATGACTTAGAGTCAGTTTTGAATAGTTTAAATAAATAGGATCCGATCTTGAAATGATCTGCAATTGATTTGAAAAGGGGTGCGAATGATGAAGAACATGTCAAAATATGTTTGAATGATCATCAAGTTTGGCCAAAAGACTAGAATTAGTGAAATGAGAAAATGTGACGTGTTAGTATGAAAATGTGATTAAATAGTAGACGCGAACCATTTTTTAATGTCTACAATTAGCTATCATGGAATCAAAAAGTGAAATAATAGTAAAATGAGAACAACTAATCAATTGCTAGAAAATATGTAACCAAAAGGTTTTCACTAGAGCACTAGACAATTGGATAATAATAAATTAGCATTCAACTAAAAGATAGTTCAAGCAAGAAAATTTGCATATTTATATTGTATTCAGACAATCAAAGACAATCAAAGGAGTTAGAGAGGCTTAAATAAAATAAATAGGATACCTTGGATGAGATGTTGAAGCTTTAACCAAGATTAATAGTTTAGGATAAATTGCACCTGTCCAAAATAAAATGTTATAGAGGATAGCTAAAGAATAATTAATAAAGACATAATTAGAAAGTTATGGAAAAAATAAAATGCTAACATCATAAATGCGATTTCTCTATGTTTAATGTAGATGCCAACTTTACCTATGGTTTGGGATGTACATCCCTAATACATTCAATGAGAAGATAGGATTTTGCTTAAGATTGTTATAAGAAGATATGGTATAAAGAAAAATACAAAACCCATACATTGTATAGGAATAATAAATTATGATAGAGCAAGCAAGAACTAAACCTAAAATAAATATAAAAAATGAACAAGGTAATTTTATAGGCCTATGTGTACTAGTATTTAGTGAGGGTTGAGAAGGATCTACTTGGAGAGAGTTGAGGCGGAACTTAGCAACTCCTATAGCTGCTAAAGTAGAAGACCATTCTTGATATTTAGAATGAACTTGAAAATAAAATGATTTATTGCATGTGGTGTAGATGGTTCATTTGTACAAAGTATCCCATCTAGATGCTTTCCTCAAAGTAGTTCAATATTTATTCCCAATTATCTCTAGATCGATCTATCTCGATGTCTTATGGACAACAAGAAACTAGCTAATATTATTATTAGCATATTTTAATTAAATACCTCCATTAGGTTACACTTTAATTAAATATCCCCATTATTAGTCCCTGCCTTAATATAAGGCAAGAAACTTATGTTTTTGTTTCCCCCCCACCTATTAAGGTCATATTTTATAAATCAATTATGAATTGCTATTTCCTAATTTCTCATTGGTTTAAACCGAATTTGTTGGGGTTTTTTCTATTTTCGTAAATAGAAAAACTAGGCAAATATTTATTATTATGGCGGCGGTCTCTAACAACAAATTAATTGATATTGATGGCATGCCTTATCTTTCCATGTCGTGTTGTCACATAGTATTACTATCACATCCTTTTTCATTAGAGATGCAACAATATCCATACATCTACTCCCTTGCAATACTCAGAGCCACTTGGGCAATGCTCTTGTATTCTTTTTTTATAGTTTTCCATTGCTCCAAGATCGTTCATAGATTTCATTGATGCTGCAATATTTTTTTTTAATTGTTTTATTTTTTATTTATATAACAACTTTTATTATAAAAATATATCTTTTGCTTTAATCTTAGAATATATATATTAGAAATATTTGTATAGTTAAATAATAGATATTTACATAAGATTTTTTTTTAATTCAAAATATTTTTTAATTGTACTCGAGTTTTATATTTTCATTATCAAATAATAATACATTTATATACTAAAATGTACATATTTGATTTCATAACATAATACTATAATGCTTTATAAAATAAAAATATTATTAAAATTCTAACTTTTAATTGTAATTACTATATAATGATATATATTTCAATATCTAAATATATCTATTTTTCTTCATCTATAATTCGAACATATACAATAAGAAATAAAATTCATAAATAATTTATTATAGAATCAACCCATTGAAAGAATTATTGAGTTAGTTAGAAAATATAATCAGCCATATAAATTACATTTTATTAATTTTTAAAATAGTTTTTACTTTACTTTCTAAGTTGTTGCCCTCTTTTCTTTTCAAAAATATCAATGATCTTCTCATTTTTTCATATTTTTCATTTTATTAAAATTTAGATTTAAACTTAAATCTTTTCAAAGTTCTAATATAAAATTTAATTCTAGTTTATTTATACATTTCATATTTGTAACTATGATTGAACTATGGGATAGAGTTATGGTTATGGTTATTGTTAGAGTTATGGTTAAGGTTCATATTAGAGTTATGTTTATGGTTAAGGTTAGGGTTAGAGTTATGGTCATGGTTAATGTTAGGGTTAGAGTTATGATTATGGTTATGATTAAGGTTAGGATTATAGTAAGGCTAGGATTAGGGTTAGGGTTAGTGTTTGAATCAAGTTTAAGGTCATAGTTAGGGTTAGGGTTTGAGTCAGGATTAAAATTAAAGTTAGGGTTAGGGTTAGAGTCTAATTATGGTAGAGTCAGATCTACAGTTAGAGTTATGCTCATGGTTAAGGTTAGGGTTAGAGTTATGCTTATAGTTAGAGTTAGAGTCCAATTATGGTAGAGTTAGAATTAGGGTTAGAGTTAAAAGTAGAGTTATGTTTATGGTCAAGGTTAGGGTTAGAGTTATCGATATGGTTATGGTTAGGGTTATAGTGGGGATAGGGTTAGGGTTTGAGTCAAGGTCAAGGTTAGAGTTATGGTTAGGGTTAAGGTTTGAGATAGGATTAAAGTTAGAGTTAGGGTTATGGTTAGAGTCCAATTATGGTAGAGTTAGATTTAGGGTTAGAGTAAGGGGTAGAGTTATGTTTATGGTTTAGGTTAGTGTTAGTGTTAGGGTTAGGGTTAGAGTTAGAGTTAAGGTTAAGGTTAAGGTTAGAATTAGGGTTAGGGATAGTGTAAAGGTTAGGGTTAGGGTTAGAGTTAGAGTTAGGATTAAAATTAGGGTGAGGGATAGGGTTTGAATTAGAGTTAGGATTAGATTTAGGGTTATTGTTAGGGTTAAGGTTATAATTAGAGCTATTGTTAGGGTGAGGGCTAGACTTAGGGTTAGGGTTAGAGTTAGGGTTACGTTTAGAATTAGAGTTAGAATTAGGATTAGGGTTAGGGTTAGAATTAGGGTTATAGATATAGTTAGGATTAGAGTTAGAGTTAGGGTTAGGGTGAGGGTAAGAATTAGGGCGAGGATTAGAATTAGGGTTACAAATACAGTTAGGGTTAGGGATATAAAAACACTTAGGGTTAGAGTTAGAGTTAGAGTTAGGGTTAGGGTTATATTTAGGGTTAGAAATAATGTTAGGGTTAGAATTAGGGTTAGGGTTAGGGTTGGGGTTAGTGTTAGGGTTATGGTTAGCATTAGGGCTAGCATTAGGGTTAGGGTTACAATTAGAGTTATAGTTAAAATTAGAGGTAGTGATAGTGTTCGTGTTAGTATAAGAGTTAGAGTTAGAGTTAGATCTAGGGTTAGAATTGGGGACAAGATTAGGGTTAGGGTTAGAATTAGAGTTAGAGTCCCAGTTCAAGTTAGAGTTAAAGTTAGAGATAGAGTTGGAGTTAGGGTTAGGGTTAGAGTTACCAAGTTAGATTTAGGGTTAGGGTTATAGTTAGGATTGGGATTAGGATTTAATTAGGGTTAGGGTTGGAGTTAGAGTTATATATATTGTTAAGGTTAGGATTAGGGGTAGGTTTAGGGTTAGAGTCAGGGTTAGGGTTAATGTTAGGGTTAGGGATAAAATTAGAGTTAGAATTAGAGATAAAGTTAGAGTTAGAGTCAGGGTAAGAGATAGAGATAGATTTAGGGTTAGAATTAGGGTTAGGATTAGAATGAGCATTAGAGTTAGAGTTAGGGTTAGAATTAGTGTTAGGGTTAGGGTTAGGGTTAGGGTTAGGGTGAGAATTAGAGTTATTGTTAGAGTTATAGTTAGGATTAGAGTTATAGTTAGGGTTAAAATTAGGTTAGGGTTAGGGCTAGAATTGGGATTAGGGTTAGAATTAGGATTAGAGTTAGGGATATATAGGTTAGGTTTAGGGGTAGAATTAGAGCTACAGTTAGAGTTAGAGTTAGGATTAGGGTTAGGGTTAGAATTAGGGTTACAAATATAATTAGGGTTAGAGATTTAGTTAGATTTAGGGTTAGGGTAAGGGTAAGAATTAGTGTCAGGGCTAGAATTAAAGTTACAAATAAAGCTAGGGTTAGAATTAGGGTTAGGGTTAGGGTTATATTTAGAGTCAGGGTTTGAGCTAGAGTTAGAGTTAGAATTAGAGTTAGAAGAAGGGTTAGATATAGAGTTAGGGTCAGAATTAGGATTAGGGTTAGCACAAGGGTTACAGTTAGAGTTAGGGTTGGCATTAGGGTTAGGGTTATAATTAATGTTAGTGTTAGCATTAGTGTTAGTGTTAGAATTAGGGCTAGAATTGAGGCTAGGGTTAGGGTTAGAATTAGAGTTAGAGTTAGGGATCAAGTTAGAGTTACAATTAAAATTGGAGATAGAGTTGGAGTTAGGGTTAGATTTAGGGTTAGAGTTAGGGTTAGATTTAGGGTTGGGGTTAGGATTAGAAGTCGTGTTAGGGTTAGAGTTAAATATAGTGTTAGGGTTAGGATTAGCATTATATATAGTGTTAGGGTTAGGATGAGGGGTAGGGTTAGGGTTGGGGTTAGGGTTAGTGTTAGGGTTAGGGTTACAATTAGAGTTAGAGTTATAATTATAGTTAGGGTTAGAGTCAGAGTTAGTGTTAGGGTTAGAATTAGGGGTAGGGTTAGGGTTAGAGATAGAGTTGGAGTTAGAGTTAGGGTTAGAGTTTGAATATGGGTTAAAATTAGGGTTAGGTTTAGGGTTAGAATTAGCATTAGAGTTAGAATAATAGTTAGGATTAGGGTTATAGTAAGGCTTAGGGTTAGGGTTAGAATTAGGTGTAGAGTTAGGGTTATAAAGAGTTAAGTTTAGGGTCAAGGGTAGAATTAGAGTTAGAGTTAGGGTTAGGGTTAGGGTTAGGGTTAGATTTAGAGTCAGAGTTAGAGTTAGAGTTAGGATTTGTGTTATTATTGTGGTTAAGGTTATTTCTAGGTCATTTATCATATTATAGTTGATGTTAGTGCTATTATTATAGTTTATTTTAGTGTTAGGGTAATTGTCAAGTTAAATTTTTGTGGGTTAGTTCTATTATAGTCCCATGATTAGTGCTATTGTGATACAAGTTATTAATCTTTTTAATAATGTAATCCCTCCCTCTCCCATCCTCTCTCTCTCTCTCTCTATCTCTCTCTCTCTCTCTCTCTCTATCTCTCTCTCTCTCCCTCCCCCCCTCTCTCTCCCTACTCTAACTACACCTAGTAATATATTCCCCTATCTAAATACACCCTCTAATGTCTCTTTGTCTCTAGTCTCTAGATACACCCCCTAATCCCTCTTTGTAATCTCTAGATAAAACCCCCTATCTCTCTCATCTTGCTCTCTAGATATACCTCCTAATCTCTCCCTCCCTCTATGCTCTCTAGATACACCTCCTAATCTCTCTCTCTCACTCTCTCTCTCTCTCCCTGCTCTCTAGATACACCTCCTAATATCTCTCTCTCTCTCTCTCTCTCTCTCTCTCTCTCTCTCTCTCTCTCTCTCGATACACCCCCTAATCTATCTCTCTTCGTCTCTTTAGATACACCCCCTAATCTCTCTCTCTCTAGATAAACCCCCCCCCCCCCTCTCTCTCTCTCTCTCTCTCTCTCTCTCTCTATATATATATATATATATACATATATATATATATATATATATATATATATATGTTTCCACTTATAAAAGATATAATATTATTTCTAGTTTCTAGTACATATTTGGTTAGGTTAAGGTATATAATTTACTAAATGCTTAGTACAGTCATATATAGAGTAAGAGTTAGGGTTAGGATCCAAGGTTTACAGTTTCATTTATATGACACTCAATGTTATGGTTAAGGTTAGTAAGTGGTTAAATGTTACACTAAGATAAGGGACATGGTTAAGGGAAGTATGAGATTTAGGTGTAGTGTTGGAGTATTTGGAGTACAACTATGGTCAAATTTGGGATATATGTTATACAAATGACTCAAATAGTGCAAACCTTTAAATTCATGAAAGGGAAATTATAAGTCCCAACACAACTATTTAGATGACGTAAAAAGTGTGAAATAATATATAAGAATCAATTTTATGGAAATTATTTCTACATGATAATGTGAGAATATTATATATTGTTGAATTTTTAATAATGCTAATGCAATTTTTATTGCAATGATTAAGAATTGTAATCAATAAATATACTTATCATTAAGGACATCTATTTAGACTTATAATTTTCTTTCTTAATTAACATATTTAGTAGCCACATCCATTAAAGAAATATTTTGTACAATAATAAATTTATTTTTTCTTGTTTTCTTCTTCGTGAAAGTTACATAGAACAATGTGGAAACAAAACTGCCAATACAACTAATTAGAAGTAAAATTCTAAAATTGGAGACAAGAATGAACCATATACAAAAAATAAAAATCTTTGTAATGGCTTAAATACATGTCACATTCTTCAATGATTAGGATTCTTTTTTTTGAACAATGATCATGAAAGACTTCTTTTGAACATCATTGAGGGAAACCCATCCACTTTTGTAGATGCGTCACATATGGATTTTTATGCATATTTCATATGTATTACTTCTATTTCCCCAACATAGTCAATTGAAAATATTGCATTCTCCATAACTTTAATTATAGTTGTGCACATCTCTTTAATTATTTGTAGGCATTTGTCAAACTTGGTCTCAAAGAAATCATTTGAGTTTATTGAAGTAGTCAGGCTAGTATCAAATAATGTTTGATTCTTCGTTTGAGGCATCCATAACTCAAATAGTAACCTGCAAACTTATAAACAAACACCAATATATAGAAATTATTAGAATAAAAAAGTATTCATAATTAACACAAATTCTTCAAATGAATAATTTTTAAAATAACATAAATAAAAATCAAAACTATTTCAAATGAAATAGTTTGATTGTAATGCTTGAAATATGGTGGCATTGTCTTCCACTTTTCAAACATTACAAACATAAATATTAATAAAAAATTATATATACTGTGAAAAATATTTAAATAAAACACATAATTAATCTAATTAAATAATGATAAAATATAAACTAAGTATATGATTTGTTTATTTTAAATTAATCATTAAATTTAATAAAATACAAATTTTATTGATAAGGTGACCTTGCCATCCACATTAATGATAAAAATTAATTATGAAACATGAAAAACATAAATATTTTGAAACATGCAAATATAAAACTATTATGAAACATACAAATCTAAAACATAAAACCAAAACCATTTTGAAATATGAAAATCTAAAACTAATATGAAACATGCAAATATTATTCTAAATTGAAACATGCACTTTAAAAATGTGCAAATGAAATGTATTATCAAATATCTAAATCAAATAGATTTTTATTCAATTTGAATTCTAAATCTAAATCAACCATGCAAGGCTAAACTATAACTAATTTTGAAATTAAATCTACATTTAAATCTAAATGCATAACTAAATCTAAATCTAAATGCAAAACTAAATTAAAAATAGAAACCTCACATGCAAAAAATTACTCCAAAACTTTGATCTACTCCTCTCTTATTCTTTTCATTTGGTGATTGTCCTTTCCAAAATCCAATATATAATGCATAGTCAACGAGGGTTGGCTCTCCAAATCTGAGTCGTGGCGATCATCAGGTAGCAATGTAAGGGAGGCGTTTATGATGGGAGTGGAGGTAGGCGAAGAAAGGAAAGCCCTCCAAACATTGTAGCGAGTATTTGCTCAGCATTGCGTTGACAATTATCAGATGAGAGATTCGGGATATGACAGCGTGGCTACATATGCTAATGAAGATGAAAAGGTGGGGTATGACGAGGTACTTGAGTATGTTGATGAAGATGAAAAATATGATGGTACTGATGATGATGATTAGAATGTTCATGTAACTTTGTTCTGTTTGAAAAATTATGTTTGAGAAAATATATATTATTAAAAAAGTTGTTTTCCTTTAAAATTAAATTAGGTGTGAAATTATATACATTATTAAAAAAGTTGTTTTACTTTAAATTTAAATTAGGTATGTAAATTTAGTTCATGTGACTAATGCAAGGGATCTTTGCTTATTAGAAAATATGGGACTCATTGATATATATATATATATATATATATATATATATATATATATATATATATATATATATATATATATATACATATACATGTATATATACATATACATGTATATATACATATACATGTATATATACATATACATGTATATATACATATACATGTATATATACATATACATGTATATATACATATACATGTATATATACATATACATGTATATATACATATACATGTATATATACATATACATGTATATATACATATACATGTATATATACATATGTATGTATATATACATACATATGTATGTATATATATATGTATATGTAGAAAATATGGGGTTCATTGATACTCTTATGTGTGTGTGTGTGTCACAAATGTGAACACAGTGAACAACTTTTGTCTTGGTCAACTCGACGATGACAAGTGATATATTCCTTTTCTTACAGGGCATAATGTGGAAGCAACTTGAATCGATTTTGTGCTACATAAACTCCACCTTCATGGTTTTTGTGTTCTATCAAGGAAAGAATGTGAAAACATCATACCAATTTTTTCATTGAATTATTGGCCATGGAGTGTGTACTTGAAATTTGTGCTTAAAATGGTGGAGAAGCTCGATTTATCTAAGTTTATGATGATAGTCGAGCAATAGGGAGACATGAAAACATATTAGGTATTAATAAATTAATAGTATATTTATTTTTGTTGGTAAAGGAAGAAAAGGTCATTGATAGGGTGATATTAATGCTACAATTCACAATGCTCAAATTTCTGAAAGGCTAGGAAGGGAGGGTAGTGATATTATTTCAAGGTAATCCATAAAAGGCAATTTTTAAGGATAGAGAAGGAAGGGTAGTGTGTCATGTCCCCTTTTCAAATAATTAAAAATAATAATCATTTCTAAGGCAGGCAGGGCCAAAAAGGTGAAGTTTTGGAAAAAGGGGATAATCTTTGGAAGCTAATGGACTAATAAATGAAGATTATTATTAAAATATGTTTTATTAACCCCTCTTGGACATGAGTTAGGGTTATGCCCTCTTTTAAGGGGTTTGGAGGCATTCTGGGCTCATTCCAGAACTTGATTTTTGCTCATTTCTTTGTTATTCTTTAGAGGCTGCCAAACCTGTGGAGAAGGAGACCCAAGAACGGGAGTTTGCAGGTTTCTAGGGAGACCTAAGAACGAGAGTTTGCAGGTTTATAGGAAGGCTAAGGACAGGAGTTTGAAGCCATTCCATGTGCATGCTCATGTAGAGTTTGCCTTTGTGCTGAATAGTGCAAATTTGTGAGTTTTTGGGTGTATATTTTGTAAGAGTTTGGTGTTTCCAGTTGAGTATTTCATATCAGTTTGGGTTGCTGCTGTATATCAGACTTTTAAATATTAAAATAGAGCTGAATATATTTATTTGGATATGATTATACTTCTATGATAGATTATTAAGTTTTTGTGGTGATTCTGGGCTATTTTGTGCTATTTTCGGGAGCCCGATGAGCATTGTTTTTGTCCTCCATTTGGGAGCTATTGTGTGCATGTTATACAGATCTAGAAATGTCATTTTATAGGCTTTTATGCTGCTCAAATTTCTGTAAAAATGTCCACTTTCAGATTTATTAAGAATAGGTGAAGCTGTGAAGCTTTTGACACTATTTTTGGCATACCCGATTTGGGGTTTCTTGAGAAATTTGGTGGATCTTTGTGATATTAGTTGTTTGATCTTGAAGATCTGATTAGAGGCTTGAAATATCATATAAAATTAGAAAAGGGACATTTCATAGTGATATTATTTCAATGTATTCTATAAAAGAAAAAAAAATAGGAAAGGGGAGGGAAGGAATTGTTAAGTTACACATGAGAATCGCCACAAGCAGTATATATTGGATTTTGGAAAGGACAATCACCAAATGAAAAGAATAAGAGAGGGAACTCCATAAACATAACTCTAACGATCACCATAACCATAATTTTATCCTTGACCTTAACCATAGCTCAAACCCTAACCCTAACTCCAACCCTAACCCTAATGCTAACCCTAACCCTAATTCTATCCCTAAGGTTAACATTAACTATAATGGTAAATTTGTCCCTCACCATATATCTACGTATGACTATAACATTTTACATTACAATATCCCAATTTTTTTATTTTTTATTTATATCAAAATTAAATTCCTTATATTAAATTTAAAAAAATATTTGACTCAAACCCTAACCCTAACCCTAACCTTAACCCTATCCCCACTATAACCCTAACCATAACCATAATGATAACTCTAACCCTAACCTTAACCATGAGCATTACTCTAACCCTAACCTTAACCATAAAGATAACTCCACCCCTAACTCTAACCCTAATTCTAACTCTACCATAATTGGACTCTAACCCTATCCCTAACCCTAACTATAAGCATAACTCTAACCCTAGCCTTAACCATGAGCATAACTCTAACTTTGGATCTGACTCTACCATAATTGGACTCTAACCCTAACCCTAACCTTAATTTTGATCCTAACTCAAACCCTAACCCTAACTCTAACCTTAACCTTGACTCAAACCTTAACCCTAACCTTAGCCTTAGCCTTACCATAACCTTAACACTAACCCTAATCATAACCATAACGATAACTCTAACCCTAACCTTAACCATGACCATAACTCTAACCCTAACCTTAACCATAAACATAACTCTAATATGAACCTTAACCATAACTCTAACAATAACCATAACCATAACTCTATCCCTAACCTCAACCATAGCTCAAACCCTAACCCTAATTCTATCCCTAAGGTTAACATTAACTATAAAGGTAACTTTGTCCCTAACCATATATCTATGTATGACTATAACCTTTTACATTACAATATCCCAGAAATAAAATATATATTTTTAATCTATATTAAACTCATTATATTAAATTTTAAAAAATATTTTGAAGCACAATTTTATAGTAACTTCATACAACTCTAATTAAAAATTAATTAACAATTTTATAGAAACCTTATCAAAATAAAAAATAAAAAGTAAATATTTTTCCAATTGCGCCGCGACTACCACTATATATATTACGCTGAGAGTAATCATTCTTGAGGCGCCTATTTTTATTTTCATTAATCCCAACTTCAATTAAAATAACTTTGGATTAAATAAAAATAGGCACCTCGAGAACGATTACTCTCGGCGTAATATATATAGAGGTATATATAAGCTAGTTTATTTTATGATTTAATAATTTATTATTTAATTTAGAAGTTTGTAACTCCTACCATTTCTTTTTTATTGACAAAGAATCTTGGCATATTCCTGTGTTGAGCATTTGTGCTGCCATTGTATAGAACGCCTCTCGGCGTAATAAATATATTATTTAAAAAATATTTATATTATATAATCTTAACTATTTTACATCATATATTTATTGTAAACATAAAAGTGTAATATAATGTAAATTTTAAACTTAAAATAATGTAAGTTTTAAACTTCTTATTTACTATTTTATTTAATTAAAATAATTATAAAAAAGAGAGAGAAGTTTTGCTACTTTAAAGTTTGGAAGTATAATATACCTCTCACTACTGTAACTATAACCACACGCAGGGACGAAATTAAAATGAGAGTATTCTGCAGCAGGAAGTAGGAGATAAGGAACCATTAATTTGTTGTCAGAAACGAGAATGGACTTAATGTAGGAACTAAAAATACTTGTGCTAAAATATAATTCATATTAAGAAATTTCATCAATCAAAATCTAAAACTATTTTTGTTAAGAGTATTCTCGTAATAATAAAATTACGAATGGTGAGCAAATAGTTTTTTTAAAACCAAAACCGAAAAGTAAAAATTAATTAGTTGTTATCTCCATTTTAACTCATATTTTTAAATCTTTTTATTTAAGTTTTGCTTTTTAAAATTGATTTTTTGTTTTATTTTGTTAAATTATTTTAATTTAATTTTTATATTAGTTTAGTTTTTCTTTAAATATTGATTTTTATTTTCTATAATTTATTTAGAATATTTGTGAGAGGATTTGCTATTTTTTTCATAATAATTTATTTGATGGAGTTTTATTAAATGATTATTTTATTCATATGTAATAATTTTAGGTTTAAAAAAAAAAAATGTAATATGCTATGAGCCTCAAGTTTGTGTTTAAATTTAAAAAACCATCTCAATTGGACAATGAAGATTGGAGATGGATAGGTATCCTTGGTGTAGCACTTACATGAATATCTGAGAATAATTTCACCAGAATAATTTCACCAATTTATATGTCTATTTTTTATTTCTGAATGTATAACTTTTCTCTTGATAATTCCTTGTGAATATAGCATGAAAATTAAACTTGACTACGATCAAGTTGTTACAACAAAAAAAGATATGTTTAATAATCAAAGTTGAAACTTGTCTCCTACTAATTTTAATATTAAAATCAAATAGTGTTCAAGGAAACATTTTGAACAATCAAAAATATGTTATTTGTTAACACTAAACTTATTTAAAATTGATTTAGATTGTAGTTTAAAAATTATTTTAGTACTACAATTAAAATAATTTAAAAACTACAATCTAACTCAATTTTTTAAAATTCAAAAGTTAAATAAATAGAAATCACAACATCAGCTACTATGGAGTCTAGAGATCACAAGTAATTATTTTAAAAATAAATAGTAAAAAAAACAATAGTTAAAAGTGGAGATAACAACTAATAAATATCAAAATAGGAGTAAAAAGTGGAGTGAAATAAAAAAAATAGCTGGTAAATAATTAACTAGGAGGATTTACAATTTTCTGACAAATTTTCCACAACTTTTCCATCAAAATTTCAAAATAGCCTATCGACTAAAATAAATATCAAATATCAAATCATTAAAAATCTTTTAAAATTTAAAGTTTCATTTTTATTAGATTTTCTACTTTTATAGAATTTGTTTCTATTATTTAAATATTAAAATATATGAATATTAAATCATTAAATCCATACAAACTTCTAAAACATTAAAAGTGGCCATTGTAATTGTAAACACATTATATTATAACACTTAATAAAATTTCAGCTTTTTAAATTTGTTCAAAATAGTTTCATAATATATTTTTGTAATATATTATGTATCTTCAAAATTGCTAATTACAAACATCTAATAACACATTTTAAGGTTTGAATCTATTGTATATGTGTTAAAGTCATCCATTTTTTTTAGCTATTCAAATAGAAAACTAATTTTTTGATTATTTTCGAGTTCTTTTTTATTTTGATTAATTTTTTCCTCATCAAAGCATACAAAAATTGAAATATATTTTATTATTAAAAAAATATAGCAAATTAATTTTTAAAAAGATATATATGTGTTTATTATAAAACCATTTGCAAAATATCTCTTTATAAATCTTTCAAAATTTGAAGTTTCCTTTGTTAGATTTTCTCTTTATACAAATTTTGTTTCTATGGTTGAAATGCTAAAATATATAAAATGTTCAATCATTAAAAACCTTTCCAAATTCAAAGTTTTTTAAAAGTTCAAACCTTTTTAATTTGTTCAAATTAGTTTCATAATCTCCTACTCAAACTAAAATATTTGAAATCTCCTTTGTAATATATTATGTATATTCATATGAGTTTTGGGCTCTTTGTAATCACTATATTCTCAATTTGGAAATCTTTAGGACAAGATTAATTAGTGTTGATAGATACTCTCTCTTGATGCAGTATTTCTTCTTTTGCATCCTTTTTTGTATAAGGCAATGATCATAGTTTTTCTTTTCTAGTTCTTTTCTCCGAATTTTTTTTTGAACTAGTTATTATTAATATAAATATAATGTTTCGCATATATATATATATATATATATATATATATATATATAGCATTGCACTCTATCTCCATCAGTCCTTACAGCTTCATGACCATACTTTACAGCTTTCATTTCCTAGGAGTCAGACCCAGACACAACTTATTACAACCTTCTCGCCCTTAGCTTTGACTTGGGGTGTGAAGTGATCGTACAGTTTCCCTAACATAGGCCATTCTAGATCTATGAGACCCCACAGGGGATCTCTTCACCATGACACTCCTCTCGTAGCACTCAGCTTCATCAGGGCAGAGAGAACTGGTACGGAGAGAGACGGTCAATGTCAATCCCAATTGAACTCAACAGGATAGTGTCTTGAGCATACCAACAATAGGCTCTAGTGGTTGGATCAGAGTCTACAATAGCAATTGAGGAGCAATAGGCTAAGTAAGGGTATTTGTGTTGGCTTTTAGCTGAGTCTTCAAAGCCACAAAGATGGTGGAGAAATCGGATTAGGTCAAAAATGGCTGCGAGCCTGAATGGGTGAGCGCCAAACTCAACCAAAATAATAGTGTGGGGGGTGGATATATGACATCTGATAATTCGACGGAGGAGTAGAGTTTGGGTATGCTCAATCATGGCCCAATCCAAGTCTAAAAGGGAAGGACCCCAAACCACAGAACCATAAAGCACTATGGGTCTTACTAAGGAATTCAGGAGGGATAGCTTAAACGATGTGTCCTAAAAGTGGTGTCTGAAGCATTGTCTCTCAAGAATGGCAAGAGAACCCAACCCTTTACTAATCTGAGGCTGAATGGTGGTCTCAAGTTGAAACAAGATTTGGAAAACTTAACCCCAAGGTATGTGTAAGATGATGTAATCTCAACTTCCCAACCCTGGAAGTGAAAATGGAGATGTGAGGTCTTCAAATCATTGAAGACCATAGCACGAGTCTTCTCAAGGTTCACGACCAACAATCTCATGTCGCAAAAAGATGGAAGTCTATCCAAAAGCCTCTGAAGACCCTCAGGAGAAGATGCAAGAAGAACC
The DNA here is from genome assembly GCA_028749045.1 of Cupressus sempervirens. NCBI lineage: Eukaryota > Viridiplantae > Streptophyta > Pinopsida > Cupressales > Cupressaceae > Cupressus > Cupressus sempervirens. The sequence continues at coordinate 9,399,647 of CM053793.1, read as the reverse complement.
ACATCATCAGCAAAGAGAAGGATGGAAATCAATACTTGGTGTAGATGATAGCCATCACTTGGAAGCGAGGAGTCATGAGAAAAGCCTCAAGCTCATCAATGTAGATTCCAAACAAGGTGGGCGAGAGGGGGCAACCCTGCTTCACCCCAATGGTGCTTTAGATAGGGTCAAAGAGGCCCTCTGTGACCTTGAGTTTACCAATCATTGTCTCATATAACCTCATGATACTCATCAATAAGATCTCAAAAATACCAATATCTCTCAATCTCTGAAAAGGATTTCTCTAGGGATGGAATCAAAAGTCTTATGGAAATCCACAAAACATAGAAGAGTTTTTTTATAAACAAAGATTAAACAAAATCCATTAAATAAGGAGTAGATAATATAAGTTAGAGATTGAATTAGAAATTATATAGTTTGTTATTATAAATAAAGGCTATACAAACTACACAATCTATTGACTGAAGAATAGAACTAGAAATTGTCAACATAAAAAACTGTTATAAAAAAATATAAACTCTCACAAGGACTAACAATTTTCTTGCAATTTTTTTTTTAAAATCTCACATATGTCTATTAGCTTAGTAAAATATAAAATCTAGCATGCAATCAAATCTAGAATCTACATCCCTTTTTCTAAAAAGTGTAGATTTTGTACAAGGCCAAAAGAAAATCATTAGTGGTATGTAACAAGAATTTAGGAAATAATATATAAACAATTCTTAAGTAGTAAGGTTTTTTTACAAATTACATTTGTTGATATCTTTGTCAAATTTTTGATTAGGTAATAATCAAACTTGTGAAGGAAATACTATAAAATCTACCATATAAAAATATTTAAAATAATAAAAAGTAAGTGATTTTATAGTATTTCCTTCACAAGTTTGATTATTACCTAATCAAAAATTTGACAAAGATATCAACAAATCTAATTTGTAAAAAAACCCTTACTACTTAAGAATTGTTTATATATTATTTCCTAAATTCTTGTTACATACCTTATATACGTATGTATGTATCTCACTTACTTTTTATTATTTTAAACATTTTTAAATTTGTATATAAATATATAAAGTAAGTGACACACACACACACACATATTTGTGTGTTACAATGTTGTCACTGTAAAATAATATTCATTTGTATGATAAATACTAATTTATCACCAAAAAGTGATAGATTTTGGACAATGCAAAAAGTAGATCATTAGTTGTATGTAACAAGAATTTTGGAAATGATATATAAATAATTATTGAGTAGTGAGATTTTCTTACAAATTATATTTGTTAATATCTCTACCAAATTTTTGATTGGGTTAGTTGCATTATATTGATATCAAATAAACAATAAACAAAACATAAATGAAGGAAATACTATAAAATTTAATATATTAAGAAACAATAAAAATTAAATGATAAATATATATAAATGTTACAATGTTGTCAACATAAATATTTATTTAATACTATTTTATCACTAAAAACTTCATAGCATCAATGTTCCTCTAAAATATGACATCTATTTAAATTTTGTAAAAGAACTCAATGCTTACCAAAAAAAAATTACTATAATTTTCATACATAAATTGTGTTAAAGTTAATATTTGTATTAAATAGTTTCTATCAAATTAAATTTAATATTACATTTACATTTCAAATGTTCTTTTTAAAATATAGATTTATATTTAATATTAATAATGTTTAGAATAATTTAACATTATAATTTTTGAGCAAGTCAAAAATTGTAAAACAATTAAAATGTATTATAAGATGACTAAGATAATATTTTAAAATTCTATTTAAACACTAATTAAATTATATTTAACAAAAATGACAAAAACAAACATAACAAGAGTTCTAGAAGAGCTTGAGTCCCTGTCTTATGTTATGGTGATACATATTATAGATAGATATTATAGTTTTTATATATTATATGGTATTAATTATAAGAAGAATTTTTTTAGATAAATTAGTAATCTTGAGTTGAAAATAAGATAAAGAAAAAACAAGATAGAGATATATAGATAGATTGAAGAAACATTAGAAAAAGCTAGAGACATTGATAGACAGAGAGGAGAGGAGAGGATGTGGAAAACTAAAAATATTAAATTTAAAATTGTTAGTTTACAATCAATTAATAAAAATATTTATTAATATTTTATTATTATTAATTTCAATATTAAATTTATAATTGATAAGTAAAAATGACATGTTATGCTTACAAAAATCAGAAATCTTGGTACAATTTTATATTGTTAATTTATTTTAAAATTATATAATTATAAGAATAACTTGTGATTAAAATTTTTAATAATAAAGTAAATTTATAATCTTCACTTAAGCTCTAACTTTAAATATATTATTCAAAAAATATTTATATTATATAATTTTAACTATTTTACATCATAAATTTATTGTAAACATAAATGTTTAATATAGTGTAAATTTTGAACTTAAAATAATGTAAGTTTTAAACTTATTATTTACTATTTTATTTAATTAAAATAATTATAAAAATAAAAAATAAGTTTTGCTTATTTACTCTTTAAGCTTTAAAGTTTGGAAGTATAATATACCTCTCACTACTGTAACTATAACCATTCTGCAGCAGGAAGTAGGAGATAAGGAACCATTAATTTGTTGTCAGAAACAAGAATGGACATAATGTAGGAACTAAAAATACTTGTGCTAAAATATAATTCATATTAAGAAATTTCATCAATCAAAATCTAAAACTATTTTTGTTAAGAGTATTCTGGTAATAATAAAATTACGAATGGTGAGCAAATAGTTTTTTTAAAACCAAAACCGAAAAGTAAAAGTAAATACAAAGTGACCTTATTCACACAAAATAAATTTCTCCCTTTTAATAAAGCCCATTGAGTTGATTAGAAAGAGTATTAGCTTTGTATAGAATTAAAGTTTTGGTCAGAAAATTATCAGCCCTTTCATCTCACTGTATTTCCACCTGAAAGACGGTTGAACGTATTCATGCGTCCCTTGACAACTTGAAAAATCAAACAAATCATGTTATAAATTGGATAGTGTGTTTCACAGAGGCAAAGTTATGTCTATTTTTGTACATCAATTTCTTGCATGCTACTTGACCGCACTGTCTGATATTCATAAGGGCCTTCCATCCGAGGTTGCAAACCTTTGGGAGGTGGTTGGAAACATATCTACGCTATCAAACAACAAGCAAAAGCTATTCAAGACTTAAGTTAAGAGATCTAATTTATAGTTTGAAATTGCAAATTCCTTTGGTCTTGCTATAGGATGATTTGTGATATGATCTGAAGTGTAGAAATCTTTTATTGCAAAAGTGATTGAATTTCTCGATTCAACCGAATTGATTCCATACCACATTGTTAGTCAGGTGCTTGTGTACTCTATAGCCACTTGAACATTGGAGTTTGCTATTTTTGTCAAGTCTAGATATTGAAGTGAAGCTATATCCACTCCATGTATAAGTTTAAATAAGCACTGCATATTCCTAAGTTGGTAATACCCAAGTTGAAAGTAGTAATTTTCCATTCATTATTTGTAATTTTGTTTGCAATGTGATCTAAACATTCTTACCCTGGGTACAGAGCTTTCTATTATGCTATTTCAACTTAGAGATATCCTCTTTAAAGCTTGCAACTGTTGAATATTAACCTCTGTTTCATCCCTCACTTTAGTGTTCTCTATCAGAAGACCATATACCTCCCTTCGCAATTGCTCTATTCTTGAATTATACTCGGATTATATTTTTTCTTTAGCCTACCCTGAAGTTTCAACATTATTTTGCTCGTTTTTGTTTCAGTCTTGTCTTGTTGGCTTTGATGGCATCTACCTCCAGTTTCCTATCACAGACCACGCTTTGCAATTCCCGTATTTTAAAAGTAATTCAGATACCAGATTTTCTTTTTCATCCAATATGAATTCAGCTTTATTGATCTCCTCCTTCAGAACCTTCACATTTTATTCCGCAACCTCACACTGCTTCTGGCCAACCTTGCAGCTTGTCCATTGACATGGCCAAGGACAAGTGACATGCTTGTAGCTTTTGTAATCCTTTTGCAGGTTGCCAACCTTTTTAGTGAGAACTCTGAGCTGCTCTCCATTGATCTCATTTTCATTTTGCAGCTTGATGTTCTCATATCTGATAAATTCTAGCTCCTTTTGCAAATCACTCCTTCTCAGTAGCTAACTTTCATTTTTGTTCCTGTGTTTTGTATTCTCCAACTTGATGATTTCCAGCTCCTTTCACAAGACAGTTTGTATGAGCGGTAAACAGTCTGTATGAGTAGTAAACAGTCTACGCCTCGCAATCTATACTGAGTGCTTAAACATGATTAATTTTTTCATTCCATCATTGCAAAGATCCTTAAGAATCACGTAAGATTGAGAATGCCACAAATATGAATTTAATGTGAAGGACGACACCAACCGATTGCATCTTGGAAACATCATTTGGTGGTGTTGCTAAAAGTCTAATCTTTCTATTCAGTTCTGATAGATTTGGATTCTAAGACTAATTTATTGTGCTATATGAACCATGTGAGCTTCTTCCAATAGCAAAACTACGAGTAGTTTTTATTTTTTGAAAAGTTCATAATATTTAAATAAAAAAAATTGATTGTGTTAGTCCATGAATTGACTGTCAATAATAAACATTGGGTACTTTAATACCACTAATAGATAAATGTTGCCTTTACATGCATGAAATTGTGCTTTCAAATGTATTAACAACAAACATTTAGCAATCCAGCAACTATGCTTTCAAATATAGTAAAAACAATCATTTTGCAATCAATCTGCTCAATGACTAGATTAAATAAAACTAATATCATCTACATCTAAAAGGAATACCTTTGTAGTCTACTGACTGAAGCCACTCCCCATTGACCAGTTTCAATTACATCCATGAGCTTATCCTCCACCTCCAAATGGACTTGTCAAAATTAGATGAGGAAGGAGTCCAATCAAATCTCTCTCTCACATACACACACTCTGACTCACTCTCCCACTCAAACATACATAATGATGCCAAAATAAATTGAACATACCAAAAAAAATTAAGATTTTTTTTTTTTTAAATTATATATATATAAAGAAAAAAAAAGAAACAATGGAAATAGAAAAAATATATATACGTGAATATATATAAAACAAAAGAGAAAGCAAAGGCATAAGGAAATCATGAGAAGAAAACATATATATAAACATACAAAAGGAAAAAACATGTAGAAAAGAAAAAAAAAAGGAGAGAAAATACAAAGGAGAATGATTAACAAGGAGAAATGTAAAAAGGGGAACAATCAACAATGATATCCTCTTACCATGTTTCATATCGAGTCATCTAGCCAAGTACACTTGTAGGAATCCAATTGAGAATGCGCATAGTTGTAGCAACTACATCTCCCCAATCAGATTGCTCACAAATTTTAGAAGTTCTTAGAGGAATATCTGATTGTCCTCTCTATTGTTACCCTATGTTTGCTTGTATAGGATCTCAGAGGAGTTCACCATTACCAATCCTTCTTGTTGCCTCTTGAATATATACATAACTAATGAGGCAATATTAGAAGCAATAAGTTTCTTTACAAACTTATCTTGAAATTGAGAATCCAAAGTCCCCATTAAAATCTCAATATATAATAATAATAATAAATAATTTAACATTTTAGCTATGTTACCCCAAGTTTTCGGGATGGGGGGACGGGGAAACGGGTTTTCGAGACTTTTTTTTTTGGTAGGAACAATGGACGGTAGGGGATGGCTATATATATATATATATATATATATATATATATATCTAAATTTTCAAAAATATTCATCAATTCTACATTCATAACAAAAATGAAAATTAGACTTCTCTCTCATGAGTCATGACATACATTAAAAAAATTGTATTAAAATATCAAAAACTTTAACAGAATAAATATTGAATATTAATCTTAGAATACTTTAACATTAACATATATGATATTATCTTAAAATAAATAAATATGGATAAAGCCAAACTCAGAATGAAAGTTTCATTATGAAACCCATCCTTTTGCAGTACTATACATTAGGCCATTAAGAGCACGAATGAAGAACAACAAGACAATACTATGACTCAAGTATGCTTATCTAGGAGTTTTGAAATAGTAAATTCTGCTAAAAACTGAACTATTACAATATAAGAACATCGTGACAAACATCCTGAGCACCAAATTTCTGACACAATTATGCTGAGATATTCCCTGCTGGGCAGAGATGTTTGGCATATCTTTCTCAACATCAAATTGGATATCTTATCCCAAACATGTTTAACCATGAAGTTAATTAGACAATGTCTCTTAAGCTGATAGATGTTCTTCAGCTAAAATTTAATCATAATTTCATAAATTTATAACACTTTAAAGTTTTTTTTAATAGACATTTTTAATAGTAAATATAGGATGTTGTGTCCATCTGGATTTGATCAATCAACTAATTGATCAATGATCTCTTTGTATTGAAGAGCAACGATTTGAATCCTATCTGGAATGAACATTTTGAGTTCGAGGTTGAAGATGTTGTCACACAACATTTAACTGTAAAGATTTATGATGAGGAAGGGGTCCTTCAGGATGCAAAAATAATAGCGTGTGCTAAAGTGCGGTTGAAGGAGCTAGAACTAGGAAAACTGAAAAATAAATGGTTTTAAACAACTCCAAAGAAATCATTGCAAGCATGTATAGATGACTCACAGGGCCCTAGTTTATGCAACGCAGGTCTTGAATAATTCTTGCGGCTTGCCAGACAAGGGGGAATTTTTGCAGGTCTACCCAGTAGATTGCTTCCCCAAAAAAAATTAAAAATAATGCCCAACAATTTTTATCATTATCTTGACATTATGTGAGCTTCCCACAATAAAATCGCTTCAGATTAATGGTGATTCGGGCCCTAAAAAAAATGTTGGGTGTTGCCTAGCCTTAGATGGCAAAAATAGGCACGATTGGCCAAATAAATCACCAAGCCCGACCCCAGCAATGTGCAGATTAATTTCGCCCTAGATAGAGATGACAAAATGAAAACACCCAATCTTCTATAGCATCTAATAAAGTCAACAACCAAGAGGATAATATACTTGCAAAACTCGGCTCTTGAGTCTTCAACAAACTTGCAAACTGCAGACCAGGTGAATTGCATTGGATCTTCAACCCTTCAGCTGTCGGGAATGGGAAATGAAAATATTTCGTTTCCTTGTAAAGTTTTAAAGTTTTAAACAATAAACATTAACAAACATAAATCTATATAAAAAACATTAGAAGTCATTTTTTAATATATTTGAAGTTTAGGAGGCGAATTATTTAATTTTATTATTTTTGTGGTAAAAATTAAAAATTGAAAACCTTTTTGAAAGTCCCGGAAACGTCTAGGAAACAAAATTAAGTCCCCGGGACAGTCAACAAGTTTCGAAAACTCGTTGACCGTTTTCGGTATTTCGAGGACGCATTTTCGATTTTCCTCTCTAGGTGGGGACGGCTTGGAAACATTTCCTACTGTCCCCCCATCTCCGAAACCATCCCTGTTTCCAAAACTTGGGTCTTAGAGGTGGAAACGTGTTTCCAGGTAACATAGCATTTTAGGCATGTTGATGATCTTTACTAGACTGAATGTTAGATTCATTCAATAAGAGAAGAACAAAAATATTATATCAGATTTAATTTCTGTTAAACAGTCAAAGGAGACATGTTTAACAAAATCAGGAACTCTATAGATTTTGCAAATACCAACCACTTTATTCATAAATTTGGTAGAGAAGCCTTTAGAGAAGCCACCTCAAACAGGCATTTTCTTGGCTCTATAACATTCTAACAATAACCACAAATAATATCATGCCAAGAATTTTTGGAGAGAAATATTCCAATAGTAATTAAGCCAAATAGGCTTACTCCTAGAAAAAGTGTCGTTGGTTTGTTCAGACTTTCTGGCAGTCTTATGCTAGGAATATTTGCCAGTAAAAAATTGGTGTACATCACATGGCAGTCTAAGTGCATTCTTGTTGTCCATGTTCGTGTGTAGGTTGCATGCATGCAACTTCTGCTAGCTGTATACAAACTCCAGTTGAAGCAAGTTTCTCTTTGTGAAGACTAGAGAAATCATGTTGTGTCGAAGATTCATCCTCGGGAGATATATCTGATCCCCTGCAGAAGAAACTTTGGAAGACAAAGGGTCGCATATGTGTTGCGTTTTTGTAAAATTTTGTTTAAAAATTTGTGTGAGAGATGCAAAGATTTGGAACTTTTGTTTGCTTTGTGGCAGGCCTAATTCCTCTGAGCAAGTTCAGAGAGGCTAGTTTGATGTAGCAGTATAGAATTATCCCCGATCCTAAGATTTCAACGATACTAGATATTGTGGCAAGGCAAAAAGAGTTAGATTTACATACTTTCTTCCAATCATAGGTTTAATTTGGTTTAGGAGTAAAACAGTTGTTAAAAAATTATTATATCGTGGAATTATATTCAAGAAATGCAACTTGTGATACGAAATGTTCTTCTAAAAATTGTGATTCAAGAAATGCATCTTGTGATAAGAAATGTTCCTTTCAAAATTGTGATTCAAGAAATGCATCTTGTGATAAGAAATGTTCCTTTCGAAATTGTTATCCAAGTCTATTTTATATGCAGTCTTAAATTACTAAAAAAATCTTTATTGATAGTCTCAATTATATTTCCCCATAAGAAATGCATCTTAAGGAAAGACGTTCTCTTCAGATTAGAGATCATATAGAAGATTGGCTAACCACACAGTTTTGTTATGAAGAAGAGCTTTAGTCATTTTTGGGATATTTTTTGGAATTAAATTGGCAAATTCTTTCAACTCTGCTCCATTTGTTCATGTTATTATTACCATTTTAAAAAACTTTAAAAAATAGTGATTAGTAGATTGCAAAGATCAAAGAGTTTTACATATTTTTGTCTTCTTTAGAAACCAAACTTAATAGCTAGATGAAGACAAATCAACTCCAAGGTTAAAAATAAACACGTTATTTAACTTTTACAATTTGATTAGATGAAGTATAAGTTTCAATATGTCTAAGTTCGATGGAGATCATCTGATCGATAAAGCGAAGATTTCTGCCACCACCGTTGACGTTTTGGTGGCTGCCAAGCATTACGAGACGCTGGACGAGGGCAAGAACAGGACATGTGTGTAGAAGGCCGAGGATTATTTGCACAAATACAGCAAGGGGAACTATACCAGTAGCGGAAATTCTGACATGCACAATTCGACACCTCACACGGCTTCACACAATTTAGCACCTCACACCGCGTCACAATTCGATGCCTCGCGCTTCATCACATTGGGGATCTAAAGACGAAGAGAACAAGTGTTCAGGCATGTATGATCACAGGTGTTTAGGCATATATGATCACAAGTGTTCAGGCCGAAATTGTTTGATTTCAGGGTTTTTGGAATCAACAGTTGTGCTAGGTTACTCACTGGAATATGGCCGCCCACGAAGCACTGGAATATGGAGCAAGAACTACCAGCCAGCCCAGCTATGTTACAACAGCAAGGTAAGGTGCTGCAGAATTCATAAACATCTGCCAACGCACTAGTTCAGGCCCAAGACAACAATAGCTGTCATTTCAGAAACAATATATTGGATGTCTAGGTCCAATACTTTCGGTACCAGCATCTTTAAAAAGGTTCCAACTATTTGATGGATTGTGCATCACATAGTTGTAAACTGTTTGACAAAATGCCTGGTTTGTGGTAAGGTTGTGAGCCTCTAGGGGTACCTTCTTCTTTTATAAGCTATGACACCCTTATTTGATCCAATCACACTCCAGCAGCTTGCTGATCACTTGGCTACAGTGGAGTCTGCTAATGTTGTCCTACAGAGTGTTGTTGCTTAGTCAACTTCACTCTATGTTAAAATTGTAGAACGGTTGGCTTTGTCGGACATGATATAGGAGAAACAATAAGAGATCGTCGATAGGAATTCTTCACTGTTAATAGAGACTGGATTAAAGGTGAAGTCTTGGGCTTCTTTATGTCGTTTTGCGGCTGAGGTTCCTCTTTCAGGCATTGAGAAGTTAGTTCAAGGGAAGGTCGATGATGAGCGGGTTAGGTAGACCTGTGGACTAAATTTACGAGTCTGTGGTCTCTCCTTCATTGATGATCCCTCGACTGCTAGATACTCTTTCCTCAAGGATTAGTTGGAAATTTTAGACATCACTCTTGATAGGTGTTGGTTAGGACCTGATGGTACTCTCTTCATCCGGTTCCTCTCCCTCTCTAACAAGTTGTAAGCTCTTAGGGAAAAGAAAAAATTATTCTCTGTTTCCCTTAAGATCTATCCAGATGAGGATCTCACTCGATCATAGGTGGCAGAACTCAAGCAAGCTCGTGCCCTCGTTGTGGCAGCAAGACAAGAGGGTAAATATGCAATCATCAGAAATCTTAAAGTAGTAATCCATGACACCTTTCTTATAGGCTAGATTCCGAGGATGGCCTCTAAGGCCAAATGACTGGTTCAACAACAATTGAGCACAGGCTCTTTGTGTCTCAACTACTAGAACAATAATTGTATCCTCTGGTCTATGCCTAGCTTAATTAATGATGCTATTGGTTCTACCGACCTTTTTATTACAGAGGCACATAAGAGCCCCATGCATCCTCTTCCTGATATTTCTGGCTATCAGTGGCCCTCTTTTAGAAATGAAGTTAGATGTTCTAGTGGGGTTATAGGTTCAGGTGGGATTGCCTATCTTATTCCAGACCACCTTTTTAATAGAATTTCCTTGGTTCACTCCGACAGCTATGCCAAATTCATGTGGATTCACATTGATCGAGGAACCTTGCTCTATAGAGTTACCTATATTGTTGTCTATTACTTCCTGCTAGCAACTTCGTTCTATGCAATTCACAGCACTGAGGGTGAGGACCCCTATGAGGACCTTCTTGAGCACATTACTAGATTCTCTTCCATGGGGGACATCATTATTTTGGGAGACTTTAACACGCAGACCAAAGACCTACAACCTCCCTCCATGATCACAGGTCTGATCCCATGTGTACGACTGTTTCTAATCCTGGTTCTATGGGTCTACTTTGGCTCTTCAAGGATTGTCAGGGGCCCTTCACCAGGTATAGTCATAATTTGTTACAACATTGTCAGTCTTCTGACTTAGTGATCTAGAATGGACTCTCTTGCTTTCCTGGATACGAACTCTTCACTTGTTGGCCACATGGTTGTGGTGCTAGCGTTGTTGACTATGTTCTCTCTACTATCTCATTCATCCCTCTCATTTGCCACTTTACCATCTCTCACCTTCCTTTGGTTGACCATTCCCTCCTTAGCATTACCCTTCGGGGACCCTTGACACCTCCTCCTTGCTTATCCGCTTCTTCTTGCCCCCCTCTTTCCTCCTACATGCTAGCACTTCTTTTTGCTTCTCTGATGGTGACACAAAGCTCTTCATCCATCACCTCAGACAACTTCTCCCCTAGGACCCCTTTCCCAACTCTAAGGGCATCACCTCTATGTTCCACTTACTTGCATCTGCCTTGTTCCAAAGTCTGCCCTCCTCTCCATTCCCCACTGTACCTCCTCGCTCACCCCTTGTTCCACTCACAAGTCTTGCCCCATGAATCAATGGTTCGGTGAGGACTACAAATCCTTTCATTGCATGCTTTACTTTGCTCCACCCACTACTTCTTCCTCCTCTTCCTCTCAGATGAGGCTCAACTACCGTTGTTTTCTTTGCCATAAGAAATAGAAGTTCACTTTAATGTAGTGTAAGTCGCTTTGTGCCATGTTCTTCCAGTCCCCAAAGCTCTTTTGGCGCACCATGTTTCCTTTCCACACCCCACCTCCCTCTCCTCTAGACTTTGTTAGTACCTAATGTGGTCACACATTTAAAACCTCAAGTTCAGAGTTTTTGAACCACTTTGAACTGAAGTTCAAAGTAGTCCAAAGTGCTTCAAAGCAGTTCAATGGTTCAAATGGGTTTGAAAATGCAGGATCAGTTTCAAGAAGTTCAAAATTTCATCATTTAAGCTTAAGTTCTGCCAGTTCATAGTTTTGAGAAAGTGCAAAGTACAAGTCAAGATGGAGGCCAATTTAGTGGTTTAGAAAGGTTCATCTTCCAAGTTCATGGGTTGAAAAAAGTCAAAGTGCAAATTCTGGTTTTCAACATGAGTTCAATGTTGATGTTTGACGATCCAGCATCTACAGGGTCACATAAGCAGATTCAGAGGCTCACATTGTTGAATTCGGAACACAATCCAATGCTTTAGTATACAGTCTCAAACACTTTAAATTTAGGATAGAAAGCTTGAAGTTTAAGTAAAGCTTTTATGTTGGATGATGATAATATCCGACTGTGAATACTCGACAAGAGAAATAGTAATTATAAGAAGAACATCTATGGATTGAGAGTGGCCATTTATACTGTTATAGAGGTTCAAATAAATGCCTAACCAAATGTCTCCATTTAGAACACATATACTCATAATGGTATCAGGTCCCAACTAAAATATGGAGGTGCTGCGACCTCGAAGCCATGAAATTTATTGGATTTGTTGTGCTACACATGTGGCACAGAGTGATCTGGCATCAAAAGTTTATATTGTCAAAGCCTCGTGTTTTCTATGATGCTCACAGAATGTTATGATTGTTGAGTGTGATGAAGGTGGCCTTTTGTTCGACAATAACCACCATGAACCCCGTGGATCTGCCTATAGCCATACATATGCACATGGTGAAGATGGAAAACATGTATCAGATACTTGCACCTCCCAATTTAAATATTAGCGATACAGTTATAGCATTTGTAGACAGGATTATATTGACTCAGGATTCAGCACGGAAATTGTTTGGATTGTTATGAAGCCTCTGTTAGAACCCATCGTCACCCCAGAGACTTTATGCTACTCTCTTGTTTGGGAGTAACAAGATTTATTGCAGCAAAATAATGCTATTAACAGGTAGGCATGTTCAAAATAGTGTCCAATGATCAGTAGGGAATTTCAATTCAGCAAGTCAAATTTTCTGACAGTCATATAGACCCTCAAACAGAGATCTGTAACTTTTAACTCAGACATTATTTTCAAAATCGTCTTGGTGAGAATGTGGAGAACGAGGATTCGGATAACATATTCAAAATTCAGCAAGATCCAATGGTGAGATAAATAGTTATGCCTCCCACACCGAGACCCTATTTTTCTGACAGAGTTATTTCGAATCCGCCCAGAATCAAGAGTATTTTCATATTGGAATAATATAATAATGTGCCACTTGTCCAAGTCTCATTTAATATTTCAAATTAATCTTGTAAAACATTTACATAAATTTTTTATAAGATTATCAAAACATAAATGAGAGAAAAAGGAAGAAAGTGGAAAAACATAAACTTTAAATAAGGTTTATCAAGAAAAACCAATGGTAGAGAAAAATTGAAAAGTTTCCATGGGAATGACTTTAGAAATAATATTGATTTCCAAGAATTAGTTATGGGAAAGGAAATGGAGACAGACAAAGAGAAGAATAAATAAAGGACAAAGGGATTTAGAAGGGGTTCCAGTTTTTCTGAGTTTTGGCTGAGAGACTTTGGGCTACAGCAGAACAGAGGCTATGAATACAGTGATAGGCAGAAGATTGGATTTCTCTGAAACTTGGTGCTACAAGGGGTCCCATTCTTTTTCCTATTCCATTCGGGCTTCTTCCACACTGCAGACTTTGGGCTTCAGGCAGGGAGGAGATCTTCCAAAAACCATTCTATTTCCTTGGGAGACAGGGAAAGGCAGAGTAGGAGAAATTTTCTTTCTTTTCATAACTATGTGTTTGAAATGAAGATTAAATTTTGGTGTTTAAAGTAATATTGTAGGAAAAGTTTATGTTTCCTTTGAATAATGACTAGATTGTAATGCGTTAAGGAGGCTTTGTAATATTTTACAATCAGCGAAGGGAGGTTGAAGGTTAAACATATTATACTTTGGTGATAATGTATTTATTCTTCCACTGAATTTGGACTTTGAGTCAATTCCAATTTTCTCTGAAATTGCAGTCTGTTGTCATTGTTTCTTTATTACATTGACATTCCAAATATTCTGCAACGTTCTGATTTTAATTCTCTCAGGGAGATAAATGACATTGTTTCATCCTTATCACATAATGCAATGACCAGAAAATGAACTTTGCTTCATCTGCTGTTCTTTGCTTTCTTTTCATGCTGTAGTATAGATTTCCGCATCTACGTTGTATTTATAGGTAGATGTTTGATATTCTTTTGTGCTTTCTGGTTAAAACCATCCACATTTGATTCATTGAATATCTTATACGGGGAACTGTACCCGATAAAAATTCAGAGGAAAGTTATCAATCCCATGATAACCTATCCAACTATTAGTGTTAACTTGTCCTTCCACTTGGTCATTCAGGGTCAGATTTGCACATATTCTCTCGAAGGAAAATCTGTTCACTAACAGATTTTTGGTGACTCTACTGGGGAAAGAATCGCAGTTTCAGTATTTTCTTTTCTTAGAAATTTGAAGATACCTCCCCAAAGATGGAGGTTGGCAGCTCTATTGAGGAAGAATGTCAGAAAGTCTTCCTTACATATCAAGAAATCTTGAAGGAATGGGTTCCAGCAAGAGATGAAGATAACTCAAAAATATTTATCTTCATCCCACCTTTCAAAGATAATCCTATCAGAGAGGTTACTGAAGAGGTTGCAAAGCAAGTAGACTGGCTAAAATCCTTTTACGGTGCCATCCTCATAAAGAAGAAACCCCAAGTGCAAGATCTAGAAAAAGAAAGACATGCATGTGAGAAAGAGGAAATAGCTGAAGTGGAACACAAGTAGGGGAAAGATCTTGAAGGAGAACAAACTGGAAGCTGACAAGATGATGAATATCTAGATGCTCTTCAGCCGCACATGATTCCCATCTCCACATCACATCTAGTGAGTTGTGAGGTTGAGGTAGAGACTTTAGATTGCCCATCCTTATTCTCTTTTGATAAAAAATTTAATTGTACACAGAAAGAGGATGATGCCACTTTTCAGTTTGTTTCTATGACTATGGAGACTTGTATAAAATCTTTGCCTATGAATGCATGCCATGAGGATAATTCATGTTTTGATATCCAAGAAGTGAGTAAAAGTTTTGATTTCCATCTTATGTGCCAAAATGAAAGTATGGACAACATTGCAGTGGTAGGGAGTCAATTAGAGGAGGTAAATGATGGAGGTATGCAGGACAGTGAAAGTATATTATGCTCACCTACAAAAATCGTGGAAGATTTCAGCAAAGAACCATGTTCAAAAAATGATAGTCCATTGAAGATAGTTATGCATGGAGAAAATTTTACAGCCAAGGGTCATGATGATCATTGTTCGCCTGAAGATTTGGTTGGAACATTTTCTAGTCATGCCATGTTTGAAAATAAGTCTTTTAATGTCATGATGGATTGTGAAGTTATTAGCTGTGTGGATGTGAATGCTGAGCACAAACCTTCCCCAAAATCTTTTCATTTTAGAAATAATGCACCAACAAATCCTATTAATACTGCTGATGTTAAACAAGGTGCCTCTAGATTTTTCTCTACATGTTCTGAAAGTTTCAGTTTTAAGACTGACAATGGTCACCTTGTATCAGAGGCTTTTAGTTACAAGGAATTAGACAATTTGCCACTGGAATTTTAGTCTTTCACCTTTGATATTAATCACCTCTCTTTGGAAAGCCTCCTTGATGAAAGGACTCAAGATAAGATGCAGCCTAAAGATGAACTTTCCATTCCCATGAAAGATGAGGGTGCTGAAATCAATAATCAGTTTGTAGATTTACCAGCTAAAGCATGGAGAAGAACATTATTTAATCAAGAAGGACAAATCGCAGATGAATTCTTGCTATATCTTCAGACAAGAGACCTCTCTCAAACCAGCCCTTTTAATGATGATTTGATTCTTCATAAAGATGGGGTAAAGATGCCTTTGGATGAAGATATTTTTGCTGAATTTCTTGTTGAGAGGAAGAGGTATGAAATTGACTTTCAATCGAGTAGTGATCTGACTGGTATGTTGAAGGACACTCTTTTTAATAAAGAAGAAGAAACCATAAACACACTCTTATCAGCACTCAAGCCAGACCATTTCTTTGATGATGCCTCAGGTACTTGTTTAGATGAATTTGAGGATGAAGTATTCATTGATAATTTTCCTTTTCATTCATCTATACATGGCTTTACTGATTTGGACTACGGAAGAAATGCTGGAAGATGTGATGGCATTTTGGAAAAAGAAAGAGATGGAGTTTGTGGCATATTGGATGACAATTTAGTTCTTGAAAGAGATCAAGAGAATAGATACTCAAAGGCTAATCCTATGTTGGATGAGGCATCTATGTGGCTACAAGTTGATCATGACCATGTGCAAGAGCTGAATCTTCATGACAACATTTCCAGGTGTTGCATATCATCTTTTAGTGAGCTTCCTAAACTTTATGCTTTTCAGCCTAGAGTGGAATCTACACTTGGAGATGTGAAGGATCAAATCTCAAGTGAAGGAGAGTATTATGATGAGCTATGACTATTTGGAAAGGAATGTTGGATCAGCATGTGTATTTACATTGCCAGTTCAAAGTTTGGCATTGAAAGGGTCGTCAACAAGCAATGGTTTGAAGTTGTTCCCTTGAGGTATGATTTTCTGATCCAGAAGGGCTCCTACTTCTCCCAACCGGTAAATGGATTTGCATAGCTTATCCTTTCTTTTGGTTCTCTTGGTAGGTTTTCTTCCTAATTTTGTAAATATTGTAAATAAGTTTTTGTTTTGTGTAGCGGTAGTTGGAATAATGTGCAAGCCTCGTGTTTGCTGGTAGTTTAGGTGTTGGTTGTTGGTTGTTTGTTGGTTTTTCCCTACTCCCCTCCACCCTTTCTACAAGCAGCTCCCCGTCTTCTCTTCTTGTTGACTCTATTTGCCCTCGGATAAGGCACTACTCTTCTCCTAGAGATTGCTGGAGTTCTCTTCTTTTGCATCAAAATCAGTCCCACAGTCAGAGCCCCTATTAGTACCTAATGTGGTCACACATTTAAAACCTCAAGTTCAGAGTTTTTGAACCACTTCAAACTGAAGTTTGAAGTAGTTCAAAGTGCTTCAAAGCAGTTCGATGGTTCAAATGGGTTTGAAAATGCAGGATCAGTTTCAACAAGTTCAGAATTTCATCATTTAAGCTTAAGTTCTGCCAGTTCGTAGTTTTGAGAAAGTGCAAAGTACAAGTCAAGATGGAGGCCAGTTCAGTGGTTTAGAAAGGTTCATCTTCCAAGTTCATGGGTTGAAAAAAGTTGAAGTGCAAATTCTAGTTTTCAACATGAGTTCAATGTTGATGTTTGAAGATCCACA
The DNA here is from genome assembly GCA_028749045.1 of Cupressus sempervirens. NCBI lineage: Eukaryota > Viridiplantae > Streptophyta > Pinopsida > Cupressales > Cupressaceae > Cupressus > Cupressus sempervirens. Next base: position 9,382,282 of record CM053793.1, on the reverse strand, counting down.
ATCTACAGGGTCACATAAGTAGATTCAGAGGCTCACATTGTTGAATTCGGAACACAGACCAATGCTTTAGTATACATTTTCAAACACTTTAAATTCAGGATAGAAAGCTTGAAGTTTAAGTAAATCTTTTATGTTGGATGATGATAATATCCGACTGTGAATACTCGGCAAGAGCAATAGCAATTATAAAAAGAACATCCATGGATCGAGAGTGGCCATTTATACTGTTATAGAGGTTCAAATAAATGCCTAACCAAATGTCTCCATTCAAAACACATATACTCAGAATGGTTCTTCTCAGAATGGTATCGGGTCCCGATTGAAATATGGAGGTGCTGCGACCTCGAAGCCATGAAATTTATTGGATTTGTTGTGCTACACATGTGGCACGGAGTGATCTGGCATCACAAGTTTATATTGTCAAAGCCTCGTGTTTTCTATGATGCTCACAGAATGTTATGATTGTTGAGTGTGATGAAGGTGGCCTTTTGATCGACAATAACCACCATGAACCCTGCAGATCTGCCTATAGCCATACATATGCACATGGTGCAGACAGAAAACATGTATTAGATACTTGCACCTCCCAATTTAAATATTAGCGATACAGTTATAGTATTTGTAGACAGGATTATATTGACTCAGGATTCAACACGGAAATTGTTTGGACTATTATGAAGCCTCTGTTAGAACCCATCGTCACCTCAGAGACTTTATGCTACTATCTTGTTTGGGAGTAACAAGATTTATTGCAGCAAAATAATGCTATTAATAGGGAGGCATGTTCAAAATAGTGTCCAATGATCAGTAGGGAATTTCAATTCAGCAAGTCGGATTTTCTGACAGTCATATAGACCCTCAAATAGAGATCTGTAACTTTTGACTTAGACATTTTTTTCATAATCGTGTTGGTGAGAATGTGGAGAACTAGGATTCAGATAACATATCCAGAATTCAGCAAGATCCAACGGTGGGATAAATAGTTATGCCTTCCACACCGAGACCCAATTTTTATGACAGAGTTATTTTGAATCCGCCTAGAATCAAGAGTATTTTCATATTGGAATAATATAATAATGTGCCACTTGTCCAAGTCTCATTTAATATTTCAAATTAATCTTATAAAACATTTACATCAATGTTTTATAAGATTATCAAATCATAAATGAGAGAAAAAGGAAGAAAGTGGAAAAACATGAACTTTAAATAAGGTTTATCAAGAAAAACCAATGGTAGAGGAAAATTGAAAAGTTTCCATGGGAATGACTTTAGAAATAATATTGATTTCCAAGAATCAGTTATGGGAAAGGAAATGGAGACAGAAAAAGAGAAGAATAAATAAAGGACAGATGGATTTAGAAGGGGTTCCAGTTTTTCTGAGTTTTGGTTGAGAGACTTTGGGCTACAGCAAAATAGAGGCTGTGAATACAGTGATAGGGGGAAGATTGGATTTCTCTAAGACTGGGTGCTACAGGGGGTTCCATTCTTTTTCCTGTTCCATCGGGCTTCTTCCAAGCTGCAGACTTTGGGCTTCAGGCAGGGAGGAGATCTTCCAAAAAACCATTCTATTTCCTTGGGAGACAGGGAAAGGCAGAGTAGGAGAAATTTTCTTTCTTTTCAAAAATGTGTGTTTGAAATGAAGATTAAATTTTGGTGTTTAAAGTAATATTCTAGGAAAAGTTTATGTTTCCTTTGAATAATGACCAGATTGTAATGCATGAAGGAGGCTTTGTAATCTTTTACAGTTAGGGAAGGGAGGCTAAAGGTTAAACATATTATACTTTGGTGATAATGTTTTTCTCCTTCCACTAAATTTGGACTTTGAGTCAATTCCAGTTTTCTCTGAAATTGCAGTCTATTGTCATTGTTTCTTTATTACATTGACATTCCAAATATTCTGCAAGGTTCTGATTTTAATTCTCTCAGGGAGATAAATGACACTGATTCATCCTTATCACATAATGTAATGACCAGCAAATGAACTTTGCGTCATCTGTTGTTCTTTGCTTTCTTTTCATGCTGTAGTATAGATTTCCGCATCTACGTTGTATTTACAAGTAGATGTTTGATATTCTTTTGTGCTTTCTGGTTAAAAGCATACACATTTGATTCATTGAATATCTTATACAGGGAGCTATACCCGATAAAAATTCAGAGGAAGGTTATCAATCCCATGATAACCTATCCAACTGTTGGTGTTAGCTTATCCTTCCACTTGGGCATTCAGGGTCAGATTTGCACATATTCTCTCGAAGGACAATCTGTTCACTAACAGACTTTCACTCCCTTGCCTCCCCCACCTCCACACTCTATGATATTCTTGGCTAGTCCCCTCTCCATCTCATCCTCCCCCCACCCGTTGTTACCTCTTCTCCTTCTCCCACATTGGTGAGCAATTAGAGTTATGAACAGTAGTAGAACTCCACATGATGAAGGATTTCAAGCTAAATTCTTCAAGTTGGGTATCTCTGTCCTAGGTCCATTTCTTACAGTGCTCTTTAATCGAGTGGTTTGTGTCAGCTTCCTCGACACTTGGTCACGACATATTATCTATCCAATCCATAAATCTGGGCCAACCTCCGACCCTAGAAACTACAGAACCATCATAGTTGGGCATACCTTCACCAAACTCTATGCGACTGTGCTGAACAGTATCCTATGCAGTGACCTCGATTAGCGACATTGTCAGGCTAGAGGTCAAGCTGGGTTTCGTTCAAATTTTCATACCACTGATCATATTTTGACTTTACAGGCCATCATTGAGTAGCTTGCCACTGCTCAATAAAATTTTATTGTTGTTTTGTTGACTTCCGCAAAGCCTTCGACTCTATTCCTCGGGCAGCTCTCTTTTAGCATCTTAGAGACATTGGAATCTCAAATATTTTTCTTACAGCTATTATGGGGTAATACGAGCGCATTGTGGGCAGATTCAAAACTCCACAAGGCTTCTCTGATCCTATCCATAGCACTATCAGGGTGAAATAGGGTTGTCCTCTCTCTCCTGCTCTCTTTGGTATCTACATTGACGAGCTTGAGACTTTTCTTTGTGATTGTTCGCTCCCTGGCGATGGTTGTTATTTACATCAAGTATTGATCTCCATTCTCCTATTTGTTGATGATGTGATTCTCTTAGCATCTTCTCCCAAGGGTCTTCAACGGCTCCTTGATGGTTTGGCCTCTTTCTGCGACTCATGTGAGCTAGTTGTAAATCTAGGCAAGACTAGAGTTATGGTCTTCAATTGTTTAAGAGATCCCACCATTTTTACTTCCAAGGTACCGAGATCGAGATTGCATCTTCATATACTTGGGGTTTAAGTTTTCTGGACCTCGATTCAGCCTAAGACTAGCCATGCAGCCCAAAGTCAGCAAGGGGCTCGGCTCCCTTGTTCTTCTTGAGCAATAGTGCTCTCAACACCACTTCTAGGACACCACAACTAAGATGTCTCTTCTTGACTCCCTGGTCAAGCTGACTATCTTCTATGGTTCTACTGTTTGGAGCCCCTCTCTTGGAGTCTGATTGGGCATCTGTTGAGAGAGTCCAAACTCTTTTCCTTAGGCGCATTATCAGATGTCATCGGTTCACACCACACATCATCATTCTAGCTGAGTTTGGTGCTCACCCTTTCAGATTGGGGACCATCTTTTATTAAGTTTGGCTACTTCACCAGCTCTATAGCTTCGTTGATTCCTCTAATGATTGTCACAAATATTCCTACCTGGCTTATTGCTCCTCTATGGAGATGGCGAGTTCTGACTCTAGTCACTAATCTTGTTGTTGGTACACCCAGGTCTTTACTCTCTTGGGCTCGATTGGTATTAGTTTGGATCGTCTTCCCCCCTTCCAGTTTTCTCTAGATGCTCCAACTCATCTTCTTCCACCTCAACGAGAGTTGAATGAGCATGTTAGACTTACCATCTACAGACCATATGTTATCACAACCTGGAGGAATCCCCTAGATGGGCTTCGTCTGTGCATGGCTTTCTATGCTGAGCACTTTCTTGAGATATAGGATGGGATCATCTTACGTCCCTGGTACCTCACCCATCATTGGACTCACTCTCTTCACATCTCCTTGGGATCTTTTAGGGTGGGTTCTCATCAGCTACGTATTCAGACTGATCACCAAATTGGTAGGGAGGACAAGATTTGTCGGCTTTTTCACATCAGGGAGGTCGAGATCGAGTCTCACTTTATTTTACGTTGTCCCATTTACTATGAGGTCCAAGGGAGATTCTACTATTGGTTCAGAGAGTGTCGGTCTCCTCCCTCATTCTTTAGATATATTGACCAACGTTGTCTTGCACTCTATCTTCAGGAGACCATGCAGCTTCGCGAACACACTATATAGCTCCAACTTTGCTCGACATCAACCCCTACACAGCTTATCACCTCTTTCTTCAGGCTTACAGTTCCTACCAGAGGATTAAAGTGGCCTCTTTGCACTATCTCGGTTCACAACAGATCTATGAGACCTCACAAAGATTACACTTGGCAATGTCCCTCTAGTAGACCTCAGAGGCGACCTTCCAGAGTACCTAATTGCCCTAATGCCCACCTTTCCATTTTGGACTACTTCTTGCCTATGAGGAGTTCTTAGCTGTTGTTATTCCCTTTTCTTGATTTTTTTGTTGTTTTGCTTTCACGTTCTTTCTGCGGACACCATTTGGTGCTCTCTGTTGGCGTTTGCCCCTCTATACTGTTTCCATTCCCTTAGACCCCTGTTGGCCTCTTGTTGGACATTAATAAATTTATCTTTATCTTTATCTTATGTGGCATGTTTATTTATCTTCTAGATTATATATGTGACCATATTTGTTAATTAATATATTGGAAAATAAACATTAGAAAGAACTTTAAGAAATATAACGTTGAAGTTCTCTTGAAGGAACCAAATTTACTCCCAAATTCTCCATTATATACAATACCAAAACCACAATATTTTCAACATTTCCTAATTCCTTTTATTGTCTAGTGTAGAGGACAAATTCCCTCAAATTTATACACTGAAAAAATACATCAATGTGACCAAGAACAAAAATAAAATTATAAATAAAAAATTTAAAATAGAGTAGGTTTTAGCATTTATTTTAAAGTGGAGGTATAGGGAAATAGGAAAAATTTGTCACATGGATGACAAAAAAAAAAATTGTGGAAAAGATTTCTACAGGATCATTCGAAGTGAAAAATCAAGTTGCTTATGAACTCGGATTGCTTGCAAATGTCCTATGGACAATACGGCTTGCATTGCAGAAGCAGTGTCCATACCATTACTTGTGGTCCTCCTTTCTTCAAAGGATCCCAAAGCTCAAGAACATATTGTAACTATAGTTCTAAATTTGTCATTGTATGAGAGAAACAAAACTAGAATAATGGAGGCTGGTGTATTGCAGCCAATCATTCATGTTATACCGAGTGGATGTAGCATGGAAGCTCGGGAAAATGCAGCTGCAACACTCTCTAGTTTCTCCCCTATACGTAAATATAATAAACTAATAGGAGAGACTCTAGAAGCCATTCTAACCTTGATAGATCTTCATCGGGATGCAACTGCAAGAGATAAAAGTGATGCAACCAATGATTTGTTTTGTCTATCAGCATTTCATGGAAATGATTTACAAGTAATAACAGCTGGGGTGGTTCCTTTGCTGGTTAATCTTCTAACAGCTGAAAGCTCAGGTCTTATAGTTGAAGTTATCTCTATTCTTGCTCTTCTTTCAAGACAATTTAAGAGCTTAGTTGCAATTAGTGAGGCCTCTTTTGTAACTCTACAATATCAGTCTTTTTAGATCATGTACTTCATCAGCCAAAACCAAGGAGAATTCAGTTTCTATTTTACTGGCATTGTGCTGACATGCATGAGCTGAAATTGTAAATATGTTGTTGAGAATGCCATCACTAATACTTGCTTTATATAGTCCTCTCACCTCTCACACACTTCAAGATAGAAAGAAAGCCAATTCATTGCTTAGGCAGGGGTCCCATGGGAGGGGCTTGGGCTCTATTTTTGTGGAGCGGGTGGCCACATGACACTTTTTTGCGGGGGCTAAAGGGTTAATTGGAATCTTTTGTTACAAAATAGGAGCCCCAAATTTTTAGCCCTCTCAATTTGAGTGGGTGGAAAAGGGGTGAGACTGAATTTAGCCCCACCAGCTTAGGGAGGAATTATGCCATTTGTCAACAATCTACACTTCATTTTCCCACCAAACAAATTTACTAATAAATTTAATTTAATTTTTTTTAAAATTCATGAGACAAAAACTTTCTTAAATTTAACAACTATGTTTTTTTTAAGCGGATTCACTTATAAATCCATAAGACCGCTTCCTTTTTTAAATATCCCTAAAAAATCTCAGCAGCACTCGCTCTATTTTTAAGGAAGTGGATGCCCACAGGACCCCAGCCTTAGAATCAAAACATTCTCACTACACAGAACCAAAATTCAGATGGTTCTGTGATGTAGCCATTGAGAACTTCATTTACAACGTGGTGGAAACATATTCAGGTCAAATTAAATTGCTTGTGTGATGTAGCCATTGAAATTCATTTACATATTCTTTAAAAGTGCAAAGCATCATAATATGATGAGCCAAAAGTTTTAGCGTATAACAGACAACGACATCATTTAATATATATTAGGCATAAATCTTGCACCCTTCAATCGTGTGCAAGTATTAATTATAGTGATTAAACAAAGAATCATTATTACAGAAGAACTATTAATAATCTTTTAATCATTTTATTGTCACCTGTCCAAAGAAATGTCATACAAGACTAGAAAAGAACAAGGGTACCCCAATGGAAACGTCCCGCCCATTTCACCAAAGAGACTTTTCCTGAAGAACAAAACGAATAAGTGAAAAACACCTGATAACACAAACAGAATCAGCTTAGCGCTGCAAGGCTCTGACGTACTTTACGAATTACTCCCACATATACGTTGCTTAAGAAGTTCACGACGCGATGGTACTTCCGCATTGCCTCTTCTCCAGCTCATCAGCTCTTCTGCAGCACATCAGCAAACTTCTATTAAACCTAACTGACACCCCAACCTATTTTAGAAAAGAAAGATTTACAAGACGACAAAAAAACAAGTGTGTTCTGACGGAAACACCCCACCTATTTCAACGAGGAGACATTTCCTGGAGAATTAAAAGAACAAGTGAGAAATACCTGTTAACGCTAGCAGAATCTGCTTAGCCCTTGAAAAATTCAATAACCTTAGGTGTTTCACTCCTTCAGGATTTACTCTCCTAAGGTGTTGCTCTGCTTCAGGATTTACTCTCTTATATGCGTTGGATAGAGTCGGGTTATTTGCCATCTGCACTGCTTTATCCAACACACGAAGCTCTTCGATAGTATATTGCCTCCAAACATCGTTCGCATATTGCATACAGACCATGAGAGAAATTATCATAATAGGCACAATATAGGCCAAGCAAGCGATTACCGTGATAGCAAGTTCGATGGTCATATGGAGCTCAACATATAAAACCATGGTCACACAAGTTGCAGCTACGATCCCAATATGTTCTGCAACTGAAATGGTCGTGAGAGGCGCAAAATATGCTGCAATAGCGATTGTCGCGATTGCATGAACTACGAGTGCTGCAACGGTGATTGTCGCGAATGCATGAACTGCAAGTGCTGAAAGGAATAGGGCTACAACAAAAAAGCTCAGCAATCTACGAATCCTCTTTTGCTGTTCTGAGCCGACGGGCGCAACATAAGTAACAGCGATTGCTGCAAGATAAACAATAGCTATGGGCACGAAATAGGGATTTGCGATTACCTTGATTGCTGCGATTATTAGGACCGCAAGTGTTGGAAGGACTAGGGCTCCCACAAATAAGCTCAGCGACTTGCGAATTATCGGTTGCTCGGTTGAGATCATAGCCTCTAAAACCAAAATCGAGTTATTGAGAATACGAGCATTCACCACTATATCATCTTCCCCCTCTAGTTCAGGATAAAATTGAGACATTGTAGTAAATTAGCTCCCCCTGGGAAAAAAAAGGGTTCTCTTGCTCATGTGCTACAGAAGATCTTTGAGGGGATGCTAACTCTCTCTAGATAGAAAGAATTAAGCTCTCTCTGGGGAAGTCCTGCTGATTTATAGGGTTTGCAGGCAGAGGTAGAGAATTTGGAGGTACGCTGGAGCGGATATTTAAAACCACTCAATTTAGGGTTTGCATTTGTGCGAAGCATTGTTCGCTGTTGTTCGTATCGGGCTATATCACGCGTGCCCATCATTCGTTTCATGACATCTCGAGCTTTCTGGGATTTCTGCGTAGTTAACAGCAGTTGAACGCCACTAAAATTGTGGAAGTCAGAGTTTTGTTTTCAGTTGCCATAAATTCCGATTTTGGGGATAGATCAATTCTTAAATTTCAATCTTTCGAAGTTTCGCTGTGTTTTTTATGTTTTAAGCTGATAAAATTTAACAAATAATTTGAAAATTAAAAATAGTCATTTGAAAATTAATTTCATTTTGGTATTTATTTGGGGATCTTAACACACCCGAAAATTATGGATTGAAATATATATAAAACATGAAAACTATATTTCAAATAGTAACATTACTTGTATATATAAATTAGTTTTTTTAAAACTATATTTCAAATAGTAATATTACTTGTATATATAAATTAATTTTTTTTAATTATATATTTTTTATACTCACAGTCGCATGCTTTTGTAGAGTGTGTGTTGATAAGAGATAAAGATTTAAAAGAAAAATGTAGAATGAACATTAAATAATGTAAATATAAGTTTTTTTAAAATGAAAATACAAACATAGAAAAGTTAAAGATTAAAACATAGATATAAAATTTACAATATCTAGGAAATTTGAATATTGTTTAAGAAACATGTTCAATAATTTCAGTATTTTACAATTAAATTCAATTTATCAAATATGAAAAAAAAAAAATTTAAAAAAAAATCAATTCAAAAAAATAATTACTAAAAATTAATAAGAGAAATACAAAAAAAAAAGAAAAATAGGGATATCTCTAACAAATATTCTGGTGACTAAATAAACTATAGAAATTGAAAAAACAACATTTAAAAGAAAAAACTAAAATAATATAAAAAATAATTTAAAGTAATTTAAAAATTAAAATCTAAATCAATTTTAAAAATAAAAAATTTAATAAATAGAGATCACAACATAATCTAATGTGGAGATCGCAAGTAATTATTTTTTAAATAAATAAGAAGAGAAAAACAATAGTTAAAAGTGATTATTTGAATTATAATCTTATATTATTCAAAAATTTCATTTAAATTATGCTCAAAAATATTAAATTTACCTTAGAATCAAATAAAAAATGATAAATTAATTTATATAACTTTATAGAAGACATATAGAAAATTGATTTTAAACAAATATTTTAAAGTATAATGAAAGTATTATATATTTATCGCTTACTTAAAAAAAAAAATTTAATTAAATTATATTCTTAAAATAAAAAATGAAATCTATTTTTACTTAAAATACAAACTTATATAATATAGGGAAAACACATTATAATGAAGTATCTTAAAATTAAAATCATTTAAGTAAATCGAGACATGACTAAAATTGGATAGATTTGGCCTATGGATGTACAAGTTGCTGCACATACAATAGAATAAAAAATGTCTCTATCAAAATTGAAACAGAAATAATATGAACACACTTATCATTTAAGAAGACTTGATAAGCAAAATCTTGTAGTGAATAAAGTGATAGGTAATGTTAGTTTAATTACTCATTCTATTCTCAATGCAAGAGATTGTGGTTGATATCATTATTGAGGATAATTGATACAAAGAAATATAAGAAAAATAGATAAGTACAGAGTGGGTGTTCCTACATTAGAATTTAAAATCTAGTGCAATAGGGAGTGAAAGAGTTCTAAAGAGTTTCGGGGTGAAAAGGAGAAGAAGAATAAGAGAGGAGAATAAAAGAGAGAAAAGAAGGAGAAGAGGAAGGAGAAAGAAAAGCCAGAGGATGGAAGGATAAAAGAATGGAATGACGTGGAGGGAGGTAGGCACATTCCTAATCGGTAACATGTGTCCTATGCAGGTAGGCTGCTGCTGTGGCTATGTAGTGTCAATTGAAGGAGGCGTGGATGTGTGAGTAAAATTATCAGTTGGAGTGGTTTGAGCGTTGTTGTGTTCAGGGACATCAATACCGGGCGAAACGGTGACTTCCAACTTCATTCCTACATTGCAGTGAGCGGGAACTCCATAGATGAAATACCTTGTCCTCGTGTTGGTGAGTGAAATCCTGTTATTACTCCCTTGAAACTCCTCTATTGGATTACTTCTGTCGCACAATTCATACACCTACTTCTCAACCTCCAAGACATTATGCCATTCACCTTGGTACTCAAACACTGTTTCAATTGATTCAATAAACCTCTTGTTATTACTATTACTATTACTATTGACAAGGAAGAGGAGAAGAGTTCAAAGATAAATTTACCCAAGGTGTCGCCCACGTGGAATGTTTTGGTGGAAGCCCAAGCGGTATAATCTATGCCGAAGTCCCACCTCTATTTGTCTCCAACAACGTACTAGGTGCCCATGGCCTTTGCAAATGTACACAAATATATACACAAAACTAACAAATTCACTAGAGCTGCCATTCCTTTAGTCCTCAATGTGCCCGTTTTTCTTGTTCAAACTGTAAAACAAGAGTGGAGAGGGGTAGGAATTTATGGTCCACACCCTTGGTATTTATTGTTCGCAACCTTACCTTCCCACCCCCTTTTTCTCCTTCCACTAGTTGTTAAATGTTATTTTTAGATTTTCAAAATAGAAATACACCACGTTCCTATTAAAATTTTAAAAAATAATAGTGACAACCTTTGTTTCTTCTAATTAATGTGGACTCCATATTAAATTTATCTTTTCTCTTGGTTTCCACACCACTAGTTACATTATTATTATTATTTAATTGTTTCTATAATATTATGAGAATTCTTTGTTTTTGTTACTAATTAGGATATACTAATTAATTAAGACTGAAGTTTAAATCTAGGTTCTCATACTAGTTGAATTATTATTATTATTACTATTTTTTTCATTGTTTTCATAATAAAATGTATAGGTGCTATAAATTTATCAGTTCCATTCTTTATCACTCTACTTAGATTACATTTTGTTATATATGAAGACAATTTCTTTCCTATACAATGAGAAATCTCCACTTAAAATAAAATACAATATATACTTTACAATGAGAATCCTTCACTTAAAAAAATATAATATAACAAAACTAAATCTAATTTTTTTAATCAATATTTTGAACTACATGAAAGTTCCTAATTTTCTAAATTTCTTGTCAAACATTACCTAATGTAATTAGTTGAACACAAAGATTACATATACAAAGAACCTTCCAATAAAATTATGGAATGCAAAAGTAGAAAAGAAAAGAATTAAACAAGCTTTCTAAAGTTCTTACAACTTCTTACATGTAGCCTTTGTGAATCCTTACACTCTAGATCATCCTAGATACCTACTTATACTAATAACATGCAATTTGATTCTTTTTTATTGTCCTCTTCACAAATGGTATTATCCTTTTTTTCCATTAATTTTAATTTTAAAAAATAAATTCTCAATAACATTTCAAGAACTTAATTAAATAATTTATTGGTCCTTTTTAATTATTCACACTATTTTTAGTAAGTAGATCATATACACTAAAGATCAATAGAAGAGAGGAATTGAAGAGACTAGGTACTACCTCAATAAATGTAACGCTCCGCCAAGGGATCCAAAAGAATTAACCTAAAGTTTTACTAGGTTTGCTAAACATTTTTTTTTTAAACAAGAAAGTATAACGTACACATCAAACACATAGTAACAGAAGCAATAACATGTAATCAACAACAAACATACATAACATATTACATTCCTTAAGGATCCCAAGATGTTGAGTCACATTTAATTTAATTAATTCTAAGTCTAACAATTACCACATCCACATGAAAGAATAATAAGAAAGTCCAATGTCCATTTAATATACATTTGTTCCGAATGCCTCTTGGCAAATTAATTCAGAATGCTCAATCATCCACTGTACATGTCACAGGGTATGAAAGGCTAAAAGAATATACATAAGTAGAAATAAAGATACATCATCCTCCAAGAATCCATGATACAAAGTACAATAAAATAAATGAAACCATATACCATACATGATACATCCATCCATCATAAAAGATATAAACATCAAACATGAAATACAACTATCCATCTATCATAAAACACAACTAATCTAAGTGCGTGGTTCATCCCAACCATCAATAGCATCATTAGACCATCATGGGTCCTAGCCATCCCCCACACATAACAGCCCAAATCACCAAAGAGATCATCGGTACTATAGTAATAGGGACATCACTCCTAAAATATACTACATCATATGCATAAAGAAATCTAACATACTAGAATAAAGCATAGTAAACAACATCATCTATACGTGATAAACAAGCATACCAAGAAGCTACAACCATGGTAACAACAGACGGATCTCAAATGGTAAGAGTGAAAAGCACTACCACCCGACCACATGGAACCTAAATGGTCCACTCCCACCGCGCTGAGGAGATAGTCTCAAGTCCCAAAATAGGATATCAAATCACATAATCACAAGTACTCTCTAAGTCCAGGAAACCCTAAAAGTATACTAACTCAAAGGTTCCAACACATAGATCGACATCTAGACCTAGAGGCACCACATAGACACGTAGGAAACCTACTATGCAAGTGGGAAAGTGTCATCACATGAATCACCTGTGTTCCTGCGACCACTAGTATCCTCTCGTACTGACGAGGCATACTACAAAATGCAAGGTCGCAACCAAGCGTTCTCTCTACCCCATCCTAGTCTATACTAGCACTCAAGGCATGGGAAAGAACATACAATTATCTTATTAGGTTCATTTTAATCCCCATTTAGTGTAAATGTTATCACTTATTAAAACAACTTAAAATGGGTTTCTCCAAGTAGCCTCTTAGGCCCCTGACCCCCATTGCAAGCCACTTCCCGACACTACACATAGATAACCTACCCTAGGCTCATGAAATCTCAATCAAAGAATCATAATAAAATCACCTCAGTCCTATACAAGCGACTGAAAAATATCATAAAAGATAAGCCACAATAATTACATCAGTTTTTCATGAGCAACTGATAAGCATCAAATAATAATCATATGATCACAACAGTTCTATATCAGCAACTGAAGGCATCAATGATAAATTACAATATCCATCGGTTCTCCAATGAGCAACCGAAAAGTATCCCACAATAAATCACAATACTGATCGAAGACTCCAAAAATGGTCAAGTCAAAACGTGTCACCACATGACATCATCAAGAACACAACAAACACTTCAGTCCTCTCAAAGTGACTGGAAAGTAATCCAAGTATAACTGATCGGTGACTCAAAAATGGTTATCAAATATAATTGATCAAGACTAAAAAATGGTTAAGTTAGGTATCTCAAATACATACACTTCAGCTTCACACAAGGAAACTGGAAAGCAATAACAACCAATAAAAACATCCATCATAGAGCATATCACACATCACCATGGTTGAGTTTTAAAGATTGAAACCAAGTCATCATACCATCACATTCACATAACTCCGAGCCTCTGGTAACATCCTAAGACTGGTCAACGCTAAACCAACCCCATAACACTCAAAGCATAAACAATATATGGAAAACATCATAGTCTCACAATTGGGTTTGAATGATAATATATATATTGTCGAGTTAATGTAACGTTTCAGTTTTAGTTTCAAGATATATTTCAAGTTCAAAAGATTTCTATATAACCCTACAGGTTGACCCATTCACTTGTTCGAATGACACTAGAATTACCCTCCCATCATGTTAAAAATAATATAATTTTACAATTTTCATCAAATAATATCCATTATTAATTAACTTTAATTAAACTATTTTAAATTAAATTAATTAATAATTACTGATCAAAATAACTTATATTAATATCTTCATTAATTATCAATTTATTAATATTTGATAAAAAATATTAATAAATTAATAATTACAAAAATAAACTATATCAAAAATGCTTTAATACTTAAATTGACAAATAATAATAAAATCTATCAATAAATATAATAATAAGTTTACATTATAAAACTTATTAATAAAGTATTATTAATTAATAATATATTTAATATTAAAATCTATTAATAAAATTTATTAAATAAAAATAAATTTATTTATAAATTATATTAATCTAAATTATAGTAACTTCATATTATAAAACTTTTTTAAAACAGTTAATAATACGTAAGCTTATACATTCAAAAAAAAGAAACTTTAAACATATTTTATTTAATAAAAGTTTATATAATTTTTTTTTTTAAAGTATCTTAAATTTATTAGTAGAAGTTCATAGAACTTTATCGTATCTTACAAAGTTTATTAACAAAATATTAATAAATTTTTTTCTAACTTTTAAACAAGCTTTTAAAAAAATATTAATTAGAAACTTTAAACAAAACATATCTTACTTTATAGGCCGCCGGTCAATGCAGTTGTGCGACCTCTTATTTGCATTGCAGGTACAATACTCTGCGATTTATTACAATCGCATGAGGAAGCCACCAAAATAGGTAGGTAAAAAGGTGAGTGGGGCTAATTGTATATATATATATATATATATATATATATATATTTGGATTTTTATTTAATTTTTTTTATTAATATAAATATATGTATGTTATAAAACTTTGTTTTATAACAATTTAATATAACAAATTTCTTCTTAATTCAATTTATTTACTTTTATATAATTTGTTTTATAATTCTTTTTTTTTTTTTTAATTAATAATTAAATTTACCTTTTCTTTTGTTTATTTAAAACAATCTCTTCCAATAATATTATTAAGCTTCAATACTATATATATTTACTAATATATATGTAAATTTTTTTGACATGTTTTGTAAATATGGTCTGATAGAAGAATTACTATCAACCATACAAATTTTCCAATCTAAAATCTATTTTAAAATTCAAACCCTTCCCAAATTAAAATTCTAATTTATTTAAGCTAGGAGACGAGGGTTTTCAATTTAATTTATTTTTCTTCTTATATACATATGAGATACAAAATGATATCATAAAGTTCATAACAAGAAAGCGAAAGATTCATAGAACAATACCCATAAATTCGATTTGACAATCATGAAGAAGACAAGAGTATCTAAATAATGTAATTCTAACTGGGTGAACAAAACTTAGGAACCTACTTGGTTCTGATGCTAGATTTGCAACGCCTGGAAGATTTGCGAGAGAATTCGCTTCCAAATTTGCATCAAAATTTACGTCCCAATTTCTCTCCAAAATTCGTCTCTAAAATTCATGCCCAAAATTTCGTTCCCAAAATTCATCTCCAAAATTTGTCCCCAAATTGCTATGTTCAAAATGAACCTTCTAATTGTGATAAAGGTTTCTCTCTCCTTAAATTGGGGAACTAATTTTGAGTTCACCTGGGAGAACTACGTGCTCACCAAAGTTAACTCTAAAATTACCTTTTATTAATCTTTCTTTATCTTTTCTATGCACATTAAATGAATTATTGAATAACTTTATTTAATTTTCCACTTGACTTCTATTTTTAATTAATTAATTACTTTAATCTCATGCGCACTTTATGAAATTAAAATATCTTTTTATTTAATTAATTTCTTCTATTTATACTCATGCACGCATCATGAAATCTAAAATCTTTTATTAAATAATTATATTTTCACTTTTTAAATTATTTTAGAAACTTAATTGATAAAATATTTATTAACTCAAATAATAATAATATTTAGCATTTATTTAAAAATGACCTCTAAATATATATTATTATTAAATTAACTAAATATTATCACGTTCTAAATTTATGTTTAAAACTTTGATCTCCAAATTTTAATTCTTTAAATTATTTAATTAATTTTTCAATTAATTAAATATAATTAAATATTAAAGATACCATATTAATTTTTTATTATATTAAATTATTAATTAATCCTTTAATTAGACTTAATTAATAGAAAATACACCAAGACTCATAAAACAACATACAAAAATCCGTCATAGAAAAACACATACTAAATCAAACAAAATGGTTATAATCACGAATTAACGTCATTCGACACATTCGAAGGGTACTGACTCAAATACTTGTCCTAATTTTCAATTAGGACAAATGGCTTAAAGGTATGGGATTTGGACTTAAGAATTTATCTCCCCTCTCTTACCATTGAGATAATGCAATAGGATACGCTCATTCTGGCAATTTAGGGAAGTCAATACCCGGTACTTGCAACCTGCATAAAATCTACGCATGTACAGACACAATATTCTAAGCTAAACAAGCAATGGCAGGAAGTGGTGCATCGTGTAGATCCCGACTAGCAAATGACTACGACTCCCTTCCTTAACCACATCAGAAACACCATACATAAAGAAAATAAACACGCACACCATACACATGCAAGTATGGGGTAAGTATCCATAAGAAAACATGTACAATAACCATCTAGCTAATCATCATCAATAACTGCAAACACTGTGATAATCATCATACATACATGAAGTATAGAGTATCAAGTAATCTCATCATATAATCAACTGAATGTAAAACAATATCTGATAATCTAAAAGTAATGCTACTAAACATCATGCATAAAACTAGTCTAGAAGAGATCAACAATGATAACAGAAATGCGAACTAGGGGTAGGCACTACAATAAATTTGAATCCCCCTCTATGTGTTGTGATTGTTCTTTCTATTATGATTGAATCTTTATCTATGGGCTATGAATTCTAAAATTTGTGTTTTACTCATGTTGTGATCTATTTAGTTAACTTTTGGTTTTTAAAATAGATTTAGATTTAGATTTTTCAATTATTTTAATTTATTTTTTATTTTAATTTAGTTTTAAAATTATTTTAATTTTTTCTTTAAATTTTTTTTGTAATTTCTATAATTTATTTAGTCAATAGAATATTTGTTATAGATTTTTTTTTGTATTTCTCTTATTAATTTTTCATAATAGATTTTTTGATGGTTTTTTTAAAATGATTTTTTTTTCATATTTGACAAATTTAATTTAAATAAATAATATTTACTAATCTATTTAAAAGATTTTAGTGAATATTATGTTATTTAAATTAAAGATTATTAATAATCTAATTTGTTCACATAAGATTATATTTTAAATATCCACTTTTAACTGTTGTTTTTATTTTCTTATTTATTTAAAAAATAATTACTTTTGATCTCCACATTAGATTATGTTCTCATCTCTATTTATTAAACTTTTGATTTTTTAAATTGATTTAGGTTTTAGTTTTTAAATTACTTTAAGTAAATTTTTATATTAGTTTAGTTTTTTTATTTAAGTATTGTTTTTCAGTTTCTATAATTTATTTAGTCAATAGAATATTTGTTAGAGATGTCATTATTTTTCATATTATTTTTTTGTATTTGTCTTATTAATTTTTCTTAATAAATTTTTTGATGGTTTTTTTAAATGATTTTTTTAAAATATTTGATAAATTTAATTTAATTGTAAAATCTTGAAATTATTGAACACGTTTCTTAAGCAATATTCATATTTACTAAATATTATGAATTTTATATCTATGTTTTAATCTTCAACTTTTTTATTTTTATATTTTCATTTTTTTTGAAAAAAATTATATTTACATTATGTAATATTCATTCTACATTTTTCTCTTAAATCTCATCTCCTATCGGTGCACTCATTGCATGTACAAAAGCATGCAATTGCTAGTAAATAGAAAAAGAAAAATAATAGTTAAAAGTGAAGATAACCACTAATAAATATCAAAACAAGAGTTAAAAGTGGAGGTAGATAAAAACTGGTTGGTAAATAATTAACGAGAAGAATTTTCAATTTTCTGGCCAAACTCTTACAAATTTTCCGTCAAAAATTTAATTTCTAAGAACAAAGTTCCCACAAATAGCCTATCGGCTAAACTATTGGCTAAATTAATAACTATTTTTTCAATAAATTGTTAATCTTAGTCAAAGATTACTATTATTAAATTATATCAAATAGCATCATTACAATTCACTATTCTCTATTAAATTTTTAATCTTAAAATACTAGCAGTCACATGCTTTTGTACATGCAATGAGTGTGTTGATAGAAGATGAGATTCAAGAGAAAATGTAGAATGAATATTAAATAATGTAAATATAAGTTTTTTAAAAATAAAAATAAAAAAATAAAAAAAGTTGAAAATTAAACATAGATACAAAATTTCCAAAATTTAGAAAATTTGAATATTGCTTAAGAAATGTGTTCAATAATTTCAATATTTTACAATTAAATTCAATTTATCAAATATGAAAAAAAAAAATCATTTAAAAAAATTCATCAAAAAAATTATTACGAAAAATTAATAAGAGAAATATAAAAAAATAATAATATTAAAAATAGTGACATCTCTAACAAATATTCTATTGACTAAATAAATTATAGAAACTGAAAAAATAATATTTAAAGAAAAATTAAACTAATATAAAAATAATTTAAATTAATTTAAAACTTAAAACCTAAATCAATTTAAAAAATCAAAAGTTTAATAAATAGAGATCACAACATAATCTAATCTAATGTGGAGATCACAAGTATTTATTTTTAAATAAATAAGAAAAAAAAAACAATAGTTAAAAGTGAATATTTAAATTATAATCTTATTTGAAGAAATTAGATTATTAATAATTTTTAATTTAAATAACAAAATTTTTGCTAAAAATACAAAATTTACAATATATGGGAAATTTAAATAGTGCTTAAGAAATGTGTTCAATAATTTAAATATTTCACAATTAAATTCAATTTATTAAATATGAAAAAACTAATCATTTAAAAAAAAAACCTATCAAAAAATTTATTACGAAAAATTAATAAGAGAAATAAAAAATAATAATAATATGAAAAATAGTGACATCTCTAACAAATATTCTATTGACTAAATAAATTAGAGAAACTAAAAAAATAATATTTAAAGAAAAATTAAACTAATACAAAAAAATAATTTAAATTAATTTAAAAACTAAAACCTAAATCAATTTTTAAAAATAAAAAATTTAATAAATGGAGATCACAACATAATCTAATCTAATGTGGAGATCACAATTAATTATTTCTTAAGTAAATAAGAAAAGAAAAACAATAATTAAAAGTGGATATTTAAATTATAATCTTATGTAAACAAATTAGATTATTAATAATTTTTAATTTAAATAACATAATATTTACTAAAATCTTTTAAATGGCTTGATAAATATTATTTATTTAAATTAAATTTATCAAATCTGAAAAAATAATCATTTAAAAAACCCATTAAAAACTCTATTAAAAAAAATTAATAAGAGAAATACAAAAAAATATGTCGAATAAATATTCTATTGACTAAATAAATTATAGAAATTAAAAAATAATATTTAAAGAAAAAATTAAACTAATATAAAAATCTAAATCTAAATCAATTTTAAAAATCAAAAGTTAACTGAATAGATCACAACATGAGCTAATGTGGAGATCACAACTAATAAATAGAAAAAGAAAAACAATAGTTAAAAGTGGAGATAATAACTAATAAATATCAAAACAAGAGTTAAAAGTGGAGGGAGAAAAAAACTTACCGGTAAATAATTAACGTGAAGAATTTTTAATTTTTCGACCAAACTCTTGCAAATTTTTCGTCAAAAATTAAATTTTCGGGAACAAAGTTCTTACAAATAGCCTATCCACTAAAATATAATTTATGGAAACTCACTTTCTCTAACTATTAATTTTTTAACTTAAAATATTACAACTTAGGACAAATAAGAGCCACTTAGACAAATACAAGCTACTTGTTATTAAATAAATAATTTTTTAAAGCATGTTTAAAAGAGTTTTATTTAAAATTATTATTTGATTTAATTTAGACATTATTTATATTTTTATTTATTTACATAAATTTTTTAGCTAATAGGTTATTTGTGGGAACTTTGTTTCTGGAAATTGCATTTTTTGACAAAAAAGTTATCAGTTGGTCGGAAAAAGTTATCAGTTTAGCCAGAAAATTATACAATCTTCTCGTTAACTATTTGCTAGCCAATTTTTATCTCACTCTATTTTTAACTCTTGCTTTGATATTTATTAGTTGCCAACTCCACTTTTAACTATTATTATTTAAAAATAATTATTTGTGATCTCTTATTTAATTTTTGATTTTTAAAATTGATTTAGATTTTAGTTTTAAAATTATTTTAAACTTTTTTTTTATTAGTTTAGTCTTTCTTTTAAAAATTGTTTTCTAGTTTCTGTAATTTATTTAATCAATAGAATATGTGTTAGAGAAATTGCTATTTTTTTATATAATTTATTATATTCCTCTTATTAATTTTTCATGGGGTTTTTTTAAATGATTATTTTTTTCATATTAGGTAACTTGAATTTAAGTAAATAATATTATTAATCTATTTAAAATATTTTAATAAATATTTGTCATTAAAATTGAAAATTATTAATAATATAATTTGTTCACATAAGATTATATTTTAAATCTCTGTTTTTAACAATTTTTTTCTTTTTTTATTAATTTAAAAAATAATTAATTGGGATTTCTCTTGTGATCTCTATTTATTTAACTTTTAATTTTTAAAATTAATATAGGTTTTAGTTTTAAAATTATTTTAATTAATTTTTCATATTAGTTTAAGTTTTTTAAATATTTTTTTTTAGTTTTTATAATTTATTTAGTAATTTTTTTAAGAGATGATGTTACTTTTTCATATTGTTTTTTAAGTTTTTTTAAATTTGGTTTTCATATTTGAGAAATTGAATTTAAACAAATAATATTTATTAATCTGTTTAAAATATTATAATAAATATTATGTTATTTAAATTGAAAATTATTAATAATCTAATTTGTTCACATAAGATTATATTTTAAAAAATAATTTTATTAACAAACACCTATTAGCTTATCATTACAAGCACAAAAACTTGCAACTGCTAGTATTTAATTTTTTTATTATTATAAAAAACCTATCTAATTATCATTGCAAGCACAAAAGTGTGCAATTATAGATAAGAGGAGACAAGCTATATAAGCTACTACTCGTTTATATAAGAGATAATATATTCATAAGATATCTTCGTTTGAAACATACAATTAACCATTAAATTATATATAAACATCAAATAAACACAAAATATTATAGATGCAATCTCTCCCATAAGATTTACAAGTTATGTTGATCACTTTTGTTGCCTTTTTTCATTAAAGGTTAGAGACAAATCAATGCATTTTTTATAGTGTTTTAATTTTTTTAATTTTGAATTTAATTTTATTGGAAAAATATATCAGTAGGAACAAAAAAGAGAAAGAAAGAACTTCCAGCTTCATGTTATTGAATAATAGGTGCAAATTTATACAATAGCTTGACCCAACAATATTCCTAATTCGTTGCTAATTAGATTGAAAACAAACTACTTCATGATTAACACACATAAATTTGATAACTAACTGAAACTGATGGACACCTAACTCAACACATCTACGATTAGAACTTGATTCAAACTAAAACTCTTTAACTCAATCTTAAACTAAACTTGTATTACCAACAACTAAACAAGGTTTGCTACATGTGCAACAATTATTATTGACTATTGTTGGAACATTAACTCCAACACCCTCACTTAATGTGATAACTAAAAGAAATATTATGTAGAAATTATACTTTGAAAATATGTCATAGAAGAGTAAGACTTTCTCATAGTTTTGTAGCTATCATCCAGCTTTGAAACACCATTGGACACACCACCTCCACATGAAATGTCTCATAACCCTTATAAAGATATGATGTCAAGCTTCCAAACTTTCAAATCTCCTTGAACTATTGGACACACCATCTCCACATGGAATGCCTCATAACCCTCATAAAGGTATAGCTTCTTCATTCCTATGGCACCTCAAACTATTCGAGCATACATCTAGCCTCTACCATGTATTTTCCTATTTTTCAAAGCATTGATCTCTTCAAAATAAAGCAAATTTTTCAATGAAAATAGAATCACTTGGTGGTTCTCTTGGCCTCATCTTCTTAACGACTTCTTCTCTAACATACATAACTTAATAGAAAGATAGCTTTGATACCATATTAGAAAAATAGAACAATAGGAACAAAATAGAGAAAGAAAGAACTTTCAGCTTCATGTTATTGAATAATAGGTGCAAATTTATACAATAACTTGACCCAACAACATTCCTAAATCACTGCTAATTAGATTGACAACAAACTACTTCATGATTGACAACACACAAAGTTGACAGCTAATTAAAACTTATGGACACCTAACTCAACACATCTACAATAAGAACTTGATTCAAACTAAAACTCTTTTACTCAATCTTAAACTAAACTTTTGTTGCCAACAACTCAACAAGGTTTGCCACATGTGCAATAATTATTATTGACTATTGTTGGAACATTAACTCCAACAGATTTATTATTATTTATTTGTAATCTAAAATTTTATTTTTGATGATGTAATTTAGATTACAAATCAATACTAATGTTTCTAACTATTAATTAGTGTTTTAATTTGTTTTAGTTTAAATTGATGTGTTATTATTTTGTATTGATTTGTAATCTAAAATTTTATTTGAGATGTAATTTAGGTTGTAAATGGATAATAATTTTTTCAATTATGAGTTAGAGACAAATAAATGTATTTTTTAGCCGATAGGCTATGTGTGGGAACTTTGTTCTCGTAAAATTAATTTTTAGGTCGCAAAATTGTTAGTCCTTACCAGATTTTATTTTCCAACCAATTTTTATGTCAATCCCCTCTTAACCATGGCTTTTCTAATTTTTTATTTTTTTTGGCTTTAGTAGCTATTATGGGTTACTTTAAACTTGTCAGGAGATGTAAAAAGCTACACACTGATAGTGAAAAGAATAGTGTAATATTTATTTTTAAATTACCTATGATTTTCTTTTCTTTTTTATCATATTCCTTAGCTTTAGTAGTGGTTATGGGTTGATTCAAACTTATCACAAAGAAAAATGGGGTAAAAAACTACATATAGTTGTTATCTTATCTCCACTTATAATTTAACTTTTGATTTTTAAAATTAATTTAAGTTTTGTTGGTAAACAAATCTGTCACTTAAAAATGACCCAACAGAGTGTATGTGGCAAATTGTTCACAACAGTTGGATAGGCCCTTGATATGCAGCCTTCCTCTGTGTTTAGAGGGACAGCTCCCTTGTATGATATAATTTTGAAGTTTTTCAAATAAAAGTGAAATCAAACTTTAAAAGATAAAGAGAAATCCATTGATGACAAATGCACCACATGACTTCAAAGCTTTCCTAGGAAAACTTAAAACTACTAATAATAACAATCAAGATCTACACTTGAGAACTATTACTCGTACAATGTTGATCCAAAGATTCATAAACATCTGCACAATACCATGATAATGCTTACTGCAGATAGAATCAACGTTTCTAACAATTTAGATTCGGAAGGAGAGAACTCAAATTGCATCTTCCTTTATTTTCTTGCACCAAGAACCTAAGAGGAATTTCTAATTACAAAGATAAAATTTGTATACTCTTTCCAAATATCATCTTCTGATCAAAATTTTAGCATAGTGTTCCCTTTTCCTAAAATCCAAAAAGTCATCCCTTTACAAAGCCAAAATGACCCCTTTTATAGAGATAGAAGTTAAGAACTACTCCCTCGTGGTTAATAACTACCTCCCACTTACGTGTTCTAGGAGAGGTTAATTAACCTTACAAAACTTAACCTAAAAGTGATCAAAGTCATAATTTACAATGCATGACTTGAAATTATATGTTCTGAGGCTAAAGCTAGATGATTCATCTTGACAAAGCAACTATTCACTCTTCAGTCCCCTTGAAAGTAAAGTGAAGCCACTTTTGAATGCATTATGAGACACAAAAAAATGTTGGGAAAAAGAAGAAGTCAAAAAATTTCTTCCTTCCTAGATTTTTACAATGACACCCTAAACACCACCATTGTAGCCAAAGGCACCATTGTCCCTCCTCTTGCTTTTGAATGGACAAAATCCAATTGAATAGATGATAATTAAAACTATGAGCATGATAATGTTGAGAATTGAAATCTTGCACCCGTCATTCTACAAGTTAGCAAGCAACTTGATCTTGCAAGAATTACAACTATAACATAGTTGGTCCAAGTCATTGCTCCAGTTTCCATAACCAGGATCTATAGTACTAACATGGTTTCCATTCCAACAAGTTGCATTAACAAATGTGAAATTGCACTTTGCCTGGGTCTTGAAAAATCCAAACTGATTCACCGTGTTTGAAAGCTTCTATATTGCATGTGTTGGGAAGATTCTTATCACTGTTGTGGTTTTATTTGAGTGGTCCACATGTGTTGCTTGAAGATAATACCAACCCAAATTATTACTAAGGCACTGTGGCAAAGAGAAAAGTGATGTGCTAAGATAAATGGTAGCCTTACAAGCACTTGAATTCATAATGTCATATAAGCAAGACTTGACACTCAATTGCAATATGGTAGTTCCACAAGTCACATTTTGTACGAATATTACTCACAAAACTTATCAATTCCAAAAATTTTAGCCTCTTCAGTCACCTTGCCCAATGGTTTATGTGCTTGGATATGCTTCCATATTGTGCATATTAAGTAATCATTTGTATTCCACATAATTATCAAGTGGTAACAACACAAACTTGTGTCACCTTTTATAAAGAAATAGGATATCAGAATGCGATAGTTCAACATTAATGACAAGAAAATGGTATTTGTGTTTAGAATATGAAGATGATGTAAACTAATGAAATGCATAGAATTGGATGAATTTTATGCCTATAATTTTTATAATTTTTTTGAGTAAGTATTTATTCATTTTATTTTATTTTGAAGTCCCTTTTTTAACTGTAAAAAGTATAGGTGTAGTTCTCGTCAAACAAGTATATGCAAATCATCTTTTTTTGTTTTGATTTCAAAATATCTTATAGATGACATGTATAGCTAGGGACCCAAAAAAGAAATAATTATTTTTTATTTATATTTTCTTTATTATAAGTACTCAAGTTTGACCTTATCAGAATCCAACAATTTTTTTCCTCTCGTCAAAACTTCCCTATCAAATCTATACCTTCTTGAAAAATAATTGCATATTTGTGAAGAGATTCTCTCCTCTAGAGATAAATATGATTTTTAATTTTTTTTGATATGATTTATTATTATTTTCTTTTTTTGAGGGAGTATCTTTTAAAATGTTGAAATATTGACTTATAATATTTTGAGATTATAACATATTATAACTAATCAAAACACTTTAAAAATTATATAATGATGATATTGAATCTAAGATTTATAAAAGGGTATTTTTAGTTTTTGAAAAAAAACGAGTTTCAATAGAAAATGAGATTTGACCAAAATAGGTTTTGGTATCATAAATGGTGACATAGATCTGTACTTTTACCCCACTGCACTTCTATCAATCTAATGTGGTGACCTCTCTATTGAAGCATTAAAAGAAATGATTCATGTCTCCCTTCACTGTCATGCCTCTTTGATCTTTCTTCATTCCACGTGGCCCTACTATCCTCTAGTTCTAACGTGATGCCTGTGTTCTTCCAACATATATGAAGAGCACTCCTTGTATAGCCATATATATGGCAGTGATATCCAATGCATTTAACATGATGTTAATCATCTTCTCTCAAAGAGATTGGGTGATCCTTGGGAGAAATACAGAGCTCATTAGAGTAAGAATGGTGTTATATCTTCTGTGTAAAACAACTTTCTTTGTCCCCACATGATGGATAATTCACAATCCCCCAATACAGTTTGCATGCCTTGCAGATGGTTGTCTTTTCAATGAAATTTTAGACAATCTTTTTAACAAATATCATGGTGCCACTCTGTCAAACAGTTTAGGGGCCTATCTATACTACTCAATGCATGCCATAATGAATTCCCAAACTTCTATCCCTCTATTTGAATGTTGCATGAAGTGTGATTTGGGGTGTCAAAACCATCATAAGCACAAATTATCAATTCCCTAACACCATTTAATGTCCTTGCATGCTTGATAGTGGTCATCTTTTGGTGACTTCCATTGTGCTAGACTATTATCAAACCAATCTGGAGATGCCTCAATCTTTCCAAACACATGTAGAATATTGAAATTGGGTGTAAAATATGTTATCAATATGATAACAATGACATATGTCATTACTGGGTTAGAATGTGTAGATTATAATGCATATTTTCTAAGGCTCTCCACTCCTCAATGTTGCTCCCAAGCATTTCATCCTACACATGATCATTATGTAGATTGGACTTTGCACAATTCTCATTTATCATATTAAAAACTCCTTATGCACAAACTCAAGTCATTGAATCAATGACATGGTGGGGACTAGGAGTCGTCCATTATCACCATGTTTATTTTCTATTTGAGTATTATCAAAGTGATATGTCAATGATCTACTACCAACTAGACTCATGAGGAGTATGTGTTCATAATCTCCTTCAATAATGTAATGTGTTGCAGGCTAAATCATCAAATTCATGGCATAAATGGGTTGTTGACCTTCCTTAATCATGGTATATGTGATGACTCCACATCTTCAAACTAGTGATTCCATCCCTTCATGTCTGAAACACATTTTGCATCTTACATATGCTTTTGAGATGATCATGCTTCTGATTCTTAACCTTTATCACCTAGACAAAGAAGTTAATAACCAAACTAAAATACATGTTTTGAACTCAAATCTTAATCTTTTATTTTATTTTTGAGGTTAAGGTTAATGGTCCAGAATACGTGTTTTGGAAATTTATCTCAACTTCTTTTTGATGGAAAGGTTAAGATTTCAAAGTGAAACACGTGTTTTGGACCCTTGACCTTTTTAAAGGTTAATGGTTCGGACTATGCGTTTTGACCCCCGAGCCTTAACTTTTTAAAGGTTAATGGTTAATGATTGAGTGAAAAATACATATTTTGGTCCTCTTCATTAACCTACCATAATTTGAGACTCGATGGTGGAATTTGGAATTTCAAAGTGTAGGGTGGAGCTGGTGATTAGCCAGAGGATTTGAAATCATGAAACTACCAAGAATTGGATAAGTCTTCAAACACTTTAAAGATTGAATTTTTATGTCCTCTTGCACATTTTGATTGAAAATTTTGAAATTTGGGTATGATAAATATCAGGGCAATAGGTTTTAATATTTAAATTATTTTTATTTATTTTTAAATTAGTTTAGTTTTCTAGTTTAAATATTGAATTTATATTTAGCCAATAGGATATTTGTGGGAGGAGCTGCTATTTTTTACTATATATTTTATATTTCTCATTAATTTTTCATATTAGATTTTTTGGTAGAGATTTCTTTTTTTAATAATTATTTAATTCATATATTTAAGCCAATAGACTTTAAATTAGTTTAGTTTTTAGTTTTTTAAATTATTAGTTTTTAGTTTTTATAATTATTTTAATTTATTTTTTGCTTTATCATGCGTGTTATTTTTTATGTTATTTTCCTATTAATTATTCATAATTAATTTTTTATGTGAATATTTTTTAGATAATCATTTATTAGTATATGATAAATTAAATTAAAAATTATACTTATTTAAACTATTTAAATTTACTTAAATTAAAAATTAATTTTAATTTAATAATTAATTTATGCATATTAATTTATTATTATTTTAAATATTAGTAAACACCTATCGGTTCATGTTGCAAACACAAAAACTTGCAATTACTAGTTAATATTGTTTTAGTTTGTTTTATCAGTCCTTAACTAATATTTTTAGTTTTCTTTTTAACATTAGTCTCTCTCTTGAAAATTGGGAAATCTACAAAAATAAAATGTCAAAAACTATAGTCCAACAAAAATTTATAAATTATACTCGAAAATATAAATTGATTTTTTTTTATTGGATGTTAGCAATTTTCGTAATAGTCATTTTTATTTTTCTTCTAGGAAATTTTGGTAGAAAAACAAAGAGTATGATGGCAATGCATAATAATGTCCACGTGGCAAATACAAAGTCTACTTGGCAAATAGGTCATGATAGATGGCAGATTCCTTTCGAACATGTCTCCAACTATCTAAGATTGGGGCCAATTCATGTTATGAAATTAATAGTCACCATTCATTTTCTTGTGAAGAGGATCCATTCTTTGGTTTATTTTTTGTTTCATTGAGTTGCCAACATGGTTATCATTTCTTATTTCACCACTCTCAACACTTATTTAAAATGTTCCCAAACTGAAAGTATGAGGAATTTTAATCTTTAATTAATCTTCAAAATGTATTTGCGGTTGTTCATAATTTTATTCATTGTTTATATGCATCAAAGAAATTTTGAGTTATTTCCAATCAACTTATGATAGTTTTTGGCTATCTAAGCATTGAACTTTAACCGACTCCTTTCTTATACAAAGTAATCATTTCCATCAAGGGCACTTCTTTGGTTGACTGGTCTTCCCTTCATCCATTATGGAACTAGTTTGGTGTTATTTGTGATCCCTCTACTCACTTTGTCCATGCCCTCAATTTATCTCATATGGGTTTTAGAAGTTGCCATTTCTCCTATGAAGGAGAATTCAGGTACATTCCCTATCAATGGCAACGTAATCAAAAAAATTTCCCTAGATGTGTGGCCTCAACAAAACCCAGGAATCTGGTATGTGGATTTCTTTCATCAATAATATGATACTTTCATAATCTATTTTTTATCACTGATGGCTTTAGATTGGATAGGAGAATTATTTTTCTAGTTTATATAAATCATTTTCCTATTTTTATCCCATATCCTAGGATTTGTTATCAGAATTAAGAGATGAAACATCAACCTATAGAATTTTAATAACATAAGTATGGATTTTCTACAATCCAAAATTGATGTGGATACTTTATAAATCTTAATACGTATCACTGCCATACTTTTCCTTCTTCCTAGATGAAATAGTCATAAAGGCACCTCTCGGGTTTGTGGACGAGAAGCATCCTCACCTATGCAAGCCATTTATGTATGGGAAGTACAAAGCTTATTATATAGCAATATAGATGGCGAGGTGCGAGCTATTGTACCTATTTGAAGGAGAGACTGACAAAGCCTTCCTTGAAAATTCTCTTGCCATTTCAACTCCTCAAGTCTACAATTTTTGAAAATAGTCAGACTGATTGATGTAGTTTCAGTCAAGGAATAATAAACCATGTTACTAGTATTTTTACCACTCATGCAATAGCATACATTTTTCTATGAACATACTAGTAAATGTTGCTTCTTATTAAAAATGTAGCTCATCTAAAGAGGCAAAACAAGAAAAGGGTGAGAACAAATTTTGCAACTAGTTTTCAAACAAGGAGCTAAAGTTAATAAATCTATCTATTGAGATCAACTTACCTTATCATTTTTTTACATTTTTTAGTAAAATATTATCAATTCATCTAAGATATTAATTCATAGACAAATTTGATATCAAACAATTTCATTTAAATTATACAAATATAATTTATAATATTAAAATTTTATCTCAAATTCTTTCTTTATTCTTGATGTGACTATTTTATTCAATAAATTATCATTTCTCATAAAAAATCAAACAATATATACATAAAGAAACTAGTAAAATTATATTTTATTTTGAAATTTTTTCAAAGTAAAAATAAAATTCACACAAAGAAATCTCAAAATAATTGTTATAGATTGTAGAATTTGCTATCCTTGATAAAATTAAATAATTTACATGTTCATTTTTATTCTATAGATTCGTTGTTGCTATTACTAAAATCGTTCCATAGAGACTCGGCTTATGTGAATGTATCACGACTTTTATCTTTGCTTGAGTTCATAGAAAAGTCATTATTGATTTAAAATATCATAATCAATAATTGCTCTATATAGAGTTGTAGTGTATGATTTAAACTAGCAGTTGCATGCTTTTGTGCATGCAACGATGAGCAGATAGGAAAGAAAACTAAAAAAATTAGATAAATTTTCTATGTAAACTTAAAAAAGAGTTAAGAAATAGTCAACATCAAGCCCCATGTATTTATTATAAAGTTACCAACACAAAATGACATTCATTCATGTGATAAATGAAACATGAAACTTAAAAATTTATTGTAGTGAAAGTAATTTAATAATCTTCCATTTAAATCTTTAAAAAGTGTTACCAAATAGTTAAAATCAAAATCTATATATTTGCTACAATTCTACTAAAAGTATGGTATAAACATGATGGAAAATAAGCTTACAATTTCAATTGATTTTTTTCTAATCTAGCTCTTTCAATCTCTCAAATGCATTGAGTGCTCCAAATAGAGTTAGCACATAAGATTAACAAATAAAAAGGTCAATCCAATAATGGAAGTGTAACCATTAATCATGGAAATATGATTTTCTTTGCCTGATCTAATTTGT
Source organism: Cupressus sempervirens (assembly GCA_028749045.1). Lineage (NCBI taxonomy): Eukaryota > Viridiplantae > Streptophyta > Pinopsida > Cupressales > Cupressaceae > Cupressus > Cupressus sempervirens. Next base: position 9,351,737 of record CM053793.1, on the reverse strand, counting down.
ATTGGTTGTTCCAATTGATCATTTCAATTGGTGCATTTAGAAGCCATAGAAAACCATGCATATGAGTGGAAGCTTCTTGTTGGCACTCATACCTACACCAATAATCATTTATAAGACTAAAACTTTTAGGTAGGTCAACTTCCATGGAAGGTAGCTGAATACCAAATTTTGTGATTTGGTTGGGCAAGATAGGTGATTTATCTTCTTGCATCTTTTTCTGAGTATGTACAACACAAAGAAAGTTTCAAGCATATAAGATAATAATAAGGAAAAGATGTCAACCCAATCATTTTTTTATTAAAATATATCAACAAATTTTATTAAGAAAATAATTAATAAACTGTAAGAAACAAAATGATTTTCTTTAGATTTTATGTATATTAAAAAATAATTTATTTTATTTATTTTTTCTCTGGATTATATATATTAAAGCATACATATTAATGTTAATTAAGATTTTATTCTGATTTCATTTATTAAAATGCTTTTGTGGCAAAGAACAAGATTAATAAAAAATATATAAAAACTAATCTAAATAGAAATAAAAAATAGATAAACATATAAAAACTAATCTAAATAGAAATAAAAAATAGATAAACATCTTGAAATATTTTTTATTCTAGTTTTAAATTTCATCTGCAAACAAACATTATATAATTTATTATAATTTATTTGTATTTTGTATTCTAATTTTAATTTTAAAATTTGTGTAGTATACTTTGATTTGCAAACAAACATTATATAATAATATAAATTATCTTGTGATGAATTTGAATTGATATTTTCAAATAGATACACTTTAAGTCATGTAGATATCTATATATAAATGTTTTTAATGGATAATTGAAATAATATGTGAAGATCATTATGTTGAAGTTTAAAATAGAAAGGGAGAAATTTTTATTTTTATTTTTATTGGCAAGAGGCCGGAGCCAAGATTTATTATTATTATTATGTGTTGTGATTAATTATTCTTAGTATTTATTAAGATTAATTATTCTTAGTATTTATTAAGCTCGAGTAGACTCGAACCAAAGACCTCCCAAATAAGAGGCTCACAATTTACCATTATGTTGTAGGCTCATGCCTAGAAAGGGAGAAATATTATTTCAGTTGGATTATTTAGAAGATTATATAAAATAATATTTTAATATGAAATTATATTAAATTATGATAGACCATGAAAGAAATAATAATAAAACATTCTTGTTTGGATTATATATATTAAAGCATACATATTAATGTTAATAAAGATTTCATTTTGATTTCATTTTTAAAAACGATTTTGTGGCAAGAAACACGATTAATAACAAATATATATAAACTAATCTAAATAGAAATAAAAATTTGATAAACATGTTAAAATATTTTATATTCTAATTTTAAATTTCATCTACAAAAAAACATTATATAATTTATTATAATTTATTTGTATTTTGTATTCTAATTTTAATTTAAAATATTTTGTAGTATACTTTGATTTGCAAAAAAATATTATATAATTATATAAATTATCTCATGATGAATTTGAATTGATATTTTCTTTAGATTTTATATATATATATATATATATATATATATATATATATATATATATATATATATATATATATATATATATATATATATATATATATATATATATATATATATATATATATATATTTGGATAATATATTAAAGCATACATGTTAATGTTAATAAAGATTTTATTCTGATTTCAATTTTTAAAACACTTTTGTGGCAAGGAACAAGATTAATAACAAATATATAAAATCTAATATAAATAGAAATAAAAATTAGATAAACATCTTGAAATATTTTCTATTCTATTTTAAATTTTTATTTAAGAAAAATAGAATTGATTTTAAAAATAAGAAAGATTTGTAAAAAAAAATTATTTTAAGAAACATAAAATCATAATTATAAGAAAGTCAAAAATCACCCACCAATACATTAATGAGATGTATTTAAAAACAATGAGAACAACGAAATAAAATTAAGATGCAATCTAACCTCACACATTAAATACAATCTATGCGATCTAACCTGACGTATTAAATACAATCTCTCTTTCCCATTTGTATAAGTTTCACATTTCAATTTAATAAACTGAAATTAAAATAAATAATTGGTAATGTGCATCACAAAATAGTTGAATCCCTGTAAAACTAATCTACCCATAAAATGTAAAATGATCTGGTTATAGGCAAGGTAAAATAAGTGCTAAACATAGGGTTTGGAACGGTGAAAAATTTGCACCCACTACAAGACCCATGGGTGGAATCGTTTTCCACCTACCATGCAAAAAGTAATAGGGGACAATATTTAAGCCAAAAAGATAAAAAAACATTTAAGAAATGATTAAAAAAACCATGTCAATAAGATGTTGGGTGGGAAAACGGTGTTGCTCTCACATAGCGACCAATAAGAAGAAATATCAATGGGAAGGAAATTGCAAATACTGAACCACCGACAGAAAGGACAAGGCACTGGGATCAACTTCCATTTGAAAATTGGTTTCCAGTCACAATTAACAGTCAATACAATAATAGTTAGCAAAAGGTTTTAATATCTAAATTATTGTTAAATGAAATTTGGCATACCAAGAATGAAGTTTTGAGGGAAGGGCAGGTGGCCACTAGAAGAAAGAATGAATTCCACAATGTTAGTTGCATAGAAACTGAGCTCTACCAATCTCCAAGCTAGCGATTTGGCTTTAGCATGTAGATTGCAGTGAAGACATTGAAGAACAAAGTTGAAGGCTATTGATACACATTTATAGAAATTCATACAAGACATCATAGAATTAAGAAGTTAAATAAAATTAGAAAGGATAGAATTAGCAACTTAACAGAAAAATGAAAAGTTTATATAAAAAGGACAATTTTTTAAACTATTGTTTATAGAATAATTCTAAAAAATGGCGTTTATCTAAAAATATATTGTAAAATAGAAAACCAATTAGGTTGACAACTTTTTTGTCGAAATTAAGTTTTTTGGGGAGCAAAGCACCCACATGAAGCCTATCGGCTTAAACATCTATTTGTTAAACTTTTCAATATAATTGAATCACTATTCAATATAAAATTGTTCTAATCTTGTTCAATCCTTTCACTCATGAAATTTTTTTATTATTTATCTTTTTAAATATCCTTTTACAGTTATTTTGTTTTCATGTTCCTTACTTCACTATTGTGATTAACTACAAGTATCAATTTTTGTACTACTAATTTTACATTTTTTAGACTATGTTTTTCTTTGCTACATGAGTTTTATTATTTAGATCTTTTTTTTTAATTTGAATTTTCAAATTACATCTTAAAAATAAACTAGAAGAGTCATAAAAAAAGAAAAAATAAATACAAAATTAAAATATTTTTTGTATTCTTAATTACTTTGCCTCAAAGCTTCTTATCTTACTTAATATAGTTATGAGAGATAATATTGATGGTGAAATAGAATTAGAAATTGTATTGGAGTTAGTGCAAGAAGTGTGTGTGTCAATTTTCCTACTACTAATTTTACATTTTTTTAATTATGATTTTCTTTATTACATGAGTTTTATTATTTAGATCTTTTTTTTATTTGAATTTTTAAATTACACCTTAAAAATAAACTAGAATGGTCATAAAAAAGAAGAAGATAAACTTAATTTATTTTTTGTATTCTTAATTACTGTCACAAAGCTTCTTATCTTAGTTAATATAGTTATGAGAGATAATATTGATGGTGAAATAGAATTAGAAATTGTATTGGAGTTAGTGCAAGAAGTGTGTGTGTGTGTGTGTGTGTGTGTGTGTGTGTGTGTGTGTGTGTGTGTGTGTGTGTCGCCCAATTTGGGGCACTAGGGGAGAGGACCCAGTACCTGAGCATGTTCCAATGGTTGTGATAAGAGTTGTTAACTTAACACCCACATTTGTTGATTTAATATCCAACATTTTTGACAAGATTGTACTAATAACTGTGACTTTAAAGTTGTTCTTGCTAATGATGACTATTCATAATTGAATGAAATGTGTCCAATTTCCCATTAAACAACCAATAGTTTGATGACATATCAGCTGCACATGGGGGTCTCTAATGCACTATGATTGGTCTCACTTTTTCTTTTGGGTTGTTTTGGATACCAAAAAGCATGTTGATGTGGTACCATATTTGATGATGTGGCTTTCAAACATTAGTTATAAGCAGGAGACTTGCCAAGTAAGCTATTGTCAAAAAATAGGAATGATTTGAAATTTCTACATAGGATTTTGAGAAGCATAAAGCTAGGGTGCTCAACCACTGGGTCATCTCCCCTATAAGTGCATTGTTAAAGTTGTTCCAACTAGGACCATATAAATTGCTAAGGTTTGAAAGGGCGGCCATGTTAGTGGCTCCATCAAACCACCTAGATCAATTTCGGTAATGCCACCGATTGTTGTGTTGTAGGAAATGCTCAGTTATTGAGAAAAACTAGTTTCCTCCATCTATGACTACAACTTGTACAATTCATGGTGCAAGCAAAGGACTTATATTTTACCCACTTTTAATATTTTCCAATGCTTAGGCATTGTGTTTTGCTAATGGAAACCTAATGCTTTACATAAAGGAATCGTAGCTTATTTTGTCATTTCAATGATGAATTGTAGAATCTAATTCTTTCAAATTATTTTTTTACATTCAAAATTTAGAAATTATGAAATACCATAAACTCTGAAAATCTGATATTGAATCACTTAATATATCATTATTAACTTAAATATCAAATAGTATAATTTCAATGAAATGACAAATAAATGATATAAAAATTACTTATTTCTTTTTTAAAAACTTCAAACATATAAAATAGTATTTGAGTATTTTTATATGTAAATTGTAGATAATGTAGAAAATAATATTGTGCTACTCAATTGTTTTACATTAACAAAAATGTTATTTAAAAAAAATAAATTAAAATCTTATTCAAATAGATGCATTTCTTCTTTTTAATCCATGCTAAAGTTTAAGCATAGGAGATGATTTTTAGTTGTATTTTAATTAGAGAAACTCAAAGAATGAAAGTGGAACAAGTGAATTAATTAGGCTTCTAATTATCGATAGATAGTCAAAAGACACACAAACATTTACAAAAGATTTTTCAGTGTTCTTGCTTACATATAAGAGATTGATAACTCTTAGGAAAATCATTATTTAAACTTGATTATTTTGAATAAAAAAAAATTTATTTGAATACTAATATAAATATAAATATCATTAATTTGCAATGACAATAATCCTTCATTTTCTCCCCTTTTAAACAACATTTTGATAACTTTACTTCTTATGCTATTCAATATAAGAAAAGACTCGTAGAGCTCTTGCTTTGAATTGATTTGTTATTATTTTGTATTAGTTTGAGATCTAAAATTTTATTTTAGATGATGTAATTTAGATTGTAAATCAGTAATATTTTTTCAATTATTTTTTCTAATTTCATTTAAGAATTTCAAACAATTAAATTTTGCAATTGAAGTGTATGAATCTAACAACACCTATAATCTTCTAGCTCAAACTAGGTTAAATACTAGGAATAGGCCTATTTGACATTTATATGTTCCTAATAAAATCTTAGATTAATAAGTAAATGAGAAGATGGATGTGTTTTTATTAGGAAAATAGGTTTTGAAGGGACCCTAAAACCCTTTGTACAAAAGATACTAAAGATATAACATTATGCCCAGAGATACATTGGGACAAGAACAAATAGAGCCAACAAATGAACAAAGACAGCTACAAAAGAACACCAAAACTAACAAAAGGAAAGAAAAATAAAAGACAACATTGAACCAAAAGACACGATTGATAAAAAAAGGGAACTATTCCATCTTCTTCATCAGCTCGACTGCTTGCAGCTCTAGTTGGTCCATTTTGTCAGCAACATCTTTCATTTGACTGATATTAGAAGGGGCTCCAACATTCATTTTCCTTATGCTAGCCATGGTCCTCCTCTCAGTCTCTTCCTTATTGTCAACAACACCACCTTGATCTTCAACAATTGTAATGATAATTTTCTCCCTTAGACTACCTACCAACTTATTGATGAGAATTTTAATGTTTATATTGGAGGCTTTGGGAATATTGTAGCTCTGGTCCACAATATTCTAAAGGATGTCCTCAATTCTGTGTACTTTATTATCCAAATAAAGGACCTAGAACTCAAGCCTATAGAAAGTAGTCATATCAATTAAGGAGCTCATGGCAGGAGTATCATGCTCAACTGAATTGTCCCCTCATTTCTCCCTTCCACAACCCTTGTCCTCTCTTTCGGATCCATGACCTAATGAAAGAGACATTTTATGGACTTGAAATTATCCAAAAGGCTATTTTTGGCATTATTTAGAAGCTCCATGTCCCCCTATCTACTATTTTCACTTAGAATAATCATAGAGGGATCAATGAGAGCTTGCAAATCCACTTTTCCTAGCTCAACTTCACCAACTTTGAAATCAATTTTCTCCCTTGCAATCTCAAGCCTCACAACGTCCATACTCATATTTTTTCTAGGTCACCTTTTTGGTTTTTCAAGGGACAATGTCACCAATCACCATTTTGGCTTTGGAAATAGGCATCAAGGTGGTATCATCTTCCTCTAAAGAGGAAGTATCCCCATACTAGTCTTTGATAAGATTCAGAGGTGAGTCCAAGCTCCTCTTGTCTTTCGTCTCACCCTTTCCCAACTTTTGTTTCTTCACAACATACTTACTAGTATCCACCTCCTAATTATTAGTATCCATGTCATCACGATCCTCCTCATACTCGTCAAATGAGATAACAACCTTTTTTTTTTTTTAGTCATAGGGGACTTACCCACTTTTAGAGGTTGCACCACCTTTCTCTTCTTCTCAACCATCTTGCCCTAATTTCTCTTACTAGAGCCCATCCCTACACTTTCAATGTCCATAGAATCATCACCATACATGGTCCTCTTCTGATTCCTCCTACACTTTCTTTTTCTACTTCTTACCAGCTAGAAACTTCTTCAGAGTCTTCACAATGGTTCTATGAGCCAAACTCTTTTCCTGTCATTATCTTCATCTTTCTCTATCTCTATCACCTCAAGGACTTTGCCAACATAATGGGCTTTAATGTTCTCATATATGAGCAACATTAAATCATCATGAAGAGAAGGGTTAGCCAAAGTTTTCTCCCTAAAACTATTAATACTAGAATGCATTGAAGATAAGAGATAAAAAGGAATGAAAACCTTAATATCATGGTGAAAGTGGTTCAATAGAACAAAATGATGTGAACATATTCTTGAAAATCTACCATCTAGAGTTACATAATAAATGATTGCCCTTAGAATAAAGCACCATAATTTCTTAATACACCCAGGTTGGAAGTAGGTATTACCTTCTTGCTTCACTAGAGTAGTGCTCTCACTTGGTTCCTTGGGGAAATCATCAATGGTCGAGTCTAATAATTTCAAGTCCCTATAAAATTTTTTTCCCACCATTGGAAGACCTCTCAACATGGGAATGAGCTCTTCTGTCATAGAGACATTTCTTCCACCAATTATCAAGGTGCCCTCATTCCAATTTCACAAAAGAATTGGCTAACATTTCGATTACCACCATAAAGCCTTACCATAAAAGTCATAAGGCTACCCCTATCTAGGATCTCCCAGACTTGCATCCTCCTTTTCCACTTATCATAGTTTGAGGGTTCTAGGCACCTACGTTGACTACTCATTTCCTTTTTGTTAGTTTTATAAACCAGAGAGTTATTATAGAGAAAGTTCACAATGTAATGCAAATAGGAAACTATGGTCCTTAAAACAACCCACAAAGTATGTGAAAAAATGGGCTCATTATTGAAAATGTCATCCTTTCTCCTTTCCTTACATTTGGAAATCACCAAAACATCACTTCTTAATTCATTCATCCTTGCTATTAATTACACCTTCTTTCCCATTAATGATATTATAATTAATATAGGATATGCCATCTATCGGTAGCATGTTTGTGAAATTAAAAGTGACCAAAAGCAAAGGGGTCGGCCCTTAATAGTCAAAAGGCTAGTAACCAGCACATTACCAACCAGTAACAAAAATAGACAAAAAGAATAGGAGAACCAGCAGCCAGAGACAAGAACCTAAAACCAAAGAGCTAGAACTAGAAAGGAACCCTAGGGCAAATAAAAACTTAATTACAGCTGATAACTAGCAAAACTATAATTGTCATAACAGTATATAAAGTCTTTGGATCCATGGACCCCATAACTGAACATAGAAAAAAAGAGACTTAGATTTATTTTTTCCCTTTTCCTCTTGCATGAAGAAGAATTTGGGCCCAGTCGCCAACAAGGAACTTAAAGAGTAATTTATTGTCCTCCTTGTCCAAGCCAACTTTCTCCTTCTCATGTGCCAGCAATTGGAGGGTAGTTGCAATAGCATGAGTAACTTTAAGTCCAAACTTGGAGAAGGTGAAAAACCCCTCCTCCAAAACTTTGACTCTTTCCTCCAGGTTTCTGTAATGCTCTTCCACTATCACCGTCTCCTCTTTATGCTCCTTGACCTTCTTAGCAGCAACCTCCTTCATTTTTTGTCCCTTTGGTTTATCCTACAGCACCCGTGGGTTAGAAGAAATCTTTGAATTTTCCTTAACAAGGGAAGAAATGGTAATTGGGGAATTATCCTTTTTGCTCGTCTCATCACAAAAAGTAAAGGATTTAAGTGAGAAGCTAGTTGAAACATGGGTTTTCTCAATATTCCTTTCTTTGTCGTCCGACACTTGAGTTTGAGTGTCATCCATCAAAATGTTCCCAAAATTGAAACTTTTTTCCCCTTCCTCATTACCATCATCCTTTTTAGAGTTGGAAATACTTTCCTCCTCCCTTTTGTCACTGTTATTGTCTGAGCTATCTTCTTCAACTTCCTCAACAGGGTATCTAATTGACTTCTGCTTACCCCTAGCTTGGGACTAAGCTAGCTTACCAGACCTTCTTCTTGCTTTTCCCCCAATATCTTCACTAGAATCCTCTCCAACAACCTCTAGCACCTTATCAACTTTTAATTTCTTGTTTCCCTTTTGTTCTATGGCTATGTCAAGTTTTTTATTTTTCTTAGTATCCTTACTAGGAGATGGCCTAGGAGTATGTATTTTCGTCCTCGTATTGGAGCTCAGGGAGGAAATCCTACTATGTGTTGAGATAATGGGTGTTGCACACATTGCATAATATTGTTATATTTTATTATTTTATTTTATTATGTAATGTTGTGCCTAGATGGACGTGCAACATGTAAAGATTCCCATCGAATATTCTTGATGAGTTGTATTCTAACATTGTGATAATATTTTATGTAATTATTTAATATTGGGGGAAAGAATTAAATGCCCAATATTAAATGTGGGGTCGGTGGGTTAGGTAGCACATGGTTTTAGCACATGGTTTATGTAATACCACTTAGTGGTTTTGTGGGACTTGCTACTATATAAGCGGCCACAAGGGTAGTTGTTGTAGAGAGTAAGAGTGAGAAAGGCAAGAGTCGAGCGGGACAAGGCTTGAGAGAAGAGCCAAGGGAGCATTTGTGAAAGTTGGAAGCATGGCATGGGATGTGTGGATTCATGCTTGTTCACATAGTTTGCTCAATTGTGGCTATGGCCATGAAGGCTTCCATGGTTGTATGACAATGATATTTTTTGCCGAATAATACATGGTGATGGATTCTTTTGGAGGCTGGATTTTTCCCTCAATGAGGGTTTCCCAGGGTATATCTTGTGTCACAATTTTGTGGGTATGTTGTCTATTCTCTTGCATGTGGATTTTAATTTTGTGTTTATTTCAAATCTATTATGGGTTATGTGAAAACGGTTATATTCTTTGTTGCAAAGTTTCCTTACAAGTGGTATCAGAGCTATGGTTTTATTATTGTAACCCTAGATTGAATCCATGGGAATGCATGAGAGGATAAAAGGAAGGGGCAAGATATATGAATGTTTTATTGCAAATATGAGGGCTTTGGGTTTGCTGTTATGATGGGATGTTAGAAGATTTGGGCATGTGAAATTGTTCAACAAAAAGGATTTTTTGGAAGTTTCATTTAAAATGAGGGTTTTAGGGGGGAGCTTGCAGAAATGACCTTCTAGGTAAAAACAGACATCACCATTGGATTCGGGTCAACGTTTCCATAAATTTTGATATATAATATGCCCTAGTTTGGCCATGTTCAGAGGAAATGAATGAGTTTTTTTATTTCAGCCCATGATGGCTATCAAATTTAATCCCGTCGAAATTTTTGTCACAAGAAAAATAAAAAATAAAAAATCGTAGTGAAAATGGTAAAAAGACTATCTTACTAAAATGGCCATAACTTTCTCTCAAAATATCAGATTTTAGAGTTCTTATAGGCGTTGGAAAGCTAATTCAGAGCACTACAACATGGTATAAGTTTGGTTCTATGATTTTGAGATTTTGTTAGGTTTCAAGAGCCCTAAAGTCATATGTTATTTATTTTGAGCACAGATTAGGGCATAACTTGGGCATACGGAGTCAAATTTTGGACTTCGAGTAGTCAACAGAAAGCTCTTGGAGAGCTCTACACATTGGTTTAGATTGGGTGCAGGTTTGGCATGATTTATTTGTTGATATATTAATCTGAACTGTTTATAGATATATTTTGACTATGCTAACATTGTGAGTTTATGGCATTGGAGATTTAAGATTTGATGTCATTGTATACTCAATTCATAATTTAGATTGGTCTCATGATGATATCGTTATCAGTGTTTAGTTTGGATATGTATGATGACTTGTTGGATCTACAAGTTGTGCAGTGTTATAAGCAGTTTATACTTACAGGTTGCATTTATAGCTTGGTTATGGGTTGTCTTTGCCCGTTGATCTTTCATTATTGATGCATATTCAGATTGGTGGCTTGAATTTGGGTTTTCTGTGCCCTAAGTCACATGATTTTATGATTTTTTCTTCATGTAGAAGGGATGAGATGTTGTTACCAAGTATAGTCATGGTGGAGGATTGTCGTTGACTATTTTATGCTGATAGGTTGGACACTTTGAGAGACAGATGCTTGATTCATGGATGTGATCATGGTGCCATGGATTTTGGCATGACATGATTGGATATACAGGATTAGTTCTTAGTTTGGTTTGGATCTTCAAGTAGGAGATGGATTTTATGATGTCATAGGTGACTTGGTACCATGGTTGAGTGGGAGTTGTTGGCATTGATATATTTATTGAGTGTTTGCAGATGTTGGAAGTTTGTCTTAGATCCTGTTGCTGCAGAAGCATCTTTGACATTTGCATGGTGCACTTGTTATCTTCATGGTGTGTGAAGATGGTTAGATCTTGAAGACTCATGGATTTCTTGGTTATCTTCATGGTGTTTGGAGATGGTTCTTCATGGTATGTAGAGATGGTTTTCTTCATGGTGTATGGAGATGGTTGCATCTTGAGGACTTATGGGGTTCTTGGTAAAGGTGTGGTTTATGTTTTTATTTGGCATGTTATCCTTGGTATGAGGATGGTTTTATTATTATGTCATGGTATACTCTTGATATGCATTTAGAGTTGTGACATGTTATGGTATGTTCAGATAGAGCATGTTATCTCTTTGGTTGAGATGGTTAGATCATGTTGTCATGTTTATGTTCCTAAGGCCATGGTTGGAACTTTGACATTGATCTTAGTTTAGTTTCTTGGTATTAAGTATACTGATCATAAGCTAGATACTTCATGATATTGCTATGTTGCATTTGGAGTTGGCATGGATTGATTGGTTACAGGTGCTCATGGATACTTAGAGATAGTGGTGATGCTGATTTCTCTTGGATTAGAGAAGTATTTGTTGGGACAGTTGATCATTTTAGTAGGAAGTCCGAGGGGCAGTCACCTGATATGGACTTGAGAGGAGATTGTTCTTAGATGATTCTTGGTTGAAAGCTTGGGTATCTTGATGAGCATTCTCATTCCCCACTCTTGGTCTACTCGGCGGTTTGCTACTTGAGAGATATAGCCCATTATTTTTCTCAGTTGCATTATATTTATGCTTGTCTTTCATGGATATGAATCTCGAGCTATAGTACATGAGTTAGTTCTGGAGGGTTCATTTGAGAGATGGTTAAGCATTAGTTATCTCCATGTGCACATGTTTTTATGCTGGTTGAGTTTGGGAGATGGTTTTATATTGGGCATATTCCTTGGATTAGGAATGGTTTATTGAGTTTGATCTTCTTGTGAGAGGCTTACATCCATGATTAGTTATATGGTATGGTTTGCATGTTGTTAAAGCTTCTTGTTGGAGTTTTTTATAGAGGGGATCATACTTGCACAGTTTACATCTAGAGGTGTGTGTAGAAGGATATGATACAAGTTATGATTTGCATGGTTTCTCCAGTCTTGATTATCTTCCTAGATATTTGGTTTTTCTTACATTGGATTTGAGATTGGTTAGAGATTGTGATCACTAGTTTGTGCTCATGTATGTCATGTGAGAGATGACATGGTTATTACTTTATCTCCTTCCTCTATTGGTTGTGGAGAATTTGGGAGACTATTGGAGACTTGTTATGAGAGTTATTCTTGGAGGATATTAGCTTATGTATTGCGGATGTCCTTGATACTACATGGATTCACTTCTTTGAGATGTTGTGAGTGGATTGGTTATAGATTTGACATTATCTTTTGTAATGGGAGCTTCTTGGTATATATGTGGCAGGTATTGCTCTTGAGGCTTGTGATTGCAAGTTACAGATTGGATATGTCGGTGATATGAGATTCACTTGTTATACTTTTGAGGTATGGATAGTTGGATGGGTTTGGCACTTACTGTGGGTGCTATTTTAGCTATGGATATTTTGACAACTACGGATACATGTGATTACCTTTGGATCAATTTTTTTTGTGCTTGGCATATTAGTTGGTACAGGATTTTATGATCTTCTAATGTGACAGGTTGGGTGGCTTTCTCTTTGGATGGCTTCTATGTATGTCCAGTGGAAATGGCATAATAGGAGGTGAGATCATTCATGTTTGAGATGTTGGATACTTTGATTTTGTTGCGGGTACCAGGATGGAGCACTTGGTTTATTTTGATCCATGATGGTGGATGTGCTGGGAGGGATTGTTCCCTTGTTCATTTATGTGGCTATGGATTGACCCTATGCAATGTATACAACAAGTGGGAGATTGTTGAGATAACGGGTGTTGCACACATTGCATACTATTGTTATATTTTATTATTTTATTTTATTATGTAATGTTGTGCCTAGATGGACGTGCAACATGTAAAGGTTCCCATGGAATATTCTTGATGAGTTGTGTTCTAACATTGTGATAATATTTTATGTAATTATTTAATATTGGGGAAAAGAATTAAATGCCCAATATTAAATGTGGGATCAGTGGGTTAGGTAGCACATGGTTTTAGGTCACATCACCCAACAATCTCCCCCTCGATGCACATACCAGGTGCTTACGCGAGTCGAGAAGGCACCGGAGAGATTTGAACCCATGACCAGGCCAAAGCTAGGCTCTGATACCAATTGTAGGGCCCATTTGCCATTGCACCAAAAGCCATGACTGTTAGTGAACATAGAACACCACATAATTAACCACCTGTGGGTAGGGGAGCATGTCACATCACCCAACATCCACTTCTATAGTTAACTCTAAAATGTTTCTTTCCCTAGAGAGTTGTAGACCCCATAATAACACCATAGCTTCTACGACATTATTGCTACCAATCCCCACCTGGCCTCCATAAACCAATAGAACATCACCATTCCTATCTCTCAGTACACCACTAGCTGCTCCATGTCCTCCTTTTGCAGCTCTGTCAAAATTTAGTTTATACTGTGTGATGGTGGGTGGTCTCCATATTGTCTGTTGTCTCCTCCTCCTAGTAGAGCTATCAAAAAGGAAGAAGTCCTCTTGACAACCCCAATTCTCAGCCACAATGCCTTCAATTCTTATGGGTTCCTCCTTTGGCATCTTTTATTTAGCTACTCTTATATTTTCCTTCAACAGTTTGTTCATCATTCCAAAAACCACTTCAACCGTCCTATTTTCTCGCCTAAATATCCTGTTATTCCTTTCTTTCTATATGTGCCAGCATACATATGGTGGGATAAACTTCCATAAGAGGATTAGTCTTGGATGATGGAATGGGCAATCCCAATTATCCACAAATTGTCCCAAGTTATCTTTCATGACCCATACCACCCCCAATCTTTCCCAAACCTTAGTCTAGATGTCAACCACAAACTGACATTCAATGAAAAGGTGGTAAATACTTTCTTCCTTTTGTTCACAAAGGCAGCAACGGTTTGTTATGTAGAATCCCCTTTTTTTCAAATTATAGATAGTTAGGATTTTCCATGTTGAACCGTCCACCAAAAGAAATTAATCTTAGGTATAAGGTTACTGATCCATACCTTACTCCACGTAGTTGGGCATAGTTCCTTACTGAACATTAGGGTATAAGAAGATTTGACACTGAAGTTCCTAGTCGGAGTTAAATCCCAAGCTAATACATCTTCCTGTGGTAGCATTGGGATCCTCTGTTCCTTTATTAGTTCTTCCAATTCCTCTATGATAATACCTATCTCTCGCGGATACTCCTCCTTCAATAGCTTCTTCCATCTCCTCCCCTAATCAATGTAGTCTCCCACTCTAACCCCTATGTCCTCCTTAAGGAGTTCCTTTAAACCACTATATTTACTTAAAGCCAACGGTTTCCCCTCCGTCCACCTATCTTCCCAAAACCTTATATTGAAGCCATTGCCCATAATCCACCTCAATCCTTCTCTTAGCAGTCCTCTATTTCTAATAATGTTCAGCCATATCTTTGAACCACTCGGGAGGTCATTATTATGCAGGTTCCACCGAAAGGAGGTATTAGACAAATATTTAGCTTTCATAATATTTCCCCACCCTGTGTTTCCTTCTGCCAATCTCCATCCAATTTTTGTAAGGAGAGCTTTATTAAGGTCTTTCATTCTTCTAATCCCAAGCCCCCCCTTAGCTTTTGGTTTACACACCTCCTCCCAGTTGACCAAATTCAATTTATTTTTCTCTTCAATCCCTGACCATAGAAAATTCCTTTGAATTCTCTCAATTTTCTTGGCCATATTAAGATTAATCTTAAATATGGATAAGAAATAAATAGGGATTCCCTGAAGGGCAGCAACAATCAATTGAAGTTTTTCGGCATTGCTTAATATCTTCCCTTTCCACCTTGCAAGCTTCTTTTGAATTCTCTCCACTATCGAATTCCAAAATTCATAAGACACCTCCTTGGTAGTGAGGGGGAAGCCTAAATAAGTGTCTGGGAGGCAAGCAAATTGGCAATCCAAGATTTTTCTAATCCTTCTTTGAAGTGAAGGATCAGTGTTAAAGAAATAAATCTTGCTTTTATGGTAGTTCACCCGTTGCCCTGAGCTTTCTTCATAATTATGTAAAATCATTTTCCAGGCTTCAGCCTCCATGATTGAAGATTCTCCAAATAGGAAGGTGTCATCCACAAATTGCTAAATAACCTTAGCTTCAGCATTAGTGGCTGGTTTCACACCTTTAATGTAGCCCGAATCAGCTAATTTACAAAATGACCTTCCCAAGACTTTAGCAACCATGATAAATAGGTAAGGTGAGAGGGGGTCACCCTGTCTTAAGCCTTTTCCTGCCATTATGTTACCCCATGGGGACCCATTTAGTAGGATGGAGTATTGCACTAAGCTCACCATCAACATGATCAGGTTTATAATCCTATTGTTAAATCCAATTCTTTCAAGTACATCATGAAGGAAGTCCCACTTGACCTTATCATAAGCTTTGGAAATATCTAACTTGAATGCCATTCCAAGTTGCCTACTCTTTTCCATTGAATGGATAACCTCATCGGTTGAAATAGTCACATCAAGGATCTGCCTTCCTGGCACAAACCCTTCCTGAGGACTACCAATTTTTTTTTCCAAGAAAGGCTTTAATCTATTCACTAAAACCTTGTCAAAGACCTTGTAAATAGTATTACATAGACTTATAGGTCTAAAATCATTCAAATTCAGAGAATTGGAATTTTTAGGAACTAGTGCAATAAAGGTCTTATTTATGCTCCTTAGTATTTTGCTAGTTCTGAAAAAATCCCTAGTCGCCCAAATAACTTCTGATTTGATCACCTCCCAGAAATGTTGAAAGAAAGCAGGTGGGAAGCCATCGAGGCCCGGGCCCCTAAAAGCTTTCATTGAGAACACTGCCTTTTTCACTTCCTCTTCTGAGATCTTACCAAGGATCCAATCATTTTCCTCTTCTCTTATACTCCTTGGGATTGAATTAATCAGACTTCTCCTAATCACCTGGTTCCCAGCAAAGTTATCTTCCTTAAGTGCCTTACTGAAGTGATCAACCACAAGTTTCCCCATTTCCTCCTACTCTTTCAATACCCTTCCTCCTTCTTCACTTAGTTTTGAGATAGTGTTTCTTCTTTTGTGGTTAGAAGCAGATCTGTGAAAGGTGGTATTGTTATCCCCTTCCTCCAGCCATTGGATTCTAGATCTTTGTTTCCAAAAAATTTCCTCCTTTTGCAGGATCTCTTTCCACCTCCTTCTAAGTTTTTCCTCTTCTTGAATATTCTCCTCCGATTTATTCCCTTCTGAAATAGCCCCTTGGAGTTTTTTTAGCTTTTCCTCTACTTCCCCTTTACCTTTAAACAGATCCCCAAATGAACTTTTAGCCCAAGCTCTGACATTTCTTTGAATATTATCTAGTTTCTGGGTAAGTCCGTACATTGCAGTACCCTCTATTCTTATATTCCACCACTCTTGAATCTTATCTTTGAATTCCACATGTGATTCCCACATTATTTCATATTTGAAAAGTTTCTTTCCCCCTTTATAGCCATCCTCCCAATGGAATAAAATGGGTGAGTGGTCAAATGTCTTTCTATTGAGATTTTCCAAGTAGGAGTTGCCCATGCTATTCCAATTCCCTAATAGTAATAATCTGTCCAGCCTAACTTGAATGAGATCTTTATCTTTCCTATTATTAGTCCAGGTGTATGGGTTACCCCTCAACTCCACATCCATGAAGTCTAGTTTCCCCATAAATTCACTTAAATCTTGCAAGCTCTCCTAACATTCTCTGTTGCCTCCCCTCTTCTCCGAATGGTAAAGAGGGGTATTGAAATCACCCATACACATCCATTTCTCCTCCAACATAGTTTCAGATATCCTTATCAAATTGTCATACATTTCCTTCCTTCCTAATCTGCTATTGGGTGGATAGATATTAATCAGTTTCCAGCTGTGACTGTTCGATTGGAAATGAGTAATTATAAAGGTTTTTTCCTTCCAGATCTCATAGCCCTTCAACAAGTTTAGATTCCACATGGTAGCAATTCCCCCCAAAGCTCCATCCAAATCCCTATGTATATACCCCACCCCTGGCCATATATAGCTAGCAATTTTATCAAAATTTGAGCTAGACATTTTTGTCTCTTGAATTAACACACAGTCTATTTTTTCCTAAGATATTAATAGCTTGAGAGCATACTGCTTCTGGGGATTATTCAATCCCCTTATATTCCATGAAAGGAGTTTCATTTCTTACCTTTTTTTACTGTCTCCAGTGTAAGCTGTTTACCACTAGCTACATCTCTAGCAGTTTTCTTTGTCCTGGTAACTTTGCTTGATGGTCTTCCTGCTGTTCTTGAAAATCCAATACTTGGTTTTCTCCCTCCCCTTTTCTTCTTCTTTTGCACTTCCCATTCCCCATTATCCTCCTAAGGTGAAGAGGGGCTCATCTCCTTATCCATATTATCAATGCTTGCCATTACTCTCGCCGCTATCTCAGCCTACGAGGCCTTTACTATCCTCGGAGGGGAGAAAACTAACTCCTTTATATCACCTTCCTTATGCTTATGGTCCCCCCCCCCTATTGTTGAGGAGCCCATGAAAGTGGGGGTTATCCCTTTCCCCTTAGAAGGGGTTTCAAGCTTGCTCCCCCCAAACTGGATTGTTGTCAAATCTTGTATAGTGTTGGTTCCTTCTATTTCTCCATCTTCCAAACACTCTTCTGCCGAAGACCTTGCCAAAGGTGAGCCCAGAAGATCCTCCAAATCTCTTTTGAAAGGGTATTCCTCCTGAGCCATCTCATCTTCCTTAGTCTCCTTACCCCTAAGACTCATATCCTGCGTGGAGGTCATAATGGGAAAGGTCATAGGAGGTTTTGTTACTATCTTCTCAGTCTATATAGAAGGTTCCCCAATGTTCTCCATAACTATCCCTGGGGAGCACTCCTTCTGTTTATCTTTTTGCATTTTAGCTTTGCAATCCACAGTAAGGTGACCAAATTGCCCACATCTTTGGCAAAACAAGCCAGCATTCTCATATTCTATGGGCTGAACTCTCTCACCACATTTAGTTTTTAAAGTGACCACAGTAGGTAGTGTTCTATTTAGTGCTACATTCACACAGAATCTAGCATAGACAAGTCTCAATTTTTGCATTGTCACTTTGTCAGTAGTAACAAAATGACCAACAGAGTTCCCGACCCATCTTAATATCCTTTCATCCCAAAATTCCAGAGGGAGGCCAGGTAATCTTACCCAAACTAGGGCAAGTTTGTTTAGCTCCAAACTAGCATCAAAGCCCAGATGCCATCTAGTCAGGGCAAGATAGTGCTTCCCAAAATACCAAGTCCTAGATAGAACCACCATGAGATCTTCTTCCATGGTGAATCTAAAACAAAAAAGACCACTTAGCATGGCAAAAACACTTACAGCTCCTTTGACCTTCCACTTATGGTCCACCCATTTCCTTACCGTCTCAATAGAAGGGCAAAAAGCAACAAATCAGCCAACAACACAAAGTTTGAGGCCAGAAGTCACATTATCAATCATGCCATCAGGGAGTGCAATCACAAGACCTTCTTTTCCACATGTTACCGTGGGATTCTCCATGATGGGGATGGACATCTTGGAACCCACAAGTGCATTCTTCCATCCCAACAAAGAACCCACATCCAATTTTTGGGCATCTCCATGCTGACAACCGGCAGAACTTCCTCCCACCTACTCAAGGACATCCACACTCGACCGTCCATCCTTCAAAGTTGGCTTGACATACCTTGACCCATCAAACACCATGGACCCATCGCCAAACAACTGGTCAACATCTCTACTCACCGCAAGCACCAGTTGCAGGTCTAGGCAAGAAGGTGGATCTAAAGGTTTAGGGCCCTCCATCATTCAAAATTCAAAAAGAAAATGGGCGGCAAGGTTGTAGAGTTGCAGACTAGGTTAATCTCTACTCATCGCAAGCACCTCCATCAATAGCATGTTGTCACTCATCTAGGTCATATTTCCTTCACACTTCACTGCCACTTTAGCAGTAACATCGACCACCATGTTCAACTCCTTATAGACATGGGAAAATGTAATAATTTTCCATAGTATTTAAGATGCCAATAAGTTCTTCAATAATATTATCAATATTGCAAGAAGGTTTAGAGGCACCATTCAAGAAAATGACAATGTTCATGGAATCTCCTTCCAAGCAAAGCTTAGATATTCCCTGGTCTTTAGCCTATTTGGTCTTCAACAACATGGCTAGTATGAATTCCCAATGGGAGAGCCACTGCAACAAGACAATGACCATGATGGTTTATTACCACTCCTCCACACCCAGCTAGACCAAGATTTGATGAGTTAATTAAAACCAGCTTAACATAAAATCAAACTCAAGCTCTTTTACTTAGTTTTTGCAAATAATTGTACTTATTATTCCCTACCACAAATGAACTTCTATGCATCTAAACTTAAATTTTTGTCTATGGTCTATACCTAAATATTAAATATGAAATATTAAGGATAAATTTTCTTTCAAGAGGAATGAGTGTGTAATTAACAAAAACTTGCATCAGGTTCTCTAATTGCTGCAACAATATCAAGAGCCACCTTCAACATAATATGATCAATTACAATCATAGTGGTGAATTTGTTGAAAAAATATTGTAATTGACAAAAAATTAGGATTAACCACAAACATAAATAATAGTTACATTCAAATATAACCAATATCAGAAAATAATAAATCACACAAAAGAGAACACAAGACACAAGGATTTAATGTGGTTTACCCAATCCCTAGGCTATGTCCATCAATCGAAAGTCCAATATTATTATTACCCAGTAATTACAATCAACAATCCCTTACAACTCAATACCACTACAAGAAGCTATAATCTCATCATGCATTATGCAATCCCTAACCCTAAACCATTTTGTACAAGCTTTTGTTCCTTGCAAAATTAGGGCTAGAATAAGTCATCTAATAGAAAAATAACAACTGACACCTTTTACAATAGTAGTCCTTTTGGCTTCAGGGGTGCTGCCGTCGAAAATCCCCACGAAGGTGTTGCCCTCAAAATACCCCGTAGGGGCATTGCCCCTCAACCCCACCCTATACTGTGATAGGAAGTACACTTGGGGTGCTGACCCAGGACTCCACAAGGGGCACTACACCTTGACCCCCATAGTAATAATCTAGGGCAAAACTGTGCTGAATAAACCTCTAAGTCTAATTAGGCTCCACATTATAACACCAAATGGGTGTGTTTTTTCCATGTTTGATTAGGCAAATTCCCTTCTCTTTACATAAGAAAATAACTTTAGGTTTTCTTCTTGACATACTCTATAAATAGTGGCATCAGTAAAGGATGTCAATCCTTTGATTGGAATTGCATATGTTTGTCTTGCAGTAGAGAACAACCTTTTTCTTTCCTTCCATTTCTAATATCACCATCACCATTACTATATTTGAGCTTCTGGAAATGTCAGACCCTATGAGATTGACATGCCCATTTCCATTTCCTTCTCTTTTCTCCTTAGAACAATTGCAATGCCAAAATATTCATCCTCAATGAAAACTTCATTATTATTTGCAACTTCCCAATTACCAATGCCTAGAATAGGGGAAGCTACAAATTTGTTACAAGCATTCAAATATGTATTTTCATCATACAAAATATATTCAGTCTAAGTTATTGTTCTATTCTTGTGGGTATTAAACATTTTAACGAATGGTATAATTTGTGACAATTAAAGACTTTAAAGCCTAAGATAAAAATCAAAACAACTAAAGAATTGCCTATAGAAGGATCTTCAGTTTCTAAAAAAATAACAAAATAAACAATAAATAGTAGATGTAAAATATTGGAGCAAGCCATTCTTGGTTATGTAATAAAAATATCATAAATCTTTTCTAATATCAAAAGAAATAAAGTTATGGTAGTAAAAAATAGGGGAAAGAAATATTCTTTAAACTTTGAAGTTGTTATTGGTAAATAAATAAGAACTTCTTAAAAATAGAAATATAAATTATTGCATGTGGTTATGCCAAAAAATTCAAATAAATATGAAACACCAAAGTTGGTTGTTGGCCATACTATGGATATTGTGTTTAGGCAAAAGAGTGAGAACCCTAAACAAGAATTACTCCAATCGGTATACAAGCCAATTTAAATTTCTGAAATAAGTAATCAAAATAATTTTGAGATAAATAAATGCTAAGTTAGAGTGACACTGGTCTTGAATTGATGTAAATGATTAACCAGTTGAAACTATGCCTCTATGTATGCCCTTGATAGTCTTAAATTTTCCTTTTTTGCAATTCTATGTTTGTTTTCTTTAATTTCTCACCATTTAAAACCAATTTATAGTAGTAGTGTGTTGGCAAGAATATTAGGCAAGGTTGTTAAATCAAATGTGATATGCCATTTGTGTATGTAGTTTGGTTAGTAAAATGACACATAATATTAGAGGTTAATGCTTATGAATATTATTTTTTAGTAGTTACATCTAACTAATTTACAGATCAACAAGGTATTCCAGCTTTGTACTACATGTTCTTTTTTAAGAGCATTGGATTTTGTTGGAAGGATGTAAGTTGACTATATTGATCTATTTTGTATTTGATGAAATTAAAGTTCATTTATTTGGTTTGTAGAGGTTGACATGTTTGTGTCTCATCAATATATAAGATCACAAAAAGTAGGAATGGTCAATTTATATATCATTTAATTATAGAGATTTCTATGTAATGCTATAGATGTTAGTTTCTTGGATCATGTTATATTTTATTAATCTTTCATTGCAAAATATATACTCCAGACCAGTTTATAACTTAAATCTTTTTCAGTTCTTACAAAATTTCATAGCATTATTGTTGAAGTTGAGGAAAGCTCAACCCCACAACTCCCAAGAGTCACTGCATGCAAACACCTATCACAAAAAGATAGGAGTAAAGGTATGGAGGATGAAATTCACAGATCCATAAGAGAAGGGACATTCTTGATGAGAAAAAATATAAATTGCTATCGAATCAAAAAAGTGTTGTTAACTATAAAAAGACATCAATCCTTATGAAGGAGATCAAAACCTTAAAAGGTAAAACCTAGGATGCATGATAATAATTAATAAAAGAATTAATTATCATATGCCTAAAATTTATTTTAATCAAAATAGAGTTAATAAGAAAATGGGTTATTACTCTAATACCCCCTTCCCCCCTTAAGATAAACTTGGGGAGTAGCTAAAAACCTAGAAACTACTACTAGAAGTAAATTGGGGTCCCTATAACAAGGTTTGATGAGGTACCCAAGCACAACTAGATATATGTAAAGAGGAGAAATAGAGAAAACCACATAGGACAAAGCCTACTACAAGAAGATGTAGAAAGTTGCTAAAAGACTAGTGAAGGACTACAGAAACCTCCAAACTAGTGAATGTCCCAGAAGATAGGAACAAAAGGATGATCATGAAGAAAACCATTGAAACATGTAGAAGATACAAAGCTCTATCAAAAATTAACTATAAATCTAAAGAACCTCCATTGGAATAGAACCTAGCT
Source organism: Cupressus sempervirens (assembly GCA_028749045.1). Taxonomy (NCBI): domain Eukaryota; kingdom Viridiplantae; phylum Streptophyta; class Pinopsida; order Cupressales; family Cupressaceae; genus Cupressus; species Cupressus sempervirens. The sequence continues at coordinate 9,328,849 of CM053793.1, read as the reverse complement.
GGGTGGAGAACACTATGATCTACATGAGTGCCCTTAGAAGACACAAATTAAATCAAGAGGCACATAAAAGGAAAAAACTAAACTCGGAGATATTAATGGCATAAAATACTAAATCTTCAAGAGATGATCAATCAAATATGGAAGCCTACAACCAAAGTAGGAATGAGAGTGTCTATATGGTAAACAGTCCATGTCATCGAAATGCATAGGTACCTTGCTATTGCATCTTCCTAGTACATATTAACAAATACTGAATGCATAGCTCACTCCATCGAACCAAGGAAGGATAAGAACCAATAGAAGAAGTACCTCTAATGCAGAAAAGGGTGAGGTGACAAACAACTAGAAAAGTGGGCCAAAAAGAACTACATGTTAAGGAACCACGATCAAGGTGCACATATAAATACATATTAGTGTACTAAGGTGATCAATCTCAAACATGTCATGAGGCTAATGTCATGGATAAAATACTCACTGACAAAGGAAGATGGCAAACAAAGACAAAACACCAATTGATATAGGAGCATTTGAGGTATTTTATATCTACCTTGGTAGTTTGGTGTAGGGGCATCCTTGGTTTTTAAGTTTGTTGAGTGGCTATGTTGATTAAGTGACAATTTTGACCAAGTTTCTATCAACAAATGAGTATCTACACATGTGGAGTTGGTCGGTCGTCTATTTTCTAAGTTATAGTGTTCACCAGGTTCCATCCAAGTTGCAAATGATGTTGAGTTCCTTTGTTGACCGAGTTATAATTCTAGTATCAACTAATTTTTTTTGGTGTCGAGTTCCAGTTTTGGATCAAGTTGTGGTTCTAACCAAGTTCTATGTTAATTGAGTTTCTTTGATGATCGAGCTCTTTCATGTGCAAAGTAGGTGGGTGATCCTTTTGATGGTTGGTTACGTCTACATTTGGTTTCTAGTTGGAGTCGACTTGTGTATTTAATTTTGTGATATGCATTTAATGTAAGGGTTTATTTAGTTGGTAATTTGCAATAAGCTGACTTTTGGTCATGCAAGCATTTAAGGGAGTCTTGGGTAGAGTTTTACAGTTTATTATTCGATCATGGAGTCATGGAGAAGTCATTCAGTTGAGGAGTCTTAGCATGGAGTAGCTTGGAGTTGGAGTTCACATTTGAGTCTAGAAATTTTTTCTTCTTTAGATGTATCTTTCTTTGTAATGGTCATAACTCAAAAGGTCATATAGTCGGGCATGTTGGATGTAAACTTCTTGATTTGATTATATGGAATATTATCTATCTGGATCTAAATCACATTCCTCTTATTCATTTTTTGCTATGTGTTTGTTTGTTGGGAGTTGGATTACCTTTGTTTAGGGGTATATCTAGATTTGTCTTGCATCAGATGGTATTAGAGCACAATTGTTCCTAAGCATGCAGACAAATTGTCAAAGTTGAGCTAGTTTGCACAGGACCTTGGATTGGGTGAAGTTTATCAAAGAAGAGTTTTATTTCAAAAGTCCTAGCTAGTTGGTGATCATGGTGTATGGTGATAGATCTACAAATTCGGCCTGCACTTGTAGAGGACTCTTTGTTTGATCGTTATTTGGATGTGAAATAATGGTTCATAGAAGATAAGAAGAGGATCCAAAAAAAATTGACATGTCAAGACAAATTGCAGCTAGAGTGGAAGCTATTGAGTTAGCACAAAATGAAGGAAGACATCTTGATGATGTTGAGAGTAATATGAAGGATGGACATGATTCCTTTTGGGATGAATTTCATGAAAGCATTGATGATTTAGAACAGTCTAATTTGAGTTGTCATCTAAAAATTTGAAAGAAGGTTGTTTGGCCAATTAAAGAGATTATGAAAAGAAGAAGACAAATCGTGGAAATGCATGATGATTTCGTTGAAGTGAATGAGGTATATTTTGGTTTTCATGAGTAGATGGATGGATTTGACATGGAAGTTGTAGGGCATCTTGTTCTCTGTAATGAGATTGTTGATGATGAGAGTTACACTTATGTTGATGATGAATTAGAAGTTGCTATTATTCAAAATGATGTTAATGTTGATATGGCTATGATTGAGGAATTATATGTTTCTATCATTGAGGATCTAGTGTTACATGTTCCTCCTGTTAGGATATTATTGATCTAGATGATGCTCGTGATAAAAAGATGAAGTTACTTGATGGCAATGTGTTTGAGGGTTTTAGAGGTGTTATTGATGTGGATTTACATGATGTTGTTGTTGTTGATATAGATATGAACTTATATGTTGATGTTGATATACTAGAGGATATGGATGTTGCTACTAATGTGGATTTTGATTATGTTGTTTATTTAGATGTTGCTAGAGAAATGAATGCACATACTATTATTGTTATGGATTTATATGCTGCTACTATTATGGATATGAATTTCACATATTATTGTTGATCGGGTTTATGATTTGAATTTTGTTGTTGATTTGGTTTTCATATATGAGGATGTTGTTATGGATTCTTGTGATGATAAGTTGTAGAGATTACTTATGGAACATTATGATTTTCAATTTATTCCTGTGAGTAAGTATGTCGATGGGTTGGATGAGATTCTGATGTTTGAATGGATGAAGCACATATGGTTGATTTTTAGAATTGTTCTCTTTTCTTGGATGGTGTGGAAGCCTTTGGTGAAGATGAAGTTGAGTGCATAAATTTCTTTTAGAAGAAAAGTGTGGAACACATATTTTTCTTTTCTTGGGGAGTTTGATACAGGAGCATCTAAGGTTTTTTTATTTACCCTGGTAGTCTGATGTAGGGGCATCCTTGGTTTCTTAGTTTGTCGAGTGGCTATGTTGACTGAGTTATAGTTTTGACTGAATTTCCTTTAATGACCAAGTATCTTCACATGTCGAGCTGGTTAGTAGTTTTTTTTGCCAAGTTACAATTTTCACTTAGTTCCATCTGAGTTGCAAATGATGCAAAGTTCCTTTGTCGACTGAATTAGAATTCTAGTATCAACCGAGTTGTTGTTGGTGTTGAGTTCAACCTTTGACAAAGCTGTGGTTTTGATCGAGTTCTATGTTAACTGAATTTCTTTGATGACTAAGCTCTTTCATGTGCTGAGTAGTTAGGTGATCCTTTTGATGGTCGGTCTTGTCTTGGGTCCTTCATTGGTCTAGTTTGTATATGTTCAGTTTTTAGTTGGATTCAACCTTTGCATTTAAATTTGTGATATGCATTTAATGTAAGGGTTTATTTAATTAGTAATATGCAATAGGATAAATTTTGGTTGTGCAAGTATTTAAGGGGGTCTTGGGTATAGTCTTAGATATTATTATTTGATTATGGAGTCATGGAGAAGTCATTCATTTGAGGAGTCTTAGCATGGAGTAGCTTGGAGTTGGAATTTACATTTGAGTCTAGAGATTTGTTCTTCTTTAGATGTATCATTCTTTGTAATGGTCATAACCTAAAAGGTCATACTACCAAACATGTTGGATGTAAACTTCTTGATTTGATTATATGGAATATTGTCTCTCTAGATTTGAATCTCGTTCCTCTTGTTCATTTTCCACTATGTGTTTGTTTGTTGGGAGTTGGATTACCTTTGTTTAGGGGTATATCCATATTTGTCTTGCATCACCAACCCCCCATGACACTTAATCAGAGTAGTGCATGAACAATAAGGTACAAGATATGGTGAAATCTAAGAATACAATAATTTGCATGAGTGTCCTCAGATGGCATTGCTCGAATGAAAAGGCAAAATAAGGGAAAATAACTGAAACAAAAATACAAATGGAATATGACACTTGATCATAGTGTGTTTACATAAATGCATATAATATATGTATACCAAAATTAGAAGAGACATAAAGCTACTACAATAAATAGTACAACTCATGAAAAATTATCTAAAACAACAAAATTGATCTTAGGCCTGAAGCAACCAAGATATCTACCAGAATAGAAAAATGCAAAAGACCAAATAGAATGTTCCTAGAGTAGAATCTAGAAACATAACTAGCATGAATGGAAAGAGTACAAAAAGACATTTACAATGATATAAAGAATTCCCAAATCATAGATCGGATGCCCAAGATATGTCTCCTAAAGTGAAAAATAAAACTCCTAACTTTGGTAGCAAAAAAATCTACAAAAATTACATCAAAATTGAAAAATTACATATATCATCATAATGGCCTCAAAACTAGCTTTCCAATGATATCTTGTTTGTGAAAAATAGAGATTTTATACTCGAGATATGAGAAAAAATTTGAAGGTAGGACCAAATAGAACCAAGAGGGAAAACATGCACATTGATGTAGTGCTGATGTCAACAAGTGATGAGCCCAAATTTGACAGTCAAATGGTCATTGATGCAAACATTTCCAGAAAATTCCCCTCACCAGATAAATATAACTTGTAGGAAATACATCACCGCAAAAACCAGTCTAGTACTAGTAAAAAAATTCAGTGGTGGAAAAAGCCAATAGTCCAAAAAAATGTTGGGAAAAGAGTTATGTGGGTAAAGCTGGAATAATTCGGTGGTTGAGATTTGCATGTGTATAAAAAAAAAAAAACTCCAAAAATGCCAATAAACTAGCATGGATTGTACTAAAAACCATATGGTGGGAAAAATGAGTGTTGATAAACCACCCTTAACTATCCAAAAACATGCCAAACTACTAGAGAAAATCATTGGCCAATACACTTTCCAAAAAATAGACAAGAAAAAAAACATGCATTTTGTGGAGTTGATGTCACCAAAATGGATAGTGGGGCTAAATGCTAAATGTGGGCCAAGAAAAGGTGGAAGGTCATGGTGGGCCTGTAGGTAAATTTTCCCACCACCAAACAAAAAATACCCTCCAATGAAATGAAATAGTTGTTTAAATGCACAAGCTTTCAAACAAAAATTGTGTTCCTTCTCCAAAAAGGAATAAGCGCTGATGGTGGGGTTTGCATGTATGAGCCATGTGGTTGACTGCATGCCCAAAGTCTCATCAAAAAATAATGGCATTACTCCAAGTGCATGAGGGGGCTGAAAAAGGTGACATGGCTAGCGATGATGGGTGTTAAAACCAATGCACTCCAAATAAAATTTCCACTGTGCATGAACTGAGGTGGGAGATGATGTGACACATTAGTGTCTAAGATTCCAAAAATCATAAGTAGAGCCCACTTGTCTATGCAACAAGTGGTTGTCACACACCAAAAAGTGTACCAAAAATCATGAGTCATCAGCCAAAAAGAATTGAGCACAATAGTAAAAAAAGTGGAGGGCTCATTTTGGAGGGCAATGCACAGGGGTTTTTCATGTCTCCAGAAGCTTTCTGATTATGGGTACATCCAAGAGGGGTTTAGGGTGACACATGAGTTAGTAGGGGTTGACAAAGGGCTTTTAGGCCTTGAATCAACAAGGTACTAGAGGGCCTCCCAAAAAAATTCTCTCCTCTTTCAAAAAATTAGCACTCCTATGTGTAAAAAAAATAAGATTTTGATTTGAATTTATTTGAAGTAAAGTACATACACACAATTTTTTTAAAAATCAATGTGCCTTTTTAACAAAAAAAAATTGCTAAAATAAAAATCATCATCTTGTAAAATGTGCCCAAGTTGAATAATCTAGGTGTAATTTGTTTTTGCCCCAAACTGCAACTTTGTCCAAATGGAACAAATTTTGTATGGAAATGGGGGTTTTTGGGCACTCTGCGCTCAACAATGATGTTCGTTTTGGCTCAAAGTGACCCAAAATAAAGGTCCCCAAATCCAATAAAAAAATTTTCTACAAAACCATATTTGAAACCAATGTAAGAAATTTTGTGAAGATAACATGGGCATAAATTTTTGGTGCTCTGATACCATGTTGAAGTTGAGGAAAGATCAACCCTACAACTCCCAAGAATCGCTACATGCAAACACCTATGAAAGAAAGAGAGGAGAAAAGCTATGGAGGATTAAATTCACAAATCCTTTAAAGAGGAGACACTCTTGATGAGCAAAAAGAGAAGTTTCTATTGAATATAAAAAGTGTTGTTAATTACAAAGAGAGATCAATCCTTATGAAGGGGATCAAAACCCTAAAAAGTAAAACTTGGTTGCATGATAATAAGTAATAAAAGAATTAATTATTGTATATCTAAATTTTAGCTTTAAAAAAATAGAGTTAATAAGAAAATGCCTTATTACTCTAACAATTATCTACTAGTAGCAAAGTATGTGATATTTATGCCTTTTCTTTCTCGTTTAAAGTAGCACTAAATTTTTTTGAATAGATATAAATAACACGCATTATTTTTTATTAGTAAATGGTCAAAACCTAAATTAATTATTATTATTTTTATAATTAATTATTTCTATGTGTTAAGTTCAACTAGACTCGAACCCAAGACCTCCTACATGAGAGATTCGCAAGTTACCATTGCATTGTAGACTCTTGCCTTTATAAATAACACACATTATGATGTATTTTTCATACAAATTTAAATATATAAATCTATATATTTTTTATGCTTTGATATACAATCACATACTTCAATCATTTTGAAGGTCAACAAATCTACCTTCTATTGGTAATAGAAGGAAGGGGCAAAAACTTCATAGAGATAGAAATTACCAACAACTTCAAGCCCAAGCATGACATTCCCAATCACATTATCAAGCACACAAATTGCAATAATGCATCAAATTAAAGGAAGTTGCTATCGCTTTGTCTACAAATGAATAATTTTGGGATATTGTTAATAAATATAGGAGAGTCTTCCCCTTGCTTGAATGTAGGACTAACTCCACATGCACCTATCGAAAAGTACAATCCATCACCATCAAGCACATGAGTTTGATCTTTTTTTGTCGATAGTGATCCTTCACATAGCAAGCTTGATCTAGATCCCTTCAAATTATGCCTTCATGCAATCATCAACCACATTGAGGTCATGTAACAACCTGCTTGGGAACCCAAAAGAAATAAACCTAATATGCTACAAAGTTTATTGGACTAGTTTTATAAAGTTTAAACATGATGAAGGGTGCTCCCCTTAAAACTATAAATTCATAATAAAAACAAAGAAACAAGAACAGATGCAAGAACAAAATGTGGACTTCATATTTGCGTTGCAAATGTAGAATTACAGAATTCACAAGTATAAAATGCTAACCCACATGGGTGCCTTCATTATAGTAATCTACAAGACTAAGCTACGAACTACCACCTAGAGTTGTCCTAGACAATGTTTGGGCCTTTCATAAATAGGCAATTTTATGTCGCCTGGGAAGGTTCTAAATATTGAAACTTAATACCTAGGGCTAATAGATCCTAACAATACATATAGAGTTGTCCAAATACATCTTTGACAATTATTTTAGATATTTTGGGTAGCCCAACTTTGAAAGGCCATAGTTCATGAACTGTTGCTCTGATTGGCTATTATAACTACTTTTTAGAAATACCAACTCATGAACTACAAGCTTGGAATGGCACAAGCACCCTTTCGTCAAGTTTTAAGACCTCATCTAGGCACTCTAAGGCCTCCAATGGTGAGCTTGAAGATTTTTCTACAAATATTTCCACAAAAAATCTGCAATAACTTCTCCAATACTTAAGCTAGAGAAATGAGATTTTTATGGTAGGCTTGTAAGTCTAAAATGAACCTTCATGTAGAAAATAAGAACATTCTGAGCTCATATGACAAGCTTACTAAAAATAGAAAGTTCCCATAAATTGTAACCATCTTGTCTACTAGTCCTTATTAAAATAGAAAAAGATTGAATAGAAAATATTTTTGGGTGATGCAAGATTGATTTTACACTCAGGATGCTCCTGCATCAGACACCCGAGGTAATTTGAGAAGTGACTCTATCACTTCTCAAGTGTTTAGAGAAAAACCAATATAGTTAACCTCCTCGCTTCCTAGCCATGATGAATCCTCTACTAGCCTCCATTTCCATTTGACTAGGTATTCTTCATAAGTTATGTTCCTTGTACTTTTTCCAACATGACTATGCAGTATCTCCTCAATCTCCTTTGTAGCTAAACTAGTTGTTGGAATACTCCATTATGCTTCTGCAACTTCATCTCCATCACCTCCTTCATAATATTATGTCAAATTTGAAATATTAAATACTAGTGAAATATTCAATTTAGCAGGAAACTCTACTTCATAAGAATTTCCAAAATCATGACTTTTCACTATCTTACACAGTCTGAACTTCTCCATCTTTAGCTTATTATATGTACCCACTGGAAAAGGCTCTTTTCTAAAATGAACCATGACTTAATCTCTAATCTAAAATTCCTTATACCTAATTTTCACATATGCCTTAGCTTTATACTATGTATTCATCTTTATGATGTGTTTCCTTACCTCCTCATGGATGTTTTTCAAATGTTCAGCAAACTCTTCTAATTTAGCACTACTTATCTCTCCTTTATCCAACTGCCTCAATTCAGAAACATTTATGGGGCTACTCTCATATACAATCTGGAATGGTGATTTACCAATACTCCTATTGAAAAAATTATTATATGCAAATTCCACCTATGGTAAAATCATATCCCATTCGTTTGGCTTGTCCCCAATCAAACATCTTAGCAGGTTTCCCAAACCATGATTCACAATTTTTGTCAGTCCATCAGTTTGTGGATGATATGATGATCTGAACTTCAATTCTATCTTTAACTTCTTCCATAATGTACACTAGAAATACTGCACAAATTCAGTATCTCAATCTAAAAGTATACTCTTTGGTAGACCATGTAGTCTCACCACTTCTTTGAAAAAAAACTCTACAACATGAACAACATCACTAGTCTTCTTACAAAGAATAAAATGTGTCATCTTTGAAAACATGTCAACCACCACAAAAATAGAATCATGCCCACGCTGCATCTTCGGTAATCCAAGAACAAAATCCATGTTGATATCCTCCCATAGCTTCTTTGGTATAGGTAATGACTGATACAACCCTGTATTTTACTTCACTCCTTTCACCATCTAACATACTTTGTAACTTTGTCCAAACTTCTTCACATCTTGCTACAACTATGGCCAGTAATAATTCTTAGCAACCAAAGCAATGGTTTTATCTCTACCAAAATGTCCATCCAATCCTCTACTATACTTCTCCTTGATGAGATTCTCTCTCATCAAACTTCTAGGAATGCACAACTAGCTTTCTTTAAACAACATACTATCCTAGATCATGAAATCTAACCACTTTGTCATATCAAGTCTAATAGGTTATGTACAAGCTTTCCATGCTTCACCAAAATTAGGATCATCTGAATACAAAGTATAGAGTTCCTTGAACCCAACCACCTCTATTTACATTTTTTTCAAAAATAGTTGTCTTCTACTAAGAGCATCTACAACTTTGTTAGACTTCCCACTCCAATGTTTCAAAACAAAAGTATAAAACTCAACCCACTTTAAATTCCTTTGGTTCAATTTTCCTTGACTATTTAAATATTGCAAAGCTTGATGATCAGTATACAAAACAAACTCCTTAGGAAGAAGTTAGTGTCTCCACTTCTTCAATGCTTGAACTATAGCATAAAACTCTTGATCATAAAAATTATATTTTCTTTTGGCATCATTCAATTTCTCACCAAAGTATGCAATAGGTCTACCTTCTTAGCTCATAACAACTTATATTATAGTACTACTAGTATCATAATCTACTTGGAACACCTTGTTAAAATTAGGAAGTACTAAAATAGGATGCTCAGTAACCTTCTATTTTAACAGAGTAAAACTCTTATTTGCTCCTATAGTCCACTTAAATTCTTTCCTATCCCCTCTCATTGTTTCATTCAAGGGTCCACAAATACTGCTAAAACCTCTTATCAACTTTCTGTAAATCCTAGTCAGTCCATGAAAAGATCTTACCTCTGTTGCACTCCTTGGAGTAGGCCATTCAAGGATAGCCTTCACTTTCTTTAGGTCCATTTTCAGACCTTCTACTAAAACTACAAATCCCAATTACACCAACTCCTTCTTTACAAAATTGCATTTCTTCAAGTTTATCAACAACTTTTCTTCCCTCAACTTATCAAACACCTTGTGAATATGGATTAAATGCTCCTTCAATGTCTTACTAAATATCAAAATATCATCTACGTAAACAATAACAAACTTACCCAGAAACTCCTTCAATACCTGATTCATGAGTTGCATGAAAGTGCTTGGTGTATTGGTTAGCCCAAAAGGCATGACTGTCCACTTGTATAGTCCTCCTTTTGTCTTGAAAGAAATCTTCCACTCATCACCTTCTTTGATGTAGATCTGATGGTACCCACTCTTCATATCTATCTTTGTGAAATACTCAGCTCCACTCTAACAGTCCATAGTATCATCCATCCTTGGAAATGGAAATTTGTACTTGATTGTGATCTTGTTGATAGTGCAAGAATTTGTGCACATCCTCCATTCTCCATTCTTCTTTGGTGCTAATATGGCTAGTATAGCACATGGACTTAAACTCTCTCAAATCAACCCCTTTTGTAACAACTCGTGAACTTGTCTGTTCAACTCTTCAATTTCTGTTGGTGTCATTCTATGCACTTCCTTGTTTGGAAAATTGGCTCCTAGAACCAAATCTATCTGGTGACTAATCTTCCTCACTAGGGGTAATCCATCAGGTACATTATCTAATACAATATCATAAAACTCTTCCAACATATTTGCAACTTTTGCAGGTACCTCATCTACTTCTTCTTTACTATCTTTTGGAATTATAGAAAAAACACATATGTTCACACTTCATAGGTTTGAGAAACTATTTTCCATCAACAAAACATATTCAAGAAACACTACATACCTTTTCTTCTTTCTCCTTCAATGACTTCAACTTATGTTTCACTACATCCTTAGTTAGAGTGTAGTTATTTGCTTGCCCATTATGTATAGCATGCCTATCGAATTGCCATGACCTACCCAACAACATATGACATATGTCCATAGGTATGATATCACATAGTACCTCATCTAGGTAGCTTCCAATCTTGAACTTCACTGAGCATTGCTCATTGACAATGACCATGTGGTCATCTTGCACCCAAGCAATACAATATGGACGTGGATGTTTTTGTCTCTTTAGCTTTAAATTGATGACTATCATTTCTGACACCAAATTATCAGTACTTCCACCATCAATGATCACATCACAACATTTATCTTCACATCTGCACCTTGTGCAAAACAAGCTCCTTCTTTGATCAGGTTTATTCTCACCACTCAACAAGACTCTTCTGTTAACTAGGAATTCTCCTCTTTTAGCATCTTTAGAATGTGAGGATTTCATATCTTCATCAACATGTACCACTCTAGCCTTCTATTCTTCAATATGTTCTTCCTTGGCACTAGGAACATTCAAATGTTCTATGCCCTTCTTCTTCGCAGTGAAACCATTTTCCACAGATGCCTCCTTGTCTAGATCCTTGTCCTCTACCTCTTCCTCTCTGATCTCTATTGTTCTGATCATGAAAACAATTGGAATTTTTTCCCCTTTGGTTCTGACTACTACTTCTAGCCTCATCCTTGTTCTTTTGATCATCATTATGGCCACCATAAAATCATCTGCTAGATCTTCCACTACGACCTCTTTCACTATTCTTGTTGTCAAACTTCTTACTCAGCTTTTCCTCAACTCTTAAGGAAAATTGGTATCCTCCTTAATACTGTTCATTCAAACCATACTCAACTTTTCCTAAATGCTTTGTCTTAACCCATAAAGATAACAGGCCACTTTCTCCTTATTAGCTTCTGCATGGCTGGTTCAAATGAGAACTCGGTAGAACTCTTCAGTAAACTCTTGAATGGATTTTCCTACTTGCTTCAACCCTTGCATTTCCTTCAATAGATCAAGCTCATAATCCATGAGAATGAATTTTCACTTCAACTTAGCTATCATCCATTCCCATCCAATGATTTTTTCCTTTCCCTTTCTATTTCACTCCAACTGAACCTCCTGGAACCAAATCATCACATGTCCCTATAGTTTTGCCTTCGTAAACTTGACCCTATTAGGATCCTCAATATCTTCATACTCAAAGTACTCCTCCAATTCATTGATCCAATCGATCAACTCCTCTAGGTTAAGATTTCTTCAAAATGTGGGAACTTCAAACTTTGGTCTTTTTCGAATCTTAGAGATGGCCGTAAAAAACCTCTCTTCCTCTGGGTTTAGAACTACCTCTACTTTGGCATTTTCTTCTGCTTCATCCTCATCCTCACTTTCATATCTTACGAGAAGACTTATTCCTCTATGCATTTGTTCTTCCAATGCTTGCATTTTTCTTTGGAGATCTAGGAAACCCTTAGGTGTAACACCTACAGCTCTTCTGCCACGCTCTCTTCATGGAGGCATTTTCACACTTCTACTGAAACCCTATTGCAAAATGCCTCACAATCGATGATCGATTTACACGCTTAGCCCAAACCATGGTCCTAGTGTGAACTACCTCATAGTCAGTAATCTATGAACACACTCAAGAACTCTAGCTCTAATACCACTTGATGAAGGATGCTCCCCTTAAAACCATAAACTCATAGTAGAAATAAAGAAACAAGAACAGATGTGAGAAAAAAAATATGGAATTCTTATTTGTGCTGCAAATGCAAAATTATAGAATTAACAAGTACAAAATGTTAACCCACATGGGTACCTTCATTACAGTAATCTACAAGACTAAGTTGAGAACTACCACCCAAAGTTGTCCCAAACAATGTTTAGGTCTTTTATAAATAGGCAATTTTATGCCACCTAGGAAGGTTCTAGACATTGAAACTTAATACCTAGGGCTGACAGACCCTAACAATACATATAGAGTCGACCAAATACATCTTTGACAATTATTTTGGATATTTTGGGTAGCCCAACTTTAAAAGGCCATAACTCACGAACCGTTCCTCTGATTGGCTATTATAACCACTTTTCAGAAATGCTAGCTCGTGAACTACAGGCTCAAAATTGCCTAAGCACCCTTCCATCGAGTTTTCAAACCTCATTCAGGCACTCTAAGGCCTCTAATGGCGAGCCTAAATATTTTTCTATAAATATTTCTACCAAAAATTTGCAATAACTTCTCCAATACTTAAATTGGGGCAATGAGATTTTTATGGTAGGCTTATAAGTCTAAAATGAACCTTCATGTAGAAAATGAGAACATTTCAAGTTCATATGAAAAACTTACTAAAAATAGCAAGTTCCAATAAATAGTAACCACCATGTCTATTAATCCTTATTTAAATAGAGAAGATTGAAAAGAAAATATTTTTGGGTGGTGCAAGATTGCTCTTACACCTAAGATGCTCCTACATCAAAAAAATATCAAAGTAATAATGCATAATTAATATACACAAATACAACATTTACATATGCAATTACAATATAGATTTCATTCCTCAAGGGGTCCTTCACATTGAGCCATGTTCAAGATAGTTTTATTAATTAATTTTAATTGTCAATACAAATCCATAATCATAAATAAATAAACAAATACATAATCTCATATACACATACATAAGAACTATTGATCTCCAAATCATGTTGACTATCAGTATCAACCACATTGTTATTTTTGAGGCAAACTTGGTCAGTCATTACTACAACCTAGCCACCCAATGAAGGTCAAATAATGTATTTGGACTTGTTTACATCTTAGTGCAAGCCAAAAAAGTCTTAGGTTTTTGAGCATCCCAGTATGGGCCAAGTGACAACATGTGTCGAGTCAATATGAAGTTAGCAAACACTAAGAAAAGTAGAGTTTTTCATGCCGAGTTTCATAGGCAATATTGAGCATACAAAAGCCAAGGGACAACATGAATAGCAGTTGTGATCGAGTATTAGGTATTCAAGTGATGAGTAAAACAAAAAAATTATGTGTTTAGAATTGCACAAACACTTATGTAAACCATGTTGGTTGACTTCTATATGTGATTTAGAGACAATAGAGACAACTAAGAAGTTGTTTATACATTTTTTCAGAGATCATTGATCCCCATGCAAGGTGATCAGCCAGTCAGAAAATTGGAAGGACTAAGCAGAAAAAGGGAGAAATTTGGATCATTGATCATGATCTATAACCTTCTCCAAATGGTTATTTAATGAGGGTTCAAAACCCTAAATCAATATATGTGAGTGAGAGATGAATGGGAGATTAAAAAGTCAAGTGTATGAGTGAAGGAAGACTATGTTTGATGATTAGAAGTAGAGATCAAATAGAGCAACCTAGCCATAAAGGACAGAACAAAGTATATTAGATAAGGAAATCATATCAAAATTGAAAAGAGAAGATCTACAATCTAGCAACAAAGTGCTAACCAAAGGATTGAGTAATGATACATTCTAGTAAGTGATTTAGGGTAAATATCTTAACAAATTGTTCCTAATTATCCTATTCAAATCTCTTAGCAGAGTGCTTACTTAGTTGTAAGTTTAAATCCATTAATCAAGGTAGACTGAATAAGTCTTGTGAGCTCCTAGCAGGCCAAACCCCTCATAGGGTACATCACCAAAAGTGATCAACCATTTTAGCCTTAACAAGAATGCTTTATTGTTGTAGTAGTAAATATTTGTGAGTGTCATCTCCACCCTAGTTTTATCTTCACCCTGGAGGGTTTTTGGGTAACCAACTTTCGTGTTATGCATTTACATTTATTTTTATGTCTATACATGTATGAATAGTTAGATCTATTTCAGTTTATGGTTATATTATTCATGATGTTAATATGAGACAGGTTAATGGTGCATGCATTTGATTTGTTTCAAAGAGTTCAAAGTTGTATAGATCATGATTCATCCCCCCTTTTTAGTATCTTAATTTCCCAATAGACTTCCAAATTTTGGTATTAGAGCTTTGTTCTCTTAGAAGAAGTCTAACAACTTGAGAGTTAAGATCTTTGAGATGAAGGCCTACAAATTGGGAAAAACCATTGAGAATAAAAAACTTGACATCTAGATCATACTACAATAGCTTGAAGTAGTAATAGAGGGGTTAAGGATATCCTTAAAGAAAATCAAAGATTTGACTATTCAACAAAATGATACACTTTATCAAGGAGAAGACACTAAAGGACTACTTGACAATGCCAATTCAATTGAAAGTGATATAGCTATAGCTTACTTATTGGAGAAGAACAAATTTTTGAATGATAAAGTCAAAGGACTGAAAAGAGAACATGAAATAAAATTAGTAAGACTATGTGAAGTGACTTAACAAAAAAAGAAAGTTGAAGAAGAAAAAACTATGGCATAAGAAGATAAGAGACAAATGGCTACTAGACTTGATGAAGGGCATATGATGTGCATAAGCTCACAAAAAATTAGTTGGACACAGTGACTCAACTGCTACTTACAAATCAAGAATTAAATAGAAAGGACAGAGAGATTGCAAATTTGAGATCACAAAATGATCAACTAAGGAATGAGTTAAAATCTAAAAAGGAATTCATTGAAAGGATGGACAAACCTAATAAGGCTATAAGATACTTTGAAGAACCGATGTGATCACCAAGAACACCTAGTCACACCTCTGGACTAGGATATACCAAGAACCTATCATCTACTAAAGAAGGAGAATTGTCAAATAATTGAGAACAAATAAATTCAAAGCCAAAATACAACAAACCTACATGTCATAATTGTGGGAAACTAGGACATACAACACATACTTGTAGAAGCAAGAATAACAAGCAAAATCCTACTCTAAAGTTCAAAGGACACCATTTTAACTACAAGAAATAAGGACACCAAGCACATGAATTTAGGTCAAAGGATAGAAATACATCAGTAGCACCTAGATTCGAAGGTCATTGCTACAATTTTTAGAAGTATGGACATAGAGCTCAATAATGTAGATCTAAGGCAAAATCTAATTGTACAAGCAAAAGGAGAACTAATGCATCCAAACAAGGTAACTCTCATAATTGGGATTACAACACATGGTATAGTTGTTATTACTATGGTGAATATGGACATATTGTAGCAAATTGTATTAGGAAACATTTTAGAGGCAAATCCAAGAGTTGGATGAATGGAAGTTTAGTTTGGTTTGGTTATCATAAGATTGGACATGTAAGCAAGAACTATAGGACTCGAGCACCAACACCTAGCAATGAACATAACAAGAAAAAGGAAAATTCAATGCAAAATAAACAAGGAATGAGATGAGTCAAACATAGAGAAAGAAGGAAGTAGAAAGCAATAGTGGAACTAGCGATGTTGAGGTCACCCAATCCAATGGATTAGGTGATCACACTACTTCTAACTAAGAAATAAGGTATGTGTATTATCTTAAAATTGAAGCACTTATATGTTAAGAGTGTTTAACCCTCCAAGTAACTGGTATGGGGTCATGTCAAGTGCCTTGAATGGATCTAGATGTTTTCCCCCTATTATGCTTCTCTCTTTCTATTTCCAGCCTATTTTTGACAACTTGCTCTATGAAACTAAGGACGTTGACTTCTAGGTCAGGGATGACCTTTTAGGTCATGGTCAACCTTGACCCTGACTTAGGGAAACGTCAACCTCATCCCTGGCCCTAGGTTCATTTTTTTATTTTTGAAAGTTTTGGGATCTTAGGCTTTGGAAAGTTTCTTTTCTCACTTCTGGGTCAGCTATTTTAGGTTTCAAAATGGTAGACTCTTACATTACATTTAATATAGGTCCATTTCTATGGGTTAAGGTTAATTGGGATTTAATGCTCCCATGTTGGCCTTCTCTAGGATTTTGTGACCTAGACCTCTATATAAGGAAGCCTTCTTCCCTCATTTGGACATCTAATATCTATCTATCCATGATTTGATTATTATGTGAGCATCCACCTACATGAAGTGAAAATCTATTATTCATCAAGCATTCAAGTGTTCAAGCATTCAAACATTCAAGATTCATCAAGGAGATCCATTGTTAGCCATTGAAGGATTCAATCTCCATGGAGCTCTCTTGTTGAAAATTTCTCCATCCATATTCATCCAAACCTTTTTCTATGCAAAGATACACTCAAGATTAGTGTTGAAGTTCTAATGCTATTGATTTGAGATATCCTACATACATTTCTACATTTATTGGGAGCATCCTTACTTGTGGATTCAAGAATTTGAATCCTCCACAAGGATCTCAACATTAGCAAGGTGAATAGTTTCATTTAATTTGTTTATGCATACTATAATTTCAATTATATTTCAAGGTTAATTCTAATCTAGGGTTTGATTGAGGCAAATACCTCATCCAAATAAACAAACAATTTTTCTTATAGATACAGGTGTGGAACAATGAATTGGAGAGTAGATTTGGAAACCCTTTTCGTCAAACTTGCAAGATCCACAAATAGAAATTTCATCAGAGTAGTGCAATTCAAGGTCAAATTTTTAGGGTGCAATTGTGCCTCGAGGTAAGATTGTGCCCCACTATCAGGGTCAAGGTCAACCTCCCTTCAAAAAGATAATATTTTTGGGTTTTCTCTATCTCGACATTTCCAGTCAGGAAGAAGTTGCAGAATTCCCTGAAACTATACACAGACATCAGAAATCAACACTTTCCATATTCAAGGTTAGTATTTATCTTTCATCTATTTCAAGATTTAAGTACATACTCCTCAAAATAGAAAGGCCCTTTGAACCTCTTTTCTCCCTATTCTCCATCACATGATTCATTTTTGCAGTGATCAGCTTCTTGTACTTAATCAATTTGGATCATTCCTTTTGGAAATTAGGATTGAAAAGAAAAACCTATTTTCTTTCTATTCATTTTGGTGAACTTGACACATGTCAACTATATTTTTTGGAATTAGATGCCCTATTGTGTTTTGTGGTGTTATATTTCATTTCATATTTGTTAGGTATTTTCTTGCATTAAGATTAGATTTAGTTTATGCTCTTGCATTTTAAAATTCAAAAATGCAAAAAAAACAAGCAAAATCTCTTTCAAAATACAAAAATATTGTTGCTTTATGTTTTCTTAGTTTAGTTCATGTGCATTGCATTGGTTTATGAGCTTTATTACTTCTATTCCTACTTCTAATCTTAGGGTTAGACATAGTCATAGACTCATGGGTACCTTTGAGCATGAGTCTTCTTCTCCTTTCCTTAGGATTTTGGATGACTTTGATTCTTCCTGATTCTAATCCTTTGATGGAGCAAAAATCTTCTCACTCATCTCATGATAAGGATGGCACTTTAATAGTTCCTCCTAAACAAGTCCAAAAACTTTAAAATGAACTTGATAAAATGGGTAATTGGCTTCTTCAAGAAAACTATAATCATGATTCTATTTAAGCTATACAGGCTCTTAAGAAAGTTATTTGTGATGGTGACCAAGGTGTTAATCTCTTGTGTGGTATTACTCACCTTGTGCATTCCAATGTTAAATCTTTAGCTCAAGAAGCTCAAGATTTAGGGTTGACTCCTCCTGTCACTAGTGTAGAACCTTATTTTGTTCCTTTCCCTAGTGTTCCTACCTATACTCCTTCTTTGGTGACTATAAAAATTCCCTCTCTCCCTATGAGTATTCCTCCTATGTCCCTTCCTATATCACAACCTTCTTATCATAATCTTCCTTTTGCTTATTCTACTCCTATGCCAACTGGAGGATAGTTCCTAGTGTTCCTCCAGTTGTCTCTTCTATTCATGTAGCTTCATACACTTTACCTAGTGTTTCTAATGTTGCTAGTTCTCCTATTTCATCTCATGATTCCACAATTATCAATTTGGCTCAAACGGTGTCATATTTACAACAACAACTTGCATCCTTGACTCAAAACAAGTTTGGTATTCCTACGTGTGACATGGGAAGTCCATTTTCTCAGGATATTATTCCTACTCTCATTCCTCAACAAGTCTATATGCCTCATCTTGAGAATTATAGTGGTAAGGAAGACCATGTTCATCATGTTAAAACATATCAAATCCTTTGTAGTGATTATGCTCACGATCATAGGATTTTAGCGAAGTTGTTTGCTCAAAATTTTTGTGATAAGGCCTTACAATGGTTTGGTTCTTTGACTACTTATTTTATTCATTCATTTCCTCAACTGGATAATGCTTTTATTTAACAATTTCAAAACAACATTGGCCCGCAAGTGTCTTTGACTGATTTGATGCATTGTAAAAAAAATCTAAGGAAAGATTGACTAAATTTATTGGTAGATTTAAACATTTGCATGCTCTGATTTCCTATCATGTTCTTGGTATTGATATTCAACATATGTTTATTTCAAATTTGCAAAAGGATATTATAGATAAGATTTTGCTTACTAAATTTACTTCTTTTCAACAACTTTGTGCAGCACTTCATTATTTTTAATTACAAGTGAGTCAATTTGAGAGCACCACTCCAATAACTCTTGTTCTTGTTGATATAAGTGATGTTTCTCCTAATCCAAATAAATTTCAAAAATTCAACTATGTTAAGATAAATAAACAACCAAATGTAGTTGTTGATCAAGTTGTTTTTGCATCTCATAATGCCACTTCTGCATCCACTACTTTTTGATTGAATTATACATTTACTCCTCTCTATGGATCTTTACATTCTAGTATGAATGCATTGTTAACTGCTAATATGATTACTTTACCGTCTATTCAACCTCTTTTACCTGCTACAATGGTAGCTAAATCTTTTAATCCAAAAGCTTTTTGTCAAGATCATCGAAAAAATGGTCATGATACTGAGAAATGTTATTCTTTTAAACATAAGGTTCAAGACTTAATTGATTCTAATGCTTTATCTATTGATAATTTTGATGGTAGTGGGAATAAATTTGTCTCTCCTCCTAATCAAAATCTGCAAATTTATACAAATCCTTTACCTACACATGATACTAATACTATTGTTTAGCCATCCTCTATGGGTATTGTGTATGATTCAAAGATGGATGATCTTAATCATGTTGTTAATCAAGTGGAGCATGTGGTTCAATCTGTATCTCCACCTCAGCTTCAATCTGAAGTTTCAACTCCACCTCAACTGAAACCTAAGCCTAAATTGAAGCCTCAAGCTAAGCCTCAACAACAACCTAAGAAAAAATGATCTTAGGAACTTTTGATTACCTTTGATGAATTTGAGACTATTAAAGCTCCTGATGGTCCCCATTATATTTATGCGAAGATTTTTGAGATACCAACTCATGGTTGTCTTGTTGATCCTACCACCTTACTCAATGTTCTTATAGAAGAAAATATTGTTATGAAAAGCTTGCAACATTATTTTTATGATAAATTGGATGTATGGATTCAAACTTGTAATGGTTCTCTGTATCCATCATTTGGTTCCATTGATTTACCAGTTGAACTTTGTGGAAATATTGTGAACACCACCTTTGTTGATGTTCCTACTTCTATTTAGTTTAAAGTTAAGCTTGTTTACCATGGCTAAATATCATGCATGTTGTTGCTTCATCTATTCATAAATGTCTTAAGTTTGTTTATGATGATGAAGTAAAGATGATTAATCATATTCTATATCATACCTTTAGGCTGAGGGATTCTACTAGTACCATTGATTTCTTTTGGCCTTCATGACCTAATCCATCTCCTTCTCAACTTGATCATCATTTCCATTCATATCAAGTCTATAAGCATTATAAGATTCTTGAGTTAATTTTACCTCTTATGGATCTTAATGGTGGTCTTTTGCCTACACCTTCCACACCTTCTTTGTCTACGGCTTCTACATTTATTAATCAAGTTACTTCTATTGCTTGTTAGTCTCCTAATAATCCTATAAAATCTGTGAAGAATTAGTAATTGTTCCTCCTAGTTCTTAACAAATTTAAAGTAAGGAAAAATATAACCAATCTGCTAATGAATGTCATAAGAAGCATCGTGCTCAAGCTAGAGCTTGTAATTATGTTCTTCAAAAACTTTACCTTCTTTGAATATAACTATGTGTAATGCCTATCCCTAGTTGACTTTTCTATTGTATTGTTGGGTTCTTTTAGGCTAGTTTTCTGATTGTGTTTTATGATTATCGATACTTGGTTACTAGATTTTATTGAATGTCATTTCATACTCAGTTGAATTATGTGATGAGCTACTTGAGCTATTCAATTATTTCAAATGTTCATGATTATTTTGTTGATGATATATGTATGTATATATAGTGATTTTAGTTATTTCATGATTAGTTAGATGAAATATTTATATGTAGTTCTATGGTTACTTACCCCATACTTGCATGTGTATGGTGTACTTATCTATTTTACTTTATATATGATGTTTCTGATGTAGTTGAGGAAGGGAGTCATAGTCACCTACTAGTCATGATCTACACAATGTACCACTTCCTGCCATTGCCTGTTTAGTTTAGATTATATGTGTTTTTACATGCGTAGATTTTATGCAAATTGCAGGTACTGGGTATTGACTTCCCTAAATTGCCAAGATGAGTGTACCCTATCACATTATTTTAATGGTTTAAGAGGGGAGATAAATCTTGAGTCTGAATCCTAACCCTAAGCCAATTGTCCTAGAAAGTAGGACAAGTATCTAAGTTAATTTCACCTTTTCGAATTTGTCAAGTGACGTGAATTTGTGATTTTTACCTTAGAGTTTATTTTGGTATTCTGTGCTTTATGATGGCTTTTCGTATTTAGTTTTGTCGATCTATGATCATTTTTTGTTTTAATTAAATCAAATTAAAAGATAATTGAATGATTTAATTTAATGAAAATTTTATAAAGAATTTTGATATTTAATTATATTTAATTAATTGAGAAATTAATTAAATAAAAGAATTATATTTAAAGATTTTATCAAAGTTCTAATTTTGGCATTTTATATTTATTTGATTTAATAATAATTTATTTAGGACTTTTATTTTAATAATAATCTCTAAATAATATTATTAGTTAAATTAATAAACATTATATTAAAAATGTTTAACAAATTAATTAAAGAGAGAAAGCTAATTATTTAAATAAAGATATTTTGTAATTAAATATCTAAAAGAGTTGTGCATTAAAATGTAAAAGATAATAAAATATCAAAAGAAATTGATCAGCAAGTTCCCTCTCATGATTGCACAATCAGAGGCCCAAAATTAGGGGAGAATTCTTTATCAGAGATTTGGAGCTTATTTTGCAAAAAAAGAAGAACTGGGTTTTGGAGGAGCAATTTTGGAAAAGCAATTTTCAGGAAAGGAAGTTTTTAGAGGAAAGGGATTTTCTCGCATTCTTCATGTGATTGTGTTTTTGTGGGTTAGCATCAAATTCAAGTAGAATCTATTGTTTAATTTTGCAATAGTTTCAGTTTTCCAATCTTATGTCTACTTCGTGTTTGGATAGATCTGTTCTCGAATAATTACTGATTTGTTTGATTTCTTTAATGAAACCCTATTGTGAATCTGAGTTTATTTTTGTTTCAAAGTTATTTGTGTTTGAGGAATGAAAATTTTGGAAAACCCTTGTGCTTGTAAATTTTAATCAGTTGGGTTTTTTTGTTTAAAAATTAAAATTTAGAATATTAATTCAAATGCTTTTTCTGGGTTTCCCTATGAGAGTATTGTTCACAGTTTTATAATGTGTGTGTGTGTGTGTGTGTGTGTGTGTGTGTGTGTGTGTGAGAGAGAGAGAGAGAGAGAGAGTGTGTGTGTGAGTGAGTGAGGGGGTTGTATTTAATTTTAACAAAAAAATTGTTTAACAAATAATAATAAATATATATTGTTTGTGGGTGAGCCCACCAAACCCCCAACCCCCACTCCATTTCTGCCACGACAATAGATTGTTGCATATGTAACAGGTACTGTTGCAGTCGTAGCAAATTTGTCTATGTAAGTGGTCATATAATGGCAAGCCGATAGGCCTTTAAAGTGTTGTTCTGTGTTTTTTTAATTATAATTAATTTTTTAATAATGTATTATTAAATAGTTTTTATTTATTTATTAAATTGTGTATGATTTATTAAATATTTAAAAATTATAGAATTTAATAGTTTATAATTAATTTAATTAATATCATTATTAATTAATATTAGATTTTATTTAATGAATTTAAAGTAACCTTTATTATATTATTATTTAATGATTATGGTTGTTAATAATTGAATAATTTATTAATAAATTGATAATTATTATTGTTAATCATTATTATTTAAATTATTTTATAATATTTAATAGAGGCATTGTTATTTTTAGAAATTAGTGGTAATTAGGTGATCGAATTTAAAAGTGAAAATGGGTTCTATCAAAGGAGAAATTTATAAACTCTATAAAGTCAAAAACTTAGAAATGAAAACCTAAACTCTTATGTTTTGGTAACGAATTGAACTATGAACAATGTTTAAACAATTTTATATGAATTGTTGAATCATTTGGGATTCTAGAGGAATTGGAAACCATAGTAAATCTAGCAACTAGAGAAATAGAAATGTGAACCCTAATTGAAATTGAAAACCTATAAATAGTCATACTTGGAAAAGAAAACCGAAACCCTTGTTGTTAAATCTTTGTGTTTGAAAATGAAAGTGAAAATTTAAAAACCGATAGTGAGCATTGAACTTTATGTTTTCAAAATAGAATGAATTATGAAAGTTACTTTTGTATGTACCTTATGTGACATGTGATTTACTGATGTTGGATTTCTAGGGTTTGACTTAGCTTTGACCAATCAGGTTGTATTACCAGAGGCTTGGGAGTTTTGTCTATGATGTCATGATGATGTTTTGATTATGATCTTTTATACCTAACCATGGTAATATGTCATTTGTGTGCTATGATGAGTTTGATCAAATGTTTTGATGTGCTTTCTAGTTCTTGTGTAGAACTAAGGCGAATGATGTGTCTTTCCTGATATAATCTATGAGTCTTTGATCAGTTATCCTTGATTGCTTCCTAGTTGCTTGTATAGGACTGAGGTGATTATATGATTCGTTTGTTTGGTGATATAATGTTATGACATGGATTTGATTTATGTGTACTAGATTTTGGATCAGTCTTGTTAGGATGATTGTATTGGTGAAATCTATGATTACGATCAGGAATATTTCAATGCTTTCCAATTACTTGTTTAAGAATTGATGTGTGGTTTATGGTCATTTGAGATCTTTTGCTTTTGTTGAGCTTAGGGTAGGTTTTCTGTATGTCATGTTGGGAGGTGGCTTGCTATGGAGGTCAAGGCCCTAAAGAGGTTGGTGGGTAAGCCATTGTAGGTTATTTTAATAAGTGATAACATTTCATTAAATGGGTTTTAAATGAATTAATAAGAGATTGGTACCAAAGAAAGTCACTAGGGGGTCTAGAGTATTAAAAGACTATCGTGGTAACCTTAGAGCTTACTTGTTATTATGCCTTGTATATACGAAAGGATACTAATGCTGCATAAAGTCACTAGAGGGTTTGGAGTATTAAAAGACTACCATGGTAACCTTAGAGCTAACTTGTTAGTATGCCTTATCTGTATGAAAAGATACTTATGCCACATAGAGACACTAGGGGGCTAGAGTCTTAAAAGACTATTAGGTAACCTTAGAGTTGGCTCATGCGATGATACTTGCCAACTTGCATAGTAGATTTCCTACATGTTTGTGTTTCCTTTCAGATCAATTGATACTCGTGTCTTGGTACCCTTTGAGATAGTTTGCTTTCAGGTGTTTCCTTGACCTAGATGTTAGTTTCCACTTGTGAGTTTGTTCGCTTGTTTGGGACTTGAGTTTATCTCCTCAACATGGTGGGAGTGAGCCATTTAGGTTCCACGAGGTTGGGTGGTATTACATTTTCTTATACCATTGAGATCTAACCATCGAATGTCATTGTTGGATGTGTTTGTGTAGATGTTCCTTTTTATCTGATCTTATATTTCTATGATGGATGGTTATACTCTAAGTGTATTGTATTTGATTTCATAGATCTTACAAGATGATATAATCTATTTTATGATGTATATTATTTCATCCTCTCATAGTCTATGACTTATACAGTGGATGATTGTGCATTATGTTTATTGCCAAGTGGCATCCTATAATTGTATATTGTTTAAATGGCATTTGTGCTTGTAGTTATTTTTTAATATGGATGTGTTATATATTTGATTTAGTAATAATTAAAAATTAAATTTGATTCAATGTCATGGGACCCTTAAGAACTATGATATGTTTTATGGTATGTGTTTATTTGAATGTTAATGATTTTGCTATATTATATTTATTGTTGTTAAGTTATTATCTTTCAAAAAAAAATGTTTGGAAAACTTAGTGAAACTTTAGGTTAATTTCTTTTGGGTTCCTTGGTGGGGCATTACACTATGCATGATGTATTAATAGAAGTTTTTGCTAATAATGATGTTAAGTTGTATGATTTTAATGATTCTATTAGTATCTTAGATCCTATTTTGATTAATCTAGATGAAGAAGATACTCTTGATGATACTGATGAATATGAAACTATTGATATTGACATTGATTTACCTAATATGATTTCCTCACTATTGATACTTACACCTAGTATTGAACATTGGATTCTCAAGAGGATCCTTGTTTGGAACTGGCTATCATTCCTACTATGTTGGATATAGTCCCTTTTGCAAGTTACCCACCTTCCTTAAATGATATACAATGAGATTGCGAGAGTAGGTGGCACACTTGATTGGCTTGTTCTTCATGGTAGCCATTTTTGTGTGTTTGTCTTTTGTATTGTGTTTCTCCCATATTATTTTTGTTAAATGTTGTTAGATTCTTTTATACGATCTTTGTTGCTTTGTTAGTGCAAGGTGATAAAAGAATCAAACATGTTGTATTATTCTTCTATATGTATCTCTATTCTTTCATATGTTGTTTCATGGTATGATGTACTTGTGCTATTGTTCATACATATTTCCTTGTGTAATCTAATTGGATTTGTGACTTGGTAGCATTGATTCTTTTTCATCTCTAGGTCATGGTTTGAAAATATTCTTCTTCGTATTTATTAATGTGATCTTTCTCCTTTGTGATTGTAGTTATACTTTCTTTCGGGAATGATGTCAATTCATTTGCAATAATATCATATATATACATATATATACATATATATACATATATATATACACATATACATATATATGTATATATATATACATATATATATGTATATATATACATATACACATATACATATACATATATATATATGTATATGTGTATATGTATATATACATATATATATATATATGTATATGTGTATATGTATATATATACATATATATATGTATATATATATATATATATATATATATCTTATGATCATACTGACTCCACAGTAGGTATATCCCTTCTGTGTTCTTTGTATGTTTATGTGGTATTTCCCTTGATTTGTCAAAGTCTAGGGGTATTTCATAGTGGAAACATAATCTGTGGAGTTGTTTATGTTTCCATCAAAGCCATTACTCCCATTAAAGTGTTAGAAATGACTTTAACATGGGGGCATGTGCTTTTCTCACTTATTACACACACACACTTTTCAATACATATATATTATTTTTCAAGATACCTTTTCTCCCTTTTTGGATTGATGACTAATCCTTAAAGCATGGATTTATATTTTAGGATCCCTTGATCCCTCCAGTTTCAAATATTATTTTTGATACCTTAAGGTTGAAGGTGTCCTTAAGATTGGATCTCCTTGGTTATACTCTTATAAAATAGAATATTCTTGAGGGTGAATCCTTGATGGGTTGACTAGTGAGTAGCCACATTCACTAGGTGGTTCAATTCCATCTTTCTAGTTGCATAGTTTCCTTGTGTAGTTCACAATGGGACATAAGTTCTAATTAGGTGAGATAATTACACTCCTTTTTTATTCTTTTCTTAGAGATTTCTCTCTTATTGCGATCTTACAGTTGATGAAGACTCAAGTCTCTAGGGGCATGAGGATCTCTTTGTCTCTTTGTTTTTTATAATATTATCTTTTCATTACAATCTACTTTACCAAGAATTTTCATCGAGTCCATACTCTTGCTAAAGTGGGGGCTAAATGTATCATCTTAAAATGGAAGCACTTATATGTTAAGAGTGTTTATCCCTATGAGTAAGTGGTCTAGGGTCATGTCAAGCACCTTGAATGGTCTTTGTATGGATTTGGTTGGTTTTCACCTATTATGCTTCTCTCTCTCTCTCTCTCTCTCTCTCTCTCTCTCTCTCTCTCTCTCTCTCTCTCTCTCTCTCTCTCTCTCTCTCTCGCCTATTTTTGACAACTTTCTCTATGAAACTAAGGACTTTGACTTTTGGGTCAAGGATGACCTCGACCTTGACCTAGGTTAAGGACAACCTTGACCTTGACATAAGGCAAGGTTGACCTCATCCATAACCCCAGGTTCATTTTTTAATTTTTGAAAGTTTTGAGATCTTAGGCTTTGAAAAGTTTCTTTTCCCACTTCCAAGTCGACTATTTCAAGTTTTGGAATGGTAGAATCTTAAATTACATTTAATCTAGGTCCATTTCTAAGGGTTAAGGTTAATTGGGATTTAATGCTCCCATGTTGGCTTTCTCTAGGATTTTGTGCCCTAGATCTCTATATAAGGAAGCCTTCTTCCCTCATTTGGACATCTACTCTCTATCTATCCATGATCTGATTATAATGTGGGCACCAACCTACATGAAGTGAAGATCTACTATTCATCAAGCATTCAATTGTTCAAACATTCAATCATTCAAGATTCATCAAGGAGATCCATTGTTAGCCATTGAAGGATTCAATCTCTATGGAGCTCTCATGTTGAAGATTTCTCCATCCATATTCATCCAAACCCTTTTCTATGAAAAGATACATTCAAGATTGGTGTTGAAATTATAATTCCACTAATTTGAGACACCATACATACATTTCTACATTCATTGGGAGCATTCGTACTTGTGGATTCAAGGATTCAAATCCTCCACAAGGATCTCAACATAAGTAAGGTGAATAGTTCCATTTACTTTGCTTATGCATATTATAATTTCAATTATATTTCAAGGTTAATTCCAAACAAACAAACCATTTTTCTTGCAGATACAGGTGTGGAACAATGAATTGGAGAGTAGATTTGGATACTCTTTTCGTCAAACTTGTAGGATCTATGAACAAAAATTTCATCAAAGTAGTGCAGGTCAAGGTCATCTTTTTGGGGTGCAATTGTGACCCAAGTAAGATTATGCCCCGCTATCAGGGTCAAGGTTGACCTCATTTCAAAAAGACAAAAGATTTTTAGGTTTTCTCTATCTCGAAAATTCCAGTTTGGAACAGGTTGCAAAATTCCCCAAAACTGTACACAGACATCGCAAATCAACACTTTCCAAATTCAAGATTAGTATTTGTCTTTTATCTATTTCAAGATTTAGACACATACTCCTCAAAATATAAAGACCCTTTGAACCTCTTTTCTTCCTATTCTTTATCACATGATTTATTTCTACATTGATCACTTTCTTGTGCTTGATCAATTTGGATCATTCCTTTTGGAAATTTGGGTTGAAAAGAAAAACCTATTTTCTTTTTATTTAGTATGTAAAGAACTGTATATTTGAATGCTACATTTCATATTAGTTCCTAATATAAAATATGTAAAAATTCCATATATTCATGAATTAAGATGCACTAGGACATATTTGAGGCAAGAACCAAGCAAAGAGATCATATGTACAATTGATGTCAAGTATCAGTATTAGTGTCTATAGTGACTAAGTATCACTATGTGAATTAGGCTTTTATACAAATCAATTTGATATGTAGACCAATTAAGACATGAAAAATTAACAAAGACTGAGTTATGGTTTGGACTGACTGATGGAAGGAATGTATTAGGGTAGCAAAGTTTTAAGTTGAGGCTGAGATAGCTATATTGCACTCACCATAGTACAAGACATTTATTGAAGACCTAATTTGACTATTTGAAGCTATATAGTGAATTTTGAAGATCATTTTTTACTCACCAAGTGATTAGAGAACCTACAATGTGATTCAAAGGCAATTGAAAGAGTGACTTGTGCAAAAAATTGTGTGATTCTACAGGGTGTCATCGACAAATTATGAAGAGAAGTAACTAAAGTTTGTGAATTGTGTTCTATTTTTTTTATGAAGTTGTTATATTATTTTGAAAACCCTAGATCAAAATGGCATCACATACATCTGGTAGTGAAAAGGAAGTTTTGAAAGACAATAATGCATAGATTGCAAGGAATGATCAATGCCCCTACCAAAATTTAGGGCATATCTAAAGATGGCAATTACTAGTGATGCATCTGGCACTGTATTATTGATTCCTCCTAGAGTTATCATGGTGCATGACATGTTGTTATTCTATATGTGCAAGATAGGGAAGATTGGAGATTTTGAACTCAGAAGTGCCTATGAAAAACTATATGAAAATGGAGTGCTAAAAGTAGAGAATACAATTGTTGCTTAGAAAGGGCTTACCTATGCCGTAGTTTTTCCCAAGGTTTTCAAGGTTGAGTTGAAAAAGGTTGTTTTAAATAGGGTTCATGACATAAAAATGTGGTTGGAGAAGGGGCTATTTAAGATAACAAAGACAATAATTCATCGAGTGACAAGGTATCCTACCCTAGAAAAAGTAAAAATCATGTGATGCTCAACCAAGAATGTTATCAAAGAACATAAAAAATCCAAATGGAACAACCAAGGAATTTCTATAGAGGGTATCATTGATCTTGTTATTGAATTCATAGTATGTGTGGTTGTGCACAAATTCTATCAATCAAGCTAACTAAATAGTGTGTCATGCATTGCAATAGACTAGGGATATAAGATTGTGAAGGACCACAATTATGACCTTGTCAAGCTAAAACTGTGTGAGGCCTCGCCCCGACCCATCCTAGCATCGATGATACATTATTATTTTGGTACTCATGACTTGATATGTCAGAAAATTATTTGATGCACTGAACATTATTATGCTATTTTATAATGTGTGATGCTTTACTTCAGTTATTTGATTTCATCATTTAATGCTTTATGAACATGTATAATGATGAAGTAAATGAATGCAAAACTAAAACCTTGATTATGGAATTCTAATGGTCGAAAATATGAGTAGAATTAGATAAACAATGAATTATTAGAAAAATGGATGCTTTAATTTGTATGTTTTTTTTTTTCTAATACGTAATTTACATAATGCATGTGATTTCTTGATCTAGTAATGTGTGCAATGAGTGTGCAAGAAATTTAGTCAAGAAAACCCAATGGAAAGATGGAACTAAACCACTTGTTAATTTTGTGCTATCTTCCATTGTCTTCTTTGGAAGGTTGTTAATTGGTCTTAAAATTCTCCTAGCTTTTTTTGGGTTCTATTAAGTCTTTAAGGCCTAAAAACATTAAATTTAAGTACCCTAGGGGTAACGATGGGGGTGGGGAGCACTTTCCAACCCCTTAGTCTCTTGGGTTGACTTTTAGGGTCACTCAAAACTCCTATTTTTCGTTGATTGCAAAAATTGATTTTCTCCTCCATGTGTTGGTGACTAAAACTCCATCTTGAGTTTACTTGAAGTCTAGTTGAGTTAAGGATCATACTTAGAGGAATTTTGGAGTAGTTTTGGGGTTGTTACCCAATCTCTAATTTTGGAGAAAGTTTTGGAAGATTGAAGGAAGAAAAGGAAAAGCTCTTCTCAACCCACCATTTTTTCCATAACTCTTTTTGTGAAGGTAGGAGTTCTTCACTTCTTTGAATTTTTTCTTGTTGTGTTCATGCTTGAATCTTACTTGAATTATGCATAAGGCATTGTGTTGTTTTTGTATTGCTAGCTTGTGTGTTCGAGTTGATGGGGAGGGATCTTAACTTGTTTTTCTTTTGATGTTATTCCCATTCTTTCTTTGATGTTTTCTATTTTGAGGGGATTTCATGGGGATTGTTTTGGCATCACTCACCCTTGGATAGGGAAGAAGTGGCCATATATGGGGGAAGGGCCTTAGTTGGACCTCAATAGTGTAGAGTCTTCTCTCATGGTGAGAGGAGGGAAAGAGGGTAGGGTGTATGGGCCCCTACTTTTCATCCCATACCTTGTATGAAAATTTAAATTTTTGAAGAAGGGAAGGAATGAATACCCTTGTTATATTGGCCCCGAAAGGGCATTTTTAGAAGAACGAAAGTTCTTGAATTTTAGCCCCGAAAGGGCTATGTTATGGTATGGTGATTGACATCTCCTATTGAGAAAATCCACCTCCCCCTATTTTGGTTCAATGTTGAACCGATTGTGCAAGACCAGGTTGGGAATGCATGCTTGAACTGTTCATCATATTATGTTGTTTTACCCTACATGTTAGTTCTTGTCTCTCCATGTTTCCCTTGATGCATTGAAGACATTGGAAAATATCTCTTGTGAAATCCCTTCAAGAGAATTCAATTGAATTGTAATATTTGTAAAATTGTATTGTAAACTTTGATGTATTGGCAAAGACATCGGGTTTTCTTACTAGTTCTTTCTTGATGGAGCCTTGAACTAGGTTAAATAATAGAGAAAGGAAAAGATTGTGAAAACCTCCTTGCATTGCTCTTATGTGTTTTCAAACTATGCATATGTATATGAGAAAATAGATTAATGGATAATGTTATTGAATTATGAGTTTCAAGTTTTCAAATATGTTAAGGAAGAGTAAATTGGATAGGTTGAAGTTTTCAATTCAATGTTATATGTATTAAGAGGAAATGAGCAATCCTACATTGTGAACAACATATTCACTCCTCTCCTTGTTAAATTATATAATTGACAAAAATAAAATTTGATTAAGAGATTATGCAACTCCTTGAATTCTAAAAATAAGGAACATATACCTTTGTAATATGATGAATTATAGAACATAAATTATAGGAGAGAAAAGAAAATTATAACCATATACACATCCTTGTATTAGTATTCTTGTTCAAAGAGATCTATGTTGTCACTAGGAATGAATATCACTCCTAGTATCACAAAGAAATTATAGCAAGAAAATATATCCACACTTAGAAAAATTGGCTTCAAAAACAAAATGTGCATCTCTAGGAGTAAAAAGCTCTCTGGAAAATGTATGAGAGGAAATTTTAATTTCCCCAAGTTCACAAAGAATATTCTCTAAATTAATTCCTCTTTGAAAATTCAACAAAATCATTTGCTAATTCTTTATGCAAGATAAATTAAATAAATCCAAAATAAAAACATATAAATGCATATGTTAATGCAAATCTTATGGTCTTCTCTCAACAACAAAACTTTTAGCATTTACTCCTATGGCTATCTAGCCATCACTAAATCTAGCTTCAAATCATCTCCTGCCAAATTTGGGCACAGTCCTCATTAGCATTAAGCTCCATATAGCTATAGGGCAAGGTACTTGCCTAGGGTTTACTACCTTTTTTTTTATTAAAAAAAAAAAATCAAAGCTACCCACTAAATTATCTTTCCCCATTCTCTTACTTTATTTTTTTACCTATCTCATTTAAGGGCTAGGCATGAGCAAGGGTATTGATGCCATCTCATGTCACTCTGACATGTCATATCATGCCTTCAACACTAGTTTCCCTTCTTCTTGATGGCCTTCTTAAAAGATTACATGTGAAAAAAATTGTGAATCCAACTTTTCTCAAGAAGTTTTGGTTCATATACAAATTCACCTACCCTCCAAACCACTATGTAGGGTCCTTAGAAGCACAACCTCAATTTCTCATTACTAAAGGCCTTCAATTAGGATTGACTATATGGTTGAAGCTTGAAGTATGAAAAATCCCCAACCTCCTCTAAAATTATTGTCTATTAACATACATCTTCTTCTAGTTGTGACCCCTCTCTAGGTTATCCTTAATGGATCTCAACATATCCGAACTTTCTTGTAATCAATATTTTTCCCTCAAAGTGAAACTATTAGCTAGTTCTATATCCATGATTGATGAAGGTTCATAACCATACAATGATTTGAAGGGAACCATACCATTATCATATGTGGTGTTGTAATAGTGATCACCCAATTGTAGCTAATGAACCCATGCTTTTTGTTGTGTTGAAACATAGTTCTTGAAATACCCCTCCATCCATTTGTTTATAATCTTCATCAATCCATTTGTATGTAGGTGGTATATTTTTCTTTGTGCCAACACCATTATGACCGTCCATAATAATTCCATCCAAAAGGTGCTAATATAATGACTATCTTCGTCACTCACTATGTTCCCTTAAAGACCGTGTAAGTGGAATGCCTCATGAGAGAACACCTTAGCCACTTGAGTTACCTAGGATCTAGAGGATATGACAAAGACATGAGCATACCGAGTCAAATGATCAACTAAAATAAATATGCAATCCTTTCTTTTCATTTTGGGAAGCCTGATAATAAAAATCATCAAAATGTTATCCCACTTCTAGTTCGGGATTAACATTGGCTGAAGAAGACCCATAAATAAGGTATGCTCAAATTTATTTTATTACCAATTGAAACATCACCACATGTACCATAGTGCATCATTCTCAAGGTCCTTGCACAAAATCCCTTCACATATTTTTGTTAGGTCTTCAAGTATCTTAGGTTTTCGACCATGAGTGAGTCATGCATTTCTTATATAAATTTGTCTTTCATCTTGGACTGCGGTAATTAATAGATTCTTCCCTTGTAATAAATAATGTCATTGACCACCTTGTACCTTTTATCCTACACCTAACTATCCATCAATTTGCACACAAATGTGTTCTTGGAGCATTTAACTAACAGATGCACTTTCAATCCATAAAAATCTAGGATAAAAAGGTACTACAAGTATTCTTCACAACACATTGGCCACCACATTATTTTTCCCTCTTACATAATCAATGTCAAAATGAAATGCTTTTATTTTTTCTCACCCACCTTTCTTGTTGTCCATTCAAATCCCTCTGCTCCAAGAAATATCTCAAGCTTTAATGGTTTGTTCACATGAAAAATTTGACTTCAATGAGGTATTGTTAAAACATCACTAGAGTATACATAATGGTGAGAATTGTCACTCTGATAGACATCAAATATTGTCATTAGTGCAAAAAGGTTAGTCAACAAGTACATAGGTTATTGGTTAGTGAACATTGTTACCAAGCCATAGTATATTAATTGAGTCAAGGTAGAGCCAAAGTATAAATATAGATCAAGTTATAACCAAGCACTACATACATCAAGTAGTTATCTGTATACTGAGCAAAGGCATAATCGAGAAGTACAAGCATGATCAAGCATATTGTGATCGAATTTCAGTAATCTATCAAGCATGAATATAGTGTTTACCAATTAATAGAAGGAGAACCTAAGAGTTTGGAATGTCACTGAAATATATGTATTTTGATTCTATCAAGTGGGAAAAGATGGTTACACATATCGAGAAGAATACATGGTAAGATTCATTAGGAATATATAATCGACTAATGATGATCCCAATGAATAATATAAACAAATGGAATAAAAGAAGGCAAATGGGATGATAAGGATGATTCTAGATTGTAGATCTTGATCAATGGCATAATTTAAAAGTTCCTTTAACCCTAATTAGGTCATGAATTGAAGAGGCAAAAAGATTTCTATATAAGGACCTATGGAGAGAAACTTAAGGTTGTTATTGTTGTCGTTATGTTCAAAAAGGGGTATGCTTGATGAATGAAGAGGTGAATCTACTACAGAGAAGAGTATTGTGCAACAATAAAGGAAAGGATTTGATATATCAATCATGGGAGGTGGTAAGGCATTGAGTAGAAGAGAGATTTGGACAACTAAGTAAGTTGCACTTAATTGGATCAAGTTCACTGTTACTTTCTTACCATTGTAGAAAATAAGTCCTTTAAATGAGTACACCTAAC
The DNA here is from genome assembly GCA_028749045.1 of Cupressus sempervirens. Classification (NCBI taxonomy): domain Eukaryota; kingdom Viridiplantae; phylum Streptophyta; class Pinopsida; order Cupressales; family Cupressaceae; genus Cupressus; species Cupressus sempervirens. The sequence continues at coordinate 9,294,145 of CM053793.1, read as the reverse complement.
AGTCGTATTGTAAATCTCTTAATTGAGTGCACACATTGTAGAAGTGTTGCAAAATCTTTGAGAAAGGTGGATTTTGATAGATCCTTTTGTATTAATCCTAATAGAGTAAGTCACCAAAAGTGACAAACATTGGTAACCCTAATAGGCAACCTCTTCCTACAACAGTGAAGGATTTGTGGGTGTCATCCCCACCACAATTTTCCCTCTACCCAAGGGTTTATGCATGACCAAAATCTCTATGTCATGTGTTATGATTTTATGGTTCATATTTATGTTATTATGGTGAAGTAGAATAAATATTTTTATTTTCATTAAGTTGATGAAGTTATGAATTTATGCATGTATATTGAGTTCACAAATCATAAGGGAAAACCATATTTTGACTAATTTTTAAGGATATTGATTGACCACCCCTAGCCACCGCCCAACCCCCTCCCTCTCAACATCCTACCTTTCCTAAACATTTCAACAATTGATATTAGAACTAGTTCGCTTGTTAAGGAGTTTTACTTCTCTAACAATAATATATATTTTTAACCAATCAACTAAAACTTAAACCCTACTAAAAATAATACATAAACATGAAACTTTTCACATCAAAATTGTTATTTACATGTTCATATAAATTTCATAATATTAATAGCATTATATGCATATCTACATGTGCATGTATACCTATACATGTACATGTACATGTACATATATATGTGTATATACATATACATATACATATATATGTGTGTATATATATATATGTATATATATACATATACATCTATATATGTATATATATATATGTATATATGTATATACATATATGTGTATATATACATATATATATATGTATATATATGTATATATATGTATATGTATATACACACACACACACACACACATATGTGTGTGTGTGTGTTATATATGTGTGTGTGTGTGTATATATATATATATATATATATATATATAATGCCGAGAGTAATCATTCTTGAGGCACCTATTTTCATAAATCCAAGGATTATTTTTTCTCAATTAGGATTCATGAAAATAGGCACCTTGAGAATGATTACTCTCAATGTAATTTATATACATACATACATACATACATACATATAAGCTAGTAGCAGTTGTGGTGCAACAGGAAAAGTATTTTTAATTTTTTCTATTTTTTATAAGGATAGTATCGATTTATTTTTTTCTTTTTAAATATAGTTGTATAAACTTACTATAAAATTATATATATAATGCTGAGAGTAATCATTCTTGAGGCACCTATTTTCATAAATCCAAGGATTATTTTTTCTCAATTAGGATTCATGAAAATAGGCACCTTGAGAATGATTACTCTCAATGTAATATATATATATATATATATATATATATATATATACATACATACATACATACATACATACATACATACATACATACATACATACATACAAGCTAGTAGCAGTTGTGGTGCAATAGGAAAAGTATTTTTAATTTTTTCTATTTTTTATAAGGATAGTATCGATTTATTTCTTTCTTTTTAAATATAGTTGTATAAACTTAATATAAAATTGTAGTATTACCTATAAAATTATTCTTCAACATTTTATTTTTTAATTCTATATATGGTGTTTTTTTGCATCAGTTTTGTTCAGATTTATTTTAAGGATATTGTTGTGTAAAATGTTTTATTCAAGAGTAGAGTTAGGGTTAGAATTAGAGTTAGGGTTAGCATTAAGATTTAAATTAGGGTTAGAGTTAAGGTTAGGGCTATTGTTAGGTTAGGGTTGTAGGAGTTGATGAAATCCAACTCCGCAGTCGCCAAGATCACCTACATGCAAATAGCTTGCTGAAGAGAAACCGAAAGAGCAAGAGCATGAAGCAAACAATTCAAGAGGAAATATTTCACAATAGGAAAATGAGATTGCTATGTGAATGGAATTATTTACAATGAGAGAGAGACCGTTTAAAAAGGCCTCATGGAAGCTTGTAGAACAAGCTGGAAGGAGGTAGAGGACAAAAACGACAACTCAGCACATATCCTCAAAAAGTGGAATATGCTAAAAAAGGAGAAAACTCCCGAGTTGTCAACAACAACCACTACATGCATTAAATACTAAATATGCATTAACCTAAGTAAGCTTAAGTAATAGAATAAATAATTAATAATTAATTATTTACTCTAACACCCCCCCTTAAGTGCAACTTAGGGGAATGCCTTAAGCTCCTAAAACTAAGATGAAATGCATAATGGGTCCCGGCAACGAGGCCATGTTAGGTACCCATGTACAATGCAACCTCTGTAAAATGGAGAAAGAGGGAAAACCCTATGGGAAAAACCCTCCTCCAAAAAAGAGGTAAAAACAACATGCTAAAAAAAACATGAAGTGAAGGAAGAAAGGCCTCAACCAATCCCCCCAAGGACAACTTCCGCCAGAAATGTTTCAAGAGACTCTCTCAAAACCATAAGTACAACCAGCCCCCCCATGAGAATAGACACCAAGCCCCCCCCATAATGATGGAGCTCCTGTAGAAATGATCGAACCAATGAAACTCCAATTCGAAAGGAACAAAGGCACGAAACAAGGAAATCCCTGCGTGAGAGGAGCAATTGGAAAGCCTAGCTGATGTCCAGAAGAGAATGTATGAGGAACCGAAAAGGGAATCCCCAAGGCAAGTGCGATGACATTGTCATGAATGTCCACTGAAGTATCTGCAACAAGTGTACCTGGAGTCTCAATAAATGAAGCTGGAAGATCAGGTAGAGCGGAAGGAGAATCTTGTAGAGAGGAAAAACCCTCATCTGGTTGTGGTGTGGCAGTCAAAGTAGGGATCTCAGGAACAATACAAAGGTTCAAGTGTCCGGACTGCACCACACAATGCTCCTGCGAAGGAGATGGTGGACCAAAGTGTGAGAAGGTATAGAGATGAGTGGAAGGATCAACTACCCCTGTAGCAATAAGATCTCCTGTAGCACGATCTCGAATGAAGACTGAATCAGTAGTGAACTCAACTGTCTTCCCTGATCCACTGCGTGTAATCTGAGAAATTGAGAGAAGGTTGGCAGACAAAGATGGAACATACAATACATCATTGAATATACCATCTTGGATGTGAACTGAACCTTTCCCATAGACTGGTAATGCAGTGTTATTCCCTATGAGAATGTGAGGAATAGGAGAAGCCTCAAGAGTGGAGAAGACACCTTGAGAAGATGTCATATGGTGAGAAGCACCTGAATCCAGTATCCAAGGAACCTGTGAAGAAGATGCAATAGAAGCCTGTAATGCATGACCCTTTCCAAGATCTGATGTAGATGTTGAAGAGGTGGAAGAAGCCTAAAAAGAAGACCCTTGTGAGGTAGAAGAGGATGGAGAGGAAATAGTGCTCTTCTGAAGGAGAGCGTGCAAATCAGCAATCTGTTTCTCATAGCCATCACATCTCTTCTGAAAACAACGTGCCTCATCATGAGATCCTTTCCCATAATAGGAACAGGTAGGAGTTGCGGTCTTCTTTTTCTCCTTCTTGTTAGAAGATGATGAACTAGTAGAAGAGGGATCTGATAGCTGCTTCAACTTCTGTTCCTGTGTAACCTTGGAAAGCAATACCTGTGACTGAGAACTTGAAAGTGAATCCATTTGAGTAATCTTCGATTGTTCACGGGTTAACCAATTACAAAATATCTCAAATGAAGGCATCCTATGTCTATCACCCAAGGCATCCATAGTGGAGTAGAAAGTGGAAGAGAAGATCTGATACTGTCCCTTTAACTTTGAGAGTACCAAAAAGATACACTCATCATCTATTTTGTTCTTCCCACATCCCTGCAAAAGTGTACGTAGAGATTTGAACTTCATCAAGAAGTCCTCAATGGTGGGAAAGTGATCAGGTGTCAAAGAAGTCAATTCTGCATCTAGCTGAAGTGCCCGAAACTCATTTACTTGTCCAAACAAAGTCTGAAATCTTAGCCAATAAGCCCGTGGAGTAGTCAAACCATCCAAGTGAAACAACAAGCTGTCTGAAATGTTGAGTGCAATAAGCCCCATGGCTTCATCCATCTTGTTCCTGTGTTGTAGAATCTCAAAAGGTCGTTGGAGATTAGGCTGATGCTCATCCAGACAAGACCATAGACCTCTTGACATTAGAATTCTAGTCATTTGTGCCTTCCATGTGTGGTAGTTGTGTGGTGTGAGACGGGATATAGATGGAACCGCCATTGAGAGAAAGAAGAAGACGGAAGTAGAAGGGTCTTAACTGAAGTAAATTACAGAAAAGAAAGACACCCCCCCACAAACATACAAAAATATCTCTCAAATACCACAAAAAAACAACTAAGGAAAGCAAAAACTGGAAAGGAACCTGGATTTGTTGATGCAGAATAGGAAACAAAAGCCTCTACTTTGACACAAAAAATGGAAGCTCAAACGAACTCAAAATCATGTCAAACTAGCACCAATGTGTCCGTCTCTAAGTCAGCTTTCCGACGCTTCTTTCGGATCGGAAAAAGACCTCCGTATGCTCAAGTTATAGCCAAAAAACCGACTGCTGCTCCAAAAATACACTTGCAGGAAAATTACAGATACTGGCATAAATTTGACGGGCGTATGCCCGTCACAGACCAGTCGCCGGCAAAAAAAATCTGATTACCGGCAAGGTGATGTCATATGCCAGGAAAGTGACGTCAGCGCACCGGAATATGATGTCAGCACATCGGTTGGCAGCCACGTGGCGGTCGGTGGTTGGAGAGGCCGCAGGGCGGCGGAGCAGCGGAAACCGCCGGTGGCGGTGGCGCCCGGGAGGAAGACTCGGCGGCGCCGCTGTCTATGGTGGCGGAGGCTGCTGCGCTCGGGCGGCAGACAGGAGGAGGTCGGGCAGCGGCGGAGCCGGGAGGAGCCGCGGCAGAGCGCGGGCGGCGCTGCCTGCTGCGGCCGCTGCGGGCGGCGCGCGGGTGGGGCGGCGGCGGCCCCGCGGTGGCGCGGCGGCGGCGCCCGAGAAAAATTTTTTTTTTAAAAAAAAATCCGCGCTGCGTCCGTACGATCCGTATGGCAGCGAACCCGGGATCCTCAAAAAATCGCCAAAATTGCCTTGTCTCCAAAAACGAAAAGCTTTATATGAATCCTGACTGCAAACGGCCTTCCGGATCCAATGGTGATGCCCGTTTGGGCTGAAAGTGCTCCAAAAATTTGCTCTAGCCCTGATTTGAAGAAAAAATGCACAAACAAACTAGGGTTTGTGACTTCGAATCACGGCTTCACAAATCCTTCAAACAAGAAGCAGCAGGGAGGCTCTGATACCATGTAGGAGTTGATGAAATCCAACTCCGCTGTCGCCAAGATCACCTGCATGCAAATAGCTTGCTGAAGAGAAACCGAAAGAGCAAGAGCATGAAGCAAACAATTCAAGAGGAAATATTTCACAATAGGAAAATGAGATTGCTATGTGAATGGAATTATTTACAATGAGAGAGAGACCATTTAAAAAGGCCTCATCGAAGCTTGTAGAACAAGCTGGAAGGAGGTAGAGGACAAAAACGACAACTCAGCACATATCCTCAAAAAGTGGAATATGCTAAAAAAGGAGAAAACTCCCGAGTTGTCAACAACAACCACTACATGCATTAAATACTAAATATGCATTAACCTAAGTAAGCTTAAGTAATAGAATAAATAATTAATAATTAATTATTTACTCTAACAAGGGTTAAGGATAGGTTTAGGGTTAGGATTTTAATTAGACTTAGGGTTAGGGTTAAGGTTACAATTAGAGTTAGAGTCAGGGTCAAGATTAGAGTTACAGTTACAGTTAGGGTTAGGGTTAGGGCTATGACTATTTTTAAGATTACAGCTATTGTTAGGGTTAGAGTTAGGGTTAGGTTTAGAATTAGAGTTAGTGTTAATGTTAGGGTTAGGGTTAGAATTTGGGTTAGAAATATAGTTAGGGTTAGACTTAGAGTTAGGGTTAGGGTTGGGGTAAGGACAAGGCTAAGAATTAGGGTTTAGGTTAAATATAGTTAAGGTTGGGGTTAGAATTATAGTTAGGGTTTGAGTTAGAGCTAGAGTTAGAATTAGAGTTAGAATAAGGGTTAGAGTTAGAGTTGAAGTTAGGGTTATAGTTAGGGTTATAATTAGGATTAAAATTAGGATTCAGGTTAGGGTTAAAATTAGATTTATGGTTAGAGTTAGAGAAAGGGGTAGAGAAAGGGTTAGATTTAGGGTTATGGTTAAGGTTAGGTTTATATTTAGAGTTAGGGTTGTATATAGAGTTAAATCAAGGTTAAGATTAGGGTAAGGGTTTGAGTTAGGGTTAAGGTTATAGTTAGGGTTAGGGTTATGATTTTAGCCAAGATTAAAGTAAGGGTTAAGGTTAGGGTTAATGTTATAGTTAGGGTTAAGGTTAGGGTTAGGATTAGAGTCTAATTATGATAGGGTTAGATTTATAGTTAGAGTTAGATTTAGGGTTAGAGTTAGAGATAGGATTATGGTTAGGGTTAGGGTTAGTGTTAGGATTAGAGTTAGGGTTAAGGTTAGGATTGGAGTTAGGGTTAGAGTTAGAGATAGGCATAGAGAAAGGGTTAGGGTTAGGGTTAGGTTTAGGGTTAAAATATGAGTTAGGGTTAGAGTTTGAGTTAGGGTTAGGCTTATAGCTTGAGTTAGAGGTAGACAGAGCATAGGAATTATGGTTAAGATTAGAGTTAGATTTAGGGTTTGAGTTTGAGTCAAGGTTTGAGTTAGGGTTAAGGTTAGAGTTTTGAGACAGGGTTAAGGTTAGAGTTAGGGTCAGGGTTACCATTACAATTAGGGTTAAAGTCCAATTATGGTAGAGTTAGATTTAGGGCTACATTTAGAGGTAGGGATAGGGTTACAATTATAGTTAGGGTTAGGGTTGGAGTTAGAGAAAGGGTTAGGGTTAAGGTTATTGTTACCTAGTTATGTTAATATATAGAGTTAGGGTTGTATATAGAGTTAGCATCAGGGTTAAGGTTAGCATAAGGGTTTGAGTCAAGGTTAAGGATAGAGTCAGGATTAGGATTAGGGTTAGAATCTAATTATGGTAGTTAGATTTATGATTAGAGCTAAGGGTAGGAGTACAGTTAAGGTTAAGGTTAGTGTTAGGATTAGAGTTAGGGTCACAGTTAAGATTAGAGTTAAGGTTAGGGTTAGGGTTATAGATAGGGGTAGAGAAAGGGTTAGGATTAGGGTTTGAGTTAGAGTCAAGGTTAGGGTCAAGTTTAGGGTTAAAGCATGAGTTTGAGTTAGGGTTAGGGATAGGGTTATAGTTTGAGTTAGGGGTAGACATAATATTAGAATTAGGGTTAGGGTTAGGATTTGAGTTTGAGTTAGAGTTAGAGTTAGGGTTAGGGTTAGAGTTACAAATAGATTAAAAGTTACGATTAGGGTTTGAATTAGGGTTAATGTTAGAGTTAAGGTTAAGGTTAGAGTTTTGAGTCAAGTTTAAGGTTAGAGTTAGGGTTAGGGTTAGGGATAATATTAAAGTCCAATTATGGTAGAGTTAGATTAACAGTTAGAGTTAGGGGTAGTGTAGGGTTACGATTACGATTACGGTTGGAGTTAGATAAAGGGGTAGAGAAAGGTTAGATTTAGGGTTATGGTTAGGGTTAGGTTTATATTTTGAGTTAGGGTTATAGATAGAATTACATCAAGTTAAGGTTAGGGTACAGGTTTGAGTTAGGGTTAGGGTTTCAGTCAACATAAAGTTAGGGTTAGGGTTAGGGTTAGAGTCTAATAATGGTAGAGTTAGATATAGAGTTAGAGTTAGATTAAGGGATAGGGGTAGGGTTAAGCTTAGGGTTAGTGTTAGGATTAAAGTTAGGGTTAGGTTAGGGTTAGAGTTAGGATTAGCGTTAGGGTTAGAGATAGGGGTAAAGAAAGGGTTAGGGTCACGATTAGGGTTAGGATTATGGTTAGGGTTAGGGTTAGGGTTAGGGATAAAGTCAAGGTTAAGATTAGGATTGTAGTTAGGGTTATAGATAGGGCTAGAGAAAGGGTTAGGGTAAGGGTTAGGGTTAGGACTAGGGTTGGGTTTATTGTTAGAATATGAGTTAGGGTTAGAGTCTAAGTTACAATTAGGGTTATACTTTGAGTTAGGGTTAGACAAAGCATTAGGATTATGGTTAGGATTAGGGTTAGGTTTAGGGTTTTAGATTGAGTTAGGGTTAGGGTTACATTTTGAGTGAGGGTTAAGGTTAGAGTTAGGGTTACAATTACAGTTATGATTAGGGTTAAAGTCTAATTATGGTAGAGTTAGATTTAGGGTTATAGTTAGGTATGGGGTTAGGGTTATGCCTACATTTAGGGTTAGAGAAAGGGTTACATTTAGGAGTTTACTTAGGGTCATAGTTATAGTTAGGAGGGGAGTAAGGGTTGGAATTTTAGAATATATTTATTATTATATAAGGTGGCCTATATAATAATAAGTATATTATCACAATCATGGATAAGGTTAGGGGGAAAAGTAGGACCATGGTTAGAGTTACAGTTAGTGTTACGTTTAGAGTTAAATTTAGGAGGGCAGCTTGTTCTTAATACACATGCCTCTTAGCACAATAGAGCAATATAAGGATTACAATGTTCCTTAAGTAGTTTTATAATTGTATTAGTTACATTTATAAATAGACCATTGGTTAATGTTAATTATGCAAAGCATGAATAGTGTACAATGAAGGGCTACTAAATATTATTGAGGTAATGATTACACTTAAATGAATACAAAATAAATATTATGTTTTAGATTACAGGTTAATAGTAAGAAATAGCACATCAATTTTATACATAATTTAATGATCAACATATTAGTGATATATGTCATGTAAAAGCTTTAATATTACAAACAAAAAGGTCAAGGAGAAAGGTTTCAAATATTTGCAAGTATAGTTGAGAGGAATTTGAGCTAAAAAGTTAAATCATTTATTTATTATTTTGATACACAGATGAAACAAGAACTATATCTCCTAGTACAATTATTTAGATGAATTAATAAGTGAAAAATTGAAAGATGTGAAATCATCATATGGACCACATGTACAATTCTCCATAATGATGTAAGTACATCACATATTCTTTAGAGATTAAAATCGTATTATGACCTTTGTTCATAATATGATCATCATAGACTTCTTTCATCATGGGTGGAAACACATCTACTTTTGCAGATGTGTTGCATACATATTTGGCAACATCTTCCATCTCAATTATCTCTATCTCTTGTACATGATCAATTGATAAAGCTTCATTCTTTTTATTTTTTTATTTTTTAAATATGATTTATTTATTTATAATTTTTTTTTAAAATGAAATTGTGTTGTATTGTTTTATTATATATATTTTTATTTTTATTTTTTAGGTGCCTATTTTTTCGAGCCCTATGATTTCGGGCTTCATTTGGCTTCCTCTTATTTCTGCTGGCTATTATTTCAGGAATGATTTTTATTGCATTTTATTACAGCCAGCTATTATTTTAGGAATGTTTTTTTATTAATGTTGATAGGCATTCTACAATGGCAAAATGGGTGGAATGGGATGGTGTGAGCGTGTTAATGTTAACTTTTATTCTTCTAGGTTAAATTTGACAACCATTTACATGTCAAAAGTTTAAATCTTATTATAAATAAAATATACTTTTAAAAATAATAAAATAAATACCACATAAAATATTTGTTCAAATTATAATATTTGGAGATTTAAATCATTGATTTTTTTAGAAACTAAAATAAAAAGCTTAAGTTAGTAAAAAACTAAATAAATGAAGATAAATGAAATGTATATAATTTTAGATGTAATAAATTAAGCTATAATTATTTTGTAGTGGATATCTATTGACATTTCTTTAGATAGATTTATTTAAGATATTTATACTAGCTTAATATAAAAGTTTGTAACTGCTCCATTTTCTTTTTTATCGACAATGAATCTTGGCATATTCCCTGGGCATTTGTACTGTCATTGTATAGAACACCTATTGGCATAACTACAATAATAACTTATTTATAGCATAACAAATAAAACTATATGTAATTTTTTTTTAAATACAAATCTAACAACACACATTGACAATTACTAAGCATACTTTAAAAGAATTAGATTCCTTCCCTCTTTCCCTTTTTACATTCTTATTTATTGTTTGAATTCAAGAGTTAACACGAGCTCCCCAAAATCATGATATCTTATAAAACGGAGTCTCTTATTTATTCTCTTTATTTCTCCATAAAGCAAGGCAATCTTGGTTGAATTAATGCGACGAGGGACAAATAATTAAAAATGCAAAATCAAAATTGCTTGTAATCAAACAAACTTTTCTAATAGAATCTTTCATTAGAAGGGAAATGGAAGATAGAGCAATTATTATTATTAATTATTATTAATTTAATAATAATAATTAATATTATTTATTTATTTATTTTGGGCAAAAGTGGGCTAGCCATTGAATATATTTATTAAATAAAACTGATTCAAAAGCTCAACCAGGAAAGAATCAACAATTAATATTAATTTTTATTATAACCACATTTAATAATTAATATATTTAAAAACATATAAAATAATAATTTTTAAAAAACTAATTAAAACTACTTACCTAACTCATCATGCGAGTTGCTACATGTAGTCATGGGCTACCTTTGGCAGCCACGGACTATTGTAGTAGCTACAAGTCGTCGATTAAGAAGGAGGGGAGGTGGGGGATGGTGGCCCACCTCCTATTTTTGTATTAATTTTTTTAAATATAAAAATAAACAATATCAAAGCCCCCTCACCCCCACAAAGGACAAAAACTTGTCTTTTTATATATTATAACTATCATAGTAATTTTTAATTACTGTGGTTATTTTTATTATTATTATTATTATTATATTGATAAATCTTTCAATATATGCCTGATATAGAAACCCAGATTAAACAGTTGAAAATAATAAACAAATCTAGTTTTCTAAAGCCCCATCCTGATTCAACATTTTCTGTACAATCCAATTTTCAATAAGAATTTTCATTTGATTTTTTTTCTCATAGAGAATCCAATAACAAAAATCAACTTTTCTCAAAACAAGGGTTTGCAAGCTGAATTAAATTATGAATATAGATCCATACAAACACGGAGAAGACAAAGAGATTTCAAAATGAAAATTATTGTGCAAAACTCAACAAATCCTACCTCAATCTAATGCTAACCAGTTAGATGCTTAGAGCTTGCAAGAAAATTCTCATCTTCTCAAAATCCTCTTTCTCAAAAATTTGTTCCTCCAAACCTGAGTGTGGAGAAATGAGCTCTAATTTCTTAAAAAAGAACTTTCTCCTTTAGGATTTCAGTTTTGTAATCACGTGAACCCTTTTCTTTATTATTTTATTTAATTTAAATTTTATGTGCAAATTTTTTGCATTTTTAATTAGAATAAACTTTATTCAATTTATTCTCTCTCTCTCTCTCTCTCTCTCTCTCTCTCTCTCTCTCTTCTTAAATCATAAGACATTTTTTATAATATATTCATTAATTTAACTAATAATAATATTTAAAGTTTATTATTTAAAATGAAACTTCTAAATAAATTATTATTAAATTAAATAAATATAATTATGCCAAAATTAGAACTTTAATTAAATCTTTTTAATTTAATTCTTTTATTTAATTAATTAAATATAATAAAACTTTGATTTTTCTTTATTATTTTTTTGTTAAATTAAATCATTTGATAATCATTTTATTTGATTTAATTATAACTAAAAATTGCAATAGACCCACAAAACTAAATAAGAAACCTATCATAAAGACAAAGTACTAAATCAAACTCTAGGGTCAAAATTTTGAATTCACGTCACTTGATGAATTCAGAAGGGTAAATAACTCAAATACTTGTCCTACTTTCTAGGACAATTAACTTAGGGTTAGGATTTGGACTCAAGAATTGTCTCTAGCATGCTCATCCTAGCAATTCAAGGAAGTCAATGCTCAATACCTACAATCTGCATAAAAGTCGAGCATGTACATAGACATATAAATCTAAACTAAATAGGCAATGGCAAGTAGTGTTGCATCATGTAGATCCTGACTAGTAGGTGACTATGACACCTTCCCTCAACCACATCAGAATATCAAACATAAAGTAAAACATACAAGTACACCATAAACATGCAAGTATGGGGTAAGTAACTATAGAAAATTGCATATAAATCATCCATCTAACTTTCATCATGAAATAACTAAAATCACTATATGAATATACATGTATCATCATCGAAAGAGTAATCATTGTTAGAAATGGAAAAAGAAATATGAAAATAAACAAAAATCAGGAAAGAATCTAAGTGAGTTAATGCATGAAAAGATATTACCATAAAATAGGAGAGAGAAAGCTTCAAGATCCAACACCATGAGACAAGATATTTAGAAAGGGGAAAGCAAAGAAAACCCCTTGTGACATTATGAATGAGGCATGAAAAGCCTAGGAAGAGAGAGAGAGAGAGAGAGAGAGAGAGAGAGAGAGAGAGAGAGAGAGAGAATCACTCATACAATAATTGAGAAGAGGAAGAAACCTCATTAAGAAATGAGAGAAGAGGGTCATCTCTTAAATAGAGATGAGAGAGAGGAGTTAGAATGTAACTCCCATGTCTATGAATGCCACCATTCATAAGTGTGTGAGGCCAAGTGTGAGATTCCTCTTAAGGAGGAATAATCTAAAATAAATATTTGTCCTCACATATTCCACTAGATGAAAAAATAAGATGTAGTAGAAACAAGACAAAAAAGAAATATATTAGGATACCTTGGCTTATATCATAATATATTACAACAATAAAGAAAGAAGGTCTAACCTTGGTTTATAAATATACCAAGGAAAGATTACAACTTCTAACAATCATGAACACCTGAAATAACTAAGTATCAAGCAGATCATCAAATATATAAACTGAGTATGAAATAGCATCCAATCAAGTCCAATAGTGGAGTGCCACTAATCGTAAAACATAAACATAAAAGTGGCCTAAAATAATTTGGCAATATATCATACAAAGTGAACTAGGGGTAGGCATTACATACATAAACACACAACTACTAGTATTTTGATTTCAAAATTATAATCAGAAACCAGCTCCAACCATCTAATTTTTTGTGTGTTCAAATTAGGTTGAGTAAAGATATAATTCAGACCTTGGTAATAAGATCTTATTCTAGTATTTTCCCCATTAGGTAATGTCTTAATTTCTATAATGTGTGCACTATGGAAGCCATTTCAAAATCATGGGGTGCATAATTTTTCTCATAATTCTTAAGTTTTCACAACTCATATGCAATAACATGCCCATCTTGATTAGGTATGACATAAAGCCCTTCCTCAAACATTTCTGTAAGCACAAGGAATTGTCCTTCTAGATCAGATACTTTCAAAATTAGTGCACTAGTTAGCTTATCCTTGTGTAAATCAAAGGCTTGCTAACACACACTTTTCCATTCAAATTTCTTACCCTTGCACTAAAAGGAAGTAAAAGGGAAGGAGATTCGTGAGAAATGAAGAAAATTTTTCTATAGTAGCCAGTGAGGCCCATAAAACTCCTAACCTATTGGACATTCTTAGGTGCTAGCCATTTTGCTATAGCCTTAATCTTTCTGGGATCCATAGGTATTCCATCTTTTAAAATTATGTGGACAAAATATTGGATCTCCTAGTAGAATGCAAATTTTGAAAACTTTCCAAATAATGTGTTCTCGCAAATGCTGAAGAATGAAGTGAAGGTGTTGTAGGTGTTCTTCCTCATCCTTCAAATAGATAATTATGTTGTCAAGAAATACTAGGACACATTTATCAAAGCAATCATGAAAGATATTGTTTATTAAGTTCATAAACCCAATAGGTGCATTAGTCTACCCAAAGGGAAGGACTATGAACTTGTAATGGTTGTAGCAATTTTTGAAGGTTTTTTTATGGATGTCTTCATCCTTTAATCTTAACTAATGATATCCTAATCACAAGTTTTTTTTGAGAATATTGTGGCCCCATACATTTGATCGAAGAGATTGTCAATGTGTGGCAAGAGGTAGTTGTTCCTTATTGTAATCTTATTGAGCATTTTGTAGTCGATGCAAAGCCTTAATGTTTCATCCTTTTTCTTAACAAAAATCATTGGTGTTTCCTAGGGAAAAATACCAAGCTTGATCAAACCTTTATCTAGTAAGTCTTGAAGTTAATCCTTAAGTTCTACAAGCTTTATATATGGTACCTTCCATATAGGTTCGGCTCTAGGAATTAGATTAATAAAGAAGTGAATACCTGCTTTGAGGGCATCCTTGGTAAATCCCTAGAAAAAAATCCTTGAAATCCTTAAAATAAGGATGTAAATAGAGAATTGGCCTCCAAAATGCTCACCTCCATATGTAAAGAACTCACTAGTTGGCCCCTTTTTCTCTCTTGCCATGACTATCAGTCCAATATTTTTATGATTTCCCACTTGTACTTTTTTATTACCATAGTTTTCATTACTATGGTACCTACCTTGGCCTTTCCTTATTGTTAGGAATTTTACCGCTACCTTCTCAAGTAAAACATTAGAAAAATACAAAATAAGTTGGTGGGGAGGAAAAGTAATATTTTTAGCAGTGCTAGGAAGCTCGAGTTTCTTGCAACCTCCCTCCAAGGTACACATGTTTACTTTCTATACCTATTAAAAAAAATAGTAACATGGTTGATAAAATAAGATACTATGATCTCTTGTGAGTTGGGACACAACGTGTAAGTAAAAACATCTAAGATGATTGAGAAATAGGGAATTGATTACCCTCTACAAAGGCCAAATTGCTAAAATGGGATAGAAGCTTAATTTTGAGAGGTCTAATCAGGGAAAATTTATGAAGATTAACTATTTTAATTTTTAATTTAGTTGCATAACTTTTTTTTACCCTTAGTTATCCTACTCACTCAAAAATTTAGAGTAACATTCTAAAATTCAAGAACATCATTCAAGATGAGTTAAAATGGCCCTTAGAAAATGGAAGAACTATTAGATTTTGGGATGATGTTTGGGTAGGAGATAATACTTGGGAAACCAATCTAAGTTTTATAGATATAATGGAAATATCTAAAATACTTTTCAACCCTCAAGTGGTTGACTACATTTCCTCATTGAGTAATTGGAAAGGTTTTACTCAATGATGCCAAGAATAGCCTAATCTAGGTTTGAAAGTCTTGGAGATATAGAGTATAGTTAATAGGGCTAGAATTATTCTTTTCAAAAGGAGAGATAGACTCATATGGAAAAAAACCAAAGAGGATATTTCTTTGTGAAATTTTCTTATAATTTGTTGATAAAGGATGACTCCTCTTTATGTTGTTGGAAAAAAGATTTGGGACCCCACGTCCTAAAAGAAACTGTGCTTAGTGGATAAATATGCATAACATAATCCTAACCGATGAAAACTTTATTAACAAGGGATTTCAACTACCAAATAGGCATGTTACTTATAAGGAGGAAGAGCAAATTCCTCGCACTATGCCTCATTATCAATTTTCCAAGGAGTTTTGGAAAAGGGTGATGATCAAAATAGATGTTTCTTAGGTGAACAACATTGGTATACAACAACTTGTTTGTGAATTAAAAGGACCTTCTAGTAAATATGTGGTTATACAAATATGCAGTTAAGTAACCTGCATGTTTGATGGAGTTTATGAAAGTAAACAAATAAGAAATATTTAGGGAGATTGAAAATTCAACAAAAAATTATCTTAAGAAACCAATCCAAAATTTTATTAGAGAAATTTCACATAAAAATGCCCTAAATACCTTTTGACTCCCTTTGGAAAAATAATAAAAAATAGGGCTTACTTGATATTTCTACTAAGTTTGATAATTCCAAAAGAATAGAAAGAAAGAATGCTAAGTGGACACTACCCAATATTGGATGGTATAAGGTCATTTTGTATAGAGATTCTAGAGATGAAAAGGATGGTGAGGGGGTGACATTAGATTTTATAGTGGATAAATGACAACAACCCATATTAGAAACCTCAATGACTCTACCAACAACTAGGCATAATGCATATAATTATATTGGAATAAAAATCTATGGATATCAATGACCTTAATATATGAGACTCTAAAATCATTGTTGATGGTGTTAAAGGGCTAGTTAAAATCAATTGGTTCATTAAGGATGTCACAAAGGATATTAAAAATATTTTTATTGGTTTGGAATGATTTATTATTTATCATATCTTTAGGGAAAGAAATAGTGTGTTGGATGTTATGGAAACTATTCATTTAGAAGAGCTGAGATGTTGGAGGAACATGGAATGCCTTTCTAAGAAAGTGAAAAATCTATGTGTAGGAGACAATATAGGATAAGATAAGATAAGATAAATTTATTAATATCCAATAAGAGACCAACAAGGGTCTATGAGATTGAAAAATGTACAAGATAAAAGACCACTAGCTACAAGAGCACCAAACAATACCAAGGAAAGAAGAAAACAAAAAAAACAAGAGAAACAAAAAGAAGCAAGGAGGACAAGAACAAGGCAAGGGCTATGTCCTAATTCTATAAAAAGAATGCAATCACCGAAGAGTACAAACTAGGGCGAGCAAGTGCCCTAAAGTGCCACTGAGAAAAGTTGGGAGGGTGTCACTGATGAGTATAACAACAACAAGGTCTCACAGATCTAGAGTGACTGGCAATGGCAGAACTAGAAGACCACGTTGTCCCATGAGTAGGAAACAAGGAGAGAAGAAAGCAATGATAAGTTGAACTGGGGTCACTCTCTTAGGGAATAAGAGTTGTAAGTTGTGGTTGTGAAGTAGCATGGTGTCTTTGAGGTATAGTGCAAGGCATATCTAGTTTATGTAGTTGAAAAAGGTCATGAGGGAGATGCACTCCCTAATAAAGCAATAAAATCTCCCACAAATCTTGTAGTAGGAGGGACAATGAAAAATGAAATGGATCTCCATTTCAGCTGTGCCCAAGGTACATAAGTGATAAGTCTAGTCCTCTCTGTCCATGTGGTGATTTGTTTAAATCTAAAGCTGGTGGGAGCCAACCCTGAAGGAGCCCAAAGATATTCATAAGCCATGACACCAATGCCAAGAGATAAATTTAGAAAGTATTATCCATAAAACCTAAAACTTTTGGCTTTTGGTTATTATTTTTAAGAATGACCTTCTTACTTAACAAGGAATCATTGGTTATTTTTTGTTCCAACTAGGGACTAGGTTTAAAAGTGGCAAAATAAATTGATTTTATGATGTACCATAAAGATGCCATGTCATATAGTTATGTGGACAATTACCCAAGTAGATATATGAGGTAACATATGGTGGTTGATTTGTGCTACATGATAAAGGTGAAGTAGACTCACAAGAAGGAACAACAACATTCTTGCGAGATTATAAGGAGTGTAAGATTTTTTATAAGAAATAAATTTCCATAACATTTTGTAATATGAAATTTATTTATGATCCTTCTGGTAATACGTTGTATGCACTAGTGGATAGTTATGTGAAGTAAAGGAGTAATTATAGATACATAGTTGAATAATTACACCCAATTCATCAACTTTTTTATGATGTTTTTTTCCCTTTCCTCTATTAGTGGTAATTTTAAACTTTTTGCAAGCCATATTTTTCTTGCTACTAAATGTGAAGCCATGAGGGAAAAAATTGAGGATTGAACTTTGCAAACATGATGAATTAAAAATTATCCCACAATATGGAATATTTGCGAAGAATTGGAATGGATATGATGAGAGTTTATTCATATAGTTTACATCTTTGTGGATGGGTATTGTATGCTAACAAGTGAGCACACTTGTATAAACCATTATTCTCAAATATTCCCATGGATTAGGAAGTTTGAGACGTGACTTATAGAACTCTATCCATGATGTGCAAGGAATCAAATGATGTGATAGTGGCTCTCAAATGAACATAAAGGCAAAGACCCTTGCAAGGTGCACCATAGAAGGAGAAATTCAAAGAGTACAAGAAATGAGGATGGAAGTATCTAAGAATCAAGATAAGTATGAAATGCAAAGCTAAACTAGCATGAGATACAAGATTAAGCTACTGTGAGAATGCAAGAACATGAAAGAAAATTAAGATAACAAGATGAAAGATTACTTTCCTTTAGTTAAGCTAGATGTGCTAATCTAATTGCAATGAAGGGAAATGCTAATTTAGAATGCAAGTATGCAAGAGTGAAAGTGAGTACTCAATAAATATAGAATCAAAATGACAACATAACATTAGCATAAACTCTAAAGATGAAAAGAGTGAGGAGAGAGCCTCCTTTTAAAGAGATTTGGATGGTCGAGATTAAGAGGGTGGAGATTTTCTCTTTAGTTGATCCATGTGCTCAAGATTCTCAAGCTGCAAAAGTGGTGGATGAGATTAAGAGGCAAAAGATGAGTGGTGGAGATAAAGAGACAGTAGCCTTTTTTAAAAGTCAAGAGTTTCCAGTCACCTTGAAAAGTTTGCATTTAAGTTGTAGACAATTTGTTTTTTATTTTTTACATTTATTTAGAAATTCCTTTTTTCTATGCACATTGGATAAAGGATTTTTATTTTAATTAGAAGGGGGCATGTTCTTCTAATTAAATAAAACATAGGATAAGGTGGTCTAACCATATGATAAAATCAAATAGATACTTATGAGATGATTTGGCCAAAGAGTAATGATAAAAAAAATTATGCAAAATTGATTAAGTACATAGTATGGTCTACTGTATGGATTTAAATACTTAGAAATGGGGCTTATAGTTTGCTAGATCATAATTGGGTGATTATATTTTTCCCTTTTTGATTCTGTTGAGCAATCTGAGTAAGCACATTGAGTCAAAGAGTGATGATGTCAAAGAGATCTGACTCTGAACTAGCAATGAATGAAGTGCAGTGAGATAATAACCATGAACTAGCTATGAAAAAAGGATAGTAAGGTAGCAAGATAATTCCAATGCATAGTTTGAAGCAAAAAAAATGAACACTCAAACAAAGATTAATAGATAAGACAACACCAAGATTCATATGATGCAATGAGAAATATTGATATGCCCAAATAGAGAATAGATTAGATCAATCATCTACCCCAAGTGAAGTAGAAATGTTTGAAGAATCTCAATTTGATGAGAAGCGATGAAGCTAAGATGCCTATAGAAATTGATAACACAACATAATCAATTTGCCACATTAAAGGTTCAAAGATAGATTATTCCCCACTCCCTCAAGATCAAAATCAAAATGATATAGAGGAGATGGAAAAATAAGATTGATTTGATTAGATTGAGCTAAGGTAAGGTTCATTATGATAGATAAGTGATTCAAAAAGAATTAGACCAAACTTTACCACCAAGCATTGAGAATGTGCCCCAATTTGACTAAGTTTGACTAAAAAGGATAAAGCAATAAAATCAGGTCAAATCAAGAATACTACAATGGATATGATGAAGAAGAGGTTACAATGATGAAATGAGGTTTTCCTTGAAAGATGCAAAAGATTTTCCTCAAAAGGGTTAGTCAACTATGCAAAGAATAAAGTAATTTTAAATCACAACTTTGATAGTTAAGATGAATTTGGATTTTGATTTCAATCCTAAAAATTGATCAAAGATGTAAAAATAAAGTTAAGGTGCAATTTTTATAGAAATCCAAGACAGTAAAAAAATTAGATCAATATCTATATTAGGGGTCTAAAAAATGTCATTTTCAAATCATTTGTTAGTTCATCCTTTAGTGAGCACAAAACATATTTAAGAGTGAAAATGTAGGTTCCCACCCATGAGCATCAATTTGAGCTGAGTAGGAGGCACAACAAGCCTTGGTTGTATCATGCAGTAGTAAATGATTGAAAACCAAACTTGTTTTTGCTTTTGTTTGTGAATTTTGGGCATGTTTAGCTTAGGAATTTTTAATTTTGTACAATAGTTTAGAATATTGTATAGCCTTAGGATTTTTATCATATGATGTTTTGTACTGCATTCTTTTATCTTTCCCCTCCTTTCCAGAGTATTGCATGATTGTGCCCCACTTATCATATGATGTGATATGATGTATTGCAAGAACAAGTTTTATTGTACAACCAAGGGTGAAGTATTGTTCAATACTTGTTCAACATTTTTTACTTGTCTGATTACTTTTCAAACTAACTAGTTTTATGCTTTTAACTAATTATGATGATTCTTTGAGATTATTTTTGATATATCATTGATGTATTCTAACATGTTTTTCTTGTTTTACAATACATTCCCTAATTTGAATATCAAATGCCCCTATCCTATGGGCTTGCACTCAGGGATTTATCTAACTACTGGGCATATGATAGTATTAGATGTTATGGATTGGGTTCATTACTACATTTACCCCATATCCAAGAAAATCATGATCTGTTGATTGTGCTTACTATGAGATTTTATTCTAATCATAATACATTCTACTTGCTTTATAGAGAGATGACAATTGCATTAGAGAATGTGTACCTCATAATTTGTATCCCATGCCAAAGGGATCCAATATTATTGATATTGCATCTTTCTTTTATTGTACTTATATATTCTTATGTTGATTGATACTAATTGTGATTCATATATTGTTGCATGTATAATTTGACCAGACTCTAGGAGATGGCATAATTGTGATGTTGAGAGTATTTGATGATGAGAGCATCCTAAATAGATTCATACTATGGGAGTACATGATAACCTTGTATGGTGATGACTATCTTGTTACATTCATACAATGTTCTTTGATTGGTAGTGTGTTTGGTTCTGATAGGAGCCAGAAGAGCTTCTAGTGTGGTTGGGTTTACTAGTCATGGATCTAATCTCACATCCTTGTTGTATGGCATGGGGACCCTCCTTTCTCTATGACTATGAGACGTACTAAGAGCTACATGAAATTATATACATAGAGGGAAAGAGATGGTCGATCAATTTTTTATCACGTAGGTCTAGGCATGGGAGCATATAGTAGTAACCCACCCCACAGTGCATCCTACATAGAAGTAATGACCATACATCTATAAATATATAAGATACTTGCAGCAAGCCTAGTTAGGCAAGACAACATACTAGATATAGAGATTAGATGATATTAATGCAATGGTTTAGAGACCATATGTTCATTGTGAGTAGTAGGAGGGAGAAGACAAGGAGCTCTCATATATGTTTTACAGTAGACCTTTGATTGGGAGACACTCTGGCTTGATCAATAGATTTTTCATTAGTCAGGTATGGAGATACTTTGACAGGTAGTAGGGTATCTAGATAAAGCTTACTAATTATGCAAAATACCCTAGAGATGATGCCTTAGGATGTAGGAAAATGCTAATAGTCAACCTCTATTTGCAAGAGGTACATGATCTACAACCCACTATATGGGATTTTCTACCTTGAGTGATAAATCTGGGGACTACCCTAAGTACTAGTAATGTATTTAGGTGCATCTATTTCCAAGATTCATTGATCTTACTGAGAGGGTGTTAGGGCTAGAGGACATAGATGACAAAGAAAATAGTGGAGATGAGGGACATGGAGGTCAAGGAGGGAGAGACAACAATAGCAGTGGGAGCAGGAGAAGAGCTCTATCTAGTAGAAGGTTGAGTCCTCATACTAGGAGGAGGAGAGAGCATGACACTTTGGAATAAGTGGGAATGACCTCAGTCATAGAGGAGGATGAGCCATATATAGGGGTTACAGTTGGTGTGAAGGTTACAAGTGGACAGGGGATCTGGATAGAAGGAATCCATGCAATAGAAGTAGAGATGATAGGGCTATAGGGAAGATTCAAGTATTAGAGGTTAATGAGAAATTACAAGGTCAAACCCTAATATAAGAGTGATATTGAGCTTGCTAGGATGGAGAGAAACATGGAGCTATGATAGCTTAGTACTACATTACATATATAGGCATTGTGCCAGAGGATAGGAGAGTTTTGGACTATTCTCACTAGGCTAGGAGATCAGAGGGCATAGTCTAGCCACCAGGTTGGACAAAGGTTTCTTCCCTCCTCCTCCTACACAAGAGGGTGGGAGTCATTCATGAGGTCTTAGTACATAGATTATACTTAGGACCATTTTGATTCTTTTGAAATTTTGACATTACTCTAAATTTTGGTCTCATTTTGCTTGTACTTGATCCATCTTGATATATATGAGATACTAGATTTGGCTTATAGGTGTTGTTATGCTTATCTCTTTTTCTTATGCTTATATCATGGACGTCTTTAATTTTTAGCACTTTTCATTTATGCTCATATGATGTCGATATACATATGCTCTTTTTATCTTTCCAGTACCATGATGTATTTATAATGCTCTCATAGATAGATTTTCTTATGTATGATATAAACTTCATGATTTGAAAACTTCTTATTTTGGATAAGATTGAATATAATGGTATGATTAAACCCTTTTATTGCAAGATAGAAGAGAAATGATGACTAGAAAAAACCTAAGAGATGATGCAAATACAATTGAGAAGAGAGTAAATGATGAGAGGATGAACATAGTTAACTTACAAAGACTCTTTCCTTACCCAAATGAAAAATGCAAAACCTAATATGCAAAATAGCATGAAATACAAAGTTTGATTTTTCAAAGCTCAATTTAGGTCCTTGTTATTATCATTGGGCCTTATTAAGGGACATCACAAGATCATTATACAACCATCACAAATGCAAGCACGACTATGAAGATATGAATATGATCTATATTGAATAGGTTGTAGGAACCTAACATAAGCATCAAAGACATAGAGGTCAAGATGACTCATTGTATGATTTCAAGTTAATGCAGCAAGATTATGCTCACATCAAGACATACATGTCAAGATGGCCATAAGAATGGTCTTGCAAAACAAACATGATGTAATAGTTAATGATGTACTTTCTATTAGGATTAGAGAAAGGGAAATAATAATTATGTGCAAATATAACCAATATCACAAAGGAATAAAACATGCATAAGATAATAGAAGACATAAATATTTAACATGGTTCACCCAATCCTTGGGTAATGTTCGCCAAAAAGAAAGCACAATATTATTACCTAGTGATTTTAACTTAATTATAATCTATAATCCCTTGTAATACCAATGCAAGAAGCTACTAAATTATCATACATCATAAAAATCCCTAACCCTAAGTTTTTTTTTACAAAATTAGGGCTAAAATATGTCTTCTAATAGAAAGAATAACTCTTGATACCTTTTATAATGATAAAGTCATTTTTGGTCTCAAGGGCTTTGCCCTCGACCTTGCCCTATATTGTGATAGGGAGTGTGCTTGCAGTGTGACCCTAGGACCCTACCTTTGGCACTACCCATAGACCCTACAAGGGTCATTGACCCTTGATCTCTAGCACAGTGGTGTTACCCCCCAACCCTCATAGGAAAAACTAGGGGGGAATTGTGATGAATGAAGTGGGGAAAAAGTAGCATCAAAGACTGATTAGGATCCACATAACAATAGTTTCAACTTACCTAATAGTTCAAATGAATCAAGTTGAGGTATATGTGATGTTCCAAACAAAAGGAGGCACTTATCATAGACACCCAACATACTAGAACATATAGGATCATCAAAATACACCCACAAGAAGAAGATAAAGAAAAATATGCTCAGTGCCCCCTATCCTCTAGTTGAGTGACATAGAAGGGAACATAAATGAAAATCATTAATAATAGTCAACACACAAATAAAATCATCAAACATGTCTCAGTCATTTTAGTTTAAGCACAAAGTGAAAAAAAAATCACCTCCTCTCTAGGACCTATGCCTTCAAGTGAGACATATTGAGAATTCCTAGACTATTAACAAAGTGCCAGTTCAAGGTATTGTATCTGAGAAGTGTTGAGAAATATAGTTGGGGTGGTGTTAAGAAACATTTTTTATTCCTAAAGAGCAAAGATAATATGGGTCATGCCTCCTAGACCTAGAAAAAGATCAACTCCAGACCAAGGAGATAGATGCATGATGGAAGTCAATAGATTATGGCCAATGACATGAGTTGGTAGATAAAAGTGTAACAGTTTCAACTATCACCTATTTCCAAGTTTTCACCACTTGTCATGATTTTTTTTGTATTTTTTTTAAATTTTTATTTTTTGGTGATACAACAAAGTGACTATACCTACTTTTTCACTAAGGTGGGCATTTTTCAGGACATTTTATGATTTTTCAGGATAATTTTTTTTTTTTTTTTTGGATTTTTCAAGATCATAAGCTATGTATAGAAGCTCTAAATGGAAAGAGCATTAATTATATAACTTCTTGAGATGGAGAATATTGATAGGCTTGGGAAGCTAGCCTCCCTCTGGTGTTGAGAGTCAATATGCAATAGATCTAAAAGTACCAATAATAATATAAGGACTTAGCCAATTAGGTTTAAACTTTCCATTTTGTTGTCAATTTTGTTGATTCTTAGGGCTCTCTCTCAAATCGAAGTCATTAACCTCAAAATATTTATGGTGTGCCTTCTTGTTATAGCTCTTAGACATCTATTTCTAGTGGACTCTTGTGTGAGCAAAGATAGTCTATCTACATTCATCCAATAGTTCTATTTCTTGCGTGCAGAATATGTGATAATCCTCATCTATGATAAATCATCTTAGAGAGACTCAAAGTGATGGTATCTCAATTTCAATAGGTAAAACAAAATTAACCCCATAGAAAATGAGGAAAGGAATAGCTCTAGTAGATGTGTGTGGATGCTAGTTCTTTAAGCCCATAAAATAGGATTATTCTGGAGATGTCAATCCCTATCATAGTTTCCAACTATTCTATGCAAGATCTTGAGAAGAGTTTTGTTTGAAGATTGAACTTGTCCATTTTGTTGAGGGTAGTAAATATATGACTAGCATTGTTTGATCTTGAACTTCTTACACAATTTTTTTAGATCTTTGTTCTTGAATTGGCCCCCATTGTTAGTAACTATGGAGGATGACACACCATACTGATAGATGATATGATTTAGGATGAGCAATGACACATATTTTCCTATAGTAGTTGAAAGTAGTACAGTCTGAACTCATTTAGTAAATTATTATGTAGAAATTATAATGAACTTATGTCCTCCTAATGAGTTGGGATGTATCTGGCCTACTAGATCAAAGGCTCATTGTCGAAAAGGCTAATGTGAAACATAGGGAATAAGATACCTTCCTAGGACATGGATCAAGTTACCATGCATCTGATACTTCTTACAATATTTGGTGTATCTCATGACATCTATCTACATAGTGCGCTAGTAGTAACTATCCCTTAGTAGCTTCCAAGCTATTGCAAGACCATTAGAGTGAGACCTATGTGTGCCCTCATGGACTTTAGTTAATGCAAGCTCAGATTCTTCTCTCTCTAAGCACCTTAAAAGTGTTCCATCTAGCCCCCTCCTAAACAAGTCATCAGAGATGAGGGTATAATGAGAGGCATTCCATAGAAGTTGTCATTTCTCATTATGAGTAAGCCCATCAGGAATGATTTGGTCATGAAGATAGGAATATATGTTATTAGCATAGTGGGAGGAACCATGACCAATGATAGTGCAAATAATGTGATTTTCAGGGGAGTCATATGTGGGATATCTTATCTCTTCCACCAAAAGTCCATACCTTGATTCATGTTTATGTAAGTGAAGGATATAATCCAACATAGCCATAATATTAGTTGCTTTGTTCTTAGTCCTAAGATTTTGTTCAAATGTGACAAAGTTGAAATCATTTTTGAGATCATCAATCATCATTTTATAAGGTATCAACTTTTTATATTTAGTTTGATAGTCATTATTTGCCTGATTAATAATAAGTTGAGAATCTAAACAAATATGCAAATTATTAATCCTCCACTCAAAGGTTAGCTTAATTCCATTTGCCAATGCCTCATACTTACCTATATTAGTTGGGTAAGAAAATATAAACATGTATAATTTTGGTATAGTGTATCATTGAGGTGTGATAAATAAAACTCCAACACCAACACCATTTTGTGTATATGATTCATCAAAGAACATTTACCAAGTGCTCTTAGTCATGTACATGATAGAAGAATCAAGACAATCTATCTGCATTGGTGCATTATCTTGTAGAGAGAAGTCTACTAGCTAATTAATAATGGCTTGTCCTTTCATTTCCTTATGATCAACATTTTTAGTGTCAAATTTAGAAAGAATCATCATCCATTTTGATAATCAACCAATAAGGGTGGATTTTCTTAGTACAAATCTTAGCGTACAAATCTTAGCAACAAGTTGTAGTGTGAACTAGCATATAGCAGATACATTTTTCTCAATTTTTGTTTAAAAATTTTTACGCTAGGAGCTATAGATAGATGATGCATAGTGAGATTAGTGTCAAGCATTGGCATGTCTAAATATGTCTAGGAAAAGTTAATCTTCTTGTGCATAAAGAATTCTATAAATTGCCTCTTTTCTTCTTCAAATAAGGACTGAGCTAGGTGAATGTTATTCATAGTTTATTCTATCCCAATATTAATTGAATAAATAGGCTCTATCAAGATTGATGATCTTTCTTGAAAATAACTAGGTAGACTACCAAGTATCTAATCCTTGGTCACCTCATAGAGGTTTTCACCCTTGGATACATCTTTTAAGTTTTACTATTTCTAGTTCTGACACCGCCACAAATTGGTTTTCACCATTTGAACACTAGTTTATTTTTTACTTTTTTATTTATATTTTGATTAAGACTTGATGTTTGATTCAGTAGTGTTTGTAGAAGGTTCACTAGTGGAAGAGACTACATACTCAACAATATTTAGATAACATGTGATTTCATAATCATTTTGGAAAGTTAATGTTGAAATCTAATTGAAAAGATCACTATTACAGAGGGAGATTGTTAAGAAGAAGGGATATTGTTGATAAAGAATGTTTTCAATCATTGTTTTGTCACTGATGTCAAACCTACTCTTTGTTGGAATGAAAATTGCTTATAAGATCCGAGTACTATCACTTAGTTGATTACTGAAGAGGATTTAATCAATAAGATGTAACAAAAGCACCTAAGGAAAAGGTTGAGTTATGGTTTTGTAATGAAGTACAAGGATCAGTTATGAAAATTTTAAAATGATGTATTGATAATACATTTGAAGATACAGAGGTTGGCTACACTTAGAAACTCTAGAATAATAAGTTGTAACAAAGATGTATGCAAAGCTTGACTAAATTCATTATTGGGTGCCAAGCAAGTTAGTTCATGCTGAGCAGATTATCAATAAGTGTTGAGCAAATGCAAAATCTAGTGTGTACCGAGTAAAACAAAAGGTGTCGAGCAAGTTCAGATGCTGAGCTAGACAAAATGTAATACGTGTTGAGCATCAGTAGAACTTAGTTGATGCTGAGTGAATTCATAGTAGGTGTCAAGTAACATAGTATGTGTTGAATATCAAAAAGTCAATAGTGTCGAGCTACTACATTATTTGAAAAGTCAAAGATTTGCTAGATCTGAGATGATAAGTTTCTTACATTAAATTTTGTGAACCAAATGGAAGATAAGGATGTTGAACTGGTGGCACAAAATTCTAGGTTAACCATTTTTAGGCAAATATAGGTGGATTCTTCATGATGTTTCTAGAAGAAGCAAGAGTGGTTGGTTGAAGAAAGTATGTGGTGTCAAGGAGAAGACATCGAGAGGGAGGAATACAGTATAGAGACTCTACTTTGATAGGTGACCATAGAGGTGATTGCACTGTCACAACGAGCATGGAGACTCAAGGAGACAAAGTTTGAAAGGAGGATAAGTTATCAGAGCTGTAGAGACTGAAAGCTAGGAAAATTTGTGAACTAAATTGAGATCTAAAATCTACAAGTTATGTTGTGAGCTATATCAAATCAAAAGCCCTTATTGTTACTCTCTAGCAATTGTATCAGTTAGGGTAAAATCCTATGGAATTAGGTTGGTTTAACAGCCATTTTGTAAATCTTTTAATAGGGTGACATTCCAAGTGAATTTTCTAAAGTCCTTTAACCAGGCCCATTTCTAACAAGGTGGTTGAGATGCTTTAATTAGGTCACATTTAACAATGTGTTTTGTAGCCTTTAATAGGGCAAGCCTTTCACAGGACATCACTTAAAAAGAGTGAGAATTGAGTAGCATGTTACTGGTATTTTTTCCCAAATTGGGTTTCCATGTAATTCACTATGTTATGTGTTGATCTTTCATGTCTTGTTCCTACATGTTGATGTTTCAGTAACTTGCTAAGAAGAATGTTTAGCTTGGATGCATGGTTAGTTTAATGGGCTCACTATACTTAGTGAAAAAGTGTTATCAAGACATTTGGACCTTGAATGACTAATTCACCCTCCCTCTCAGTTATTCTAAAGAAAATCTAACAATTGGTATCAGAGTCATCTATTGATTTAGTTTAAAGATACTAGAAGCAAAAAATATCAAGATGTCCAAGAGAGAAGTTTCCAAGCTCAATAGAGATAACTTCACTGAATGGAAAAGTTTAATGAAGTTGCACCTTGGATCAATAGGTGATCATGCACAAACCTTAATTAAAGTGGAACATGTTGATCTAGCTAGTGTCCCTACTATAGAAGATATGAAGAAAAAGAAGGAGCACAATTAGGCAATGTTGGAGATTGCCTTTGTCCTCAACTATGCTAAATTTGATGGCATGAAGGGATATACCTCTGCATTCAAGATGTGGAAAGCCTTGTCAAATATTTATGGAGGAGATTAGAATGTCCAAAGAGAAAAAAGAGAAAGCCTCCGAGAAAAGTTTGATGACATGAGAATGGAGGAAGGTGAGAACATTGCTCAATATGCCTCTAGAATAAAAGTAGTAAGTGCAATAAGAAGTTTGGGTGGTCATTTATATGATAAAATTGTTAATAGAAAATTCTTAAGAACCTTGCTTCCCATATATGCTATTAGAGTGTCAGCCATCCAATAGTTAAGATGCATACTAGGAAATAAACTAACTCTTGAAGGTATAGTGGGAAGACTTACTGCATTTGAATTATCCAACTTTGATAACTACAGACCTAAGAATCTTGAATATACTTTCAAGGTGAAGCTATTGTTGATAGACACTGAGGAGGTGAAACCAAAGAAGAAGAAAAGAAAGACAAAATATGCATCTAGTGAAAATAGCACAGATGAAGAAGATGTGGAACAATTGGAAGCATTACTGGCCAGAAGATTTCACAAAGGGAAAAGTAAATTCAAAGATAAGCTACCTATCATTTGATTTAATTGCAATGAAGTAGGACATATTGTTGCAAGGTGTGCATAGAAAAAGAACTACAGAGAAGGAAACAAGCACAAGAATAGAAGAGAAGATGATGGCAAATATTACAAAGACAAGGGAAAAAAGTGCTACATTGTTGAAGAAGAGGATTTTGATGAAAATGATGATGAGGTAGTCTATGTAGCTATGAAGGATGAGTTAGATGAAGATGAGGCAATAGCACTGGTAACCTATGTAAACAAGAATGACAGGTGGATTATAGACAGTGGATGCTCACATCACATGATAGAAGACAAAAGTAAGTTTGTTACCTTAACTTAGTATGATGTAAATAGTGCTAGATTTGGAAATGATGTTCCATGTCTAATCAAAGGAAAAGGTTCTATTAAGCTTACAGAGAAAATTTCATGTGATAATGCATATTATGTTGAAGGGTTGAACTACAATCTACTGAGTGTGTCACGGTTAGGCAATGTAGGATGAAAAGTAGAATTTGGAAACATAATTGCCAAAATCTATGACACTAATGAAAATCTAATAGGAAAAGGAGACCAAACTAGGAGTAATCTATTTTACCTAGATATGGAAGATGCAACCTATCTTATTGTTAGATTTGATGATGTGTGGCTATGGCATAAAAGGTTATTTCATGTCAACTTTGATAATCCAATTAGCATCAGCAAAATGAAGAAATTTAGAGGATTGCATAAATTGAAGAAGCTTAACAATACAATGTGCAAGCAGTGTCAGCTAGGCAAGATGACCAAGTCAAGTTTCAAAAGCAAAACCTATACTTCCAAAGAAGTACTATAGTTAGTCCATACTAATTTATGTGGCCCAATAGAAGTGCAAAGCTACAAAGGAGATAGATATATAATGTTATTTGTTAATGACTATTTTAAGATGATGACTATCATGGTCTTAAAGAAAAAATTTGATACATTTCAAATGTTTAAGTGGTATTTGGCTAGGGTTGAGAAAGAAATAGGAAAGAGTCTAAAGTGCTTAAGATCAAACAGAGGAGGAGAGTTCACATCAAAAGAATTTGAGATATTTTGCAATGACAAAGGAATTAAAAGAAAAACATCAACACCTAGAACTCCCCCACAGAATGGCATTGCAGAAAGAAGGAATAGATCAGGGATAAACTATGCTAGAACATTAATGATGGAGAATAATGTTGCTCTAAAGTACTGGAGAGAAGCTATAAGTATAGTTTCTACACCTTGAATCGAGTAAAAATAAAGAAAAGTACAAATGCAACACCTTTTGAATTATGGTATGGTTACTCACCTAATGTAAAACAATTCAAAGTGTTTGTTGTAGATGTTATGTTCTTAAAGATTCTAGAAATGGAAAGTTTGATGCAAAGAGTGATGAAGGCATATTCCTTGTATACTCCACTAGAAGTAAAGTATATAAGTGTTTAAATACTAACACTAACAAAATTGTGGAGAGTGCAAATGTAAACTTTGATGAGCATGCAAAAGTTCAAGTTGATGAATTCAAGAAATTAGAAGAGTATAGATCCTTTGTATACTTCTATAAAGGAATGTTTGTTCAAGAAGAAGCTGCCAATCAAGTTGGGAATTAGCAACAAGTTTCAGTATCAACCGAGTCACAACTAGTGAATGTCGAGTTGCATTCAAAAGCCTAGTTGTAGAATGAAGATAATGCACATTATAACTCTAAAATCAATACACATGAAAGAGATGCTAAGCTACCTGAAAGAGATGTGGATGGTGACTTTGAATCTAAAAGACCAAACATGGAAACAAGGATAAAACCAAGACTATCCAAGTATGTGAGGAGACATCACCCTATTGAACAAATCATTGGTGACAAGGAAGCCAAACCTATGACAAGGAACAAACTAAGAAATGAATCATGTCTACTGAGCAAGATTGAACCCAAAATAGTAAAAGATGCACTATAGGATGACAATTGGTGCAAAGCTATGGAAGAGGAGATTGATTAGATAGAGAAGAACAAAACCTAGACTTTAGTTCTAAGACCAGCTGATAAGATTGTGATTGGTACCAAGTGGGTATTTAGGAATAAGATACATGAGAATGGTGAGATCACAAGAAATAAGGCCAGACTAGTCTGTAAAGGCTATGCACAAGAAGAAGAACTGGGCTAGGGGGAAACATTTTCCCCTGTTGCAAGGATGGAAGGAGTAAGAGCTCTACTTGCATATGCTACTTAGAAAGGCTTTAATGTCTATCAAATGGATGTAAAGTCTACTTTTATGAATGATATATTGGAAGAGGAAGTCTACATAGAACAACCAAAGAGATTTGTTGATGACAACAACAAGGATATGGTTTGCAAACTACATAAAATACTCTACGGTTTGAAACAAGCACCTAGAGCATGGTATGAGAGACTTCACAAATATCTTCTGAAGATAGGATTTGAGAGAACAGATGACAACAACAACCTATATATCAAAGTAGAAAAAGGTAAAGATATTTTGATATTTGAAATCTTTGTTGATGATATAATAGTTATGGAAAAAGATGTACTATGCAAAGATTTTGCTAATCAAATGAAACATGAGTTTGCGATGTCAATATTTGGAGAAATCAAATTCTTCATTAGATTGCAAATACATCAACTGAAACATGGCATATTTGTGACCCGATCAAAATACATCAAGGAGATACTCAAAACATTTGGCTTGGAGGATTCAAAACTAGTCACTACACCAATGGTAACAAGACATAAGTTATCCAAGAATGATGAGTCAACTGAAGTAAATCAAACAATGTATAGATCAATTATTGAAAAGTTATAGCATGTTGTGCATAGTAAACTAGACATTGCATTATCTATTGGAATAGTGGCAAGATTTTCTACAAACCCAAGAGAAAATCACCTTATGGTAGTAAAGAGAATAATGAGGTACCTAAAAGGAACAAATGACTTTTGCTTATACTACAAGAGGACTAAAAAGTTTGAGTTGAATGCCTATACTGATGTAGATTGGGGAGGTAATATTAACAACAGAAAAAGTACCAGTGGAGGAGCACTCTTTTTAGGTAGAAGATTAGTCACTTAGACTAGAAAAAAGCAAAGTTGTACCTCACAGTCCATAGTTGAAGCTAAGTATATTGCTATTGCTATCAACTGCACCAATATTGTATGGATCAAGCACCTGTTGAAAGGTATGAAGGAAGAGATAGCTGAACCTATGATACTCTATTGTGATAATACAAGTACCATCAACATAACAAAGAATTATATGATGTATGCCAAAACAAAGCACATTGCAATTAAGTATCACTATGTAATAGAACTGGTGAAAGACAAACAAGTGAAGATGGAATATGTCAACTCAAAGGAAAAAATTGCTAACATCTTCACAAAGCCACTACCTAAAGATGCATTTTAATATCTTATAGGTAAATTAGGGGTAATACCCCTATCCAAGGTTGTTTAAGTAATAGCAAGATTGCTCTGCATCAAATGAGTTGATTACTAAAATGATATTAATTGATGTAGAGGATACTTACTTACTTTAGGTATTGCCTGAAGCAATTAAAGTACTGAAATTCCAAATAAGTCACAAGTAAGGTGACAAAGGGAGAAACTAGAGTTTTTAAAATTGTTACACATGCATGATAAGATGTTAAAATAATATTTCTTTGGCATTGTTGTCAAAGAGGGAGAAATAGCAGAAACTAATCAAATCTAAAGGATCAAAAGTGTAAGAGGGAGAAAGCAACACAAATAGAAATCAATTAGGATGAGAAGATCAGAGAGGGAGTAGAAGAAAAAGGAGAAGACAGTGTATCAGTAAAAGAGATATCCCTAATACTTTGAAAGAGGGAATCTTATAGAATTCAGAGAGAGTCATAAGAAATTCAAAGTTGCTTATAGAACGAAAAAATTTTGAATAATTTTGGATACAAAATTTTTTTTTCTTTTTGGCATTTGACTTATTGTTTTAACCTAGTTAGCATTTTGATGACTTGGTTGATCAGTTTGGTTTGCCACCAATGCCAAAGAGGGAGATTGTTGAAATCTAATTGAAAAGATCACTATTAAAGGGGGAGATTTTTGAGAAGAAGGGAGATTTTCAATAAAGAATGTTTTTAATTATTGTTTTTCCATTGATGTCAAACCTGCTATTTGCTAGAATGACAATTGCTTATAAGATCCAAGTACTATCACTTAGTTGATTACTGAAGATAATTTAATCAATAAGATGTAACAAAAGCACCTAAGGAAAAGGTTGAGTTATGGTTTTGTAATGAAGTACAAGGATCAATTAAGACAATGGTAAAATGATTTATTGATAATACATTTGAAGATACAAAGGTTTGTTACACTTAGAAACTCTAGAATAATAAGTTGTAACAAAGTTGTCTGCAAGGCTTGACAAAATTCATTAGTGGGTGTCAAGCAAGTTAGTTCATGCCAAGCAGATTATCAGTAAGTGCTGAGCAAATGCAAAATCTAGTGTGTGCCAAGTAAAACAAAAGGTGTCAAGCAAGTTCAAGTGCTGAGGTAGACAAAATGTAATAGGTTCCAAGCATCAGTAGAACTTAGTTGATGCCGAGTGAATTCATAGTAGGTGTTGAGTAACATAGTATGTGTCGAACATTAGAAAGTCAATAGTGCCAAGCTATTGCATTATTTGAAAAGTCAAAGATTTGCTAGGTCTGAGATGAGAAGTTTGCTACATTAAATTTTGTGAACTAGATGGAAGATAAGGATGTTGAACTGGTGGCACAGAATTCTAGGTTAATCATTTTTAGGCAAATACAGGTGGATTCTTCATGATGTTTCTAGAAGAAACAAGATAAGGGGTAAATTCATTGAATCTTACCTAATCCATTTGAACCAAAAATAAGAGCGAAAAGATTAGAGTAGGAAAATTATTCTAGACTTCTATTTAACAAATTATAGGTCAAGAACCAAGAGTGGTTGGTTGGAGAAAGTATGTGGTGTCAAGGAGAAAGCATCAAGCGGGAGGAACAGAGTACATAGACTCTACTTTGATAGGTGACCATAGAGGTGATTGCATGAGCACAATGAGCATGGAGACTCAAGGAGACAAAGCTTGAAAGGAGGACAAGCTGTCAAAGCTATAAAGACTAAAAGCCAGGCAAATTTGTGAACTGAATTGAGATCTAAAATCTGCAAGTTATGTTGTGAGTTATATCAAATCAAAAGCTCTTATTGTTACTCTCTAGCAATTGTATCAGTTAGGGTAAAATACTATGGACTTAGGTTAGTTTAACTACCATTTGGTAAATCCTTTAATAGGGTGACATTCCAAGTGAATGTTCTAAAGTCCTTTAACTAGGCCCACTTCTAATAGGGTGGTTGAAATCCTTTAATCAGGTCACATTTAACAATGCGTTTTGTAGCCTTTAATAGGGCAGGCCTTTCATAGGGCATCACTTCAAAAGAGTGAGAATTGAGTAGCATATTACTAGTGGTTTTCCCAAGTTGGGTTTCCATGTAAATCACTTTGTTATGTGTTGAACTTTCATGCCTTATTCCTGCATGTTCATTTTTCAGTAACTTGCAAAGAAGAATGTTTCGCTTGGATGCATGGTTAGTTCAATGGGCTCACTATACTTAGTGAAAAGGTTTTATTAGGAAATTTGGACCTTGAATAACTGATTCACCCCCCCCCGCCCCCGCTCTCAATTATTCTAAAGCATTTCTAATTGTTAGGAGCTAAGGTTGTTGATTTTGTTGCAACCACTCAATAAGGTCAGGATGCATGAGTAAAAGTGATGTGGGAGGTTTCAAAGTGTTGATATAGTAGGAATCATCTTTGGTGATAATAATTTTAGGGCCTATAAAGTCCTCTTCAAAAACATAAATTGATTGGTTCCCTAGTGCAGTCAACTTGATCAACAAGAGTAATATGTGAATATGAATCATCAAGCCCTATGAGTGACTTATCTTCTACCTAAGTTTGGTTAGCATAGTTAGTATATGGCATCAACCCCTATCACATGAGAGAGAAACCACTCATATTCTATTGAATTAGTACTAACCCATTTTATCAATAAACTCATATCCTTTTCCATACTTCTTAGGGGAAATTTCAGCAGTAAGTGTGACTTCTTCAGGAGCTTCTTCTCAATAGTTCCACTCTCTAACAACTCTGTCTTCATTCTCATCTTTCAAATGTATCTAGGATTGAATAAAAGTACCATAAATATGCATAGCAAAGGAAAATGGTTTAATGTCTTACGAGAGTCTACGATAGGAGCATGGGGAAATAGGAAGAGTGACAATAGAGTCCAACCGATTCTCTCTCATGCCAATATTTAGTAGATTCATTTTCTTCTCACATTTAGCAAGTGTATTCTTAGTCTCATGAGAAACTCTATTATGTGGTATCAAGGATTCAACAATGAGAGCATTAATAGACATAGAATTATCCCCAAGAATAGAAACTAAAGTACCATTGTAAGGGAACTTAATGCATTAATGGTAGGTCAAGGACATTGCTTGCATATCATGAATCCATGGTCTTCCTAGCAAGAGGTATGTTGAGAACTTGAATGAGAATGTCATTTTCAACTAGTCCCACTTGAATAGGTAAAAAAATAAGACCTTAGAAGATCTCTCTTCCTTGTCATATGCCTTGATAGTAATCTTCCTTCTAGGATTGATGGTGAAATCTAACCAACCCAAATGCTTACAAAAATTGTATGTACAAATATTTGACCCTATGCCTCTATCTATCAACAAGCATTTGACAAGGGTCCCATAGATTTGGACTTTGATGTGTAAAGGAAGGTTATCTGGATGGTTAAGAGATTTATCATCTTGTTTAGAGGAATTACGATAGTGAGGGGTAGTGATATGGTTAACCATGGTTTTGAATTGATCATCATCAATATCTTTAGGGACATTAGCCATGTGTAAATATTTCTCTAGGAACCAATTGTGAGTAGGGGACAACTCTAGTAACTCAAATATGGTTATCTAAGTGGGTGTTCATTATAATTGATCCACTTGGTTATAATTTGACTTGGAAGAAGTGGGCACTTGTTTAGATGAAGTCTCTAGTTATTTGGATGTTGACTGCTTAGATTTCATTTTCTTGGAAGAGTTAAGACCCTTAAGTATGACCTTGGATTGTCTTTGAGTCACAACATTCAAGATCTTAGTTTGTGATGGTGAATCAACTCCTCTAAGGATGATCAAAGGTTTTTTTTATAGAGAATTTTTTGTTTTAATTTAATAAGATTATAGTTGTGTAGCAGATACACTACCTCTTAAGATAACCCTAGGTGGCTCATCAACATCTGAGTCATAGTTGTATTTGTCACTTTTAGGTCTAACAATGTATATTCTCTCATCAACAATTTCAAGCATGTGTATGGCATTATCATCATCCATGTATGTATAGTTGGCCCTAGCATCACCATTTTTCTTTTTTAGAGGTTTCTCATTATTTATATAAATGGGCAATGGTTTAGTGAAAATTGTATGATTCTATGAGAGTTTTAATAGTGGTCATTGTTCCACCATTTAGACTTAATCTCAAGTTCATATGGCTTAGAGTTATATGGTAGTGTGCTAATCTTGTTGGAGACTAAGGTCTTTAGCAACACCTCAAGTGAATCTCCTAAAGGTGTAAAGTTGCTTCTAGGTTTTGATACCCATGTGGTTTTGTCTCTAGAATCATTGGATTTGTTAGATTCATTAGTCTTAGAAGCCTCTTATTGTCTTTTTTCTTGAATGCCACTAGTTAAGTTTAATATTGGTTCCTTAGGCTTAGATGTAACCACAAAACCATCATTGACCACATGTTTGTTTTTGTTCCATGGTTTTCTCTTGTCTTTGTTGTTATAGTTAGAGTTATTTTTCTTAGACTTATCCTTGTTTAAACTGAGTTCCCCTTCCTCAACAATGACCTCTTCAATGTGAAAAGCACATTCTACGATAAGATCAAACTTGACAAATATTTTCTTCCTTAGTTCATAGTGTAATTCAATGACAAGGTTGTTCACATTGATATCTATTCTCCTTCTTTTAGGTAGTTGACGAGGGTAGCATGAGAGAATCTTCCTCTATTGCTGAAGAAAAGTAACAAAAGGCTCCCATATGTGTTTTTTAGTGTTGCAAATATCAAGCATTATGACATGATGTTGAATATTGTATGCATATAGTTAAATGGAACACTCAACAATTTGATCAAGTGATTCGATAGGTGGTGATAGTTTGGTAAATCATTCCATTGCTTAAGCACTAATACTTCTAGGGAATAACGTCATAAGGTAGGTAGGTTCAGGCATAAACTCCATAATGAGGACACAAAGCTCCCTAAGGTGATCATGTGGGTCTCCACTACCATCATACTTTGGATATTCATTTTTGCATGGAAAAGGGGCATATACAAATCCTTATCAAAAGGAAAAGGACATATGGAGTCAAGTGAAAAGAATGTCTTTGGTTGTTCCCTCTCCTTATCAAATTGATTCATCTTTTTTGTCACTTCTTCCAATTGTTTGATCATATTTTCTAAGGGTGAGGGTTCTTCCTTTTGAATGAAGTCATCAACATTGAAGTTATGTGGCAATTTAACTCATTGGGATGCCAGGTGAAGAAAGTTCTAATCTCTATTTTGGTCTAAGGTCTTCTTCATGAGTTTTTGCAAGTGTTTATCTTGTGAAATTGTAGGATTTCATCTTCATTAATTTTAGGGTTTGAATCATTGTCCTGTTGAGAACCATGTGAAGTACATGTAGTATGTTATGAAGCGCACCTAGTTTATTATGCTCTTGAAGGTGACCTTGGAGGTGAGGGTGAACAATGCCCAAAATTTTGTCTATTGAATTGCCTAGCCAAATGTCATGCTTCCTCTTCCAAATAGGTTTGTTTTTCCAACTCTATACATTGCATCCTTTTGTTTGCCATTAAGAGTTTGTTTAAGCATTTGTTATGTTCTTCCCTAGATAGTGTCAAAGAAACATCATGTGTTGACCTAGGTGAAGAAAGAGGTGACTCAAAAGTGCTATCAAAGGGATCAACCCAAGTTTATGTCACGTTTCTAGGTGACTTGTCAATTATAGCCTCAGGTTGCCTTCCTTGGTGAATCTGATATCTAGTTGTAACTGACATAAAGAGGATGTTAGAAGCTAATGGGAGGACTAGAATAACTTGATGTCCAAACTAAGTAAGAAAATTGTCAACTTCTCCAAACTGAAAAAAATTATAGTAAAAAGAGAGAAAAAGATAGTTTGTCACAAGATACCCAAGTTGTGGGCTTAATATACCCTTTGTATGACACTTGTGAAGCAAGAAAAGAGATAAGATAAAAAGCAACCAAAGAGATAAAGAAATGTGGACAAGTGAACAATATACTAACCAAGTATGTAGTCAAGTGACCCAAGAATTTCTTTTAAGTTAGAAACAACCTCTAGCTTACTAATTTAAGACCAAAAAAAAAGAAAAATCAAGTATAGGCTGCCCTAAACCAACTAAGAACTAGATTCAAAATGCAAGAGACTTAGAATAATGGGTGTGTGATAGAACTTAGTAAACTAGGTGACAAATGGACATTACTATGGTATTTCACTAAAAGGCAGATGATGAAACTCTTTAAAGTGATAATCTAGATAATGTCAGATGAAAAATTGCCAAAAGCAATGAAATAGACCTTTTAGTGAACACATTTATCTTTAAAAAAAATATTATTCAACTCACTCTTGAATGCCCAAATCAAAAAGACAATTATTTGTGACTAAGAGTTGGATCACTTTGAAATTGAAATGCATATGCATATTTAGAATTGTCTCAAGTACATCTCCCCATGCAAGATTTGCAATGAATCAACTAAATTGCAATTGGCAATGCTTTTAACCTAAAAGTATGAAAGACACACAAATGTCCATCCATAAACATGGAGTAGATGTGAAAAAGCCAAACAACTAAAAATAAATAACAAATAAATGGCACAAAGACCATTCATCCAACCCTTACATTATAGAAGAAACATAGAAAGAAAGGGGTATATCATTCTTTACAAGTATACAAATGATCAAGACTCATAAGCAAAATGACAAGCATATGTGTAATCACATGAAACAAAATTGCATTCAGAGAGAACTAGATCAATTCACATATTGATCTTAATCAGAAAAATAAGCACCCAGACTCAAAATTTTGATATACAAATATCTTCTTTCTTAGATTCACAAAAAGACAACAAAGATCAAATTGCTTCTGTCTTCACTTATTAAAATCAAAAATCAAAATATTCCTTCCTTTCCCTTACAAAAAAAAACATAAATATAAAAGCCCACTTGTAGCACAAAGTCTCATGTAGCTGGGTTGGAATCCCCAAAAAAAACCTTTCAGTGGCTAAGTCATTTTCCATAAACAATCTCCTCCACAGGTGTCATTCAGTTTGGATAACTGAATCTTGGAAACCTGACTCATTTGCATATTTTATCTCTTTACCATCTTATAACCATCGTTCATAATTTTCTACACATATATTATATGTCTCTATGTTTAAGACACGTGGCATATTTTCTTTGGTTATATCATGCCAAAGGGAAATGTTAGCATCCCCTTTTATTTCTATCAATCTATCAAAGTTATAATAAGAGTATATTAAATTCTAAAAACTTGAAAATAAGTTACCTATAAACCATTACTTCTTTCTTACATATGAAACATTTTCATATTCAATCATAAAGGCCTTCGTGTCAAGCAGATAGGGCTTCATTACAACTTTGTTAATCCCTGCCTGCTAAAGGCGGAATTACAGTTTTCATATGACTATTTGCAATTAATCTTACTTTGCAAATTGTGAAAACTAATAAACATTCCCACAAAACTATACTCCATTCACTATTTTTCATTAAACACAACTTTTTCCTTCTAAATTCTATTTTTAAAAATTGGTAGAGGACCTTTTTATGGGTGTTCTTTTTAATTTAATGCACACAAAATTATGTAGAAAAATGAACTCTGAATTTTGTGATGTCTTCTTATGAAATTTCTAATTGGCATACAATAGGTAGGGTAGATGTCACCTTCCTCTCCCACATGTTCTATGTATAGAGTAGGATTAAAAGCCTATGGATAGCTCTCAAATCTCATAAGACATGGCCAATTGCAAAGGACATTCAATGGATTTTAGAGCGGATTGCAGTTGTTTTGGTTCATTGGTTGATTGTTTGGAATTTCTCATAGAATTGAGAGATTTGGTTGTTCGATGGTATTTTCCCTATCTTGCATCATGTTGGAAAATTTATGTGTTTCCCTCAAGAAAATCTATTGTATTCAAATATATTTTGTAGGAGTTTCTTAGGAGGAAGGTGATTTTATATAAGGCACTTTGAATTGTTCTGTCTTAGAGGTTTTTTTCTTAAGAGTGTGGACATATTATCTACAAAAAAAAGTGTCTAGCAACATAGATAAGATAAATGAAGTTATCTATCAAGACAAATGGTAATTATGTCTCTCAATTTCAATATCTATGTGAATTTGGCACAATTTATTTTTGAAAAATATTGTGAATCTTTCATTTTGTTGATTAAAATATTAAATTTAAAGAATTCTTTGGCCTCTTCCTATATGTTGATTTATGTCCTCTTAACAACATTGTCACAAACATTTAATGATTATGGAAGCTTATTTCTCGAAATGAAAAGAAAAATTGTTTCTAAGATGTAGATTTTATTGCTCTGATGTCAAAGATAAATGCATTTCATTCCAAACATATTGGTAATAGTTTTCTTTTATGTTTCTTGTATTTTAAATTAAATATTACAACTAAATATGAGAGACATAAAAAGAATGCACCCATCAAGCAATATTTTGTGTTGTAACATGGGATTATTTTCCTTAAATGAAAATTTGTTTACTGTTCCAATATTTTAATTGCTACAAATTTGGGAGTTTTATACTCAATACGTGATAGATAGTGGTAAATAAAGTTTCAAATCATGTTAAAATTTACGTGCAAAATTGTTGGTTACTTTCTCTACTATAGAGTGTTGTGATCATTTGGTATTGGCAGCTCATTTACAAATCACTTCCTAAATTTCATTTCAACGAAACCCTTTTTAATAGAAAACTAATTTGATATAGATTTCTCTCTATTGTTTTAGATAATTCAAATTTAGGGCACTGGTAAGCCAAAAAACCCTAAAGTTTTGAAGAGTGAAGGGCATAAATTTATTGTTGTGGAATATGAGAGAGGGTGTTTTGGTCATTGCAAAGAAGGGCAGTCATGATGTCATTCACACTACTACAATTATGCTGGGTAGACAAGACACAATATTTACAACATACCTTCTCAAGTGAAGGAGATTGCTGAAAAGGCTTCCAATGTCTGCAAAAAAGATGCTCACAAGGTTGAGGAGGCCTGTGAGCAAGCTGTCAAAGTTATCAGAAGGAGCATTGACAAAAGGCTTCTCCTATGTTGCTACCCTTAATATGGTTTTTTGAGTAATAAAACATTATTGTGCTAATTTTTCATTAAAAAATTAAACAATTTTTAGGAAAGGAGGCAGTTAGTTACAGTAGAGTTCTATTTGTTCTCTTTTCTTTTAAGATCGTGAAAGTTGCAAATGTGAA
Source organism: Cupressus sempervirens (assembly GCA_028749045.1). Taxonomy (NCBI): domain Eukaryota; kingdom Viridiplantae; phylum Streptophyta; class Pinopsida; order Cupressales; family Cupressaceae; genus Cupressus; species Cupressus sempervirens. Next base: position 9,252,395 of record CM053793.1, on the reverse strand, counting down.
AATTGCTAACTTGAATATGTCTTTTAAAGGCTAGTAGTGCTTATTATACCTTCAATCAGAATTTGATTATTTATTTAATTATTCTATAATGTCATTTTAAATTTTGATGGCAAAATATGATCTAAATTGAGTCAATATTTCCAAACTACATGATCATTGTTTTCTTTTTCTAATGTGTACATTGAAAATTGAAGTGTTAAAGTAGTAATGAAGTATGGATACCCATCGGGACATAATAGAGGAGAACTCCAATCTGATATGACACCATTACTCTTGGATATAATAAATTTGGCTTAATAAGATGTCATAATTGTTGGATAAAACTAAATAAGTCTGTTGAAAAGCTTTCACAAAGAAAGAAATAGCAAATGCAAAATTGTAAGATCAAAGTTCTAAATTTCACAACATATTGATGGAATGCACTGATTGCATATGGATGGAATTACATTAACCTTACACAAGAGTTCTTGATTTTTAATTAATTTTATATTGAAATATTAGAAGAGTTCTTGAGTTTTAATTAATTTTCTATTAAAATGTTAGAAGGATCTTAATTTTAATACGACTACACAAGTGCATGCGCTTATATTTTTTCCTTCTACCCCACCTTAGGCAGGGATTTGAGTTGTACGTAGCCCTTGTTTACTATAGTTACTAAGGAATGTAATCACATTTCATGTTTGAATGTTAAGGTAATGTGAGACCTGATTACATCCCATATCATATCAATGCCCCTTTGGGTAATCATATATCATATTCTTGCTTATGTACAACCATGACCCAACATAAATTGAAAATGTGAAGGAGTCTGATGCAAAATAATTCATTCAATCTAACATGTGTCTTGATTTGTTACTTATAAAGACTTTGATTAAATGTTCATGGTATGTCCATAATCTTATCTCTTATGATCATCAGCATTATGTACTTCTGTTACAGGGTCATTGATAGATGGCAACATATAAAGCTACAAATAATGGAGCTATAGCATCACACAAAACCACTTTGGCATGCCCAGAGAATGCTTTGGATTCTTTCCATATATTCTCATAATTTTATATCCTCTGGCACCTCTCAATCATGTGATTGGAATATGAAACCATTATATTTGTTTTATGTCAATTTTATATGCAAAATTATAGATTTCATGTGTATACTTATGATGAGAGTTCTCTTTAATTATATTGATCAATCAATAGAGTGGGTTTCACTCATTAAGAGTTCTCTTGGTTATATTGATTAGTCAATGGAGGGAGTCTCACTCATGAAGAAACCCCTCTATTAGAAAACTTCATGTTCTAGATATCTTTGAAATTGGATTTGCATCTATGTGCTTTATACTTGGAGCCTGCGAACTTTATACCAATACAACCTCTTGAATTTGACTTTGAATTGTCAAGCTTGAACTAAGAAATTGGATATGCATCTATGTGCTTTATACTTGGAGCCTAGGAACTTGTATACCATTACAACCTCTTGAATTTGCCTTTGAATTGTCAAGCTTGAACTACTGAACTTGTGAACCCATTTGTACCATTCAAACCCATATTGAACCTCTTGAGCCTATTTGTACTAGTCAAACTAGTTTGAACTAGTTCAAGACTTGTTCTTTAACTTATCAAAATTCAACATGAAGGTTTGAGATAAAATGATTGATACTAAAATTTTACATGGGGTGTCTATATGTGCACCTACAAGACCACAGTACTAACATGAGACAAACTCAAGTATCATATGATATATCTTGAGGATGTTAGAAATATTCAAGACTATACTTGTAAGGAAACTTGGCAATAAAGAATATAACCGTTTCCACATAACCCATAATAGATCTGAAATAAACACGGAATTAAAATCCACATGCAAGAGAATAGACAACATACCCACAAAATTGTGACACAAGATATACCCTGGGAAACCTTCATTGAGGGGAAAACCCAGCCTCCAAAAGCATCCATCACCATGTATTATTCAGCAAAAATACCATTGCCATACAACCATGGAAGCCTTCATGGCCATAGCCACAACCGAGCAAACTATGTGAACAAGCATGAATCCACACATCCCATGCCATGCTTTCAACCTTCACAAATGCTCCCTTGGCTAACCTGTCAAGCCTTGTCCCGCTCGACTCTTGCCTTTTGTCTTCTTACTCTCTCTCTATACAAAAACTACCCTTGTGGCTTCTTATATAATAGCAAGTCCCACAAAACCACCAAGTGGTATTACATAAACCATGTGCTAAAACCATGTGCTACCTAACCCACTGACCCCACATTTAATATTGGGCATTTAATTCTTTTCCCCAATATTAAATAATTACATCAAATATTTTCACAATGTTACAATAAAACTCATCAAGAATATTCTATGAGAATCTTTACATGTTGCACATCCATCTCGGTACAACATTACATAATAAAATAAAATAATAAAATAACAATATTATGCAATGTGTGCAACACTCATTATCTCAACAATCTCTCACTTGTTGTATACATTGCATAGGGTCAATCCATAGCCACATAAATGAACAAGGGAACAATCCCTCCCAGCACATCCACCATCATGGATCAAAATACACTAAGTGCTCCATCCTGGTACCCACAACAAAATCAAAGTATCCAGCATCTCGAACATGAATGATCTCACCTCCTATTATGCCACTCCCACTAGACATACATAGAAGCCATCCAAAGAGAAAGCCACCCAACCTGTCGCATTAGAAGATCATAAAATCTTGTACCGACTAAAATTCCAAGCACAAATAACCTGATCCAAAGGTAATCACATGTATCCATAGTTGTCAAAATATCCATAGCTGAATTAGCACCCACAGCAAGTGCCAAATCCATCCAACTATCCATACCTCAAAGGTATAACAAGTGAATCTTATATCACTGACATATCCAATCTATAACTTGCAATCACAAGCCTCAAGAGCAATACCTGCCACATATATACCAAGAAGCTCCCACTGCAAAAGATAATGTCAAATCTATAACCAATTCAACACATCTCAAAGAAGTGAATCCATGTAGTATCAAGGACATCCACAATACATAAACTGATATCCTGCAAGAACAACTCTCATAACAAGTCTCCAACAGTCTCCCAAATTCTCCACAACCAACAGAGAAAAGAGATAAAGGAATAACCATGTCATCTCTCACATGACATACATGAGCACAAACTAGTGATCACAATCTCTAACCATTCTCAAATCTAATGTAGTCAAAACTGAACATCCAAGAAGATAACCAAGACCGAAGAAACCATGCAAATCATAACCTGTATCATGTCCTTCTACACACACCTCTAGATGTAAACTGTGCAAGTATGATCTCCTCCATAAAACCCCAACAAGAAGCCTCAACAACACCCAAACTATACCATCTAACTAATAATGGATGTAAGCCTCTCACAAGAAGATCAAACTCAATAAACCATTCTTAAACCAAGGAATAACCATTCCTAATCCAAGGAATATGCCCAAATATAAAACCATCTCCCAAACTCAACCAGCATAACAACATATGCACATGGAGATAACCAATGCTAAACCATCTCTCAAATGAACCCTCCAGAACTAACTCATGTACAATAGCTCAAGATCCATATCCATGAAAGACAAGCATAAATATAATGCAACTGAGAGAAAAAAAAATGGGTTATACCTCTCAAGTAGCAAACCGCCGAGTAGACCAAGAGTGGGGAATGAGAATGCTCATCAAGATACCCAAGTCTCCAACCAAGACTCATCTAAGAACAATCTCCTCTCAAGTCCATATCAGGTGACTGCCCCTCAGACTTCCTGTTGAAACCATTAACTGTACCAACAAATACTTCTCTAATCCAAGAGAAATCAGCATCACCACCGTCTCTAAGTATCCATGAGCACCTATAACCAATCAATCCATGCCAACTCCAAATGCAACATAGCAATATCATGAAGTATCCAGCTTATGATTAGTGTACTCAATACCAAGAAACTAAATCAAGATCAATGTCAAAGTTCCAACCATGGCCTCAGGAACATAAACATGACAACATGATCTTACCATCTCAACCAAAAGAGATAACATGCTCCACATGAACATACTATAACATGTCACAACTCTAAATGCATATCAAGAGTATACCATGACATAATAATGAAACCATCCTCATACCAAGGATAACATATCAAATAAAAAGCATAAACCACACCTTTGCCAAGAACCTTGTGAGTCCTCAAGATGCAACCATCTCCACATACTAGGAAGAACCATCTCCACATACCATGAAGATAACCAAGAACTCCATGAGTCCTCAAGATCTAACCATCTTCATACACCATGAAGATAACAAGTGCACCATGCAAATGTCAAAGATGCTTTTGCAGCAATAGGATCTAAGACAAACCTCCAACATCTGCAAACACTCAATAAATATATCAATGCCAACAACTCCCACTCAACTGTGGTACCAAGTCACCTATGGCATCATAAAATCCATCTTCTCCAAACCAAGAAGATATAAACCAAACCAGGAACTAATCCTGCACTATCACCCCATCACTGTCACAAGCTCCCACTAAACCGTGTATCCAAGCTATCCATGACATAATGATGAAAAACCATCCTCTAGCCATGAGAATCAACCAAGGCATCAAACCATCAAAGAACTCAAAGTGCACATCATGAGCTCCTTAAAAGAAATCGAATAACCATGATCCTCTACCAAGAAGATATACCACCATAACTGAATCCAAGCTAATAAACATCAAGGATGTACCTATATAACCAATCATGTCATGCCAAAATCCATGACACCATGATCACATCCATGAACTGAGCATCTGGCTCTCAATATGTCCAACCTATCAGCATAGTCAACCACAATCTTCCACCATGATTGTACCTAGTAACAACATCTCATCCCTTCTACATGAAGAATAAAATCAGAAAATCATGTGACTCAGGGCATAGACAACCCAAATCCAAGCCACCAATCTGAATATGCATCAATAATGAAAGATCAATGGGCAAAGACAACCCATAACCAAGCTATAAATGCAACCTATAAGTATAGACCGCTTACAACACTGCACAACTTGTAGATCCAACAAGTCATCATATATATCCAAACTAAACACTGATAACCATATCATCATGAGACCAAATTTGAGTATACAATGACATCAAATCTTAAATCTCCAATGCCATAAACTCACAATGTTACCATAATCAAAATATACCTATAAACTGTTCAGATAAATATATCAACAAATAAATTATGCCAAACCTATACCAAATCTGAACCAATGTGTAGAGCTCTCCAAGAGCTTTCCGTTGACTACTCGAAGTCCAAAATTCGACTCCGTATGTCCAAGTTATGCCCTAATCCGTGCTCAAAATAAATAACATCTGACTTTAGGGCTCTGAAAACCTAATAAAATTTTAAAATCATAGAACCAAACCTATGTCATCTTGTAGTGCTCTGAATTAGCTTTCCAACGCCTATAAGAACTCTGAAATTCGATATTCTGAGAGAAAGTTATGGCTATTTTACTAAGACAGTCTTTTTACCATTTTCAGTACGATTTTTCATTTTTTAATTTTTTCAGTGACGAAAATTCCGACGGGATTAAATTTGACGGCCATCATAGGCTGAAACCAAAAAACTCTTTCATTTTCTCTGAACATGGCCAAACTAGGGCATATTATATATCAAAATTTATGGAAATGTCGACTCGGATCCAATGGTGAGGTCTGTTTTGACCCAAGAGGTCATTTCTGCAAGCTACCTCCCAAAACTCTCATTTAAATGAAACATCCGAAAAATCTTTTTCTCTAACAATTTCACATGCCCAAATCTTTTAACATCCCATCATAACAGCAAACTCAAAAACCCTTAGATCTGCAATAAATCATTCATATATCTTGCTATTTTCTTTTATAGTCTCATGCATTCCCATGGATTCAATCTAGGGTTACAATAATAAAACCATAGCTCTGATACCACTTGTAAGAAAACTTGGCAATAATGAATATAACCGTTTCCACATAACACATAATAGATCTGAAATAAACACGGAATTAAAATCCACATGCAAGAGAATAGACAACATACCCACAAAATTGTGACACAAGATATACCCTGGGAAACCCTCATTGAGGAGAAAACCCAGCCTCCAAAAGCATCCATCACCATGTATTATTCAGTAAAAATACCATTGCCATACAACCATGGAAGCCTTCATGGCCATAGCCACAACCGAGCAAACTATGTGAACAAGCATGAATCCACACATCTCATGCCATGCTTTCAACCTATTGGTGTTTGAAAATGTTACCCATTTCCAATTACCCTGATGAGAATATGACACATCTAGGGGTAGCTAACTCCCATTATCAACAGATCCATTCAGACACCAGGCCAACTATAAGGCATGACCCTTCTTCTTCTTTAGGCTCTGCAAAACCTAGGCGAGTGGACCTACAGATTCTTTATATGGTACAAGTTGTCAAAGCATACACTGAATCTAATATGAAGCAGATAAAACCCTTATTTCTCCTGATAACTCATGAAATGACATCCATCTACAGTAGCTAAATGTAGATCTAGAAATCTCATGAGCTGAGTGAGGGTATTCTATTATAGCTCTTCAACATGAAAGGGGAAAAGTGTTTGATTATTGATGTTGATCTCAGCAAAACCTCAAAAATGCAGCAGTATAACAGGTGATCCTATAAGTGATCAGTGCCTTATCTATTGGGAAATTCATACAAAAACCTAACACACATCCCTGAAAATCATTGATATGTGCCATACATCAGGACTTCCTGATCTATCTAACCACTTTGTGAACTAGACATCTGCATCCTTCTGAACCTCATACTCGACTTATCCCTTCATGAAATCTGCAATCCTATGATGAGGAATCAAGCATTTACATAACTCTTTGAGTCATAAGCAAAATAAATCAACATATACAACCAATAAGTTGCAACTGAGTTTCATATTCTTTGTTTACAAAACACAAAAGATCACAAACAGCATGAATGAGAGACAAGATATCAGAATGAAGATTGACTTGTTGTTGCCTTATCATTCATTTCCTTGAAACAAATTACAATAAGATGCATGAAATTTAAATGCAAAGCTACCTAATAGATCATACTATCTGTATTCTTATTTCTACTGCTATTTACATGAGAGAAATTGCTGAAGAAATATGTGGTATCACAGTATGGGAACATATCAAAATTGGATCCAAAATTTGGTATCTCAGTAGTGACTGGTTTTTCTCCAAAGACTGGAACCCTTACAAATGAAAAAAGAAAGAAAGATATAGCAAGAAATGAATTCTTGGATCTGATATGCAATTGCCAGGTGTCCACTTGAAATCCAATCCTCTGTAACTGAAAAATCTCTTTCTTCTTTCATCCCTTCTGATCTGATTTTGTTTCATCATTAATCTATAACAAACTTGCAAAATATCCTTGCCTAATGATGAAAACCCTTTACTTGCCAAAATATCTGATTGCCCCATGAAAAAGCCAGTGAAAATGAGTTTTTACTGAGTAAATCAAAACAAATTCGACCCTAACTGCATTTCCATTGCCTTCTACTGATATCCAGGTCATTATCTTGACAAAAAAACAAATCTGAACTTCCTAGTATGAATATGGTTGCACTTTAGGTACCTGATAGAAAACCTCGTGCAGCTCAAACTAAATGATACTTGTGCAAAAGCCGACTCCAGAAATGGAAAATTTGGATTCTCACGATTCCAACGGTATATGATAAGGCATATCTAGCCTCTGAGAAACGCCTAAAATCTTCGTTTGAAAAATAGTCCCCTACATGTCAGTTTCTTGGCAAAATAATTTTAAAATGAAAATTTTAAAATCATTTTATTTTTCCTAGCCCTTCCAAATTTGAGTCAACTCTAGGTTTGACCAATGCCACGTGTCACTTTTTGATTGGTTGTTATCTCCAGGCGGGACCCACGTTGCATTTTGAATCTTGCCAGATTTTTAGAATTTTTTGGCGACCTCGCTATGTTGCTAGCCGAATTTTCCAAGATTTTCCGGCAAGCGACATAGCGACCTACCAGATTTTTGACTTTTCCGGCCGCCTATAATTTGCTGATGTCATCATTTGGGCATGCATTTTCTTTCAAAATTTACTTCATTCCTTCTAGCCGACTGGGACCCACGAAATCCACCACACATCACACAACTTTCAAAAGCCTTTGTGTTGTTGACACTACATGTTTGAGTGCAAAAGTATTTTAAAAACAAAAACTTCCCTTGTACAAGTCATGTGGGATAATTCGTTTTACATTTCCCTCTATCCTGTAAATGCTGATTTCTTCTGCTGCATATGTGTGAGTTGTTCCAGCTCCTTTGGCATGAGTTGCTCATTCTTACATGGAGCTCTAACCTTGTGATTGATAGTTCCACAATGGAGTTTCATTTTTATGTAAATATCCCTGCCTGTTGGTCATTTTTTGCCATGAATCAGCAGACTTTTCATAGTGATGGTCGTTTCTTATGCATATGGTCACTTAAAATGAAGCTCCCCCCTTCTAAAAAATGTGATATTGTTGCTGGAGGAAGCCATGGGCTTCAAAAACGTGGATACATGATTCCTTGAGCTTTGTTTCAGCAGCAAATTTGTTCATTTTTCTAAAAAACATGGATGTTGTTCCCTCTGGCTGCATTTTGTTTATTTATGGATGTCTCCTTTTAATTCAGCCATGGCTTACCTCGGTGTGGCTACTCCTTTCAATGCCACTCCTTTTAAAATGGGCAGCTCTTTCTATATTTTGGTGCTTTTGCTTCAGCATTTATTCTTCTATTCACGGGCTGCCCCTTTTCATTTTCATCTTCACAGAGGTTGCAGTAGACTACGTAAAAAAAAAAAAACATGTGGTGAGCCTTTACCATTCTTTGATGCTAATTTCTCAAATGGTGGTCGGTTGCTCCTTCTACTTGGCATGGATTCTCCCCAACGATAGCAGCTTTTCTTTTCCTTATGCCAATTTATTCTTGGCCGGCTCCTTTTTTATAATTATATGGATGCCTCATTTCCTTTATAATATCGGCAAACTTCTAAAACAATTAAAATTAAAAATCTCCCTTGCTTTGATAACCTGTGGCTTCCATTTTCATTTGGTGAAAAAGAGCAAACGATACTAGACTTAATCAACACTTGCCTTCTTCTAAAACCTTTCAATATGTTTTGTTCCATTCTACCCAGCTTCTTTTAATCAATTGTGGAAATTGTGGATTTGTGTCTGGAGGCTCACCGGCTGGCCTTAAAAACTAATACAATCAAATAACTAGGCCATAAAAATCGGCATGAGTGTTCAATCCTGCACACTCTATCATACTGCAAATTCTTAGCCCATGATGATTTTTTAGTAAAAAGATTTTAATTGCCGAACATCCATATTTCAGTTACTCTGCAGGCAAACAATGTTAAAAAAACATAAACTGGGCTTAGGTTTGGCATTATAAACTGGGTTATTGATCACTTGGGGTTTTGAAAACTAGGATATAAGTTCTTTGCCATGAAGAGAATATAATTCCATGTTTTGGGCTCATGAAGAATTACAGGGCACATTTGGCGAATTTTCAAAAACAGGCACTTGGAAATTTTAACTGGCAAATGTGTTAAAAAGTGATTTTTGGCAAATGTACGGACATAAGAAATTATGCAAATGGATTTATCATGACTTAAGAACTGGAATACTTCAAGGATTTCTAGGACACAACACAATGGTACAATCCATTTAGGCTAGCCAATCACAGGATCAAAGTTATAACATGCCGAACAGGGGTACGGATCAATCTGGATACCTTAGCCGTAACAAAACAATGCAAACTGGGTTTTTTATCATATTAGCAAATTGATCAAATGGATTCGACATGATCTCAAAATTGGATCATATGAAGTGTCTTACCCCTAGAACACAATGCAAAAAGAATTTTTTCATTTGGGTCAGCTGGATCAAAGATATGATTGGTCGAACAGGGCTTCCCAGAATTGTGAACTAGTTAAATGCACAAAACAGTAAATGACCAACTTTGGGGGGTGCAAAACCTAGTCAAACAGATTCGAAATGACTTGAAAATTGAAACATAGGTTCTTTAATATGCATACTAAACATCTCCAAAGTGGTGAGCCATGACACATTCCTGGGTAAAATATATTCAAATTCAAACTGGGCCTCTGATTGTTATTTGACACTTGGGCAGAATTGCAAATTTTGACACTAGCTCAAAATGGGACTTCGCAGAATGGTTTGAAATGTCAGTTTAACTTCATAGAACACATAGACGCACTAAATGAAAGGTGTTAGAAACATTAAACACCTCTTAGGCCTCAGACTGACAACCAAGTACAATCTCATTTAAAAGCATTTAAGGGCTTGATTTTTTCGATGGTTCTCAAAATTGACCATGCAATTTTTAGTCCCAACACAACCTTCACAAATGCTCCCTTGGCTAACTTGTCAAGCCTTGTCCCGCTCGACTCTTGCCTTTTGTCTTCTTACTCTCTCTCTATACAACAACTACCCTTGTGGTTGCTTATATAGTAGCAAGTCCCACAAAACCACCAAGTGGTATTACATAAACCATGTGCTAAAACCATGTGCTACCTAACCCACTGACCCCACATTTAATATTGGGCATTTAATTCTTTTCTCCAATATTAAATAATTACATCAAATATTTTCACAATGTTACAATACAACTCATCAAAAATATTCCATGGGAATCTTTACATGTTGCACATCCATCTCGGTACAACATTACATAATAAAATAAAATAATAAAATAACAATATTATGCAATGTGTGCAACACTCATTATCTCAACAATACTAAGTTACTGAGAGGGGAGGGGTGAATTAGTAACTTCTTAAACTTTAACAATTTCAATTCTTAATCCAATGAATCAATTAGCACTTAATTCATCGCATTTGATCTAATTGCATGCATGAGAAAGTGAGAACATGAAAGCATCCATAACACTTGAACACATAGATTTGGTGACCCAGAAAGCTTCCAAATAGAAAGTAAAATTGGGGTGGGGATGATACCCACAAACTTTAGTACTGCAACATAAAGTTGGCCTATTAAGGCTTACATTGATCACTTCTGATGATCTGCCTTATTAGGAGCAAATAAGACTACTAGGTCCACCTTGTGAGAGGATTTACAAACATTCAATGAAGTATGCACTTGGTAAAGAGATTTATGAAAGACTATTAGGTCTACCTTGTTAAAGGATTTTGACTGGTTCACCTGTTAGGATGAAGTAGTAGATCTCTAACTTGCAATTGAGTTTGCTAATAGAGATTCCTTGGTATACTGATCACCTTTTTATGATAGATATGTCTCTACTACTCCTTATACTATTATGGCCTTTATAATTTTTTATCTACTGCATTCATATCTTAAACTTTTCGCATCCACATTCACTTTACAATACATATGCTCACATTCGCATTCTTACTCATTAGATATGATACAATACATTACATATTTATACCAATCCAAATTACAAAATTACAAATTTGGCCATGACACAAGTTAACACAAATATTACAAAGTTAGCCCACATGAAGATACTCAGGTTCTGAACATTGACTCGGTGAGGTTCTGATACTTAGCATCCACTGTCAATGCTTGGCATCATCATGCACTCGGTAGATGTAGAAGCTCGATCTATACTGATCACTTTCAAGTAGTCTTAAACTTAGTTTGCACTGGTGACTTGGTAGATATTATGCAACTCTACAAACACTAAATCACTTGGTTAGCATAAAGTCACTCGATTAACACTGGCTTCTCATTACATGAACTATGAACTCAGTAGATACTATAATGCTCAATTAACATTGGCTTCACATTACATGAACTGTGAACTCGATAACCACTGATAAACTTGGTATACACTGAAATGCATGGTTTAAACTGCTAAACTTCACATTGACTAAATCTGCTTGGTAACCAATGGGATTGGTCCAAAAGACTTAGTAGCAACTATAGAACTCAGTGGCTATTGAATGGAAAACACTGCAAACTATTCAATTAGCTTGGTAGCTATAAAAATATGAATAAGTGTGCATCACTAATAACAAACTTGACTGCTATGTCAACAATCTCCCACTTTGGCATTAGTGACAAAAACAATTACTAGCCCAAAATTGAATACCTTGTATTCGTCACCATGTGATACTAGCTCAGTAGAGTATACTATTGATGTAGAAGCATCCAATGGTGTAAGGGCAATCTTGTATCACCCAAAAAAATGCTTGAAGATATTTTTTGTTTAATGTCTTTTCATTTCTGGATATCCATTTGGGTCAAATAAAGGTTCCAACTCTCACAATTCCACTATTAGTTTTCTAGGTTAGAGTTTTATTAGTTTTTAATCACCTTGAGATACGTGTAAATGTAAAAAATGAGTTATTTTGTAACTGAGCCAAAATTACGATGAGTTAGAGGGTGTAATGTGGAGGGATGATTGTAATTGTAATTTAAAACACTCTAGAAAACATATCAGGTCAAAAGGCTTTACGGTTAGAAATTTAGTGTAGTTTTAATTTTCCTGGAGACCTCCTAAGAGTGTTTCAAAGTTAGATATGGGGCACTAAATGGCCTTGTATAGGGCCAAAAAATGAGGAATGAATGAAGCTTGTCCATAGGGTTGTAGAGCACTTCGAGAGCTTTTTGGAAATGTAAACAGCTCGTCAATCAGATTACGGTTCAAAAGTTATGCCTCTCGAAAGTTGGACTACCATTTCTAGATTCTTCTAATTTTACATTGACTTCTAACATGATTTCTGAAACCTTCTATTTTGGCGATGGATTCCAATTGGCATATTCTAGAATGTATTCCTAACCCTAAACTATTTGGGGCTTATTTAAGAACATTTCTAGCATTGTAAGAGCAGCTCTTATTGGAGTTAGAGAGAAGGTATTGTGTGGAGGATTTCTTTCTCCAAAATCATATTGTTGTAAGCCCATACGGCATTTTCCATTGATAATAATATTTCCCTTTTCATGTGTGTTCATTATGGTCTTTAGTTGTATCTCCATCAACTATATATTTTTGAGATTTTTCAAAATTGATCTTTGTGAGTATATAAAATATGTTATACATCTTTTGCTATATACAACATGTCTTACTGATAGAAGTTCCCCACCATAGCATATTTCTCCCCCATACTATGTGTCTCTCTATGTACATGTCTTGCTTTTCTTCAATATAACTTTTCTCTTATATACATATGACATTTCTCCCCCTTTTTGATAGTAATGCCAAAGATTTATTCTAACTTATTTACATAGAGACACCAAAATGATATAAGAATTTAGATTATACCTTGAGGGTGATTGCCAAAGTTTTATCTCAATTTTCTTGCAAGACCTTGCATGTATGAATTGCAATTTACACCTTTGTTGATGGTTCAATCATGTGATTCGCAATAGACAAGTTGTTATCATGGATCACAGTCTTTGAATATACAATGTGTTTCTACATAGCATCCATGATTTGAAGGATCATATTTTGTATGTCAATCAATGTTGAACAAATCCTTCCTTCTTCTCTTAGCAATTCAACTTACGTGTTTGACAAAAATTTGATCTTCTTGAAATGTGCAAAGCTTGAACTAGGGTCAAGTTGTAGCTGCTAAGCACTTACTTTAAGATCTATATCAATTTTGGATAATTTGTCCTTTACTTCCTTTGTATACTCAGTGACATCACATAGTTTCCCAAAAAGTGATGATACATTTGAATAGGATGCCTCAAGATTGACCAAAATTGTTGAAAGCTCAACTTGATAAATGGCTATTTGTTGAGCAATGTGCTCCAGTACTTTATTGTTAAATTTGTTTTCAGCCTTTTCAACTAGCTTATCTTGACCTTCGGTGTCCTTATTGAATTTTTGGACTGCTTCTCCTAGCTGATACAAAATAGGTTGAGAAGAATCAACCTCAATTTCTATTGCCTCGGTCAAAATATTCTTGGCATCATCTATTATCTTATACTCTTTCTCTATCTCCTCTTAATCTTTATTGTTTAGCCTTTTTCTGGAGGAGTTCACCAAATACGTGCATTTGGTCTTTAGAAAGATTGTAAATATCCCATTTGGGAATTACTATTTCCTCATCCAAATCTATGTCTTCTTCTATCTCCTTTCCTTTCCCCAAAAATTTTGTACTTAGTTGAACCTTAGGCTCAACTGTCCTTGCACTTATTGCTTTTGTACCCAGAATGGAAACAATAGTAGACATACTTGGACTTGTAGTAAAAATTGATACTGTACTAATTGATGAAATACTTATAGAGATGCTTGAAGAATCCAAAATTGATGAAGGAAAAATTGTAGAATCCAAAACTAAAGTAGACAAAACTGAAGAGCTTACCATAGATGTACTCAAAATTGAAGTCAAAATTGGAGAAGTGAAGAATAAAGAACTCAATTCAGTAGATGAAGGAGTTTGTAGCTTGGTAGATGAAGTGGAAGTCACTTTTTTCAATGATATGTTGAACTGAGTTGGGGAAAAGAGTGATTGGAAATTTGATGTATTAGTAGTAGTCACAAACACACTTGTTGAAGCTATCTCCATACTAGATGTAGTCAATGGTTTACTCAAGGAGTGAGAAAGTGAGCCAATGACTATTGTAGCTATCTTGACTAGGTCAATCTCCTCATCATCTTTCTTTTCTTCCTCAATAGCTTTTGGACCTTGATCCTCTTCACCTTTCTCATTATCAAAATGAGTCACTTCTTCAACATTTTCTTCCTCATCCTTCTCCTTACCTTCTTCTTCATCAACATCCTTTACTTCAATTAGAAATTTACTTTTTTTATGAAGATGATAAATATTTTTCTAAGTATTTGTAGCATTTTTAACAACATTCTCTATGTCCTTGATCAAAACCAAACAAGTATTAAACCTTAGAGTCAGTTTTTCTTCATTTTTCTTTAAAGACTCTTTCACCTCAACATCTAATATGCTCGGTAGTAACTGCCTTAGGATTTGTGCATATATGTATTTGACTATTTGCATAGCAAAATTCTATCTTGGCTTTATCTTCTCTAGCAAGTCACTAGAGACTTGAGAAGCAATCTAGTTTGGTGAGTACTTCCACTCACCCATTTTGTTCGGCACCAAGTCTTCAACTTGCTTCTGCTCTTCCTTAGTACTAATCTCATATTTTAAAGATTTAAAGTTTTTTATTCTTGCTTCTCCTTCTAATTGCTTCAACCTATCCTAGAAGGTGGGTGGAGGTTTGCTAAATACAATGTCATTTCCTTTCTTTCATGACCTCCTTGTGAAGATTGCAGTGGATGACTTTGCAGGCTTAGTGATGATCACCTTGCCCTTTTTCTTCTAAGGTTCTTCTTTTTTCTCAAATTCTTCCTCATCCTATGCTTCTTCCACATCCTCACCTTTTTCCTCCGTTAACAAGAGAGGTGCACTTGATTTCATCTTTTCTATCTTTCTCTTCCCTTTGTTAACCACCTTCGGGAGCTTTATTTATAGCTCAATTTTGGCCTTAGCTTCTTCATAAGTTCCAAATAAGGGGCCTTGGGATCAACAGCTTCATTGGCAAGAGCTTTAATGATTTCCTTTGTCTCATCAATATTCGCCTCATAGCCAAGAGGTTTCACCCACACAACTCTAGGCTTAACTGCTTGGATATATACTAATGTAGAGATAACCTCAACGAAAGAAAAAACAAAAGGAACCAGCACTAGAAAGAGATAGATAACAATATTCCTCTAATTGATACATCAAATGAATAGTACATACACTTTCTCTCCTAAAGATTTCTTCTCCCTGTAACTTCGAATCCAAAAACTTGACTAAACCTAAACCTAAAAACTCTATTTATACTTGCTCGGATGTTCTATAGAACATTCTAGATTATTACAAAATATGAAAACCAACCCAAAGAGACTTCCCACCAAAATAACTTATAAAATATTCTAGATCAATATAGAATAGGGAAGAATGACCCCACAATGGTCTAAATAAATCCCAAGAAAAGATCTTATCCTAATGATGTAGAGTCTAAAATGCAGTAACATGCACAATCTTTATGTGGGTGCTCCTGCACCATACTCCCCAAAAAATTCTATCTCAAGCCCACTTGAGATGAGCTCTTGTAGATTGGTACACTGCTTCTTGATATCTTTTTCATTCATCCACATAGCATCTACATTTGAAGAACTACTAAGTTTTCCCAAATACTACTTGGACTCCTTTCCTCTTGTCTACTTGATGACTTTGGTGTCAAGTATCCTTTCTAGCTGTGGTGTTTTCTTAAATGGTAGATGTTTAATGTCTTTTGTATTTGCAATTGATCCTACATCAATTTCTTCATTGGTTGCTTTGAATCATGTGAGGTCTTCTATGTTGAAGATGGGAGAGATGTCAATTTTAGGTGGCAATCGAATCTCATAAGCATTGGTTCCAAACTTTTTCAATATTTGACAAGGACCTAGTTTTCTCAACATAAGCTTGGTAGATTTACCTTTTGGTAGCCTCTCTTTCTTGATATTTTCCATACTAAATCTCCCACTTCAAATTCCAAGTGTCTATGTTTATGATCTGCATGCTTCTTATACTTGTTAGAGGTTTGTTGGAGTTGTGCTTTGACTTCATCATAGATTTCTTCTATGGTTGTAGTAAATTGTTCTCCTTGGGCACTAACTTGTTGCTATGAACTCATATCTCTTAACTTGAAGATCTCTCTAGGATGAATTCTATACACCACTTGAAATAGTGACTTTCTTGTACTTCTATTGATGGAGTCATTATATGTAAATTTAGCTTGGGGTAGGATTATATCTCATTTTGTTGCATGTTGTCTTGTGAGTGTTCTTAACAAATTGCCCAATGTTCTATTAACTACCTCTGTTTGGCCATTAGATTGAGGGTGGTAGGCTAATGAGAATGATAAATTGGTTCCAAGATTCCTTCATAAAGTTCTCCAAAAGTTTCCTACAAACTTCACATCCCTATCTGAAACTATGTTGAGAGGTAGCCCATGAATCCTTATGACTTCCTTGAAAAAGAGATCTATTATATGAGAAGCATCGTAGGTCGACCTACATGATAAGAAGTGAGCCATTTTGTTGAACCTATCTACTACAAAAAATACACTATCATGCCCCTTTTGTGTCATGGTAGCTTCATTAAAAAATCCATCATTATAGTTTTAGAGGGTCTAGATGGTATTAGCAAAGGTTGATAAAGCCCTGCCTCTGTAGTCCTTCCTTTGGCCCTTTAACAAATCAATCATGTTTCCTCAATGTTTCTAACATCAGTCTAAAGCTTAGGCCAATAGTAGTACCTCCTAACCAATTCTAAGGTTTTATCCAAACAAAAATGTCCACCCATTGTTCCACTATGCTTCTCTCTGATAATGTTTCTCCTCATAGAGCACCTGGGTACACATAGTTGTCCTCCTTTGAAAAGAAGTCTATTTTGTATCAAAAAATAAGGAAAATCAGCATGGTATCTTTCACCAAACTCCATATATACCTCATAGATGTCACCAAAATCTGGATCTGCTACATACATGTCCTTGAGTGCTTCAATTCTCACACTTTGCTATTGTATCTAGGAGACAGCCAGATTCCTTCTACTAAGAGCATCAACAACCTTGTTTGATATTCCCTTCTTATGCTTGATGGTGAAGGTATAGGCCTATAAATACTCCACCCATTTCATGTTCTTATGACTTAATTTGACTTGGCTATTCAAAAAACTAAGTGCTTGGTTATCAGTATGCACACCAAACTCCTTTGGCAATAAGTAATGTCTCCACCTTTTGAGAGCTTGAACCAATGCATACATTTCTAGTTCATATGAAGAGTATTTTTGCTTGGCTTCATTGATATTTTCACTTGAGAAAGCCATTAGTTTTCCTTCTTGACTAAGAACTGCCCCTATAGCAACCTTGCTAGCATTACATTCTAGGTGGAAAACTTTGTTAAAATTAGGTAAAGAAAGAATTGGCTGCTCACTAACCTTTTTCTTAAGCAATTCAAAAGCTTATTTTTTGATTGACTCCATGCAAACTCATACTTCCTTCCTCCTTTAATAGTTTCTAACATAGTAGCACACATATGACTGAAATTTCTTATGAATTTCCTATAAAATGTAGCAATACCATGAAAGCTTCTAACATCTCCAACTATTTTTGGGGGTGGCCAAGATAGTATAGCACTTACCTTATCTTTATCCATCTTCAAGCTACCTTGGGAAATCACAAAACCAAGATATGTTAGCTCCTCTTGCATGAACAAACTCTTTTCCAAATTTATTACCAATTTCTCCTCATGAAGTCTTCTCAAAACCATTTCAATGTGCTCTAGGTGTTCTTCCTTTGTCTTGCTGAAAATTAATATGTCATCTAAATATACTATGATGAACTTGCCATTAAAGTCTTTGAGTATTTCATTCATAAGTTTCATGAAGGTGCTAGGAGCATTAGAGTGTCCAAATGGCATTACCTTCCATTCATATAATCCATCATTGGTTTTTAACTTTTTCTTCCACTCATCTTCAACTCTTATCCTTATTTGATGGTACCCACTTTTTAAGTCAATCTTGGAGAAATACTTTGCACCTCCCAAACAATCAAGAAAATCTTCAATTCTTGGCATTGGAAACCTATATTTGATTGTAATCTTAGTAATGGATCTAGAATCAATGCACAACCTCCAAGTTCCTTCCTTCTTGGGTACCACAATAGTAGGTATAGCACATGGGCTTAAGCTTTTTGCAATCAAACCAGAATTGAGTAACTCTTTTACTTGTCTAGCAATCTCTTCATTTTGTTGAGGTTTCATCTTGTATGTAGCCTTATTAGGTAAACAAGCTCTAGGAATGAAATCAATACAATGACTAATGTCTCATATAGGTGGTAAAGACTTTAGCATACCTTCTGAAATCAAACCTTCATACTTATCCAAAAGTTCTTTCACTTCATTAGGAATTGCCTTCTTTGTTTCAGTCTCCTTTCTGTCATTTCCAATAGGTTCTTGTAGTTGTGGGTTAGGCATCAAAAGAAAACAAGGCTTAGGTTCATCCTTCATGTCCTATAAGAATTTCTTTTTATCAACCATCATAATTTTGGCTTCCCTCTCTTTATTTTCTTCCACTTCTTCATGATTAGCAAATGGAATCAATCTAATCACCTTTCCATCCTTCTTGATGGTGTATATATTGAGTTTTCCATCATGTTGTGCCTGCAAATCATACTTCCAAGGCCTACCAAATAAAAGGTGGCATGTATCCATGTCAACTCTATTACACAAAAATCTATCATTATACTTTCCAATCTGAAAATCAACCCATGCTTGCTCATTTACAAGAGTTTGTTGACCCTTTGTTAGCCATGAAACTTTATAAGGAAAAGGATGAGGTATTCTCCTAATTTTTAACTTCTAAACCATCTTAAGAGAAACTAAATTCTCGGTAGATCCTGAGTCAATAATGACTTTACATACCTTACCTCCAGATTTGCAAGCGATCCTAAAGATAGTTTTCCATTGTGGTGGTTCCATAGTAGTAGGCACTTTCAAAAATGTTATTTTCATCATTAAACTTTCTCCTCTTTTTAGGTACACAATTTGAGTTAGCCATCTCCTTCTCTTGGTATTCATCATCTTGTACCAAATGTGTTCTTCTTTCACCTTGTGAACTTGAACTAGCTCTATCCGGACAAATGCATAATGTTCCTCCTTATTGCAATTGAAACAAATGATCGAACTTACCCTTCTACCACCAAATCCACTTGAATTGCCTCTTCTACCTCTAAAGTTACCTCTAAAATTCCCTTCGCTTTGACTAGTTTCTTGCTTTATCTCCTTATGATCTTCATGGTTTTATCCTCTTCCTTGGAAATTTCCTCTTCCCCTTTGATTTCTTCCTCTTCCTCTGCTATTTTGTATTTGCCTTCTTTTCAATTTGGCTTCCACCTTCAATGCTAATTGATAACATTTATGTACTGTATCAAGACACAATAAATTAAGCTCTTCTTGAATGGTCAACCTCAATCCATTGAGATATTTAGCAACTTTTACTATTTCACATTCACTTTTCTTTGCCCTTAGGCTTAATTTTTGGAATTCTTTAGTATAGGCTATGACTCCTAGCTCCTTTTGTCTTAAACTCTCTCCTTCAATGAAGTTGGATTTCATAATCCCTAGGTAAGTATGTTTCTCTCACCTTGACACACATCCTTTCCCATGAAGTTATCATGTTCTTACCTTCTTTGACCCTTTCTCCTTGGGTCAAATTCCACCAAGTGAGGGCTGGTCCCTTCAACTTTGACTTGGAAATTTTTACCTTGTCCTTTTCTGTTATATTTTCACATTCAAAATGGTTGTTCAAGGCTTCTATCCAATCCACAACAACATTAGTATCCATCTTTCCTGAGAAGATGGGTAGGTCACCTTTGGCATTTTTCTTGCCAACTCTTTCAAAGGGTTCTATGAAGTATCTCTAGTCTGCAAGTAAGTTAACCACCTTCTACTCAAGCCTATCCTCTTCTTCCCCTTCTTCCTCTTACTCTAAGGAAACCTTTGCTCTCTTTTCCATCTGGCCCTTCAACTTCTCAAATTCATCCAATAACCACTTATTGGTTTTCTCATGTTCTTGCATCTTCTTTGCTAGTTTAGCATAGGTGACCATGTTTGATGTTTTAGCTTCTACCTCTGATCTAGACATAAAATCCAATTTCCTCAAGAGCATTCCCCAAGCTCTAATACCAAAAATGATGTAGAGATATCCTCAACGGAAGAAAAAAACAAAAGGAGCCAGCACTAGAAAGAGATAGATAACAATATTCTTCTAATTGATTCATCAAATGAACAGTATATACACTTGCTCTCCTAAATATTTCTTCTCCCTGTAACTTTGTATGCAAAAACTTGACTAAACCTAAACCTTAAAACTCTATCTATACTTGCTAGGACATTCTATGGGACATTCTAGATTATTGCAAAATAGGAAAACTGACCCAAAGAGACTTCTCGCCAAAAAGGCTTACAGAATATTCTAAATCAATATAGAATAGGGAAGAATGGCCCCATAATGGTCTGAAAAAATCCCAAGAAAAGACCTTATCCTAATGATGTAGAGTTTGGAATGCAGCAACATGTACAATCTTTATGTGGGTGCTCCTGAACCATATATCTTGTCATTGTCCACCATGAAGCACACATCATCCTTGTAGTCTTCAACTAACTTCTTTAGTATCCTGAACCTATTGTTCATTTTCTCTTTGAACACATTGAAGTAGTTGTCCATGATGCTGGCATAGTTCTCACCCATTTCTGTAATATATTCATTTATTTGGTAAAGTACAGGCACATCTTTTCTTCAGACTACAATGATTTAGAAGGGAAGAACTTACGAACATAAAAGAATAAATAGGTTAATAGTGAACTAGATTTGCACAATTTGTTCTTTGATGTTCTAATACTTTCCATGTTTTTATTGAATTTCCTCAACAATAGGTCAGCAAGGTCATAAGAGAGGTTGTTTTTAACCACTTTATATGCCAAATCTAAGGCTTCACATGACACACTGTTAAGATGACTTGAACTTTATATCTTATGTGTAATAACATGAATTCCAAATTTCCATTCTGCATCTATAACACTACTTATTTTCATACCTCTGCCATCCCACTCAGCTAGCATTTTCTTCTCCAAATCTGCTTGACCTAGGGTTTTTGTTGTTTTGGATTTGGAATGTTGGAAATATTCAAGACTAGCTAGGTTATTGAGAGGTGAGGGGTGAATCAGTAACCTCAAAAACTTTACCAAATTTAGATCTTAATTGCAATAATCTAATTACCATTTAGTTCATTATATCATATCTAATTGCATGCATGAGAAATTGAAAACATAAAACATTCATAACACTTTAACAGAATAATTTGGTGACCCAGAAACCTTCCAAATAGAAAGTAAAACTGAGGTGGGGATGATACCCACAAAACTTCAATACTACAGCATAAAGTTTGCCTATTAAGGCTTACAATGATCACTTATAATGATCTACCCTATTAGGAGCAATTAGGACTGCTAGGTCCACCTTGTTAGATGTTTTACAAACACACAATGAAGTATGCACTCGGTAAAGAGATTTGGGAAAAGACTATTAAGTCTACCTTGTTAAAGGATTTGGACTAGTTCACTTGTTAGGATGAAACAGTAGATCTTTGACTCACAACTAATTTTTTGATAGAGATTCCTTGAAGTAATGATCACCTTTATGTGATAGATATGACTTTGCTACTCCTTTTTTGATATGGCCTTACAATACACTTTGTCTGCTATTGATTCACATTCGCATGCTTCTATTTCACATTATTGTCACACTTTCATGCTACCTTGGATATGATACAATAAATTACATATATATCAATCCAATATACATAATTACAAAGTTAGCCAATAAACAAGTTAACATCAATATTACAAAGTCAGCCCATACGTAGATACTTAGGTTCTGAAGACTGACTTTGTGAAGTTCTGATACTCGGCATCCACTGTCACTACTCAACATCATCATGCATTTAGTAGAAGTAGAAGCTCAATCTATACTAATCATCTTAGAGTAGTCTTGAACTCGGTCTGCACTGGTGACTCGGTAGATACTGTGTAACTCGATATAAACTAAATTACTCGTTTACCATGACTGCACTCAGTAAATACTAATCTCCATACAGCTCGGTTAACACTAACTTCACTTTACATGAACTACTAGCTTGGTAGAAACTATAAAGCTTTGGTAACCACTAAACTACTCAAGTTGAACTGTTGGACTTCACACTACCTAAATTTGCTTGGTTTGAACTGCTACACTTCACACTAACTAAATTCACCTGGTAACCACTGGAATGCTCAATAGGAATTTTAGTACTTGGTGGCTACTAAAATGCATGGTAAACATTGTAGAAAATTGAATGAGTTGGTAGCCATACAAAATCTGAATAAGTATTGTCACTAATAACAAACTTGACTGAATGTCAACAATTTCCCCCTTTAGCATTAGTGACAAAAACACTTACCAGCCAAAACTTATATACATCACAATGTGGTACTAGCTTGGTATGGTATACTATTTATTTTAGATTTTTCAAAATTTGTCTTTGAAAGTATATACAGTATACTATATCTACAAATTCTCTACTATATACACTTTCTCCCTTTGCATGACTCTCCCCCATACAATATACATAGCATAACAAGTATCTCACTATACATAGCATAATAAGTGTCTCTCCCCATATATAGCATACTGTCTCTCCCCCTTTTCAATAATAACGCCAAAGATTTATTCAAAACTTATTTACATGGAGACACCAATATGAGAAAAAAAATCATAATGTACCTTAAATATAAGTGCTAATGTCTTATCCTAGTTCTCTTGCAAAACTTTGCATGTATGTAGAGCAATTTGCACTTTTGTAGAGAGTTCTATCATGTGATTTGCAATGGAGTTGTTGTCATGGATCAATGTCTTTGAATAAACAATATGCTTTTGCATTGTATCCACGATGAGAAGGATCATATTCTAAATATCTATCAGTGTAGACTAGATCCTTGCTTCTTCTCTCAACAACTCTACCTGCATATCTGACATGAATCTAATCTTCATATGATGTGCAGAGCTTGAACTAGGGTCAAGTTGCAACTATTGTGCACTAGCCTTTAGATCTTTATCAATTTTTATCACTTTTCTCTTTATCTCCTTTATGGACTCAGTAACATCACACAACTTTCCAAAAAGTGATGTCACATTGGTGCAAGAGGTTTCAAGATTGGTCAGAATTGAGGAAAGCTCCACTTGTTGGATAGCTATTTGATGAGCAATGTGCTCAAGCACTTTATTATCAAAGTTATTTTCTACTTTCTCAATCAATTTTTCTTGACTGTTAGATCCTCACTAAACTTTTGGATTGCCTCCTCTAATTGCAACAAAATGTGTTGAGAAGTATTAACTTCAACACCTATCACCTCAATCAAAATATTCTTGGCATCATCAAGGATTTTATATTCTCGGCATCATCAAGGATTTTATATTCTCTATTGCTCTCCTCTCTCAATTTCTTCTATTTTGCCTTCTTTTGGAGGAGTTGACCAGCTATATGCATTTGATCTGAAGTGATATTGTCAAAATCCCATTTGGGAATTTCAATCTCCTCATCTAGGTCTATATCCTCCTCTATCTCCTTTCCTCTACTCAAAAATCTTATACTTGGTTGAGCCTTAGATTCAACTGTCCTTTTACTTATTGCCTTTGAATCTAGAATGGAAACAATAGTAGAGATAGTAGGACTAGTAGTGAAAATTGATATAGTGTCAATAGATGGATACTAACTAGAATGCTTGATGAATCCAAAAGTGAAGTACTTACAGAGGTATCCAAAACTATAGTAGTCAAAATTGTAGAATCCAAAATTGTAGTAGTTACTACAGAAGAACACAAAACTGTAGAAGCCATTGTACTCATGCCTGATGATGCTGACTTAGTAGCTGAAGAAGAGGGAGGTTGCAATTCGGTAGATGAAGTGGTAGACACTTTTATCAATGATGTGCTGAGCTATGAGGGAGCAAAGAATGATTGGACATTTTATGTACCTAGAGTTGTCACAATCAAACTTGTTGAAGCTATCTCTGAGCTTGATGTAGCTACTAGTTTACTTAGAGAGTGAGGAAGTGAGGCAATGACTATGGTTGCTATCATCATAGGATCAGTCTCCTCAATATCTTCTTTGTCTTCCTCGATAGCTTCTTCCTCTTTATCTTCTTCAACTCTTTTATTTTCAAAATGTGTTGGCTTAGTATAAGTTTCTTCTTCCTCATCATCACTATCATCATCCTTGACTTCTACTGGGAAGTCACTTTGTTTATGCAAATGATAAACATACTTGTGGAATTCTTAACCACATGCTCTATATCCTTTATCAAAATTAAACAAGTATTGAATCTAAGAGTCATCTTATCTTTATTTTTCTTTAAGGACTCTTTTACCTCAACATCTGTCATGCTAGGTAGCAACTGCCTCAGGTTTTGTGCATAGTTATCTTTTGTTGTTTGCATAGAAAAGTCCCATCTTGGCTTTATTTTCTCTAATAATTCATTAGAGATTTGGGAGGCTATCTAATCAGGCAAATACTTTCATTTTCCCATCTTGGTTAACATTAGTTCTTCAACCTCGTTCTTCTTAGCCTCCATCCTAGTTTCATACTTCAATGATTTGAAGTTGGTTATGCCTGCACCTTCTTCCAATTCTTTCAATTTTTCTTGGAAGGTGGGAGGAGGTTTGCCAAAGACAACTTTACTGCCTTTCTTCCTTGATCTTCTAGTGAATACTATAATGGATGGCTTGGGTGGCTTGGTGATGATCACCTTGCCTTTCTTCTTCATTGGTTCTTCTTCCTTTTTTGACTCTTTATCCTCTACTTCAACATTTTCTCCTTTTCCCTTGGTCAACATAAGTGGTGTGTTTGTTTTCAGTTTGGCTATCCTTCTCTTACCTTGTTAATCGCCTGTGGAAGCTTGATTTCGAGCTCTATCCTTTCCTTGGCCTCATCATATATTCCAAAGTGTGGTGCCTTTGGATCAATAGGCTCATTAATCAAGGCTTCAATTATGTCATTTACTTCATCAATGTTCACCTCATAGGGAAGAGATTTTACCTATACAACTCTAGGTTTCATTGCCTGAATGTAGACTCTATCATAGTCTACCATGAAACAAATGTCTTTATAATCTTCAACTAATTTCTTGGGTATCCTAAATCTATCATTCAATTTCTCCTTGAAGACATAAAAATAATTATCTTTTATACTAAGAAAATTTTCTTCCATTTCTACAATATACTCATTAATCTTATATAACACTAGCACATCCTTTCTCCATACTACTGTGCCTTTATAAGGGAAAAAAAAAATTGAACATAGAAAAATAAAAATGTCAACAAAGAACCAAACTTGCAAGGGTTGTTTTTGGAGGTTCTAATACTTTCCATGTTTTTTTTGAACTACTTCAACAACAAATATGCAAGGTCATATGACAGATTATTCTTCACAACCTTGTATGCCAAGTGTACTACTTCACATGACACTCTATTGAGATGACTAGAGCTGTAGATCTTGTGAGCTATCACATGTATGCTAAATTTCAGTTCTACATCAGTTACACTACTAATCTTCATGCCTCTATCATCCCACTCGGCTTGGGCTTTCTTTTCTAACTCCACCTGAACTAAGGTTGTAGTATTTTTGGCCTTTAAGAGCATGAGAAGGCCAGTGATGCAATGAATCATCTTCTTAGTGATCAAAACTAGTTGCTCAAGCCATAACTAACCATTGTGAACTTGGCTAAGGATGTGTCTAATCCATTTTATTTGAAAACTTCAAGGCAGGTGGGGAATGTGGGTTAAACCCTTGTCTTCCAAATGCTTATGTTTAGGTTTGAGAACTCCATTAACACATAATTCTCCTAAGGCATCATCCATTTCTAGGATTCTAATTTCATGAATAGCACACTTAAAATGAGTTTGGATATCATTAATGAGAAGTACCTTTGGAGGGATCTATGATTGCACTCCAT
Source organism: Cupressus sempervirens (assembly GCA_028749045.1). NCBI lineage: Eukaryota > Viridiplantae > Streptophyta > Pinopsida > Cupressales > Cupressaceae > Cupressus > Cupressus sempervirens. The sequence continues at coordinate 9,225,726 of CM053793.1, read as the reverse complement.
TTGGGTCGAGGGTTTCAGTAACTTCTAGCACAAGTTTGAAATTAGGTGCTTTCCATTATACTCCTTGGACCAACATCTCTGAGCCTTTCCTTTCTTTTTTGTTGCTACTTGATGTTTCCATGGCTACTCGGTAAGCTATGAAGCACTTTGAAGAATTTTAGCTGCAAATTATGCTCAAAGTTGCTTGATCGCTCTGTAATTCACTTGATCACAATAACACTTAGAATTCTTGGTGAAAATGAATAGGATTTCCTAATTTTTGTTAAAACTTCACCATTAATGCTCAGTAAAAAGGTAGCTAAGATGACATCATGCTTGTCAAGCTATTATCCACTACCTATTCAGATTGCTCAATAAAGGCTTCATAACTTGATAATCAACCATGTTCATGTTACTCTCGACTTTTCTTGGTAGAGTCCATGACCCAACCTTACTCAGTAGAGAAGTCAACTCAATGAGAACTGATACCAATCTCACTTGATGATCCTTTTGTATCTTGAATACTAATTTAGATCTTTGCTTCCTTTCAACTGGAACTGTTTGGATGTGATCTTGATAATGCAATTCCAATTCTTCCTCAAGAACTTAGTTGGAAATGGTGGAGTCGCCCACTTCTTGAGTGACATGACCATCATTACTTGAACTAGCTTCCTTAGTAGATTTAGGAATCCATTGCTACCTCATTTGCATTTGAATGTTATCTGGTTTTGCTTTCTTTTCATCTTCAACTCTACCTATATTCATGCAATTTTTAGCTATATGACCAAGTTTGGTAAAGTGAAACATCTTATGGTGGTATGTCTCTTCCTTGTGTGATGTTTAAAATAGTTCATGTCAATGTGTCCATATTCTCCATAGTAATGAAATCTACACCAAGTGTTGTAGTCCCAGTTGAATATTGCTTTCACAATTTTCTCTGTTGGATTGAATGACATAGTTTTGCAATTAGATGCCTTGTGACCTTGTTTCTTGCATTTGTGACACTTGCCTTCAAATTTGGTTTCTCTTTGTATTTATTAGCCTTGTGACCATTTTGACTACAATTGTAGCATTTACCATTGAATTTTTCTTTACCATCACTCCAACATTTTTTTGATGTATGACCTATCTTACCATAGTGATTGAAAGTAGGTATTTGATTCCTTTGAACACCTTATTTAGAGGATTCACCTTCTTCTTTATATCCAATTCTTGCTTTACCTTTTTATCTATAGAGATTCTGCTCATTTAACTAATTCAATCGATTCATGTCTACTTGGAATTTCATCATTCTTTCATTAATTTGCTTGTTAGTGTTTAGGTCATTTTTCAATCTTTCACTAATTTTCTTTTCAGATCTCAACTCATTTCTTATTCTTTCATTGATTTGTCTTTCCAAATTTAGATCATTTCTTAATCTTTCATTGATCTATCTTTAGTTCATGATTTCCTCATTTGCATTGGAGATTTGATCCATAAAATCTGCATGCTGAAGCTATCGGTTCTAGATCTCATTGTTTCTTCCATCCATTTCTTCTTTCATCTTGCTCCTCTGTTCCAAGATTTCACATAGCCTTACTAACTAAATTTCTTGTTCTCTTTTGAGTTTTCTTACTTCTTCTTGCAAGGAACCATTTTTCTCTAAGATTTCTTTGATTGCATCATTTGTTTCATCTGAATTGCTTGAAGGGAAAAAGGGTTCAATTCTTTCTTCAATGTACTAATGATCATTCATTTGATTTGCAAGTTCCTTCCTTCTTTTCAAAGATTTGAAAAATTGCTCCTTAGCTTTCTTGAGTTGTGCAATGGCCATTTCTAGATCCAACTTTTCATTGTCAATTTCCTTATCAAGTTTGAATATCTCCATTGTCCTTGATATTTTCTCAAGCTTTCAAACTTTATCCTGAGAACCACAAAGCTCTTATACCAATTGTTGGAAATATTCAAGACTAGCTAGGTTATTGAGAGGGGAGGGGTGAATCAGTAACCTCAAAAACTTTACCAAATTTAGATCTTCATTGCAATAATCCAATTACCATTTAGTTCATTAAATCAGATCTAGCTACATGCATGAGAAATTGAAAACATAAAACATTCATAACACCTGAACACAATAATTTGGTAACCCAGAAACCTTCCAAATAGAAATTAAAACTGGTGTGGGGATGATACCTACAAAAATTTAATACTGCAGCATAAAGCTAGCCTGTTAAGGCTACAATGATCACTTCTGATGATTTTCCCTATTAGGAGCAATTAGGACTACTAGGTCCACCTTGTAAGATATTTTACAAACACACAATGATCTATGCACTCGGTAAAGAGATTTGAGAAAATATTGTTAAGTCTACCTTATTAAAGGATTTGGACTTGTTCACCTGTTAGGATGAAATAATAGATCTCTAACTCACAACTGATTTGCTAATAGAGATTCCTTAAGTATTGATCACCTTTATGTGATAGATATGACTCTATTGCTCCTTTTCTGATATGGCCTTATAATACACTTTGTCTACTGTTGATTCACATTCACATGCTTCTATTTCACATTACTATCACACTTTCATACTACCTTGGATATGATACAATACATTACATATATATCAATCCAATTTACATAATTACAAAGTCGGCCAATATACAAGTTAACATCAATATTACAAAGTCAGCCCATACATAGATACTCGAGTCCTAAAGACTAACTTGGTGAAGTTCTGATACTTGATGTCCACTGTCACTACTTGACATCACCATGTATTCAATAGAAGTAGAAGCTCAGTCCATACTAATTATCTCAAAGTAGTCTCAAACTCAACCTGCATTGGTGACTCAATAGATATTGTGTAACTCGATATAAACTGAATTATTTGTTTACCATGACTGCACTCTTTAAACACTAATCTCCATATAGCTCAATTAACACTAACTTCACTTTACATGAACTGCTAGCTTGGTAGAAACTGCAAAGCTTTGATAACCACTAAACTACTTGGGTTGAACTGATGCACTTCACACTGCCTAAATTTTCTCAGTTTGAACTATTGCACTTCACACCAACTGAATTCACTTGATAACCACTGGAATGTTCGGTAGGAACTGTAGTGCTTGGTGGCTACTGAAGTACATGGGAAACATTGTAGACTATTCATTAAGCTTGGTAGCCATACAGAATCTAAATAAGTGTTGTCACTAATAAAAAACTTGACTAAATGTCAACATGGCAAGCATGGGAAGGCCAATGATTTGATGAATCATCTTATTTGTTATCAGAATTGGCTACTCTAACTATAGTTTTCTATTATGCACCTGGCTGAGGATAAACCTAATCCATTTAATTTGAGATTCTCGGGGCATATGGGGAATATGTGTCAATCCTTTTGCTTCCAAATGTTGATGCTCGGGTTTTAGGGTTCCATTAACACATAACTAACCTAGGGCATCATCCATCTCCAAAGTACAAATTTCTTGAATAGCATATTTAAAATGAGTACGAATGTCATTAACAAAAAGTACCTTATGAGGAATTTTGGATTGTGCTCCACTTGGGTCTAGAGTTTCAGAAACCATGGGTGTGAGTTTGAAATTTGGCACTTTCCATTCAACTCCTCGAACCAACATGTCAGACCCTTTCTTGACCTTACTGCTGTTGAATGTCATTTTCACCTAGTAGCTTGAGAGAACTTCGAAAAACTTTTGCAAGAAATTCACTCAAGTCACTTTGGTCACACTGAAAATAGATCTTCACAATGGCACTCAAAAATTTATGGTAAGAAATGTATTCAATTCCATGCCTTTTGATAAAGCTTTTCCATTAACGCTTGGTACAAAGGTAGATAAGTTGACGGACTATCATCCACTATATGATATTGATTACTTAGTGACATCTCCATGATTTGGTAACCATAAGTGCCTTTGTTACTCCCAACCTTGCTCGGTAGAGTCTATGACCCTACCTTACTTGGTAGAGAAGGTAACTCGATAATAAATGATACTAATCTTGCTTAGTGATCCCTTTGTATCTTGTATACAAATTTAGATCTTTGCCACCTTTCAACTAGCATTGATTCAAATGTCTTCTTTGATAACATGGTTCCAATTCTTCCTCGAGAAGTTAATTAGGAATGGTAGAGCCACCCAAGTCTTGAGCAACTTGACCATCATTGCTCAGACTAGTATCCTCGGTAGACTTAGGAATCCATTGCTATCTCATTTTCTTTTGCATTTATCATCCTTTTCTTTCTTTTCATCTTCAATTCTACCAATATTCATACAGTTCTTGGCAAGATGACCAAGTTCTATACAAATGAAATATCTTTTAGGGGTATATTTTTTCCTCATATGATGTTTAACACAATTCATACCAATGTGTCCAAATTCTCCACAATAATGACATCTACACCAGGTACTGTAATCCCAACCAAACATTGCTTTCCAAATATATTCTACAGGATTCAATGTTTTTATTTTGCATTTTGATGCCTTGTGTCCATGTTTCTTACATTTATGACAGTTGCCTTCAAATCTTGGTTTCTCTTTGTATTCATTAGCCCTATGACTATGCTAATTGAAATTGTAGCAATTTCCATTGAATTTTTTTTTCCATTGCTCCAACATTTTTTTGATGTATGACCTATCTTACCATAGTGATTGCAAGTAGTTCTTTGATTCTTTTGAGCACCTTGTTTAGAGGATTCACTTTTTTCTTTGTATCCAATTCATGCTTTACCTTTTTTCCTATAGAGGTTTTTCTCATTCAGTTGATCCATGTCTACTTGAGATTTCATTATTCTTTCATTGATTTGCTTCTCAGTGTTTAGGTCATTTTTCAATCTTTCATTGATTTATCTTTCAGATCTCAGATCATTTTTTTATTCTTTCATTGAATTGCCTTTTAGAATTTAGTTCATTCCTCATTCTTTCATTTTCAAATCTTAGACTCATGATTTCCTCATTTACATTGGAGAGTTGATCAATAAGGTCTTCTTGCTGAAGGGATTGGTTCTGGATTTCATTTTTCCTTCCATCCATCTCTTCTTTTATCTTGTTTCTTTGTTCCAAGACTTCACATAACCTTATTGACTAAACCATTGTTCTCTAGGAGTTCTTTGATTGCATCATGTGCTTCATCTAAGCTACTTGAAGGGTGAAAGTCTTCAATTCTTTCTTCAATGTAGAGATGATCATTCATTTGATTTTCAAGTTCCTTCCTTCTTTTCAAGGATTGGGAATGTTGCTTCTTAGCTTTCTTGAGTTGGGCAATGGCTATTTCCAGATCCAACTTTTCATTGTCAATAGCTTTGTCAAGTCTGAATATCTCCATATCCTTGATCTTTGCACAAGTTGTTAAACTTTCTCTTAAGAACCACAAAGCTCTGATACCAATTGTTGGAAATATTCAAGACTATGCTAATTTATTAAGAGGGGAGGGGTGAATCAGTAACTTCTAAAACTTTAACAATTTCAATTCTTAATCTAATGAATCAATTAGCACTTAATTCATCACATCTGATCTAATTGCATGCATGAGAAAATGATAACATGAAAGCATCCATAACACTTGAACACATAGATTTGGTGACCCAAAAACCTTCCAAATAGAAAGTAGAACTGGGGTGGGGATGATACCCACAAAATTTAGTACTGCAGCATAAAGTTGGCCTATTAAGGCTTACATTGATCACTTCTGATGATCTGCCCTGTTAGGAGAAAATAGGATTGTTAGGTCCACCTTGTGAGAGGATTTACAAACATTCACTAAAGTATGCACTTGGTAAAGAGATTTATGAAAGACTGTTAGGTCTACCTTGTTAAAAGATTTTGATTGGTTCACCTGTTAGGATGAAGTCTAACTTGCAACTGAGTTTGATGATAGAGATTCCTTAGTGTACTGATCACTTTTCTGTGATAGATATGTCTATGTTGCTCCTTATAATGTTATGGCCTTTATAATTATTTATCTATTGCATTCATATCTTGAACATTTTGCGTACACATTCACATTACAATACATATGATCACATTCACATTCTTACTCATTGGATATGATACAATACATTACATATATATACCAATCCAAATTACAAAATTACAAAGTCAACCATGACATAAGTTAACACAAATATTACAAAGTCATCCCACATGAAGATACTCGAGTTCTAAAGACTGACTAGGTGAGGTTATTATACTCGGCATCCACTGTCAATGCTTGGCATCGTCATGCAATCAGTAGACATAGAAGCTCAGTCCATACTGATCACTTTCAAGTAATCTTGAACTCGGTCTACACTGGTGACTTGGTAGATATTTTGCAACTTGGCAAACATTGAATCACTTGGTTAGCATAAAGTAACTCGGTTAACACTAGCTTCGCATCACATGAACTATGAACTCAGTAGATACTGCAATGCTTAGTTAACATTGGCTTTGCATCACATGAATTGTGAACTCAGTAACCACTAATAAACTTGGTATACACTAAAATGCATGGTTTGAATTGCTAAACTTCACACTGTCTGAATCTACTCAGTAACCACTGGGATTGGTCCAAAAGACTAGGTAGCAATTGTAGAACTCGATGGCTACTAAATTACATGGCAAACACTACACTATTCAAAGAGCTCGGTAGCTATACAGAATCTGAATAAGTGTGTGTCACTAATAGAAAACTTGATTGATATGTCAATAGAGGAATGTGGGTGACAAAGAAATGTGGAAGTGCAAAATGACCAAGTTTTTGACCCAAAAGACCTAGTTTGATTTGATGTTTTTGGAAATGTTGATTGTTGTAGGAGTGTCTAGACTAAATAACAACAAGTTTAATGTTTAAAAGCACATTTTTCAAGAAATAAAGTGACATATGGAGTAGTCTCCAAACTATCAAACAAGGGAAAAAGAAATCTTTTATGATACAAGCATATGTGAGGTCTCAAAGTGTAAGCCCTAGTACTAAGTCATGTGTATGTTTTCCATAAGTAAAGCACAAAATGAAGACACACCAAACAATATCTTCATAAAGGTCACAACTTCTATTAATAGCTTGGACCACAACCTGATGCTCACTCACCTCATACAAAATGATATTAGCCTATCATGGAGTGCTATTAACACATCCAAAGGAACATGTATGGTGAGAAGAATCTTGGGGTGATCCAATTGGTCCACATGGATCATTCCTTGCACCAAGATATCAATGCTCTATTCATAGCATCCCCCTTGGTCTCGATATAGGATTAAGGCCTCAAAACCCCAAAAGTACTTAGATGTGATGTTATCACAAGCAAGATTAAGGCCTCAAGGGTCTTAAGCACAAATAAGCATACCTAGCTAGAAATTTTGAATGGAGTAGTCAAGTTTTCTTATTCCCACTTACATCATTCTCGTGAGGTTTTTCACTCAATGGTAGGCCCTCTAAAGGTAAAAGATCCTACTAAGAGATCAAAACAAAATTGATAACAAGTGGAGGTCTAGATTTCTAATTTCCCTCAAAGAGACAAACATTATACTCTCCTACTCCAAATGTCTTTTCCAAACACACCAAGCAAGGGTTAATTAAAACTACTAAAGAGAAACCTATCCAACTCACTTTTAATGATCCAACCAAAGGGTCAAGGTTTTTTATTGTCTTGAAAAGACAAGAGCATACTTTCCTACCAATGGAAAGAACCCCTACTTATGAGCCTTTAATGTGCTTAATGAAATGAAATAAAAGCTAATAACAACAACCACAATGTTTATTTGCATCTCCAAGGCAACCTACAAAACCACAAGTTAGTAATATAGAAATGTAACTTAGACAAGTGAACATGCAAGTTAGGGCATATGGTATCAAATCAAAGCACAATAAACCTACAAAACCACTTGATTAGTTGTTGTCAAAACCCAAGAAAATTGAAATAAAAGTGAAATCTAAGTAAACTAATCTATCAAACTCATAAAATGCAAGAAAGCAGACTCATACAATGAAACATTATTTACCAAAATATCATATGATAGAACTCTAGAAGTCAGGAGATAGAACATGCCCAAGCAACATAGTTCTCTGTCCAATATGATGAATCACCATAAGCTAGGTATTAATCTGGAAAGAGGCCATATGATACAACAAAATGATAGAGGATAACCTACAAAATATAGATTGATCACCTCTAGAATAGAACTCTATCATATGATAATTCATACTGGAAAATAAAAATGACAAACCTGGCATAAGAAAATCCAAAAATGATACAATGAGGAGCTAAAAAGTTGGTTTGAGCCCCATGGTTGTTATTGAAAATGTATCCTAAAAAGTGAGCGTACTTTTATACACTATTATTCTCAAAGAATCTCATGGACTACGAAGCTTGAGATTTGACTTATAGCTCTTTATCTTGTATGGCATACAATGAATCAAATGATGTGATAATGGCTCTCAAATGAAGTTAGGAATGGAGACCCTTGCAAGGTTCACCATAGAATGAGAGATTCAAAGAGTAAAAGAAATAATGATCCAAGTATCCAAGAATCAAAGTGAGTATGCAATGCAAAGCTAAACTAGTATGAGATGCAAGATTAAGCTACTATGAGAATGCAAGAACAAGAAAGAAAATTACGATAAAAAGATGAAAGATTACTTTACCCTAGTTAAGCTAGATGTGCTAATATAATTGCAATGAAAGGAAATGCTGATTTAGAATGCAAGTACTCAAGAGTGAAAGTGAGTTCTCAAGAAATATAGAATCAAAATGACAATATAATGTTAGCATAAACTCTAAAGATGAAAAGAGTGAGGAGAGAGCCTACTTTTAAAGAGATTTGGATGGTCGAGATTAAGAGGGAAAAAGAAATAGTGGAGATTTTTTCTTTAGTTGATCCATGTGCTCAATATTCTCAAGAGGAAAAAGGGATGGATGAGATTAAGAGGCAACAACCTTTATGAAAATTCAAGAGTTTCCACTCACCTTGAAAAGTGTGCATTTAAGATGTAGATTAATTGATTTATTATTATTATTATTTAGAAATTCCTTTTTTTATATGCACATAGGATAAAGGATTGTTTTAATTTAATTAAAAGGGAGCATGTTCTTGTAATTAAATATAATTTGGGATAAAACCATACAATAAAATCAAATAGATAATTATGAGATGAATTGATCAAAGATTAATAATTAAATAATTATGAAAATTTGATTAAGTGAATATCACAGTCTACTATATGGACCAAAAAGGGGGCTTATGGTTTATTAGACCAAAATTGGGTGGTTATGGGTAAAGGGTTACAGTAGGAGGAATTTCATTTAGAGTTAATGAATAAGTCATAATCAAATTGGGAATAATATATGATAAACCATTTATTTAAAAAATTGGGGAGCTAGGAAATTCATATGCTAAATGGCTTTGCTCCAATGTGCAAAGTGCTCTCTGAAATCTATCAATAAATCTATCCCTAGAATAAACAAATTTGCAACTCTACAAGAATTCTTTATCTCTATTTCTACAAGCAATGATAATGATCATCATATAATGAAATCCAAAGCAATCCATCAACAAAGGTATTCAATGATCAGTCTCTTTGAAACATAATTTTTTTTGAATCAAAATACTCCAAGATCGATTGGAAAGGTCCAAAGACATCATAGATTTTCCTAACTTCTCAACAAGCTAAGGAAAGAGGCAAGCATCAATTCACCCATCACAAGAAAAAGGCTAGTCTAGAGAACCAAAAATGTGTCTCCTTATCTTGTAGACAAGCAAGATTGGATTATATTACCAATAGAAGGAATGGAGATAAAAGGATTACTAAAAATCCCTGGCATCCTAAATTATCCTCCCTTGAAACCTTGTTGTATATTAGAACCAATTAGGATTCCCTTAAGCTCCAATCCTATCAATATCCCTACAGTTAAGAAGTCAAGTCTACTTGTAGCTCCATCCCAAGAAGTTAAGCCATTTGTAGCCACTAAAATCTCACCTATTAACACTTACATTCTTCCATTCAAAACTAACAATAATAGTAGGGCTCCAAATGTAAATACGCCTAGAATTGTCAATCAATCGCATCAAGTGCCTAAGCCTAAACACCTTAACAAAAATGAATATTTAAATATTTGAATTCCTTTGCATAGGGTAGCAACAAACAAAACCATAAACCAAAATGAAAGGATTCACATGTCTCATTGCCATAACTCTATTAGAGTGGGATTGTCATTGCACCAAAAGATTGATCTATCAATGCCTGATAGAACCACTCAACTTATAGTACACAAGAGGTGGTTAAGCCCTTGTCATGAATACTAAGGGGAGCACTAAGCAAATTTCCAACAATCTCCCCCTCATCATTACCCAAGGGTCCAAGCATTCAAACTTGTGACCAAGCTCTAATACCACTTGTTAGAGTGGGGTTACCGTTGCACCAAAAGACTAATCTATTAATGCCCAATACAACCACTCAATTTATAGTACACAAGAGGAAGTAAAGCCCTTGTCATGAATATCAAAGGGAGCACTAAAAAAATTTCCAACAAAATCTATCCCTAGTCTCAAACAACTATTCCAAAGAGAGAATCAAGGCAAAATATAGGAAATATAGGGTTCAAAATTGAAAGATAATCGAACAAGTTATATCCAAAGGAGCTAGTATTCCACTTAGACATCAAAATAATAGCATTGATAACATCTTAATAATCATTGATAAGGAAAGTGAAAATTGATGGATGGAATGATAAGATAAGGGGCTTTTTGCATATTGTAACAACCCGAAATCCAAAAGCCCCAATCTAATAAGATGGTTGGAGGACTTCTATTGGGAACAAGTAAGTGTTTCTTACTCTTCTAATCACTTGTTATAGATTCATTGTAAAAATAAAAATATTAGAGATGATTTTCTTTTAGTTTCATATTGCTTTTACAAATTTTTTTTGTAAAATTTATTTAATGAGAACCAAATTTCAGTGCATTTTTGGTTAAGAAGCATCAAGCACCAAATTGGGTAGTTTTTAAGTCTCTACCAATAGAACTCATTCACTTTCAAGTCTTAAACCAAATAGGATTTTCTATAGGTGAACTCATAGGAATTTAATCTAGCTATAAAAAAATTAATGACATTAAATTTCTAATAAATATGGAACTAGGGTAGCATAAATTTAAGCCAATAAAACTAATAAAAAAACATATCAATCCATGATTTAAAGTTTACAATGTATCAAGGACACATCAAAGAAATCATTAAGGTGGATCCATCCATGACAATAAACTTTAAGTATATAGAAAAAAACTCCTCTCTAAAAGGGACCTTCCCAATGTTATCCATAAGGAATAAGCTATCACGTAAGAAATAGTTTAGTGGAGGTGGATCATTTGAACTTAGGATCATCAAAATTGGTTGGAAAGGGAAGTATTTGTCCACCTAAATCTTATAAAACAAGTGAGATTCAAGTCGGAGAAGAAGAGATAAAAGAAGGGGAGATATTTGATGAAGGAAGGAGTTTAAGAAAAATAATCAATAATCGTGATCAACAAATGAACATAGAACACATAGAAGGTAGAGATGAATACCCAATAGAGAAGGTCACAAATATAGTTGGAGACACTAGTAAATTGAGGAAATCATCATTAGATTAAAAAAGTGTGATTATTGTATACATGATTTTTTTTATAGAGGACATAAGAAGAAATTTGATCATGCAAAATATGTTGTGATATTACTAATCAACTAATTTTATGGGAACAAGTTCTAAGGAATATCTCTTGGATCTTAGTCATCCCAAGGCTCCAAAAAATAGAGAAGAGAAAAATTATAAGATAGAAATTACAATTTTTATTCAATCAAAGACTATGATAGATCAAATATTAGGACTAAAAGTTGGAGAGAACAGTCAAGCATTCAACATAAATAATAACACAACTGAGGGGACAAAAATGAATCAAGTCAAAACTAAAACTTAGCACTTTACTAAATTCCCAATAATAAAATTTCAGACAATAAACATGCTAAGGATTGAGATACAACCCAATATAGTAGGATTTGAGAGGGAAATTAACAAATAAAAGAATGAAATTTCCTCAAAAGTTGAACCATTTAAGAGATCATATAGTTAGTAATGAAAAAAAACCTACTAATAATCCTAAGGAGGATACAACAATAACTCAAATCACAATAGTATGATCAAAAGAAAAGAATTCCTCTCAAAATATAGTAACATAACCTAAAATTAAGATCAATGAAAAGGAAGACACAACTATAATAGAAACTTAACAAAGAGGTTCAAAAAAGGAAAGAGAACAAATAGAGATGGACTTCATGGAAAACGTATAATAGAATCTTCACTGATCGATCAAAAGAAGATGGAGTGGACAATAAATGCACTGTCAAATTAATCAACAAAAGAAAATAATAGAAAATTTAGAACTTACACCTCTCAAAAAAGGGAATGACCCAAAAAATTAAAAAAATGTTGAAATAGAGACTAGCTCAATTCCTCCAGCAACATCAGTTCAATGTGAAAACATAACAGTCAGGAAAAGAGAAAAAGAAGCTAAAAGAAAATCTTATAAAATTTGGAAAATCCATCATATTGAAAGGACTCCTTTGAAATAAATAACATACCTAAGAATTACAAAGATAGTGGAACTTCAAAGAATCAAAGTAACAAGTTGATATTAATCGAGGTAGAAACATTTCTGAGCAAGCACAAAGTAGGCAGTCAAGAAGACATAGATAACAACACAAATATAAATATTGAAAAGAAAAATGAAATAGACCCAACTAAAAAATTGAAAGAGTTTGGGATACAAGAACTATACAAGCAAGATAAGGAAAATATAAAGATAATCAAGAATGAGAGGAAAAGATAACAATTGATAGAGACAAACAAAGATAAAAGAAACATAAGTGATCAGATTTTAAAAGAATTAAGAGATAATGGAGAGGATTCAGAAGTTGACTTAATAGAAATTGTTAGCATGAATGCTGATGATACTACTTTGGAGGAGTATTCTAAGCATTGGATAGTATTGACATGTTGCATTCATGACTATGTTTGTCACTGATGTCACCATAGCATGATTTATGTAAAGACTGGCTGAGTAGAAAATAGAGATCTTGATGGTATAGACAATGGTTTGATTTTCTAGTGATGTGTAGTTATATATATGTTTGGCACATTATCCTGATGACATGGTCAAGTGCACAGAGTTTGAGTCGAATACATACGAAAGTTGTGCCTGATTTACAGAGTATTTCAAAGACAGTATTGAGAAAGCAATTCTAGATGTTTGTTGGTTATCTTACATCTGAGATGTAATGAAGAGATGCACTGTCAAGTAGTGATAGAGGATAGTCAGTTGATGATGTCAACGAGTGCACAATCCCTAGCATTACACGTGTGAAGTTTTGTATAGACTGTGACCTAAAAATGCTATTTTAATTTTAATTAATTAATTATCTTATTATAATTAATTGGAAAAGCCTCAAGGATGGCTCAAGGAATTATTATGAAGATAAAGTATAAAGGAAATATGTTTTCCTTGATTGTAAAGGATGTAGAAGTATTATGATCGTTGTATGAAGTGAAAAGTGTGAAAAGGAGTAGAGTGCATACTAAATGTATGTAAGCGATTCAAAGGATTATTGGATGTGAAATGTGTGATCTAGTTACAAGATCAGAAGGAGCAAAGGTTTGGTTGATAGGACAGAGAAAGAGGAAGGAAGAGTACAATACCATTCTATTATTCTGCAAGGAATAATATAGAGATCATTTGGACAGTGGGTTCATTGGTCTTTCCCTTGAAGTTGTTTGGGTAGTGGGTCCAACTATCTTCCACAACTCCTAACAAGGTTGGAATCTCCTAATAGGGATTCAAAGTCTCCTAAAAGGGACTCATATGTATTGAATTTATTCATAGACTCCTAATAGGGTCCATCCTCTAACAAGGAATATTTATATTAGTACATCATCTTGTGGGTACCATCCCCATTGGAGTTTTCCCTCTGATCAAGTGTTTCCCTAATTAACATATTTGGTGTTATTGTGTATAAGTATCTTGTTGTGGTTTCATTTTATATTATTCATATGGTTAAGTTTGTTTAAGGTTGATAATTGTGATAATAGCTAGATAATTGATTCCCCCCCCTCTCAATTATATTAGTGGGCTATATATTCTAACAATTGGTATCAAAGCACTAGGTTTTTGAAGGATAAGCTTAATAGCTTTGAGAGATCGATGATGAATCTTTTTAGAAAGGATAGTCCTAGATTTTATGGGTCTAACTATGACAGTTGGAAGGAGAAAATGAAGACTCATCTTTTGTGCATGGGTCTAGGATAATGGATCTTGACAAAGGGTAAGAAGACAATCATTGAAGAAGAAAATCTTGAAGGATACAGTGAAGAAGAGATAGATCTATTCATGTGCAACATGAGAGCAAGAGAAGATCTACTAATAGCTCTTCTAGAGAATGAATACAGTAAAAAATTGTTGTAGGAATTTGGTCTCATGGTGGAACCAAGGAAGATGATGAAGTCATATGGAAGATCTTGAAAAGTTTGACACCACCATTCAAGACAGTAGCTCAGATGATTCAACTAGTAATGCCCTGCACTAAGGATTTCACAAAGGAAATGTTGCTTGGAAGATTAGAATCAGTAGAAGTAGATCTAAGATAGTCTAGAGATCTAGAAAGAGTCAAAATAACTTTCAGTTCCCTAAACATTCGACCTAATTTGACAAGGAGTACAAGCACACATGGAGATTCTGCTAATAGTAGCAGATCTGATGAAGACAAGAAAATTGAGGAAGGAATATCCCTTCTTGTGGGAAGAGAAAAATATGGTAAGAAAAAATTTAAATGTTGGACTTGTAATGAATTTGGTCATTATGCATCTAATTGTCCTAAAAGAGAGAAAAAAATACAAGGGAAAGTTCAAGCCTAGAAGAGATAGAGATAGAAATTGTTTGTATGAAAATGAAGATGAAGAATCTAATGAAAAAGGTCAAAGTGAAAGTGATTATGAATTGGGATTTGTAGCTATCAAGGAAGATGATCTTGATAGAGAAATTAGATAAGGAAGAGCTCTAGTTTCCCAAGTGGAAAAGAAATCTGATTGGATAATTAACAGTGGTTGTTCACATCACATGACTGGTGATATGAATAAGTTTGTTAAGTTCAAGAATCATGATGGAGGTATTCTTAGATTTGGTAACAATGTAGCCTATCATATAATAGGAATTGGATCCATTACTTTTGATGGTAAAACTAACACTGATGATGTTTATTTTGTTGATGGATTGAAGCATAACTTGTTTAGTGTTGGACAATTGGTAGAAAATTGTTATCTATTTTTGTTCATCGAGAAGATCTACATTATCAAAGATAGAGGTGGTAAGATGATTGGAACTAGCACTAGATCCAAAACTAATGTATTTTAGTTGAATCCTACTGAAATAACATGTTTGGCAGCTAAAGTGGATAATAGCTAGTTGTGGCATAGAAGATTTTGTCACATAAACTTTGATAATATTTTGAAGGTTAGTAGCACTTTTGCAGTCAGAGACTTGCCTAAGATTACTAAGCCTACTAATGTTGTGTGTAAGGAATGTATTTTTCCTAAGTAGAAGAAAGTATCATTTCCTAACAATAAGTTCACTATCACAAAGAAGTTAGAGATCATTCACACAGATCTAAGTAGTCCTTCTAAAACAAAGGGATTCTATGTTGAAAGAAATTTTATGATTTTTGTTGATGATTTCACTAGAATGATGTGGGTAGCATTTCTTAAAGAGAAATCTAAAGCTTTTGAGAAGTTTAATATATTTAAGAATAGAATTGAGAATGAATCTGGTGTTAAGATAAAGTGTTTGAGATATGATAGAGGAGGAGAACACACCTCTAGAGAGTTTGACATATCTCATGAAGAGAATGGAATCAAAAGGTGGCTATCTACACCTAGAACACCTAAGAAAAATGGGATTGGTGAAGGAAGGAATAAATCAATAGTTGAAGCATTAAGAGTGATGTTGTTTGAGAATGATGTTTCTAAGACATTTTGGAGAGGAGTCAATACAATAATATATACTTTGAATATAATAGATCAAAAAAGGTATGAGCAAGATACCTTATGAACTATGGTTTGGTCACTCACCATCAGTTAAGTATTTCAGAATATTTGGGAACAAATGTTACATTAAGTGAGTTGATGACATTAGTAAGTTTGATCCAAGAAATGATGAAGGTATGTTTCTTGATTATTCATTAAAAAGCAAGGCTTACAGATGTTTCAACTATAGGACTAAGACAATAGTTGAATGTGTTAATGTAAGGATTGATGAAAATTTTGGAACTAAGGAAAAGATGGTAGATTATAATTCAGATGATGAAGAAGATAATTCTAGAATTGTTAGATAGAATGTTGAAGTTTTCTTTGAGACTACCAATGATTTGCAGAATGATGCACTAACTATTGAGCAAAGAGGAGAATAAAGATCTAAAATTAGAGAAGAGATAAGAGTTGAGGTCAACTCCTACCCCTAACAAGAATCTGACAAAGAATCACCCTCCTTAGCAGATAATTGGAAGCAAAGACAAAGGTGTGATGATAGGGAATAGAGTAAATGTGGAGATATGTTTGATATCTCAAGTTGAACCCAAGAGCACAGATGAAGCATGTAAAGATTATCATTAGATTCAAAAAGTGAAGGAAGAATTGGGTCAGATTATGAAGAATCATGCATGGAAGCTAGTTTCTAGACCTAAAGACAAGAATGTGATAGGAACCAAATGGGTATTTAGAAACAAGATGAATGAGCAAGGTGAAGTTGAGAGGAACAAGGCTAGACTTGTATGCAAGGGATATTCACAGCAAGAAGGCATAGACTATGAGGAAACATATCTACCTATAGCTAGAATGGAATTAGTAAGAATGTTCCTAGCTTATGTGGCAAATAAGAAGTTCAAGGTTTATTAGATGGATGTTAAATCAGCCTTTTTGAATGTAGAACTTGAAGAAGAGGTATATATTGAGTAGCTTGAAGGTTTTCCTTTATCAAAAGACAAAGATATGGTATGTAGACTAAATAAATCTTTATATGGTTTGAAGTAAGCACCTAGAACTAATATGCAAGGTTGGACCATTATTTGGCAAAGCTTGGATTTGCTAAAGGTACAATAGGTAGTAACTTGTATTTGAATGAAGTTGAAAATGGTTTTTTGATTAATATAATATTTGTTGATGACATCATTTTTGGACGTAATGATGAAGTAAGTGATAATTTTGCTAAAGAGATGAAAAATGAGTTTTAAATGAGCATGATAGGAGAAATGAAGTTCTTCCTAGGATTGTAGATTGTATATAACAGCAATGGTATTTTTATTTCACAAGATAAGTACTTAAAAGATTTGATGAAAAGGTTTGGTTTGGAAAGTTCTAAACCTGTTGGTACACTTATGATAACTGGTCACAAGTTATCCAGCAAAGATGAGACACATGTAGTAGAGCAAAAAAAGTATAGATCCATGATTTGCAATATCTGACTCACACCAGACTAGATATAGAAAATGCAATTGGGATTGCAACTAAATTTAAGGATGATCCTAAGGAATATCATTTTGCAGCTATGAAGAGAACATTCATATATTTTAAAGGGATGTCTAAATATGGAATTTGGTATGAAAAATTGAGTGATTTCACTCTATTTGCATATACTAATGTGGATTGGGTGAGCAATATGGATGACAGAAAGAGCACTAGTGGTGGAGCATTTTTTCTTGGAGGAAAATTGGTTTCCTAGTTAAGCAAGAAGCAAGATTTTATTTTACAAAGTACTATTGAGGCAGAGTATGTTCTTACAACAAATAATTGTAATCAAGTTATGTGGATGAAGTAGATGTTGAAGGATATAATAATTGAATTTGAAGAACTTGTTATCATTTACTGCGATAACACAAGTATAGTGAGTATGTCTAAGAATCTTATATTTCAATCTAAGACTAAGCATATACCTATCAAGTATTATGTGTTGAGAGAGAAATTAATGGGAAAAGAGATTAGAATGTAGTATGTGAGCATTAACGATCAGATTGTAGATATATTTATGAAGCTTTTGCCTAAATATATTTTCGAGTATTTGAGAGGTATGCTTGGGGTTATGCCCCTGCCTAAATTTGTACAAATGATGTAGAGAGTGCATCAGTCCAGTGGTCCAAAGCATTATTGTTAACCTAGATTCAATGCTAATACTTCCTATATAAGGGAGTATCTGTGATGATTGCAGTCACTACAAACTCTTGGTATTTGGTATTGAACAGTGTCTTTGGACACTCAAGCTAGTTGATGATTTGGTGTAGCATATTGGCAATTAGTATTTAACAATCGATATGTTGTAGCATTGAGATTGAGGTCTTTGACATTGATGTCAATGGGGGAGAACATGCATAAAAAACTCATCTCTTAAGGTATGGGGGAGAACATCTCCTAGGTATGGAGGAGAGATATCTCTTTAGAGAGATTTAGAAAGGTTCATGAAAGGAAGCAAGAATATACACCTGATGTATTGTGAATTGTTTAGTGTAAAGTAAAAAATTGATGTCTAAGAAGGAGTATGCACTTGTTGTGCATTTCTTATGTTTGAGATTCTTTTTAGCATGTGGACAACTTATGTTGATCAGCAGTAGTAATAGAACATTGGTTGGTATTCTTGGAACTTAGATGTTTTTCATCTATGTTGCCATCAATGCCAAAGGGGGAGATTGTTAGCATGAATGTTGATGATACTACTTTGGAGGAGTACTCTAAGCATTGGAGAGTATTGACATGTTGCACTCATGACTGTGTTTATCATCGATGTCAACATAGCATAGTTTTAGTAAAGACTGGCTGAGTAATAGACAAAGATCTTAATGGTATGGGAAATGGTTTGATTATCTAGTGATGTGTGGTTATAGACATGTTCAGCATAGTGTCCTTATGATGTGCTTAAGTTTATAGAGTTTGAGTCAAAGATGTACAAAAGTTATACCTAATTTACAGAGAGAAGTTCTAAGATAGAGTATTGGGAAAGAAGTTCCTATTGTTTGTTGGCTATCTTACATCTGAGATGTAATGAAGAGATGCAGAGTCAGGCAATGATAGAGGACAATCAACTAATGACATTAGTGAGTGTGAAACCCCTAGTATCACACATGTGAATTTTTGTATTGACTCTGAGCCAACACTGCTATTGTAATTGTAATTAATTAATTATCTTACTATAATTAATTGGAAAAGCCTCAAGGCCAACTCAAGGAATTATTATGAAGATATGGTATAAAGGAAATATGTTTTCCTTGATTGTAAAGGGAGTAGAAGTATTGTTATCATTGTATGAAGTGTGAAGTAAGAAAAGGAGCAGAGTGCTTACTGAATGTGTGTAAGCAATCCAAGGGATTATTGGATGCAAGATTTGTGCTTTGGTTACAAGATCAGAAGGAGCAAAGGTCTGGTTGACATGATAGAGAAAGAGGAAGGAATAGTACAGTACCATTCTATTATTCTACAAGGAATAATACAAAGATCATTTGGATAGTGGGTTCATTGGTCTTGCCCTTGAAGTTGTTTGGGTAGCAGGTCCAACTATCTTCCACAGCTCTTAACAAGGTTGGCACAACTCCTAATAGGGTTGAAGTCTCCTAATAGGGATTCAAAGTCTTTTAGTAGGGACTCTTATGTACTAAATGTATTCATAGACTCTTAACAGTGTCCATCCTCTAACAAAGAATATTTATATTAGTACATCATCTTGTGGGTACCATCCCCACTAGGGTTTTCTCTCTAATCAAGGGTTTCCCTAGTTAACATATCTAGTGTTATTGTGTATGAGTATCTTGTTGTGGTTTCAGTTTACATTACTCATATGGTTAATTTTTTTAAAGGTTGATAATTGTGATAATAGTTGGATAACTGATTCAACACCCCCCCCCCCCCCCCCTCCCCTCTCAGTTATATCAGTGGACTATATATTCTAACAATCTATACAATGCAAAGTGGAACACTAATAAACTAGGTATAACTACTAATTTGGAAGGTATAAAAGCACCAACGTGTGGAAAATTAAATTAAAAATGAGGAAGGAAGTCACTTTTTGAACTCCAAATAACCACAGATAAAGAAGGGAATAAAAAAAGATCTAAGATGTGCTTAAAGTAGGGAATGGGAAGTTCCTTCCCACCAAGCAATGAGGATAAGTAGGTGGAATGTTAGGGGATTAGATGCCCCTAGCAAGAAACACTTATTAAAGTGAAATTTAACACTCTTTGAGATAGATTTAACTCTAATATAAGAAACTAAATTAAATAGACAAGAGGGAGAAATTTTAGCAAAAAACTTGGATATTGGAAGTTGGATATGATAGAATCTAGTGGAGTTTCTAGGGGTATTGGGATAATATGGGATCATAGAAAGATATAATTTAATAGAATGAAATCAACAAACAATCAGATGAGTGGGAGAATCAAAAGCTTGAGAAATGACATTCAATTTTTACTCATAAATGTATATGGACCAATCCCTATAACAAAAAAGAAGGAACTATGGAATGAAATCAGCATGTTTATGCAAAACAACCAATCAACTAATTTTTTCCTAGGAGGGGACGTTAATGCCCTTTTAAGTCTAGAAGAAAAATATGGAGGATCATAAATAGTAACTTAGACAATGGAAGACTTCAAAGAATAGTATATAAAGGAAAATTTAATTGATATTTTTTCATCTAATGGATTATATACTTGGAATAACATAAGGTTAGACTTCTATCACATAGCAAAAAGGCTAGATAGATTCATGTTCAAGGGAGTTCTAAGTAACTTCAATTATGTTATTCATTCTACTATCCTCATTAATGTTGATTTAGATCATTTTCCAGTCTGATTAGAAATAGAAGAAAAACACAAGCCATCAAGAAATCCTTTCAAATGTGAAAAATGTGGTTTCTAGATGACAATTTCATGGAAAACAATAAGAAATAGTGGCTACAAGGTAATTTTGAAGGATGTAAGATGTTCTTCTTTGTATCTAAACTCAAACTTTTATAAGAAAATATTTTGAGATTGAATAAAAACCATTTCAACAACATCTTCAAAGAAAAGTTGGATGACAAAGAAGATCTTAAAAAACTCAATGAAGAGGTAATAAAAAAGGAATGGATAATGAAAAATTCTCCAAAAGAAAAGGAATTATTCACAAAATAAGAAAACTTATTAGCTAAGAAGAAATATACTAGAAACAAAACTCTCATGAAATTTGGCTAACAGAAGGTGAACGTAATTCAAAAAAATTCCATAACAACACTATCAATAAGATAAGTGTGAATAGAATAACAAAAATTAAGAATAGTGAAGGAAATATGATGGAAAACCCAAGCCAAATAGCAGAAGTATTTGTAAACTACTATAAAAATATCTTAAATAATTTTAAATATTGAAATTTGATAGCTTAAAATATTATGAAATTTATTATACCAAGGTTACTAAAAAAAGAGGACAATAAACTATTAACTAAAGCATTTTTGCTAACAGATATTAAAGCAACTCTCTTTAGGTTGAATCAGATAAATCTCGGGTGTTGATGGCTTCCAAGCATTCTTCTTTAAAAAATGTTGGGATATCTTAGGATATGACCTATTGAAAACCATAAAAGCAACTAGAAACTTAGGATCTTTATTAGCCGAGATCCATATAACTTTCTAGCTCTAATCCTAAGAAAGCTAATCACGAGAAACTTAGGGATTTTCGCTAGAAGATATTAAAGCAACTCTCTTTAGCTTGAATCTAGATAAATCCCTAGGTCCTGATCACTTCCAAGTGCTCTTCTTCCAAAAATATTGGGATATCTTAGGATATGACCAATTGAAAGCCATAGAAGCAACTAGAAACTCATGATCTTTATTAGTCGAGATCCATAATACCTTTCTAGCTCTAATCTCTAACAAAGCTAATCACAAGGAACCTAGGGATTTTAGACAATAACATTGTGCAACATAATAAATAAAGTAGTATCTAAAGCATTAGCTAATAGGCTTAAGATGGTTCTACCAAAATTAATATTAGAAGAACAAATTAGTTTTGTACCAAGAAGATCAATCCTCAAAAAAAATCATCATTCAAGAACTCATACGTTCTACACAAATTAATAAAGAAGCATGCATGTTGATGAAAATCAATATACAAAAATTGTACGAAAAAGTAGATTGGAGATTTTTATGTAAAACATTAGAGGCCTTTGGGTTATCCCAACAACGGATTACTCTAACATTCAACTATATTGCAACCCCCAAAATATCGCTTTTAATTAATGACAATCCAAAAGGATTTTTTTAGTACACCTAGAGGAATAAGGCAAGGTGGTCCAATTTCACCTCTCTTATTCATCATTATGGAAGACACCTTTGAAAAAGAAATTTAAAAAGTCCAAATAGATAGAGAAATTAATGGAATTACAGTAATAGAATGAATACCAAATATAACAAATCAACAATTTGCAGATGATACCATTCTTCTAGGAGAAAGTATGATACAAGAAAGTTCAAACAACTAATTAAAATATATATGGAAGCCTTAGGGAAAATGGTAAATGCTAAAAATTATAGATTTTTATTTTGAATGCAAAATCAGATATCAAAAGAAGAATTTACAATATCATGCAGTATAAAAAAAGGTTCTTTCCCTCGTAAATACTTAGGAATTCGATTGGAAAAAGGCTCTAGAGATAGTAACTCTTAGAACCCTAATACATAAAATATCAATAAAAGGTTGAAAAGTTGGAAAAGGGAATGGTTAATGAAGGTGAGATGAGAAACTAGGATAAAATCAAGTCTATTAACCATTCCAACATATCAAATGTCATGCTTTCCTCTACCCAAAGGTACTAAAAACAAATTAGATAAAAAAAATTAGAAACTTTTATTTGGAATGGGATAGAAGGTAAGAAAAAACTAGGAAAATAAAATGGTAGAATACATGTAGGCCAAAATAAATAGGAGGCTTAGGAATCAAAAAATTTAGTTGGAAAAATGAAGCTTTTGGAGCAAAACTAGTCTAGGAAATGTATCATAAGCAGGAAAGAAAATGAGCAAAAATCCTACATCACAATAATCTAAATAGATTGGATCCTTTATCATTATTTAGATCCATAAACTCACCTAAAGGCTCTAAAATATGGAACTTCATGATGCAATGTTGACCCTTAATAAATAACAATTTAATATGGAATATAAGTTATGAAGATGAAACCTTATTCTAGGGGGATTCATGGGATAAGATTCCACCTCCTGATGGCTATAACTATTAGCCTCAACTGATATTTTAATTGATAGTGGGAGATTATTAGGCAATGATTCTATGAATATATATAAACAAGTCATATCAGTTGTTATATTATCATTGATGTCAAATTCTTAGTTGGCTAGATATTATGCTAACTTAGGAATGTACCATATCATTTGATTGATGAAAAGGATTTGAAAAAAGTATGATGAAGTCAAAGTTGATGCATAAGGTATTCAGTAGGTACTTGAATGAGTTAGACAATGACTATGCATATTGGTTTGATTGTTTTACAACCATGTATTATTACAATGTATTGAAGATCACAAGATTAACTGAGTCACAAGGTTAATGAACGGATATTGTATTCACTAAGTGACTACAGTATTGCTCAAGTAGTTGCATAAAAATGAGGAATATGGTGTTGCTCGAGTGAGTCAGTATTAACTAAGTTATATCTTTCCCAAGTAAATGTAATGTTTATCGAGTGATAGCTAGATGAACAAATTTAAGAAATTGGAATATGAGATCAACTTTCGATGAAAATTTTGGAAGTTTGAGAAGGTCTTATGTTAGAGTCAAAGTTTGTTGCAAGACCAATGATGGAGAATGTTAGTATTAACGAGATAGAAATAACAATTAAATACAATTATAACCAATATAAGAAACTAATAATGCACACATTAGAGTACACAAGACACAAAGATTTAATGTGGTTCACCCAATCCTTGGGCTATGTCCACCAACAACAAGTCCAATATTTTTATTAACTAGTGATTACAACTTGATTATAATCTATAATCCCTTACAACTCAATACCATGACAAGAAGATATAATTGCATCACACCTTATGAAAACCCCTAATACTAAGCCATTTTATAAAAGTATTTTTGTCGCTTTAGGGTTAAAATTAGTTACAACATATCAAATGAAAAATGCTGATAAAATAGCCCCAAAAAAACTATGGAGTGTGTACAGTACTTCCATGATTAGTCACCACAAACTATCAATATCCCATTTAGGAATTGGTCAGGCTCCACCCTAGATAACAATCTCCCACTTCGAGGTTGATCGTGTAGCAATATCGCTACTCTACGAGACTCCTACTGGATTGAACCACCCTGAACTTAGTTTTTCCTTTATTTTATTCCATTTAGAAGACCTAACAAAGTTGAAGAGGAGTTCAACTTCTCCTGTGTTACTACCTTTGTAAAAATATTTTCTAGATTATCATCTGGATGTATCTTGTCTAGCTTCAACTGTCCATCATCCAAAATATACTAAATGATATGGTACCAAAAATGTATGTGTTTTGTCTTTGAATGTACAGTAGAATTATTGACAAGATGAATGGCACTCTGACTATCTATATATAGAGAATTTTCCCTCTATGGGTGTCCCAATTCTTCCAAGAAGAACTCAAGCGATATCATCTCCTTAATTACCTCTGTAGCAACAACATACTCTTCCTTTGGAATAGATAAAGCATTCACCTTCTGTAACTGAGAAATTCAGCTCACTATTGCCACACCAATAGTAAATACATAACTTGTAGCACTACATCAGGTATCGAGATCCCTTATCAAATTTGAGTCAACATAGCCTTGTAAATTAGTAGTAGATCCCCCAAAATGTAAAAAATTATTGGATGTACCTCTCAAATATCTGAGAATCCATTTCACTACAATCCAATGCTCAATCCCAAGATGACTCATATACATGTTAACCACTCCCATTGCATGTGCAATATCTCACCTAGTACATACCATGATATACATTAAGCTCCCTACAACTGAAACATAAGGTACCTTGGGATCTTATCCTCCTCTTCTTGTATCTTTCGACACATCTTCTTAGTCAATTTCAAATGATTGTGCAAAGGTGTGATAATATCTTTGACATTCTCCATAAAGAAACATTACAACACCTTAATATAATTAGTTTGAGATGATGTCAATTTTTTTTTCTTCCATCTTTGTAATTTTTCATATCAAACATTTTTTTTGCTACCCCCAAATCCTTCATAGAAAAGAAATTGCTAACTATTGTTTTAACCCCTTAATGTGATCCATGTTAGACCTAGATACAAACATGTCAATACATAATCATATAATAATGTAGTTGTCACAATCCAACCTCTTAAAATAAACACAATGGTCTGAATGACATTGAGTGTAACCATGTTCGTACATAGAACTATCAAATTTAAGATATCATTGTCGATATGCTTGCTTCAAACCATATAATCTTTTCTTTAATATGTATACTAAATTCTCCATACTTTTGACATCAAATCCCTAGGGCTATGTCATATATATCTCTTCATCTAAATCACCATTAATACAAACTATTTTAACATAAAGCTGCTCCAAATACAAATCTTGAGTAGCCACAATACTTAAAACAGTGCAGATAGAAATCATTTTAACAACATTAAAGAATATATTGTCAAAATAAAATGACCTTTTTCTATGCAAATCCTTTTACAATTAACCTAACTTTAAATCTTTCTTACCTTCATCCTCTTCTTTCAATTTATAAACCCATTTATTTTGTAAATCCCTTTTACTTGCAGACAACTTACATAAATTTGAAGTCTTATTTTTCAACAAGGATTCGATTTCTTTATCATTGCTGACTCTTATTGAATCTTTGTGTCCACTTGTACAACTTCATCATAACATTTAGGTTCACCAACATCTATTAATAAAATAGAATACAAAGAGGAATAAAATCTTTCTAAAGGTCTACTTATCCTTTTTTACCATCTATGGTACAAACCGTTGCACCAAAACTTTGAGGTGAGAGTGAAAGCCGCCCACCAGGATCATAACATCCCACTACGCTCTGTAGTCAAGACTCTAGGTTGGATGTGCACCCATACAGTGGACCCTCCCTTGGCCATATGAACCCTAGATGAATATTGCAATGACAAAGTTGACACCCACTCTAAGACTCCATAGTATGAGCCATTGCACTAGTTAGGACTCAAAATTGAAGCCCTAATTTTGAGTACCATCCAAAAAATCAAGCCCTATAAGCACCTTTTAATGCATGTGTACCCGACTATCCTTTTTAGGCCTAAGAGGTGTTTAATGTTTCTAAAACATTGCATTCATTACATTTATGCATTCAATGAAGATAAATTTCCATTTTGGGTCATTCTGTGAAGTTCCATTTTGAGCAATACCCAAATCTGCATTTTTGCCTATGTCAAACAACGATAGGAGGCCTTGTTTGCAATTGAATATCTTAGACCTAGTTATGTTTCATGACTCACCACTTTGGGAATGTTTATTATCCATACTAAAGAAAATATGTTTCAGATTTTGAGTCATTTCAATATGTTTTGACTAGGTTTTGAATCTCTCAAAGTTGGTTGTTTACTGTTGTCATGCTGATGCAAATTGTTTAGGATTCTAGGAGGCCCTATTTGACTCATTATAACTTTGACCCAGTTGACCTAAATGAGAAAATTCCTTTTATATTGCATTCTAGAGGCTAGAGAATTACTATGTTTCAATTTTGAGCTTATGATAAATCCATTTGATTAGTTTTTAAATGCGATTCCAAAAGCAATTTATGAAGTTTTACTAGTGTCAAGTAGTGCAGATTGGTCGAAACCCCTGTTCTTGATGTCATAACTTTGAATCTGTGATAGGTGAGATCAAATGGTTATACCATTTGTAAGAATTTAGCTTAGGCTAGAATTCACCCAAGACCAAGGAATTCAAAGACAAACACACAGTAGACCAAAATAGACAGAGTATGATCAGAATGATGATATTCATTATCATTCAATATATCAGCTTGAGAGTACACTAGGAGTGCCTATATAGAGGCCTCAGGAGAGCTTCTAGAATGCATAGAATTAAGCAACATGATAAGTCATACAACTAGGCACCTGTCCACCAAATATGGATTATCCTCCATTAAGCACAAAATTAAGTGCAATGATGTGAGGATAAGCCTACAATGGTGTATCATGCAAATCACTGGTGTAGACAACATGTGTTAAATAAAGAGTGTAGATAACTATGTTGTCAACATGAAAACTCAACGAATGAAGTGAACTCCTACGTTGTAGACACCATGTGCATAATTAGAGTTGTGTAACTCATGAGAGTAAACAAACTCCTAAGTGTCTCAACTAAATAAATAATTAAATAATGCAAAATAATTAAATAATGCATTAGCCTAAGTAAACTTAAGTGTAATAAGTAAATATTTATTTACACCAACACCACCTCTTAAGTGCAACTTAGGAGAATGCCCTTAAGCTTATGAAAACTAGGATGCAATGCAGGATGGGTCCTAGCTACTAGGCCATGTTAGGTACCCATGTGCATAATGCAAATGCAATCTCCCATAAAGCAGAGAAAGAGGGAAAAGCTCATGGGACAAACCCTCCCCCAAAAATAGAGATGAATAGGGATGCATGGATGGATGGAGTAATCAAGACTCCACCATTACAACATATATCTAGTATATACATAAGAGGATGATGAGAAGAGGAAGAGAGATAGGATAGGCTCCTTCCAAAAGAAGAATGCTGAACAGTAACTACTCTGATAAAGAAGTTGATCCAAGACTGCAGAATGGTGTTCCTCCCTTTAGGAAGAAATAATGCCAAAGGTACAAATGAGATGCTTTTGTTGTGCATGGAAATAATCCCATGGATAAGTGATGTCCCTAAAACCTGCTCAACTAGCTGAAGAACTTGTCTCAAAGAACTATTTGTCTCTGCAACTGAAGAAGAACCCTACTACAACTACTGATCATACGTATCCACAATCACTTCAACCTATAAGGATTGATCATGTAGAGAATGAACAAGAGATTCAAATGGAGCCCTCATGACAACTGAAGAAGGCACTTCTGCATCAAGAAGAAGAGGCAAATCATCAATACTATCCCCCAAATCTGTCACTGAACCTATACCTAGAAGATTGAATGTACCCTGCTATGCTGGACCTATCACTGTGGCTATGTATGCATGTGGACTAAACTGGTGAAGTGACCTCTCACTACAATTGTTGATAGAACTCCACATGTCTAAATCTATTGAAGCACTATCGCTGGTGTCACTATTAGTTTCCAAACTGTATGACATGCGAAGAGGAGTAGAGTACAAGCTTGGTGAACTTTCCTCAAAATGTACATCCTTCTCCACAAAAATTTGATGTGTCTCTGGATCTAGAAGT
Organism: Cupressus sempervirens; assembly: GCA_028749045.1. Taxonomy (NCBI): domain Eukaryota; kingdom Viridiplantae; phylum Streptophyta; class Pinopsida; order Cupressales; family Cupressaceae; genus Cupressus; species Cupressus sempervirens. The sequence goes on along the minus strand of CM053793.1, from coordinate 9,197,273 downwards.
CTATATGCCTTCACACCATCTTCATAACCAATGAAAGTACAAGGCCGAGGTGACTATGCCTTCCAACCCTTGGAAGATACCTTTGCCCATGCAAGACAATCAAAGACTCTGAAGTGTGTAACAATAGGTTTTTTGCCACACCATGCTTCAAAAGGAGTTTTTCCATCTAAGGATAGATGAGGAGGATGATTAAGAATGTTAGTGGCACTAGAGATTGCTTCAACTTCTAACGATGGATCAAGAGACTTGGCATGAATCATGAAACTTGCCATAGACTTAAGAGTTTGGATCCTTAGTGCTGCAACATCAATCTTATGTGGACTAAATGTTGGTAGAGTCTGAAGATCAATGCCCTCTAGTCTGTAAAAGTCTTTAAGTCTTCTATTCACATACATGCTTCCATTGTCATTCTGAGTACTTTGATAGCTTTCCTGGATTTCTACTCTACATGAGTCTTGAAGGCTAGAAACTTGTCCAACACTTCATTCTTATTATGAAGAAAGTAGACCCAAGTGAACCTTGAAAATTCATCAACAAAGGTAAGTATGTAGTGACCCTGGCTAAATGCAAAAGGACCTGCTAATACCATGTGAACCATTTGTAGAACACCTGGTGCTCTAGAAGACTTTCCTCTTTGTAACTTCCCCTTTGGATACATATCCACTAAATCTGTTGAACATTCACCCTTAGAAAAGTTGATTTGAGGTAGACCTTTGATCATTTGGTTTGTGCAAAGTTGTTGAAGATAGTGAAAGTCAAGATGACCATACCGCTCATGCCATAATTGTATGTTTGAATTGGATTGTGATAACAAGGTCTTTGAAGGAGACTTGGGCACAAAATGAGAGAAAGAGTACAACATTTTGTTATGATTCACTTTCCCCACTACAACCAAGGAATCATCTTGAAGATTGTACACCTGAACCAAGTCTAGAAGAAACTCAACTCTATGTCCATCTTCGAGGTGAGTGAATTGGTAGATTGAGAGGAGATTTGAACTTAGGTTTAGAACATGGAGAACCTCTCAAAACTATCCATTTTCCATTTCCATGTTTCCTTTTCCTTCAACTTTCATTTTGCTATCATTTCCCATGAAGATGTGCGATACCTTAGACTGCTTCATTGAAGAAAAATCCTCCTTTGAAGAACCCATATGATAAGAGGCACCTAAGTCAAATATCCATTCCTTTGAAGAGTTTGAATTAGCCATGAGTGCTTGCCCTTTGCCCTTTGAATCTAAAGATGATCCTTTATCCTTATAAGCATTAGGAAATGGAACATTATGTCTCTTCATGATTTTGGTCAATTCATCAGTCTTTTTGAGATAACACTCATGCTCTTCATGACTTGATTTCTTGCAATAAGCGCACTTCTTCTTCTCCTTATTGTTGTCCCTTTTCTTGTTGGAATTTGAGGACTTGCCTTGTTGATTAGATTGTGGTTTTGTCTTTTTTGCATCCTCAAATTTCTTCTTCCATTTCTTCTTACCCTTTCCTTTATCTAAAGATTGTCTAGCTGAATGTTGAGAACCCTCATTGTTGGCCACCAATGCTTTGGACATAGGTGATTTGAGAATCCCCATTGATTTCAACTTCTCTTCATCATCCAATAGTTTAGCATATTCATCAAAAGTGACTTTCTTGTAGGCAAACCTTAAGGTAGTCTTTGGGGTGTTAAAAGAAGATACGAATGTGGAATACTCTGATGGCAGCTTATTAGGGATGAGATAAATTAGTCTGTCATCTTTGATTGAACTCCCACAATCAATAAGCTTTGTCCTTAGTTCATTCACCTTGATGATGAAATCATGTATGGATTCATATGACTTAGGATCTAAGGAGACAAGCTCATCTTCAATTTTGAACACATCCTCTTCAGACACTTTACCATAAAGGTTTTTGAGGGTATCCCAAGCTTTCTTGGATGTAGAACACTTCTTTATTTGATACATGATCTTATCATCAACTCCCAAAAATATATCACCTAGGGCTTTCCTATCCATTGCTATCCAAGAAAAAATATCTCTATTTGAAACTTTATCACCTGCTAGTTTAGGAAGAGTACCATCTACATATTGTGAAACTCCATTATGCATTAAGTGATACCACATTTTGATTGACCATGAAGAAAAGTTATGGGGAATTAATTTGGGAAACTTAAAGTTTCCCATAATGCAAAAAATGAAAGAAAAGTGCAAAAAAGAGAGAACACAACACCAAGAACTCCCTCCCTTTTCACTAAATCAAGAAACCCCCCAAAATAGATGCTTTGGGCACTTTATCAGTAGTGTGATTACAATGGGCCACTTGCCAATTTTTTCCTTTGTGGACTTCTTATTTTGCTTGTTACAACCTCTTAATGGATTACAAATCTAGAATTTTACAATGTGCTACAATTTTGAAGCAATATAAAGAAAAGAAAGACCCTATTGCTGAAAGTGACACTTTTGTCCACACAACACTACAATTTGACTATGGATTTGGAAAGTAGACAAAAAATAACACACTTTAGGAAACCTATTTTCAACTCCAAATGTGCCCGTACGGAGTGTTTGAAGTTGCAAAATGCAAGATTATGTAGGTACAATTGCCAAAAAATGCAATTTCTAAACAATCCTTGCACCTAAAATAGAAAAGAGCTACACCACTAAAATTTTTAGAAAATTCTAACCAATTTCAAAAAAAATTGCACCTGAATTGGAGTCTGAACATCTAAGTTATGGCCTCCCGAAGTCAGACTACAAAAACCAAAATCAATCTGGAGAGGGATTGCATCAGTGAATGATGGGGTTAAATTTGATGGTCATATGAAAATTGTAGTATTAAAAATTGGCCTTGGTATGATGGTTAGATGATCATCAATTTTAAGCTAATTTATTGATGATGTCAGCAAACTCCAAGTCGAGTGATGATTTCAGCATGTACAATTGATGACATCACTGTACAGAATTGTACAGATGTATAAAAAGTGAAAGCATGTCAGGTGATGTGGCATTGACATGTTTTTCCAATCATTGATGATGTGGCTACCTAGATGTATGGTGTGCGACAAATAATTGGAGATGTGTCGCGATGTTATTGGGCAGTTTCAGTGACTAGGTAGTGATGTGTACTGCCATGTTTGCTAATTGTATGGTTGATTATGGAGGTTGATTGGTCTAAGACATTCCAAATGTCCTATTGAGATTCACCCATGTGGATGATGTGTCATTCTGCATGTCACAGGGCCCTCACTATATGCACAGGGTCTTGTGATGCGAGGATTAGAAGATTTTAGGGCATATACCTGTCACTAGAAGTTTAATTTGCGACGTCGGGTTTGTATTTTATAGTCACCAATTTTTTCTCAAGATTTATCCCACATGTGTGGGGTTTGGGATGCCTCAATTTTATAAAAGGTTTTGTGCAAGCAACAAACAACAAAGCTTGCCAGAGGAGTTTAGTTGGAGGGACTATCAGAATGTTGAAAGTTCATGCCAGTTGGAGATGGCCTATAGCGTGGAATCTACCGATTAATTTGAAGTGCCCAAATTTGTGGGCAATGTGGCAATAAATGGTATAGCTTTGTGTAGAGTTGATGCTAAATTTATAGTATGACATGATTGGATTATTAATAAAATATACTCTCCAAAAATAATATAAAATCCTTTGAAATTCTAGAGCCGAGATTTGATAGCCCAGTTCTGCAAGAAAAAATTCTCTAATAGACCAACTGACGGGAAAAATAATTCTGAAAATAACAAAGAAATTGTAGAGATAAAAATAATTCAGATCCAAAAAATGAATTAATTAGACTCGAAATTGACCATACCTAAACTGCAAACCAAGGCTTTCAGGTTCTGATTTGCAAATTTTTTTGGCCTCACGATCAACTTTCACCCAACATAGGCAAATTTATAGGCGATCTTCACCAAATCAATGCTTTGGATGCAATGGCGAGGTCAGATCTGGCTCTAGATCCTCCCAATTTTTGCAAATCCTCTGGATTCATGTCGAGGTGTTGAAGCATGAACGGTCTTAAATGGATATGCGTAGAGAATCTCCCTCAGCTCTGATACCATGTAAGAAAGGCCAAAATTCACCCAAGATCAAGGAACTCAAACACAAGTACACAGTAGACCAAAATAGACTAAGTATGATTAGAATGATGATATTCATTCAATATATCAGCTTGAGAGTACACTAGGAGTGCCTATATATAAAGGCCTCAAGAGAGCTTCTAGAATGCATAGAAGTCAGCAACATGATAAGTCATACAACTAGGCACATGTCCACCAGATATGGATTATCCTCCATTAATTATGAAATTAAGTGTGATGATGTGAGGATAAGCCTACAATGGTGTATCATGCAAATCAGTGGTGTAGACAACATGTGCTAAATAAGGAGTGCGGATAACTATGTTGTCAACATGACAACTCAGTAAATGAAGTGAACTCCTGTGTTGTAGACACCATGTGCATAATTAGAGTTGCGTAACTCATGAGAGTACACAAACTTCTAAGTGTCTCACCTAAATAAATAATTAAATAATGCAAAATAATTAAATAATACATTAACCTAAGTAAACTTAAGTAAGTGTAATAAGTAAATACTTATTTATACCAACACCATTGCATTCTACTCTAAAAATTCTTTAAGTGTGCTAGTTTTTAAGTCTTGATGAATCCTTTGCACACTTTCGCAGGTCCATTCCTTTTGTAAAAACCACCATTCTACTAGTGTTTCTAGTCTACAAATTCCAAGTTGCCCACTTTGACCACTTGCCATTCTCACCCTATAATCCATCACGAGCCCTAATCACAATTTCATATTGTCCTCATGATAGTGAACCAATTCCCCAATTTTCACACCCCTAAGTATCTGTTTACCCAGTTTTAGAAGCCAAAACATAACGTGATTTATTGTTTTATGACATGTTTTCTTGTAGGTGGTTCTGAGAAGGTAACTTTGATAGTGAATATCTTTTGATTGAGGATTTATCATTAGATGAGATTTGATAGGGTAAAAGTATGTAGAAAAAAGAATCAATGTGTCTATTTTTAGAGCTCGATCAGATGTTTTGGTCAGTTTTTAAAGCCAGTTAAAGGGCCCCCTAACATGAAATTGACAAGTTATAGAAAGAGATGAATTGAATTTTAAAATTTAAATCAATAGTGATTGAATAGATTTAGTCAATGTCAAATGTTCAGTAGGCCACTCTAAGATGTTAGTTGTTTGAAAATGAAAAAAAAAATAGCTAGACCTAGTCTGGGGTTTGACTGATTCCATTAGAATGATGAAAATGTGAGTGGATTGAAGACACTCAAATTTTTTTAAATAAAAAATGGCACAAGATATGAATGCGAGCTCAGGGACCTCTAAAGCTTCCATTGGCTATAAGTCAAGCATTAAGAGCTTCATTAACAAGACTGAGAGTGTACTGTGAAAGTTGAAGATCTCAAGAGGGAATTCTCAATTAGGTTATTTATTCTAAGATACATAAGGAAAGCACTTGCACAATTAAATTAAATGTTTGATTATGATGATAGGTGTGTAAGTGTAGAGCTTTGATTTTTATTATTTCTCACATGCCATACAGCCCTCACTCCTACAAATAATAAGCCACTTGCAAATCATGGAAAATGGGTGGAGGAATTGAGATTATCCCTCTTTATAGTGAGTGAACCCATTGATGTTGGCTATAATACACATATCCATTCTAACTACATCAAATGAGGGCCTACATTCTAAATGGGTGAGTGCATCATGTCTTGAGTTTATTAAATGCCAAACCAATAGAGGAGACACTTGGTCAATTGTGCAGCGATATTGGGAAGGAAATTACCATGGAATGTCATGCTAATGATGAAGCAACAACATCCCCTTTCTTTACAAATGATTGCAGTATCTAATGTGAGGTGATTGCATTTCATAAACCCCTGCAAGGCATCAGAAGTCAGTGTTTGGAACCAATTTAATTCACTATCATGGCTGGTTCTAATACTCCATGCCTAACTTATTCTTTTGGTTACACCTTCTAGTGAAGTCCATGAAGATTTAGACATGGGTGAGGTGTAGAGTCATCATTTTTTGGATTAAAGAGGGGTCTAGCTTCATGAGCTATAGAAGATTTTGAATTAAGCGGTAGATTTTCAACATTTTACCCTACTGACCAAAATTTTTATTTCCAAAAGCATAGTGCTTGCATAGGATTTTATGTTCCCTATACTCTAGGCCCTTTGTCTACTACTAGACAGGTATGAGAGTCAATGGAGATTTTCACAGAGAATTCACAAATAAGGAGCAAACTTTGTTGTAGCCAATGGCCATACTTTTCTTTGACTTAGTGGCAAGAGCACATAGAGGCTCTCATGTACATTGAGGAGCCATATTAGATGATAGTTGATTGCCTTGTTAATGAAGCATTATCTTTTCCTGCTTGTTCTGCCATAGCCACTTATTCCCCATGTTAGCTAGTTTCCTCTTTGTTTTCCCATTTTCTTTCTTTCCAGCAGTCTTAGGTGCCTTCTAAGCTGATTGCTTGATTTCCTTTTGATGACAAAGCATGAGGAATGTGGTCAATGTAACTAGAGCCACTATAGGAGAACCCACAATAATAACATGGTAATTGTGGAGACAATTATGTTAGAAATGAGAAGAACTAAGTTTTCAACACCATGGAAGGGGCCACCTTGCACCTGTTCAACAGAGACAATCCACACTATTTGAGGAGGAGGAGGAGGTGTCTTTTGGAGCTAGGGAAGGCATGACTTTTTCTTCTCCTTCATAAAGCTAATTGCAACCATGATCATAGAGTGATGGGATCTGGTTATGAAAAGAGATTCAATGGCTTTAGTTCCATGTGTACACTGCATGAAGGCCTTTTTATTTTTGAATACAATAGAGCATATTCATTAGTTGTCTTAAAAGATAATGGCTTTTGAAGGCAAGGCAAGCTCACTGTGGACCCCACCTAGCTAGAGTGAATCATGATTAAATTTTGAACAAAATGTGCTAGTCAAACTGATGACATGGGATCTCTGGGAAAATTGTGTGATGACAAGTGGCAATGCATGGTGACAGAATTAAAAATTGGGTAGTGACATGGCACATATCTCAACAAGGCATAAGATGGTGACACATGGTAGATTAGACGATTATCACCATGTCATGAAGGAAAAATGAAAGGAGGATAAGTATAGCGACATGGTGACCAACTAATGTGGTAGCCACATGGTGGAACAGAGACCAACCAGAAGATGACATGGATAGTGACATGGCAGGCTAAAGAGGTGTGATGACTAGGTAATAACGTGGCAGAAAATGACATGTGTGACATGGTCACTATGTCATGAAGACATGGCACGATGCTAACTCATCATACAACATGGTGACCAGTGATGTGGTAGACATGTGGCAGCCATATGGCATATGTCAGATGATTGTGCAAGAATCAACCAATCCAGTGATGATATGTGTTAGGGCCAATCAAACTAGTTTGACCCAGATGGAGAAAAGGAGGGAAAATCAATAGGTTTTTAAAAAAAATTGTTGTTTCTGAACATGCAGCTAGAGCTTTTAAATAAAATTTGATTTAATTCAATAGTTCAAACTATAGAAAAGGTCAAATATATGGTAAAATGCAGTTTCAAACCCAGTCCAAGAGCTAGATTTTCAAAGCAAGATCATGGGAGTTTCTTATAAGCCCATATAGGAGTATTATATATTGCTAGAATCAGGACAAAATGAACTTTCCATTTGTAGAGTTTGTTTTTGCATAGTAGTTCATTGGTTAGAATCATGGAAGGATTTGTCTCAAGTGCCTAGTTTTTAGTTTAATTCAGTTGAGGCAGTTCAAATTTAATTCCCAATGAAATGGTGAATTAAGTGAATGTAAAAGGTAGTAAAATATAGTTATGGGTGAGTTTTGTCACCTCCTAGTTAGTTGAATCAAAGCATTATCAACATTTCATAATGCATTTCAAATATTTATTAACATAAGAGTTTTCATCGTTAAGGAAGAGATATTTTGAGTTTGTTACAAAACAATGATGAAAATCAAATCAGATCTCATGGGTAGAAAGATGAGAGAGGTTTTACAAAAATAGTGAATGAGGATTCAAGTGGACACATGGTAGTTGTAGAGTAGATCTAGGATTTCATTCCTTGTTTATATCTTTATTTTTTTCTTTCTTGAAAGTTATTGTTGGTTGGTTTTACTTCCTATCTATTGAGCAGAGCTCTAGCTATGAAGGCCACACATCCATTCTTGTGCAAGTTTCTAGGTTCATTTCATGTATTTTTTCTCTAAGATAATGAAAATTGAAGATAGATCATGTAATATATCCTGAGTTTCATTTAGTGTTACTAGTTAATGTATTCAATCTTTCTAAGGATAAATACAAAAAGAGGATTTACAATGAATTATCTGTGTTCTCTTATTTTGTCTCCTAATTCTTGATATGTTGTTAACTTTTTGATTGAATGAATAAGGTTCATTTAATTTAAGACAACTTGGATGAGTTATGTGTCAGATCTATTATTGCTTTTAATTCAAGGAGTTAAGTAAATGCTTCAATGATTTTGATAGGGTTTCTAGGTGTATGGAGGGGATGCTAGTATGAATGGAGTTTGGGGATTTTGGTTGATAAACTTAATTGTAAGGCAATCAAGTTAGGTCATCCTATTGGTAGTGACTCTATGTTGCAATGGATAAGGCATTGATCATTAAATCTGATGCAACCTAAGATGAAGGTCATTTGCACAAATCATTTTAATCAAATCAGCTTAGTTTTTCACATTTTATAGTGGGCTAAAAGGAATTAACCCTCACTTAGCTTATGAGTTCATAGGTTATGATTTATAGCTATTTCATTCCTACGTTATTGCATAAGTATCAAAAGATATAAGGGTTTCATCTATTGTTAATAGGTTCAGATTTTATGTTTGTTTTCACTAGTAGCATATATTAGAACCTCAAGGTTAACCTGCCTAGGTGTTGCAGAGCCTAAAGAGAAGAAGAAGTCATGCCTTATGGTTGGCCCAAGATTTGCAATCAAGTGCATCCATCATAGGAATTTGCTAGCCGTAGATGTATTGGTCTAGTTTTTTGTTTATTTTTAAATCTATTAAATTAGGAGCCAACAAGATGGCGACTCTACTGAGGAAATGTGAAGTAATTCATTGTTAAAATGACAATAATCTCTGGTGTGAATTGAATATTTTAGTCCTATTTTTTAGTATGGTTTTGCCCATCTGAGTTGCCAACAAGATGGTGACTCTACTAGGGATTGTATTGAATTTGAATGGTAGATAAAGCTTGAGAATTTTAGAAAAATGAGATTCAATACAACAAGAGAAGTGCAAGAAAAAATTTGTATCAGTAAGTTGTCTGATGTGTTTTCTAGTTTTCTTACTCAAAATATCATGCACCCCAATGATGCTTTGTTTAGGACAAAAAATATCTTTGAAGGTTGAATGTAAATTGTATTGTTACTAGGTTTTATCTTCAATCAATTCAACTAAGTGTTGTTTTCAAAGTACTGCTGTAAATTTAGAGTCAAAATTATTCAAAAGTGTTTTCTCTCTTCAAAGTGTTTGATGATTTGGAAGACCCATAAGTTGAAAGTTCAATTCAGATTTGTCATGTTATAAATCTTTCTCATGATTGTGAGTGGTGACTCTCTAAAAGATCTTTGTACCAGTGCAGATTAGTTCTATATAAATATTTTCAAGAGCTTTCAACTAAATTTTACAGATCTAAAAGTTTTGTAAGAAGGTGTAAGCAACAAGAGAGAATATACGGGTTCTTGATTGATAACTTGATAAAATTTGATGTGTTATATGTGATCTTTTGTCATAAGAATTTTGAATGTTAAAAGTGAATCACAACAGTGATTTCATATTGTTCTCCTTAAGGAAATGGCAACTCTACAAGGATTTGATCAGTGGTGTGAAGGATTCAAGTTTGCACCTGGGCCAAATCAATAGATTAAGTTTGCAGGCATCAACACTCAAGGTATTTTTCCACTTTCATGAAATTTCCTCTCCATGAAAGTAAGTTTCACAAAATATTCTCCGTCAAGTGGTGTTTTTAGCACTAATTAGGAGAATGGTTTCATACATCTCAACATACTTTGTGAAGGATAAATTTAGCAAATGATTTTATATTTTGAAGTATGTTCGGAGTATGAATTGGTAGAGAAGGTTTTAGATCTCTTACAAGTAATAAATTCTAAAAGTATTGTGGTGAATAAGTTTTGAGTTTGTAAGAAATGGCAAATTTCTTTTCACCTAGTATGCAGTCCATGGATGAGAATTGTAGATCTATTTCTACCAAGAGATACATGCCATTAGTTTTTGATGGCATTCATGGTTTCCCAAACCCTATACCATATAATCTTAGAAAGTATTTACCTAAGTTTAATGGGAAACATGAAATTTTAGGTAGTCATCATGTGCAGATGTTCATTGACATGATTGGTGATTTCGAGATTGCTCATGAAGATGTGTATACGAATTTGTTTGTTCAAACTTTGGAAGGTGATGCTAGAGATTGGTTTTCATTTTTTCCAACATGTTCTATTTCATCTTGGGATGAATTTCATTTAGCCTTCATGAAGCAATTCAGGGAAAGAGTAATCATCTCTGATTCTTTTGAGAAATTCTGAAGATCCAAATCAAGAATGATGAATTAGTTCCTGAATTCAATATTTGATTTGCAAAAGTTGTAAATGAGATTCTTAAAAATGGTAAGTCGAATGATCAAATGTGTTTAGTGGTTTATATTGATGCATTTGATAAGAAGATGAGTTATGTATTAAGAGATAAAGAACCTAACACTTTGCATCAGGCATTCATGACAACAATAGAGATTGAAAACAACATAAAGTATGGATTAACCAAGAGTCATTTCACTAGAAGTGTTTGATAACAAGATGAGGTTCAAAGGACAAATCAATGTCATGTGAAGTGTTCAAATTCAGATGAACAAGTAGGTACCCCTACTGTTGTAGATAATTTTGTTGAAAATTCAAAATTGAAGACATCTGTAGATGAAGACTCTTTATTGGAAAGAGGAGCTGATTTTTTTATTGCTGAAAATTGTGCATATGTTTATAATATTACAGCAGTAGATGAAAAAATTAGTTCACTTGATTAGTTATATTTACAAGAAGAGATTTTAGTTATTCCTTCTCCTAATGATGGATCACATTGTATTGAGAATGTTGTTAACCTTGAAGTTGAAGCATGCTCATCTTATTATGAGGATGAAGAGGATGAAAGTTATGACTCAAGTGATGAAAGAAAATTTCTTGATCTGATATATTATGAAGAAGCATCATGTGAAGACAATGATGAGAGTAGTTACTTGAGTCAAGAGGATGACAGTGATGGTATATGTTCGTCTTCATATGAATATGATGCAAATTGGGAAGAAGAAAGCAATGATGGAAGTAAGTACTCTTATGCAAGTAAAGGTATGAGTTCTTTTTCTAAATCTAAAAATGAGTTCTTTTTCTAAATCTAAAAATGAAGTTCCATTTTAGAATTATGCAAATTAGCTTGAGGTTGAAAGTTGGGAAGAAGAGTTGTCTGCATAATATGAGGATAAGAAGATCATTTATAAGGATGGACTACCTAATTGTGTAGATAAATTTAATAAGGTTGCATGCAATAGTAATGTAAAATTTTCAAATGATCCTAAGAATAATGCATCAACACCTATTGGTAAGATGAAAGATGACTAGTTTGCAAGACATTTGAATCATCTTAATGAAGACAATGAAAGTAATGTTGACTTATATTTTACGTATTTTGTTGATGGAATGGATGGTTTGTCTTCATGTCATGATAGTGATGTTAGAAATAATTTCAAAGTCTTCATAAATCTGTTGTATGATGAAGAATTTGATGTTGATTAGCACATCACTTGTTATAATGTTTACAAAGGAGCTCTGCATGGAGTTATCAACCCACTTTTTGAAGAGCACATGGAATGTTCAGATTTAATTGAGGATAAGCTTGACGTTGATACATTTTCTTACTACTATAAGAGATTATATTGTTCTTCTTATGGGTGTGACAGTGATTATGATGATGAGGTTATGTCTCATAATGATGATAAGAAAGTATTTCATGAAGTTGTTGTTGAAAATCAGTGTGCACCTTGCAACAAGTTCTATGGTGAATACTCTTATGTGATGACTAGCACATTTTTTGGTTTCAAAGAACCATTTGAGGACTTCAGATTAGTTTTATATTCTAACATTGATGACATTTTTGAGTATAAGTTTAATTTCTCATTTGAATATCATCTGTCTATACATAAGGATGCACAATTTCAAGGTATGTGTGACCTTTTTCCTCAAGTTGAATATGAAGCTTTCATGTTCAAGATTGATAGCATGCATGATTCATTAAATGAAAGGGAGTTTTAGTTTTAGTTTGATATTTTTGAGCATGTTGATCAGAACTCTCATAATGAGCAAGTTGTAGAGAATGAATCTAGTTTTTACATGCATTATGAAAGTGAAGGTGTAGGTTCTATTTTGCCAAGCAAGTTGATTCACAATGCTAATCTAATTGGTGAAACTGAAAGAAATGATGTTTCTATTTTACCTCATGAAAGTTAAGATGAAAATTAGATATATGATAGAGGTAAAATATTTTTTTGAAGTTTGGTGGCCTAGGGCCATCATTTGTACAATCTAGGAGTAGTCATTTCTTACTTTCAATAAAGTTGTTCGAAGGAAGTTTTTGCTATCAAGTGTGTGGTCTACTTCTTCTAGAGATCTAAATCCTTACCATGCCACAAGGAACATGCATCGCCAAACAAAGCCACTGTCGGGATTCAAAATTGAAGCCCTGATTTTGAGTACCATCCAAAAAATCAAGCCCTATAAGTGCCTTTTAATGCATTTGTACCAATTGTCCTTTTTAGGCCTAAGAGGTGTTTAATGTTTCTAACACCTTGCATATAGTACATTTATGCATCCCATGAAGAAAAATTTCCATTTCAGGTCATTTTGTGAAGTTCCATTTTGAGCAATGCCCAAATCTGCATTTTTGCCTAACTGTCAAATAGTAATAGGAGGCCTTGTTTGCAATTGAATATCTCACACCTAGTTATGTTTCATGACTTTCTGCTTTGGAAATGTTTATTATCCATACCAAAGAACCTATATATCATATTTTGAGTCATTTTGATATGTTTTAACTAGGTTTTGAATCCCTCAAATTTGCTTGTTTATTGTTGTCATGCTGATGCATATTGTTCAAAATTTTAGGAGGCCCTACTTGACTCGTTATAACTTTGACCCAGTTGACCTAAATGAGAAAATTCCTTTTTCATTGCATTCTAGAGCTCAGAGACTTGTTATGTTTCATTTTTGAGCTTATGAAGAATCCGTTTGATCAATTTTTGAATGTGATTCCAAAAGCAATTTGTGAAGTTTTAATGGTGTCAAGAAGTGTAGATTGCTTGGTACCCCTGTTCATGATGTCATAACTCTAAATTTGTGATAGGTGAGATAGAATGGATTGCACCATTGCATTTCACTCTAAAATTTCTTCAAGTGTGTCAATTTGCAAGTCTTGATGAATCCATTTGCACACTTTCCCAAGTCCATTCTATTTGTAAAAACCACCTTTCTACCAGTGTTTCCAGTCTGCAAATTTTGAGTAGCCCACTTTGACCATTCGCCATTTTTGCCTTGTTATCTATCATGAGCCCTAACCATAGTTTCATATTATCCTCATGACAGTGAACCAATTCTTTAGTTTTCATGCCCTCAAGTATATGTTTACCCAATTTTTGAAGCCAAAATAGAACGTGATTTATTATTTTCTGATATGTTTTCTTGCAGGTAATTGTGAGAAGGTGACTTTGATAGTGAATATCTTTTGGCTGAGGATTCCTCATTAGATGAGATTCAACAGGGTAAAAGTATGCAGAACAAAAAGTTAGTGTGTTTATTTTCAGAGCCTGGTTAGATGTTTTGGTCAGTTTTTAAAGCTAGTCAAAGGGCCCCCAACATGAAATTGAAAAGTTGCAGAAAGAGATGAATTGAGTTTTAAAAGTTAAATCAACAAAGATCAAATGGATTTAGTCAATGTCAGATGTTTAGTAGGCCACTCTGAGATGTTAGTTGTTCGAAAGTGAAAAAAAATTTAGCCGAACCCACTTTGGGGTCCAACTGATTCCATTAGAATGATGAAAATGTGTGTGAACTGAAGACACTCAAAAGTTTTTAAGGAAAAAATGGCAGAAGATATGAATGGGAGCTCAAAGACCTCCAAAGCTTCTATTGGCTACAATTCAAGCATTAAGAGCTTCACTGACAAGACTGAGGGCATACTGTGAAAGTTGAAGATCTCAAGAGAGAATTATCAATCAGGTTATTTATTCTAAAATACATAAGGAAAGCACTTACAAAAATAAAGTAAATGTTTGATTATGATGATAGGTGTATAAGTGCAAAGCTTGGATTGTTATTATTTCTCACATGCCATATGACCCTCACTCCTTCTACAAATAATAAAACACTTGCAAATCAAGGAAAATGGGTAGAGGAATTGAGATTCTTCCTCTTTATAGTGAGTGAACCCATTGATGTTGGCTATAATACGCATATCCATTCTAACTACATCAAATTGAGGGCCTACATTCTAAACAGATGAATGTATCATGTCTTGAGGTTATTAAATGTCAAATAAATAGAGGAGATGCCTAGTCAATTGTGAAGTGATGTTGGGAAGGAAATTACCATGGAACACCATGTTACTAATGAAGAAACAACATCCCTTTCTTTACAAATGCCTGCAGTATTTGATGTGAGGTGATTCCATTTCATAAACCCCTACAATGTGTCAGAAGTCAACATTTCGAACCAATTTAATTCACTACCATGGCTAGTTCCCCTACTCTGTGCTTGATTTATTCTTTTGGTTACACCTTCTAGTAAAGTCCATGAAGATTTGGAGATGGGTGATGGGTGGAGTCATCATTTTTTGGATTAGAGAGGGGGCTACCCACACGAGCCATAGAAGATTTTAAATTTAGAGGATATTTTCAATGTTTTACCCTACTAACCAAAAAATTTATTTCCAAAAGCATGGTGCCAGCACAGGATTTTACATTCCTTATACTCCAGGCCCTCCATCTACTATGAGAGTCAATGGAGACTACCATAGAGAATTCACAAATAAGGAGCAGCCTTTACTACAACCAATGGCTATAATTTTCTTTGATTTAGTGACAAGAGCACATGGAGGGTCTCACAAACATTGAGGAGTCATATTAGATGATAGTTGATTGTCTTGTTAATGAAGCATTCTCTTTTCTTGCTTGTTCTACAATAACCACTTATTCTCCATGTTTGTTGGTTTCCTCTTTGTTTTCTCATTTTCTTTCTTTCCAGTAGTCTTGGGTGCCTTCTAAGCTTACTGCTTGATTTTTCTTTGATGAAAAAGAATGGAGAATGCAATCAATCTAACTAGAGTCATTGGAGGAGAATCCACAACAATAATGTGGTAATTGTGGAGACAATTATGTTAGGAATGAGAAGAATTGAGTTTTCAATGCCATGGAAGGGGCCTCCTTGTACCTATTCAGCGGAAACAATCCACACCATTTGAGGAGGAGGAGGTAGTGTTTGTTAGAGCTAGGGAAGGCATGACTTTGTCTTCTCCTTCATAAAGCTAATTGTAGTCATGATCGTAGAATGATGGGGTCTAGTTATGAAAAGAGATTTAATGGCTTTAGTCTCACATGTACATCACATGAATTCCTTTTTCTTTTTAAATACAACAAAGCATATTCATTAGTTGTCTTAAAAGATAATGGCTTTGAAGGTAAGGCAAGCTCACTGTGGATCCCATCTGGCTGAAGTGAAGCATTATTAAATTTTGAACAAAATGTGCTAGTCAAATCGATGACATGGATCTCCAGGAAAAATACGCAATGACCAGTGGCAATACATGGTGACAGAATGATGAATCAAGCAATGACATGGCACAAATCTCAACAAGGCACAGGATGGTGACACGTGATAAATCAGACAGTTGTCACCATGTTTCCAAGGAAAGATGCAAGGAGGATAAGTATAGAGACATGGCTACTAGTTGATGTGGTAGTCATGTGGTGAAACAAAGACCAACTAGAGGATGACATGGAAAGTAATGTGGCAAGCTGATGGGGCATGATGACTGGGCATTGATGTGGTGGAAAATGGCATATGTCACATGGTCACTATGTCATGATGACATGACATGATGCTCACTCATCATGTGACATGGTGACTAGTGATGTGGCAGCCATGTGGCATATGTCAGATGACTATGTAGGAATTACCCAATCTGGTGATGATATGTGTCAAGGCCGATCAAACCAATTTGACTCGGATGGAGAAAAGGAGGGAAAAATCAATAGGTTTAAAATTATTATTATTATTATTGTTTCTGAACATACAGCTAGAGCTTTTAAATAAAATTTGGTTTAATTCAATACTTTAGACTATAGAAAAGGTCAAATATATGCTAAAATGCAGTTTCAAACCCAATCCAAGAGTAGGATTTTCAAAGCAAGATTTTGGGAGTTTCTGATAAGCCCATATAGGAGTATTATATATCGTCAAAATCAAGAGAAAATGAACTTTCCATTTCTAGAGTTTGTTTTTGCACAAGAGGTCATTGGTTAGAATTATGCAAGGATTTGTCTCAGGTGCCTAGTTTTCAATTTAATTTAGTTGAGGCAGTTCAAATCTGATTCTCGATGAAATGGTGAACTAAGTGAATGTAAAAGGTACTAAAATATAGTTATGGGCAAGTTTTTTCACCTCCTATTCAATTGAATCAAAGCATTATCAGCATTTCATGATGCATTTTAGATATTTGTTAACATAAGAGTTTTCATCATTGAGGAAGAGATATTTCAGGTTTGTTACAAAACAATGATGAAAACCAAATCAAATCTCATGCCTATAAAGATGAGAGAAGTTTTACAACAACAAGGAATGAGGATTCAAGTGGACACATGGCGGTTGTAGAGTATATCCAAGATTTTGTTCCTTGTCTATATCTTTCTTTGAAAGTTATTGTTGGTTGGTTTTACTTCCTATCTATTGAGCAAAGCTCTAGCTGTGAAGGCCACACATCCATTCTTGTGCAAGTTTTTGGATTCATTTCATGCATTTTTTCTCTGAGATAATGAAAATTGATGATAGATCATGTAATATATCTTGAGTTTCATTTAGTGTTACTAGTTAATGTATTCAGTATTTCCAAGGATAAATACAAAAAGGGGATTTACAATGAATTATTTGTGTTCTCTTATTTTGTCTCCTAATTCCTCATATGTTGTTAAATTTGTGATTTAATGAATAAGGTTAATCTAATTGAAGACATCTTGGATGATTTGTGTGTTAGATATATTGTTACTTTTAATTCAAGGAGTTAAGTAAATGATTCAATGATTTTGATAAGGTTTCTAGGTATATGGAGGGGATGCTAGTAAGAATGGAGTTAGGAGATTTCAATTGATAAACTTAATTGTAAGGCAATCAAGTTAGGTCATCCTGTTGGTAGTGACTCTATGTTGTAATTGCTAAGGTGTTCATCACTAAATCAAATGCAGGCTGAAATGAAGGTCATTTGCACAAATCATTTTAATCAAATCAATTCAGTTTTTCAAGTTTTTTAGTGGGCTAAAAGGAATTAACCCTCACTTAGCTTATCGGTTCATAGGTTATGATTTGTAGTTATTTCATTCCTATGTTATTGCATAAGTATTAGAAGATATAAAGATTTCATCTATTGTTAATAGGTTCAGATTTTATGTTTGTTTGTATTGGTACAATATATTAGAACCTCGAGGTTAACCCACCTAGGTGTTGCAAAGCCTAAAGTGAAGAAGGAGTTATGCCTTATAGTTGGCACAAGATTTGCAATCAAGTGCATCCATCATAGGAATTTTCTAGCCTTAGATGTATTGATCTAGTTTCTTGGTTATTTTTAAATGTATTAAATTAGGATCCAACAACACCAAAATCCCAAGATACTAGTGAAGGCCACTCACCAAGATCATACATCCCACCACACTCCACAATCTAGACTCTGGGCCAGATGTATTCCCATACAATGGGCCATCCGTTAGTCGTATGAGTCCAAGATGAACACTAAAATGTTGGCATTGACACCCACTCTGAGAGTCAAACCTGGGTGGAGGCTCTGATACCACATGGTATGAACCATTGCACCAAAACCTTGAGGTGCTAGTGAAGGCTACCCATTAGGATCATAACATTCTAACATTCACTGGGATATGTGGTATTTGTTATTGTAGTTTTTGTGGTTGTTACAGTTAAAGAAGAATTATTGGAACATCATCCTTTTGAGTATCATCTAGCACTATATAATCATTTTCTTTCTTCTCATGCTGCTACAATAGATCTTTGTACAACACTTTCTCATTGAATATGACTTCCCTGCTTCTTACAATTTTATGATTTTTAAAATCCCAGAGCCTATAATGAAATTTATTAATGTCATATTTGATAAATATACATTTTAAGATTTTTCTTGTAGCTTGGTTATGTTTTCAAAATCTATATATGCAAATGCTTTATGAACAAAGGTTTTGAGAAAAGAACAACTCAACTTCTTACCAGTCCATGCTTCCTCTAGAATGCCACAGCCCAAAGGAGTAGAGAGACCTCTATTAATCAAATATACAATAGTATTGATAGCCTCTACACACATATTTAAAGGTAGCCCAACATGTAACCTCATACTCCTTGCACACTCCATGATTATCATGTTCATGCATTCAACCACTCCATTTTCTTGTGGAGTCCTTGGAACATTTTTTTGTCTATGATACCATTATTAGAACAATAATCTTCAAATTATTTGTTGCAATACTCACCACCATTATCAAATTTGAGACATTTTAGTCATTTACCAATCTCATTTTCAACCAAACATTTCCATTTCTCAAAAGTTATAAATATATCATATTTTTGTCTAAGAAAATAAATCCATACTTTTCTAGTTGTATCATAAAATTATGTAACATAATAATGAGAGCCACCAAAGGAAGATACCTGAGCTGGTCCTCATACATCTGTATGCACAAGCTCTAACTTCTAATTTTTCTTTTCCTTTCCACTCTTCACAAAATTCACTCTCTTCTGTTTTCCATAAACCCAACTTTCACATAAATCTATATTGACACATTTTAGACTTGAAAAAAATTTCTTTGAATGAATTAAAATTTCATACCTTTCTTACTTGTGTCCAAGTCTATTGTACCAAAGTGTTGTATCTGAATCTATAGCAACTGTTTGTTCTCCCTACTCAGCTGCCACAATTGTTCCATTCATTTGTCTCTAAAAGTAGAAGGAACAATATGACCTATATAAAGATATAAGGTACCTACTTTCACATATTTTTCTACTACAAGGGAACCTTTTGAAACATTCCAAATTCTATCATTAAAAGTAAGTACACAAACCTCATCACCTAGTTGTCTTGCTGAAAATAAATTCCTACTCAACCTTTCAACATGTCTTACCTCTTGTAGTAGCCAATGATTCAAGAGGCTCACCGAATCTTCAAGAAACCAAAAAATGCTACATGTAAATAATGTAAGCTTGGTAAGATGACAACATCTAGTTTTTCTAGCAAGACACAAACTTCCAATGATATTATAGAATTAGTGCATATTGATTTATGTGGTCTAATTGGAGTTGGCAGTTACTATGGTGATAGATATTTCATATTGTTTGTGGATGATTATTCAAAGATGATTATTGTAATGTTCATAAAAGTGAAATCACATGCTTTTGATATGTTTAAATGGTACAAAGCAATTCTTGAAAAGGAAATTGGTAAAACATTGAAATGTTCAAGATTTGGTAGAGGTAGGTGAATTTATGTTTATTGAATTCGCTAACTTTTGTGTTGAGAATGGTATCAAAATAAAGTTATGTTGTTGCTAAAAGGAGAAATAGATCTATCATGGATTGTGCAAGGACACTAATGATTGAGAAGGAGGTCTCTCATATATTCTAGAGAGAAGCAATTAGTACTATTGTTTACACTCTCAATTAAGTTCAATTGAATAATGGAACAAACAAGACACCTTATGAGCTATGGTATGGTCATGCACTGAATGCAAGTTACTTCAAAATCTTTAGAAGTAGATGTTACATTCACAAAGATGTTAGGAATGGTATACTTGATGTTAAAGGTGATGACAGTATGTTCCTAGGATAATCATCTAAGAGAAAAGCTTATAAATGTTTGTACAAGGCTACTAACAAGATGATTGAAAGTGCAAATGTAAGATTTGATGAGTTTACAAAGAGATATGATTTGGAAAGAAAGAAGGAACCTAAAGATCAAAATAAATTTTTTTATGTCTATGAATTGCACTAAATACTCTACTCAAGTTATAGCATAGAGCTACCAAGCATTAGATAGTTACACCTGAGCATCAAACATTGGCTACCAAGTCTCAAACAATTATACCCAAGCAATAGACAGTATAATTTGAAAAGGAAACTAAGCCCCTACTGAATGAAGAAAATGTTGAAAATTAGAGAACTGAATCTATATTGGCCAAACATGTGAGATAGAACCATTCACCTAAACAAATACTTAGATATTGAAGTGTTGAAGTACAAGAAAGAAAGAAACTAAGAGACGATACATGTTTAATAATTGATTTTGAGCCTAGACACTTAAAGATGCATTGGATGATGAATTTTGGTTCAATGCTATGAATAAGGAGATTGATCAAATTGAGAAGAACAACACTTGGAAACTTGTACTAAGACTTGTTGATAAGAATGTGATTGGAAAAAAGTGGATTTCCATAAACAAGTTAAATGAGAATGGAGAAGTGGTAAGATTGGAAGGTGTAAAAACTCTATTGGCATATGCTACCTACAAGAAGTTAATGTATATCAAATGGATGTAAAATCTACATTTGTGAATGAAATACTTGAAGAGGAAGTCTACATTGAACAACCTGAAGGATTTGGTGAACCTAGAAAGGACATGGTCTGCAAGTTGGAAAAAAACACAATATGGACTGAAACAAGCCCTAAGACCATTGTGTGAAAGATTATATTCTTATCTAATTAAGTTAAGATTTAATAGAACAAATGAAAATAGTAACTTGTATTTGAAAAATGAAGCACATGATATGGTGTTGATTGCTGAAATATTTATTGATGATGTAATTTTTGGAGGGAATGATACTTGACTAAGTCATTTTTTGATCAAATGATTACTAAATTTGAAATGTCAATGTTTGGAGAGATAAAATTCTTCATTGAATTACAAGTATGTCAAACACTAAAAAAAAAAAGGTATCTATGTTATTCAATCCAAGTATGTGAAGGAAATCTTGAAAACTTTTGGGATGGATGAATCTAAACCAGTCGGTACACCTATGGGGGATAGAGTAAAATTGTAAAAAGAAAATACTACTGGAGTGGTTGATCAAATACAATACTAATCTATAATTGGAAAGATATAGTATGTTGGGCATAGTAGACTGATATTACCCTAATTGTTGGAATTGTTGTAAGGTTTTCATCTAATCGAAGGGACATACATATGACTACTATGAAAATGATATTTAGATATATTAAGGGAAGTAAAGATTATGACCTATGGTACAAACAAGATGATGACTTTAATCTTAAAGTCTACAAAGATGTTGAGTGGGCTAGAAATGTTGATGATAGAAAAAACACAAGTGGAGGAGCATTCTTTATTGGAGAAGAGTTGATTACATGGATAAGCACGAAACAAAGTTGTATTTCAAAAACTACTATTGAAGTTGAATATGTTGCTACTAGAATTAATTGTTCAAATATTGTATGGATCAAACAATAATTGGAAGGAATGCAAGAGGAAATAACCAAGCCTGTCATTATTTACTATTATAACACAAGTGCTATAAATATTTCAAAAAACTCGATGATGCATGCAAAGACAAAGCACATATCTATCAAGTATCATTACTTGAGGTAGTAAGTTCAAGAGAACCAAGGCTTGAGTATGTAAACTCTAAGGAAAAAATTGTTGATATTTTTACCAAGCCATTCCAGAAGGATGCTTTTGAGTATCTAAGAGGTAAACTAGGGATCCTACCTCTATCCAAAATTGACTATGTGAAGTTGCATGTTGGATCAATAAATAGATGCATTGAAATGTCTTTTGGAGTTGATGTAGAAGTGTTCACACTTTAGAAGTATTTATGAAGTTGTGAAGTTGAGTGTGATGGAACTGATGTAATTTGTACATGCAAGGTACAAGGGTAACTACAAGGTTTTATAAGTTTTACATTAAAATTTATAATGACCTTTGGCATTGTTGTCAAAGGGGGAGATGAGTATATTGGGAGAAGATAATGAATGGAAGAAGTATATAGATGAGAGAATCATGTCAAAGAGGAGAAACAATGAGAATAAAATGAAGAAGTCAATGAAGAGAGAAAAGATAATCAAAACAATAAAGGAAGAGAGATAACCCAAAGGGGGAGTGCTACATAAATGAAGATGACAAAATACTAAACTTGGAACCAAACATCATAATCAAATGGAGAGTAATGCTAAAAAAATTAAAGTTTTGTTGGTGCTAAAGATAGAGACCGAGTATCAGTTTGAAGATCCATAACTGAAAAGTTGTATTGTTGACAATGCATACATTTGATTATTTTATGTAATGTTTTGTAATATAAAATCTTATGTTATGTGTTTCCATCAATCCTGAAGGGGGAGATTGTTAGCCCCAACTGATATTATAATCGATAATGGGATATTGTTAGGTGATGATGTTATGAATGTATGTAAAAGAGTCATATCAATTGTTATATTGTCATTGATGTCAAAGTCTTAGTTGGCTAGACATTATGCTAACTCGAGAAATTACCATATCATTTGATTGATGAAGAGGATTTGAAGAAAGAATGATGAAGTCAAAATTGATATATAAGGTCAATGGGTTGGACAATGATTATGTAATATTGCTTTGACTGTTTTACAACCATGTATTATTGCAATGTATTGAAGATCATGAGCTTAACCAAGTCACAATGTTAGCGAAGGGAGACTATATTCACTAAGTGACTACAATATTTCCTAAGCGATTGTATAAAAGGACGGAAGAACACATGTTGCCCAAGAGAGTCAATATTAACCCAGTTAATGTTACCCAAGTAAATATAATGATTATTGAGTGACAATGAGATGAACACATTTGATAAATTGTAATTTGATGCTGACTTTTGATAAAAATTTGGAAAGTTCAAGAAGATATTATGTGAGAATCAAATTTTTTTGTAAGATCAATGATGGAGAAAATTCAAGAAATATCTGACGAAGGAAATTGAAGAAATATAAGAATAGACATAAAGTTCTATCTAAAGTTATATTTTCTATGTGTCTAAATTCACTGTATGAAGGAACTCAGTTGTAAACCTAAGATCGACGATTCTAATTAAATGACAAAAGATGGAAGGATATGGACATTGAGAAATATATTTAAGGAGGAGAACAAGATAGTTTAGGTTGTTGATCTGATGATGTTGATCTGTTTATACTAAGTTGACTTCATTGTGATATTGTTTGAGAGTTGATGAAGCTAAAAAAGATCTAATTGAAGCATGTTGTGAAGCATGAAGTTGTTCAAGGAGAAGAGATAAGTGTTGAGCCAAGTGAACCAGGCAGAGTAGAGAGAAGAGAAGAAGAAAAGTTTGTAGAAGACATAATTAGCCAAGTGAGTAAAAGACAAAGAAGGAGCAAGAACATAGATTTGAACAAGCAAAGGTAGTTGTGATTCTTAATAGACCACTTTACATTTTTATTGTCTAATGATTGTAGAAAAAAAATCAAAAGTATCTATTTTATCTAACAAGTTTATGAAATCTTATATGGAAACATTGATTAGTGGTATTTTTAAGTCCTTTAAATCAGGCCACTCTTTTTAGTCAAGGACATGAAGTGATAAGGTCTAGATGATCTTTGGTGAAATCCTTTGACAATGTCACTTTAACAAAGTGTTTGTAACCTTTGATAAGGTAGTCTCCTAACAAAGATCACTTCAAGAGAGTGAAACTTTTGGGTTGTCAGTCCCAAGTGTTTTTTCCCTTAACAAGGTTTCCATGTTAAAATATTGGTGTCAAAATTGTGTGAATGTTATTTGTGTTTCATGTTATTTTACATATTTTTACATTTTAATGCAACTTTGTTATAACTATGAAATACTAGGTAATTATTGTAAATTTACTAATAATCAGTAATGCAAGGAACAATTTGACAACAGTTTGGAAAGAAGTTGATGTATGAGTTAACTATTAAGTTAAATAAGTCTACCGAGTGATTGAATTATTGAAGTTATTATTGTTGATGTTTATGATGTTTTGATGGTGTTGAAAATTTTGAAGGGACTGTGAGATAACTGGACACAACTAATTCACCCCACTAGCTATCTAACAATAACCTCCCTTCAAACATCAAAACCACATTAACTAACAATTGGGGAAAGGATATTAGCATTTATAAAAAAGTAATAAATGAAGATCAAAATAGAAAATGAAAGAGGAAATTGGTAGAGAGGACAAACCTAATTCAACAAGAAAGAACATTATTCAAACAATTTGTTAGCCAAATGTAAATAAATCATAAAGAGAGGAAGGATAGGTTAATATGGGGTGCCTCTAAAAATGAAAATTATAGTGTTCAAAATGGTTATGAATTAATCACCAACTCTCAAAGTTGGGAAAGGATATGTATCCCTTTAATCCTATGTTGTGATCAAGTGTGCCTACCTAAGACAGGCATATTCCTTTGGTTTCTCTACAAAAGGGGATCTTCACTATTGATAGGTTCACCAAAATAGAATTCAAGGGACCCTCAAGTTGCCCATTATGCAAAAATGACTTAGAGTCAGTCGAACGCTTGTTATTCCAATGTTCTTTTGCTAAAACATGCTAGGACTGGCTATGTTAGAAACTCAATTGGCTTTCAACTCTTCTTGAAATTAATGGGACCATCTAAAAAGTCGGCCTAAACATGGATCTTCCAAGATATATGATAATTTGTAGAAATTCACTCCACCCATCAGCCAACACTTGTAATTCAAATGTTATTTTGCCAAAACATGCAACTGGCATTGGCTATGTTAGAAACTCAATTGGTTTTCAACTCTTCTTGAAATTAATGGAACCATCTAAAAAACTGGCCTAAACATGGATCTTCCAAGATATACAATAATTAGTGGAAAGTATCTCCAACCATCCTTCTTTGGGAAATATAGAAGGAAAGAAACAAAAAGGATATTTCTTAATGAAGAAATGATAATATCCTCCCTTCTTAACAAAATAGAAGCCAATATAATTGAAGTAATAAATAATGATCTTAGAAATTCAATCAAAGAAGAAGGGAAATTCTTGGACTGGGATGCAAATATGTGAAAAATTGGAATAACCTCATCAACCCCCCAATGGTATACCCTAAAGAAAACAAATAGGCCAAAGCAGACTATAGATGGGGAACCTCCGGTAGGATGGGAAAAAATGAACTTTGATGAAGCTTCGAGAGGAAATCTTGGCAATGCTAAACTATGATGCATCATTCACTTGGATGAAGGATCTTGGACTATCAAACAAACAAACTACTTAGGAGTAACCTCAAATAATGTTGCAAAGTTAGAGGCCTTAATGAAAGGTTTAAAACTTAGTACGAAATTAGGCTTTAAAAAAGTGGATTATAGAAGGTGATTTGGAAGTAATTTTAAATGCAGTTAGAAAGAGATGGATCCCTATTTAGAAATTGAATTATAAACTTGAGGATGTTTTAATATCAATAGAAAAATTTGAGGAAGTAGGGAGTAAATACACATCTATCGTGAAGGGAACAAAGAGGTAGATAATCTTGCTAATATGGGTGTAGGTGGTGAAGGCATACTTATTAAAAACTCTTAATCTTTTATATATGGAAGGTTATTAATAAATACTTATCTAAACATATATGTAAGAATTTGGCTTAGGCTAGAATTCACCCAAGACCAAGGAACTCAAACATAAGCACAATAGTAGACCAAAGAGAGAGTATGATCAAAATGATGATATATTGATTCAATATTCCATATGCCACATCAAGAGTAAACTAGGAGTGTCTGTATATAAAGGTCTCTGGAGAGCTTCTAGAATGCATAGAAGTCAACATCATGATAAGTCATACAACCAGGCACATGTCCACCAGATATGGGTTATCCTCCATTAAGCATAGAAGTAAGTGCGATGATGTGAGGATAAGCCTACAATGTTGTATCACACAAATCAGTGTTGTAGACACCATGTGCTAAAATAGAGTTGCACACAAACTCCTAAGTGTCTCACCTAAACAAATAATAAGATAATGCAAAATAATAAAATAATGCATTAACCTAAGTAAACTTAAGTAAAGTGTAAATAGTAAATACTTATTTACACCAATACCCCCCCTTAAGTGCAACTTAGGGGAATGCCCTTAAGCTTATGAAATCTAGGATGCAATGCATGATGGGTCCCGAATACTAGACCATGTTAGGTACCCATGTACATAATGATATGCAATCTCTCATAAAGCAGAGAAAGAGGGAAAACCTCATGGGAAAAACCCTCCCCCAAAAAGAGAGATGAAAGATACATACGATGTATGGTTGGATGGAGTAATCAAGACCCCCCCCCCCAATTACGACATACATCCAATATATACATAAGAGAATAATGAGAAGAGGAAGAGAGACAGGATAGGGTCCCCCCTCCCCCCAAAGAAGAATGCCTGCTAATAACTACTCCAATGAAGAAGCTAGTCCAAGACTCCAGAATGGTGTTCCTCCCCTTAGGAAGAAACAAGGCCAAGAGTACAAATGTTATGCTTTCATTGTGCGTGGAAAGAATCCCATAGATAAGTGATGTCTCTGAAACCTGCTCAACTGGCTGAAGAACTTGTCTCAAAGAACTGTCTATCTCTACAACTGATGAAGAACCCTTCTACAACTGCTAATCATAATTATCCATAGTCACTTCAACCTCTAAGGATTGATCATGTAGAGAATGAACAAGAGAGTTAGATGGAGCCCTCATGACAATTGAAGAAGGTGTTCCTACATTAGGAAGAAGAGGCAGATCATCAATACTATCCACCAAATCTATCACTAAAGTTGGACATGGAAGACTAGATGTACCCTGGTGTGTTGGACCTATCACTGTGGTGATATATGCATGTGGATTGAACTGATGTAGTGACCTCTCGTTGCAACTGTCAATAGAACCTCACATGTCTAAATATGTTGAAGCACTATTGTTGGTGTCACTATTAGTTTTTGCATGATATGATGTGCGAAGAGGATTAGAGGACAAGCTTGGTGAACTTTCCTCAAAGTGTACATCCTTCTCCACAAAAATATGACATGTCTCCAGATCCAATAGTCTATATGCCTTCACACTATCTTCATAACCAATGAAAGTACAAGGCCATAGTGATTGTGCCTTGCATCCCTGAGAAGATGTCTTTGCCCATGCAAGACAACCAAAGACTCTGAAGTGTGTCACAATAGGTTTTCTACCGCACCGTGCCTCAATAGGAGTCTTGTCATCTGAGGCTAGATGAGGAGATCGATTAAGAATGTGAGTGGTACTACTAATTGCTTTGACTTCAAGTGATGGATCTAGAGACTTGGCTTGTATCATGCAACTTGCCATAGACTTAAGAGTGTGGATCCTCAGTGCTGCAACATCTGTCTTATGCGGACTAAATGCTGACAGAGTCTGAAGATCAATGCTCTCAAGACTAGAAAAGTCTTTAAGTCTTTTGTTCACATACATGCTTCCATTTTCCATTCTTATAATTTTGATGGCTTTTCTGGATTTCTATTCTACATGAGTCTTGAAGGCTAGAAACTTGTCCAACACTTCATTCTTACTATGAAGAAAGTAGACCCAAGTGTATCTTGAAAAGTCATCAACAAAGGTAAGTGTGTAGCGACCCTATCTGAATGCAAAAGGATCTACTAATACCATGTGAACCATGTGTAGAACACCTAGTGCTCTTGAAGATTTCCCTTTCTGTAACTTCCCCTCTAGATGCATATCCACTGAATCTATTGAACATTCACTGTGGGAAAAGTTGATTTGAGGTGGATCTTTGACCATTCTATTTATGCAAAAATGATGAAGGTAGCAGAAGGAAAGATGTCCATACCATTGATGCCATAATTGCATTGTTGAATATGATTGTGATAACAAGGCCTTTGAAGGAGACTTGGGCACAAAATGGGAGAAAGAGTACAACCTTTTGTTATGATTCACTTTCCCTGCTGTAACCAATGAGTCATCTTTAAGACTGTGCACCTTTACTGAGTTTGGAAAGAATTCAACTCTATGTCCATCTCCGAGGTGAGTGATTTGGTGGATTGATAGGAGATTAGAACTTAGGTTTGGAACATAGAAAACATTTTGAAACTCTCCATTTTTCATTTCCATGTTTCCTTTCCATTTTTGTATCATCTCCCACAAAGATGTGTGATACCTTTGATTGCTTCATTGAAGGAAATCCTCCTTTGAAGAACCCATATGATATGAGGCACCTAAGTCAAGTATCCATTCCTTTGAAGAATTTGAATTTGCCATGAGTGCTTGCCCTTTGCCCTTGGAATCTGAAGAAGACCCTTTATCCTTATAAGCATTAGGCAATGGAACATTATGTTTCTTCATGATGTTGGTCAACTCATCAATCTTCTTAAAATAACACTCATGTTCTTCATGACCCATTTTTTTCTCCTTATTGTTGTCCGCCTTCTTGTTGGAATTCGAGGACTTGCCTTGTTGATTAAATTGTGGTGTTGTTTTTTCTACATCCTCTGATTTGTTCTTCCATTTCTTCTTCTTAACCTTTCCTTTATTTGAAGACTATCTAGCTAAATTTTGAGAACCCTCATTGTTAGTCACCAATTCTTTAGACTTAGGTGATTTGAGAATCCCCATTGATTTCAACTTCTTTTCTTCTATATCTAGCAGATTAGCATATTCATCACAAGTGACTTTCTTATAGGCAGACTCTAAGGTAGTCTTAGATGTCTTAAAAGAAGAGACAAATGTGGAATACTCTGATGGCAGCTTGTTATGTATGAAATAGATCAATATGTCATCTTTGATAGAACTCCCATAATCAATAAGCTTTGTTCTTAGTTCATTCACCTTGATGATGAAATCCTATATTGAATCAAATGACTTAGGATTGGAGGAGACAAGCTCATCTTCAATTTTGAAAACATCCTCTTCAAACACTTTACCATATAGGCTTTCAAGGGTATCCCAAGCTTCCTTGGATATAGAACACTTCTTAATTTGATACATGATCTTGTCATCAACCCCCAAACATATATCACCTAGGGCTTTCCTATCCATTGCTACCAAGCTAAAATATCACTTGCTAATACTCTATCACTAGTTGGTTTAGGAAGAGTACCCTCTACATATTGTGAAACTCCATTGTGCATTAAATGATACCACATTTTGATGGACCAAGTAGCATAGTTATGTGGAGTTAATTTTGGAAACTTAAAATTTCTCATAATGCAAAAAATGAAAGAAAAGTGCAAAAAAGAGAGAACACAATACCAAGAACACCCCCCTTTTCACTAAATTAAGAATCCCCTCCAAAAGAGATGCTTTTGGCACTTTATAAGTAGTGCAATTATAATGGGCCACTTGCCAGTTTTGGCCCTTGTGGACTTTTGATTTTGCTTGTTACAACCTCTTAATGAATTACAAATCTAGAACTTTACAATGTGCTACAATTCTGAAGTAATAGAAAGCAAAGAAAGGCCCTATTGCTGAAAGTGACACTTTTGTCCACACAACATTATAATCTGACTGCAGATCTGGAAAGTAGATGAAAAATAATGCACTTTCAAAAAAAAAGAACTTGTTTTCAAGTCCAGACGTGCCCATACGGAGCATTTGAAGTTGTAAAATGCAGGATTATGTAGGTACAATCACCAAAAAATGCAATTTTTGACATATTTTTGCATCAAAACCAGAAAAGAGCTGCACCACTAAAAAGTTTAGGAAATTCTACCCAATTTTCAAAAAAAATCGCACCTAATTTGGAGTCTAGATGATTGAGATATGGCCTCCCAAAGTCGGACTACAAAATGAAAATTAAATCTGGAGAGGGGTTGCATTAGCAAAATATGAGGTTAAATTTGACAATCATACGGCCATCACAACAATTTTGATTTAGCCTGAAATGATGGTTAGACAATCGTCAAATTTTGACTCGCAAAAAGATGACATCAGTGTACTCCAAGCCTGTGATGATGTCAGCCATATAGATGATGATGTTAGCCAATGAAGTGGCAATACTATATTGTACATAATCGTACAGATTTTGTAGACGTGGAATGTTGACTAGATGTACAGTTTGCCTACATGTTGGTGTACAACCACTGATGGTATGATACAGCTTGAATGACATGTCGGTACAATCACTGTGTGATGTGGAAACAGAGGCTAACATGGAGGGAGGAGTAAATTGCTGACTGGAACTGTGTGTCAGATGCTAACTAGGCCACAAGGAACTATGTGGCAGGGAACTGTGGAGTCCACGTGTTCAATGGTTATTTGTTGTAGATGTGTGAGTCTTTGTGTGCACTGACTATGTATAGGCATGGTCGCTTGTTAGTGTTACACGTGGCATGTAGAGGGTGGCTAGGTTGTAGTCTTTGTGGCACAATTTGGGTGCAGGTGTTGCGCTAGCGAGAACTCCACGTGGCATCTGTTACAGCAAGCCGTGTGTCTACAGAGAAAAGTGACTGTGATGTCAAATTTTAACAAATGTCATCACTTTTGTTACAGCAGTCATTGGAGTTATTTTTCACCTGCAGGGGCCAAAGGAAACTCTCATCGTCAGACTTTGTGAGTAGCATGGCTGGATTGATCCTTCACGGATCAAAATACCTTTTATGCCTCGCCAAGGTTTTTTTATAATAATCCCACATTCGTGGGTTTTGCACTCTACACAATGTATAAAACACCCATGCCACATGTATTAAATAATAAAGCCCATCGTGAGGTGTGGTCGGGGGTTAAGTACTTGGCCACTTCGATGGGTAGATTTGTGGCCAAAAAGTAGTTTGCAGCCACCGATAAATATGTAGTATGGTTGTTCGTGGATGTTCTGCAAATTTGTTGAATAGCCCCCCCAAAACATAATAACATCCCTGTGAATAATATAAAAATTCCAAAATTGTAGAGTCGAGGTATGACTGCCCGGTTCTACAAAAAAAGTTCTCCAACTGGGCAACTGATAGAGAAATTCCAAAAATAGAAATTTAGAAAAAAAATTGCAGAGATAAAATTAAATCAGATCTAAAAACAAATAATCAGATTGATTAAATGACCATACCCAATTGCAAATCGGTGCCTTCGGGTGTTGGTTTGCAAAATTTTTTGCCTCGCAATCAACTTTAGCCCAGCGTAGGCAAATTTTTAGTCGATCTTCACTGAATCGACGTTCTAGATACAATAGGGAGGTCAAATCTGGCTCTAGACGTTCCCAATTTCTACAAATTCTCCAGATTCGGGTCGAGGTGATGAAGAACGAACGATCTCGAATGACTATGTATAGAGAATCTTCCCGAGCTCTAATGCCATGTAAGAATTTGGCTTAGGTCAAAATTCACCCCAGACTAAGGAACTCAAACACAAGCACAATAGTAGACCAAAAAGAGAGTATGATCAGAACGATGATATATTGATTCAATATGTCATATGCCACATCAAGAGTATACTAGGAGTGTCTATATATAAAGGCTTTTGGAGAGCTTCTAGAATGCATAGAAGTCAACATCATGATAAGTCATACAACTAGGCACATGTCCACCAGAGATGTGTTATCCTCCATTAAGCATAGAAGTAAGTGCGATGATGTGAGGATAAGTCTACAATGGTGTATCACACAAATAAGTGTTGTAGACACCATGTGCTAAAATAGAGTTGTGTACTTCTATGTTGTCAACATGACAACTCATGAGAGTACACAAACTCCTAAGTGTCTCACCTAAACAAATAATAAGATAATGCAAAATAATAAAATAATGCATTAACCTAAGTAAACTTAAGTAAAGTGTAAATAGTAAATACTTATTTACACCAACACTATAGCAGTCCTAGTTGGCTTAATTTAGTGGAGGGGACTTTAAAAGTGGCTTAGTTATGATTCCCTCCCTTTTTTATTTTCTTCCTTATCCCTTAATACCTATCCTTAGGGAACCTTAAATGGTTGATTCTAGACGTATTTCCTTGTTTCTCATATTTATTCTTATCTATATCTTATTGAGCTTTTGCATTTAGTAGTGTCATAGGTTCATTTTTACATAACCGAGGTTTGTAGATTCTTGGTTTATATTTCATTAGATTAGGCTGACACCCATAAATCATTATATTCCTAAGATCACTAAAATCTCTAAGCACTGAAAGTAAAACCAATAATTTTGCCTATGAACGATTTTAATAGATAGCATTCAATGGTAATGCAAAAAAAATTCTCTACAGAAGAATCTAGAAATGTTGAGAAGGTAATTGGATTCCTCACTCTTGTTCAAATAGTTTGATTTCTTTAGTTTTTATTAACTGTGCATGTAGGTGTCTAGCATTATAGTTTGAGCCACCCTTATGTTTTCCTTAGTGATAGCATGGAGTATGCAGTGGTTTTTTTCCATGGCTTTGAGGACCATACCATGGTGTTTCAAAGTTTTGTTACACCATAATGTTGGAATAGGATATTGAGGGACATAAATGATATGTCTAGACTTGTTGTAATTAGAGCTTTCGGTGAGAATTTTTTTGACTAAGTTCACTTGGAGATCCAATAGCTCAATAATAGGCTCCTTTATAGTACACATGACTAAAGCACATGCAACACATTGGGAGATAATATGTCTCTGCTCAAATTTATTTGATGAGACCTGGCTTGAGGGTCTTTACCAAGAAGTTTTTAGCATTTCTTGCAACATGGACATCCCTTACCCAAAAGCATACATGAATGCTCCTCTAGAGAGCCTACTCCATGCTAAAGTATGTTGAAGACCCATTTTGTAGATAAGGGACGAATCCCACTTTAATCTAGTGTGGCCAAAGATGGAGATGAGTATCAGTTTCCTCCTCTGGTGGAGGGGAATTGTGAGACACATAAATCAAGATTGGTTTTTTAATCACCTAAAAGTATTTGGATGCCAACCATCACTAGAGTTTGACTTTAGCAATTTGGACAAACTAGAATTTATCCTCCCGAATATGAACAAATCTAGCAAAAAAACAAGGGACACTTGATCCCATGCCTGAGTAGGTTGATATCAATGAACAAGAAGCTGAGGAGTATATACTAGTATTTAAATAATAGGTAGCCTAAATTCAAAAATAAGAAAATTTTGTAGTGTACAAATTAAGGTCAATCTACTAACTCGTCGTTTACTGTAGCTAGTTATCAGATAATATGAGGAGTTTGGTATATTAATAAGCTAAACAAATTAAATGGGCTTAGGTGTATAGAATGACCCTTTTGTTTTTGTATTTAGTCAAAAGATAAGGTCTACTAGTTCTCTATAAATTGTAGATAGTATTATAGCTAGTTTAATCTTCTTTGTATTCATCCTCCATCCTTTTCGTAGATAGTTTTTCACATAATAGAAGGTGTAAGTTTTGTCCCAAATAGGGGATCTTCCAATGTAAGTATTTTGTTAATATATAGTAATAAAATCAAAAGGAATTATAACTTTTAACAATGATATTATCATTCACATCTTATGGAAAATTGAAATATTAGTAATTGGATATCTAGAAGTCTCCATAGGTTAAACTAAATGATTGCTAAATCAATGAAAATTTTTTCTTTTGACTTTCTAGTGTGTACAACATTAATAATATTATGTGGATTACCTAAGAAGTATATTCAATAAGTAATATTCAGCATTGTCTTCTCTTAGAAGTCCTATCATACTTCTCCCAGAACTGTTATGGTACTTAATGATCTTAAAACTAAGCTAGAGAACAAGTGCAAAATATTTGTTTTTTGAAAAATATCAAAAGTAATCTAAATCCTTTTAATATTAAGAAACCTTCAATAAGGCAATGAATCAAAGTAGAATTTTAAACTATCAGAGTTGTTAAACTAAAATAGTTAAGGATCAATTTATTGACACACCATCTAATCCCTTTAAAATCTATCGAGAAAACAATCGATAAAATTGGTTTGGATCAATGTACAATCTAATTATCTTAGGTATCAAAATTAGATCAATCTAAGATGTAATAGAATCCCTAAAGACTCATTAGCATGAGATCATGATTACATTTTCAATATTATGATTTTTGTATTCATATTCTCGTGTTTAGCTTTTGTTGAGTGTCAAGAAGATAGTCAATTGTCATTATTAAAGTCTAAACTTAGTTGTCCCCGTAATATTCATGAGAATAACTCTGAGCTCCCAAAACAGACTCAAAAAGGGTATCCATGTCTTGCACTTTATACAGGATAACAAACAATGGATATTGTAGACACCTAAATCCTTTAGAAAATAAAGTATTTTTATTTTCTAAAAAAATTCTTGATGACATCATCATTTATTAATTAATTAATTATTTATTTTTATGCCATTAAATCCCTTTATCTTAATTAAAAATATTTAATTAAGGAATCCCTCCCAAAAATGTTTAAATCTTATTTAAACATTATTTCCTTATTTATTAATTATTTAATTAATAAATTGACCAATAAACTAAAAATAAATAAAACATTTTTTTTGCCCAAAACTTGG
The DNA here is from genome assembly GCA_028749045.1 of Cupressus sempervirens. Classification (NCBI taxonomy): domain Eukaryota; kingdom Viridiplantae; phylum Streptophyta; class Pinopsida; order Cupressales; family Cupressaceae; genus Cupressus; species Cupressus sempervirens. The sequence continues at coordinate 9,162,414 of CM053793.1, read as the reverse complement.
CCAATTTCCTTAAGACCACTAACCTCTTCCAAAATCTTCTAATCCTTCTTTAATTTTGATTAAATGCTAATCCCATCATTTCTTACCCCTAATCCCAACTCAAAATATTCAATTAAGATTAAATATTAATCCTCATGTTTATTAAAAAAGTTTTAATAAATATCTCCTCAACCCAAACCCTTGAAATAAATAAAACTTTATTTATTTCCTAAAATCTAATTTATCCTCATCCTAAGAAGTTGTAGACTCTTCTAGAAAGTCTTCATCCTCATCTTAGGAAGTTCTAGACTATTTTAGAAAGTCTTTATCCTCATCCAAAGTCTAGACTCTTCTAAAAGATGTCTTTAAACCTAATCCTAATCCCCTCCTAACCTTGTCACATTCCCTAAACATGGGTTAAGACTTACTAACCCAAGCCAAAGTTAACAAATATCTCCTCCTTCACCCACCCTCATTAAATGTCATCCACTTGCCTATCCCTAAGCTAATCCTAAACCTTCCTAATCCATCCTCTAATAATTTTCACAATCCTAAGCAATATTAAAACCTTCTTAATCAAGCCCAAGTCAAAATTTCTCTCATCTCCCTCAAAATATCCCAACCATAAAACTTTATGAAGCTCACTAGGCCATAAATGACTCTTCCAAGCCCTTTCATTGCTCTTACAAGCCATTATGAGGGTCTTTATGAAGATTTTATCCCTTGAGCCTCCTTTGTTGACTCATCCTTCCCCTTTCCTCCATCCTCTCACCCTGTGACATGTGTCACTCCCTGATTGGTTGTAAAGAAGCACAATCCATATGCTCTGCTCTCATGCAATCTGAGCCCTCCATGAGCTTTTCCCCATCCTTGCATCTTAGCCCTCAATCCCTCAAGCCTCTTGCCTATAAATTGGATCCTTCCCCTCTGCAAAACAACACAATCCATGAAGTAAAGTCATAATGCCATTTTAAGAAGTCATTTTACATCAAAACCATACACTCACAGCCAAATTCCAACTCTATTTGAAGCCCTTTTTGAAGCATAAGCTTGAGTATACATCCTATCTATTTAGACAAAGCCACTCAACAAGAGAGCTTCTTATTGAGAGAGCCCATTAATGGCTCATATTCTCAATTGAGATTTCATCTTAGTCTATCTTGAAGTTTATGAATTTTGTTTAGTTTGCAGAAGCTTTATTTAAATTTGGTTTCTATTAGCATACTAACATTGCTCATATACATTTTGGCACGCCCGGTGGGACCCCGCATGGGTAATCTTCATTAACTTTTTTAGTCAAGTTTTGTATGTCATTTGCTAATTTTGGCTAATTTTGCTTGTATTTGTGATTGTTAGGATTGTATAAATTGGTTTTGTAGGTCCACATGAGCATGAAGAAGACAAAGGAACTCATAGTCTATCTCATAGTGTTTACAAATTTTTCAAGCTTATAGGTGGACAAAGCACTTGGAATTCTTCTTCCTCTTCTTGTCTATATTCTTCTTATTCCATCTACTTCTTCTTCTTCTTCTTGTGGGAGATCTTGGCCTTTTTTTTTTAAGGAAGCAAAATCATACACACTTCTTTTTAGTGCTTAAAATGAACCCCCAAATCATACTTAAATCCATTAAAAACTAAAAATTTGCAAAAAAAAAAAAATCTTTTAACAAGTGAAACTAAACCAATCCAATCATTTGCATCCTTGCAACATCAAGGTTTTAGATGCATTCATGCAAAGTTAGGAACACTTCATTTTTGGAAATTTAAAAAGAACTTCAAGTTTCCATTTCAAAAGGTTCAAAATCAACACTAAGTGCACACTAAAATCTAAATCAAGCTCAAAGCATCAATCAAGGATAAAATGAACCTCATTTGCAAATATTTTAAAGTTCTTTTAAAAATCTCATGAAAACTAAGAGTCCTAAATGGTTTCCAAAATTGTCCTAAAAGCTTTGTTATTTGTTCCAAACAAATGTCTTGTTGCAAAATCTTGAATGTTTCTTAAATTTTTCAGCATCAAAACAATCTAGGAATATCATTTTTGGGCTTAAAACATGCAAACTAGAACACAAAATCTTGAATGAAAAGCAAAGTCCAAAGAGTCATTTTCACTTTTAAGTTCAAAACAATCTTCAATGATCTAAGGTTAAAACAAAGCACTTCAAAGTTCTTAAAACAACACACAAAATCTCAATCTTGAATGCTCAAAGGAAAAAAACTTGAATGTTTAATCACTTGTCTTTGAATGCATGTTGCTAAAATCACTCTAGAGTGCCATGGATTAAAATCAAGTTTGTTTTTTTTATGAATGCATGATTAAAACAACAAATCCAATCTTGAATGAAAAAGGTCAATTAATCATTACAATATCTCACACTTCATCTTTTGGGGCATAAAAAGAATCTACATTTTAGAAACTTTCTAAGTTATAAAAACAAATAAAGACACTTTGAGTGAATTTGTTGTTGGACTCACCCTCTTTAATCACCCATCAGTCTAACCATTGGTTGCAATATCAGCGCCATATATGGGGATGGGTCTACCTAAGAAGGTGTTAAGTGCTCCACAAAAATCAAATTCCACTCACTTAAGTTTTTATTGGTTTTTCTAAGTTAGAAATTTTCTTGAATGCACATTAGTCTCGCTAACACTTCATTTGGGCATTAAAAAAATTGAACAAATCTTGACGTGGAGGGCCTCCAGGCGTACGCTTGAAATCAAATTTCACACATCTTTGTTTTGGGCTTAAAACAAACTCACACTCAATCTTGAATGCCTTAAAGAAAAATCAATCAATACTTGACGTGGAGGGCCTCTGGGCGGACGAGTTTACTTTTGTTGACCCTAAATCTTCTTGGTGTATTCATTCTTCGATTGATTTTACTTTTGTTAACGCTTCAAGTTGGAATTGAACATTTGCATCCTAAACATGTGTGTTTGCAAGGTCTAGATTAGAAAACTTAAATGTCAGTTGGAAAAGAATTCTATCTTTTAGCCCAAGATCATCCAAGTCTTCTCTCCCCTTGTCGTCTTTCGAGGCCATCTTGGGTGCAAAAGATTAGGATCCAAAATATTGTTTAAGTTTTAGGAGGCCTGCTTGGGGATTTCATCACCCCTTGGGACGACCTCAACTCCAACATTCCAGCGAAGTATAAAGATCAGGAGGTGAATCCAAAGATACCTCTCTTGGAATCAAGATTTTGTCACTCGGGCTAAGCCTCAAAGAACTTTATACCCTTGAGAAGTGAAAGAGGAGAAGTGGGTTACCGTTCCTCTTGGCTAAGTGACATTTTTTTGGTTTCATCTATGGATTCGGGCCTCATGTACCTTGGGTATATCAAGGACTCCCTAGCTAAACCAATTGTTAGCCTTGTAGACAACCATGTAAGATGTTAATGTGTTTGAATTGACTGATCAAAACATTTGTAGAACATACACACTCTGTGGCGCAAGTATCACATTCTAAGAATCACAAACTTCTGTCTGGTTGTTCCTATCTATTGCTTGATTTTTTACTTTTTGAATGAATGTTTCCCAAACTTGGTCAATCCTAGCTTAGGGCACACTTAGCGTAGTCACTGCCTATTCCAGAAGTTGAACGAGTTGAAGCAAAACAACCAAAATCTCTCTAAGCCAAGCACATTCAGGAATTTATTTCAGAACAACCCAAACCCAAATAGAAGTTTCAAAAAGTCAAACTCAAGCCATCTCAGGCATACAAAGAACTTTTAGCCAAGAGAAAGGAAATAACACCAAGCCCTCGAATTTCCAAACTCCACAAAGCAAAGGAAAAAGCTGCCGAAGAAACCCTTCAAGACACCTAGTTAGATCGCACTATCCAACTTAACCAACATCCAAGAGTTAACCCTACTTATGCATTACCAACTAGGCATGATTTCTATGATTAGACCCCCTTGTTTCTCCACATCTTCTTGCATAATCTTCACTTTAGAGTCATCCTTGTAGGTAAGCCAGCCATATTTAGTCCTCCCCTTAAGCATTTTAGCTCATCCATCTCATTTAGAACCAAACCATCTAGCTAGCAATCCAAAATCTTCACATCCAAGCCTTCAAAATTGTTGTCACTTTGCCAAAAGTTTTCCATTCTTAACATCTTTCAAATCCACCAATCTCACCAAGGTTATCCCTTTGACAGAGCTTTGTCTAGGGTAATCTAGCTTTGTCACTTGTTATCCCTCATCACCTTGAGCTAAAGGTTGGGATCCACAAGTGGTCAATCTCATGTTCTTCCTAAAGGATCATCAGTCTATCCTTAAGTTGACACAATCACCACCAAGCTTGCACATAGGAAAGCAGACCTTTCATGCTTTGGCAACATATCTTTTAAGTTAGAATCCCCAACCCAATCCTCCTTAGGTTTTGTCATACAGCTTTGCCTCAACCTAGGAAATCATTTGCATAGAAAAGCCTTCCCTTTTGCATCCATCAGCATTGTTGCATCTCATCCCTAGGAACATTCTGCATTTTCATGCCACCTGTCACTCGTTTAGCCAAGAAGAAGAAGGAAACAATGGAGCCCTATCATTTGGATCAAACAGCTTCGCTCCCCTTGAGCACCCAACCATCCTTCATCCCAGAGAACACTATACCATCACCTACTGACATTGAAGCTTTCATGAACCAACTAGGAAATGCAGTATTGGTGAACGCCATTATAGACAAGAACAAAGAAACAATCATGGCTAACTTTCAAAGGGACAAGATAGGAGCCTTCGACTTTGGAAGACCTCCTCCCTTATCAGATCCATCTCACTCGTTGTTTGGACAACTCCCACCACCCATAGGTTCTTATGATTCAAATTATCCTCAATATGTGCCAAAAGAAGAGCCTCAACCCACCCCATATGATCCAATAGACCCAAACATACCAGCCTCCACTCAAGTTGAAATCTCCCTTCCGCAAACCAATCCAGCTGCCACCACTCCACCATTGGTCCATACCACTCCATCCCAAACCCACTTTGCCCAAAACACCTCATCATTCACTTTCTTCATTATTGTTGTTGTTGCTCTCCAACCTAGCCTTCCAAATCTACCCATCTCCGAAATCAATGCTAGCATCTTTGGCCAACCTCAACAATATACAATCGGGATGCCACCCATGGGGCCAAGTAATTAACCCTTCATCACCCCTAGCTTGTTTACCTCAGCTTAGAACACCATTCCATCATTTTCACTAGGTCCTTGGAGCTCAGTGCCATCAACCACAAATCCACAAGCTACTACCCTCACTCCACAAAGCTATCAGACCCCACAAGCTACTACCAATGTTCTGCCAAGCCCTCGAGTGACCCAAGCTCCTGCCACCCCTCTACCAAGCTTTCAAATCCAGCCACCAAGCTATCAAACCCCATCAGATCCATTTCCAAGCTTTCAATTCCCACCACCTCCACCACCAACTAATCCATTACCTCCTATTACCAACTATTTTTCTATGCCACTTCTAGGAGAAAATATACCACCACCAACTACCAATTACTTGGCCTCTTTTGCCATGCAGATACCTTCCCAAATGGGGGCACAACCCACATATATTGGTCAAACTCCTCAAATCCAAAGTCAAGTTCCACAAGCTCCCCGATCCTTTCCCCAAGCTTCACAACCATCTTATACCTTATCTCCACAAAGCAATCCATTTATCCCACAGCTAGCTTATGTTCCTCAATCCCAACCTCAAATCCAATATCAACAGCAAGCCTCACAACACATGCAACAATATCTGCCACCTCCACCACAACAACCCATCATCCACCATTCAGTTGCCCAAGCCATGTACAATCCCTACCAGCCCATACCTCAAAGCCATCCATATTCCATTGCCCCATCTAGCACATACCCACCTCAGGGCACTCCTACATTGGGGGCAGCCCAACCATCACCCATTAATTCAGAATGGGAAGCCATGAAGATAGCTTTGAAGAACATCCAAGAGGGAAATTATCCAAAAACCTTCAAATTTGAGAATGTGTGTCCTTACCCATTTGACAGAGCCATTACTATGACTCCATTCCCCAAGCATTTTGAGACACCCAAGTTTGACAAATTCAGAGGAAAAGGAGACCCTATCACACATATCAAAGAATTTTACATGCACTGCCAAGAAGTGGCATACAATGATGTCTTCCTCTTGCATCTCTTTCCCAAAAGCTTGGCCGAACCAACTCTTGAATGGTTTTATAGAATACCATATGGCACAATTAAAAACTTTGCTGAATTGTCTGAGGCATTTGTAGCCCAATATGCCCATCTTGTTGAAACAGAGCTATCAGTAGTGGATCTTGTCCACACTAAGCAAAAAGGTGGAGAAATCCTTCCCAAATATTTGCAAAGATGGAAAATCCTTACCACCTACATATCTTGCACCTTGCCAAAGCGCCATTTGGTGAAAATGTTTATTGATAATGCCCATCCTAGCTTGGCTCACCACGTGACCATGAACTGTTTGCAGACCTACAAAGATATCAAAGAGAAAGGAATCTTGAGCAAGGACTCATTAAAGATGGTGTGGTCAAGATTTACAAAGAAGCCAACCAAAATCAAACACATTCAAATGACAAGTCTAGGTATTGGAACAAAAATAAGCACGTTGCAACAGATGGGGTTACTGATACGAGACGTGTGAATATTGTTGGTCCTTCCCAAAATCAATCCAACCCACCTTATCAACCAAACAATCAACAAGCTATCAGCTACCAACAACAGAATCACCAAAGTTATCAAAGCCACAATCCAAGACCCAACTTTCAAAGGTCTAACAATCAAGCTAATGCCATCAATGTAGCTGCAGGGCAAAAGCCCACATTCCAACCTACACCTAGAAACTATACACCCCTTGGTGAGCCATTAGATGTCATTTTTGAGAAATTGACTAAGGAAAACCTTATTAAATTTCCTCCTACCCAGCAAATTGACCCAAGCCAATCCAAAGCTGCATGGTACAAAGATAATGAGTATTGAAAATTTCATAGGGTAAAAGGTCACACTACCCTCAGATGCATGAAATTGAAATATTATGTGTAGGACCTCATTGATCAGAAAGAAATCACCATTGGTGCCCAAACCTCTCCCAATGCAGGCTTATAGATCTATCAAAATGCTTTTCCTCCTCACAACAACCAAAATCCTAGAAAAACACCTATCCAAACCAACAACAACAACACCAAAAATTGCCAGCCAAACCAACAGCATGGGAAGAACAATGACCAATCTTCATCCTATATAGACTATGGTAGCCTCATAGGTTGTATATTTGAGAAAGAACCTTCTGTCAATGTTATCAATATCCAAGGACCAAAAAATGAGTGTGAAATCACCACTCAAAGAGCACGATTTAACATTACAGGCCCACCCATTTCACCAACACCATTAGCTCCATCAAAAATCTAGTACAATATCTTGGAACACCTTGGGAACATGCCAGCCCAAATCTCCATTTTAGACCTTCTCTGCACTAGTCCTATGTACAAAAACATCCTTGATAGTGTTCTCATAGAATCTCGTGTCCCTTCAGTTATCAACGCTACTAATTTTCGTAATCTCATTGGACACCTATCCTCCTCATGTGCCCTATCTTTCAAACCCACTGACATACTCGTGGTCGAGCTAGATCACACCCTTCCACTTCACATAGCCATTATGGTATCCAATTTTGTTATAAAAAGAGTAATGATAGATAATGGATCAGCCTTGAATATTTGCACCCTTAAATTCATAAAACAAGTTGGGTATACTGAGGCAGATATCATCAGTGAGGTTATCACCATCAAAGCTTATGACAACTTGGAAAGAACCACAGAAGGAACTATTTTGCTGCCAATCAAGGTTGAGCCATTCATCGAAGAAATACTCTACCATGTTATTGATCTAGACCTACCATTTAACATCCTCCTTGGTCGCCCATGGATTCATGCCATGAAAGCCGTTCCATCCACTTACCATCAGTGCGTCAAATTTTCACATCAGGGCACTGAGGTAACCATCCATGTCGATCCAGAACCCTTTGCTTACTGCAATGCAGTTGAAGCTTTATATGCAAACCATTGCCCTGGAATGGATATCAGCATAGCCATTGCCAGCTCATCCCACACTTGTAATGACCCAAAAACTATCCTCGCCTCCACCCTATCTACCGTGAAGATCAATAACAAACGTTGTGGAGAGTATAGTCTGTCAGATGCATTTGTTGTCGAGGCACTCCCACTTGATCTACACATCCATGGACGATCGACATATCACAAAGCTAAGGAGATTCCACCTCCTCGATACAAACAGTTTGGCCCAACAACCTTTGTATCCTCAAAAATCCCTCTTCATGAGGAGCTCACTCCAGATATCAACAATTGGTTACATAAGGATGCACCTCCAAGAAATCAAGCACGCCTTGATCACTTCAGCCAAAAGTATCCCCAAGAACATAAGCTCATCACTGACAAATGGCACTATCAAGGTGGTGGTCTAGGACCTGAAGAAAGAGGCATGCAGTGCCCCATCGACGCACACAAGTGGGAATCGAAGTCAGGTCTTAGCTTTGGCATACCCACAACTGGGGGCACCAATGAGAATGGTCATGCTTTTTCAAACATTCACCGTGACCTTGTCAAAATTGAAGACATTCCTGAGGAAGTTGAAAAGAGAGCCTACGACGATATCCCAAACCAAATCTCCCTAAGAGACTTTGTTCTCCAAAAACTATCCATCCATTTCATTGACCTACCACTTGCCCATCCACAACACATAGATTGGGACCAACCAATCGTCATACACATTGATGAGTTCACATCAGAGGAAGCACTTCTGAGATTCATGGGAGTTGAAACTCCTCACAAGCAAATAAAGCCAAATTCTGCCTATATATATAAGTTAGATCCCAAGGGGTATTTTGGAGAAAATCCCCAACCTAGTTCTGATACACCCAAAACTGGAACTAAGGTGAAATAGAGACTAGTTAAGGTAGTGAAGAGAACCCCTTAGCAAGAAAATTTAGAGTCACAAGGAGAACATGAGGATTTAGCATTGCCTCCTCAAGATAATCGACCAGAGATATCTTTTATTCTAATTGAGGATACTAGAGAAGTCAACATTGGTTCTTCAGAGATCCTCAAACTTGTTCACATTGTTGCATCCCTATCACAAGACCAAGTTGATCTCCTCTTTGAGGTCTTAAGAGAGAACATTAGCCGATTTGCATGGTCATATCAGGACATGCTAGGACTTGATCCAAAGCTTGTAGTTCATCATCTTGCAATCGATCCAAAGATTAGGCCCGTCAGACAAAAGCTTAGAAAAATGCACCCCAAGGTGGCATTACTCGTCAAAGCTGAATTAGAAAGAATGTTAGCTGCTAAGGTTATCCGACCTCTCGACTACTCAGAGTGGATCTCCAACATGGTCCCCATCACTAAGCCTTCTGGTGACATCAGAATCTGCACTAATTTCAGAGATCTTAACAAAGCTTGTCCAAAAGATGATTTTCCCTTACCCAACATAGATATGATTGTAGACCTTACAGCTGGACATGAAATTCTGTCCCTCATGGATGGATTTTCTGGGTATAATCAAATCAAGATTGCAGAAGAGGATCAACATAAGACAGCATTCACTACCCCTTGGGGAACCTTTTGCTACAACATGATTCCTTTTGGCCTAAAGAATGCTGGGGCTACCTATCAAAGAGCTATGATAGCCATTTTTCATGGTCTCATTCATAGCATTTTGGAGGATTATGTGGATGATATCTTGGTCAAATCTCATACCTTCATGGATCATCTTGCTGACCTGGAGAAAGTCTTTGATAGGTTAGCCAAATATCATCTAATGTTGAATCCCAAGAATTGTGTCTTTGGGGTCACATCTGGCAAGCTTCTAGGCTTTATAATTTCTATACGAGGTATAGAGATCGACCCCAAGAAGGTCAAGGCTATCTTAGACATGCCTTCTCCACAAACATTGCGACAGCTTTGCTCTCTTCAAGGAAAGCTTCAATCCATCTGGCGCTTCATCTCCCAACTTGCAGATAAGTGTACACCATTTGCACATTTACTGAAGAAGGATGAGAACTTCAAGTGGGATCCTTTATGTCAGTGTAGCTTCGATCAGCTCAAGCAATATCTCACCAATCCCCATATCTTGGTTCCACCAGTTCCTGTTCATCCCCTGATTTTGTACATATCAGCAATGCCTGCTGCTCTAGGGGCACTTCTAGCATAGCTTGATGACTACGGTAGAGAAAGAGCCATCTACTACATCAGTAGAATCCTAGTTGGTTATGAACTCAATTATACTCCCATGGAAAAAGCGTGTTTGGCAGTTATTTTCTCAACTCAAAAGCTTCGCCACTACATGCTAAGTCATACCATCCAACTAGTCTCCAAGATCGACCCTCTCAAGTATATGCTCTCTAGAACAGCACTTACAGGCCGTTTGGCCAAATGGGTTATGCTCCTTAGCGAATTTGACATCCAGTATGTGGACAGAAAGGCAATCAAAGGGCAAGCTATAGCAGATCACCTAGCTGATGTGCCTCTAGTAGATACATATCCTTTGATCACAGAATTTCTAGATGAACATGTCTGTCTAATTGAAGAACAGCCCCCATGGAAACTTTATTTTGATAGCTCACACACATCTCGTGGATCAGGGGCAGGAATATTGTTGGTCACACCTCAAGGAGATTACATTCCAAAAGCCTTTAAGCTACAATTCTCTAGCACCAACAATATAGCTAAATATGAGGCTCTCATAGTAGGATTAAAGATAGTTGTAGAATGGAACATTACTGAGTTACAAATCTTTGGTGATTCTCAGCTCATCATCAAGCAAGCCCTAGATGAATATCAAACCAAAGATGAATAACTATTACCCTTCAAAGAGCTAGTTGATCAGCTAACCCAGCATTTTAAAAGGCTTTAGTTTACACAAGTGCCTCTAATACATAACAAAACAGCAGATGATATGGCTATTATAGGCTCGCTCTTGGAAATTCCCCAAGTAGCTACATAGTATGAGTTTTTAGTTGAGCAGCTCCTCACACCCACCTATGCGAATGAGGATTCAAACCGTGTTTGTATCTTGGTTGGTCCCCAATCCCCTTGGTACCATGAGATTCACACTTACCTTAATGATGGTATCATATCCCCTCACCTCACACGTACCCAATGCTAGAACCTCATTCGAAAATCATCCCACTATGTTATCATAGCCAATACCCTATATCATCGGGGTTATCACGATACTCTCTCTCGATGTTTAGATGAAAATGAGGCCGTGATGGTGTTAAAAGAAGTACATTCCAAACTTTGCGGTGCCCACACGAGTGGTATTGTACTAGCACAAAAAATCCTTAGAGCAGGCTACTATTGGCCTACCATTGAAGAAGACTCATGTGACTTTGTCAGAAAGTGTCTCCCATGTCAGCAGCACGCAAATCTCGTGCACACTACAGCACAGGATCTATAGCCCATTGCACCACCTTGGCCTTTTGCTTGTTGGGGCCTTGATCTAGTTGGAACTATCACACCTCTCTCATCTGATGGACATAAATGGATAATAATAGCTACAAACTATTTCACTAAGTGGGTGGAAGTAGTCCCCCTAGTCTTAGCTACAGGAGTTCAGATCTCCAAGTTCATCTTGTACCACATTGTTTGTCGCTTCAGCATCCCATCCACCATCTTCACCAACCACAGAGGTAACTTTGAAAATCTCAACATGGAAGAATTATGCACTTCCCTCCACATCCATCACCACTTTTCTAGCCCATATTTTCCATAAGGTAATGGCCAGGCAGAGGCAACTAACGAAACCCTCCTCAAAATCCTAAAGAAAGCTGTCAACGATTCCAACCGTGATTGGCACCTACAAATAAATTCAGCCCTATGGGACTATCGAACCTCTTTTCGTACATCCACAGAAACAACTCCATACTCCCTAGTCTATGGTGCCAAAGCGGTACTACCCATAGAGGTTGAACTTCCCTCCTTGTGCATATCTTTGCAGGGGCAAATATCAAATGAAGAGTACAGAGTAGCTCAGCTCACCCAGCTAGATCTCTTAGACGAGAAGTGACAAGAAGCCTATGATCATCTCACAGTCTATCAAACTCGTCTCAAAAGGAATTTCAACATGAAGGTGCTCCCACGACACTTTCAGCCAGGTGACATGGTCCTCAAAGAAAATATGAAAGTCCAAGTTGATCGAGAAAAGAAAGGCAAGTTTGAACCTACATGGCTTGGTCCTTATGTTGTCACTGCATCCTTTGGCTCCAGAGCCTATCAGCTATCTACACTAGAAGGAGAACTCTTGAATGATCCTACTAACATCATTCATCTCAAGAAGTTCTATGCTTGAAGATTCTTGGTATACCCAATTTTTGAAAAATACAAAAAAAATAGTAAAGAGAAATAAGCGTCCAATGGTGAAAACTTGGCAATTCAAGCACCTTGGATAGGTACTTTGGTAAAAACCTCGTAATTTAGGTGCCTTGTGTATTAAGACTAATCCATTATATATCACTATTCTATCCCTCATCCATTCACCCACCATCCCATAATACACCTGCTTGTTCCCTTGGTGTTCCAACCAAATATCCAAAATCTAATGAAGCTTGTAAATACCTCCTATATAGCTTGTAAATCTTGTACCTCAGCTTGTAAGTCTTGTACCCTAGCTTGTAAATCTTGTATCATCCCTTGTATCATAGCTTGTATATCCAAATCTTGTCCAAAGCTTATACCGTATTCCAGCTTGTATTATATGCCAAATCTTGTATCCTCGCTTGTATCCTATCACATGCACACAAAGAATCCCATTTTCCTTAAGCTTTTCACAAACCATCTACCTATCCGCCTATCAACTATTGCAGACATCCCACCCTTCATGAACATTTCCATCTCACAAAAACCAAAACATGAACAACCTTGTACATTTGTAACATATCTTGGTCCGTCAGCTTGTACATCCTCTTTAGCTTAGTACCATTTTATCTATCCAGCTTTCGTGTTAGTTCCTCCTTGATCAACATCTTGCACACATCGCACAACCCTTGGTTAGCTATTCCAATGCATCCTTTAGCTAGATCTCCTGTCATCAAAGTGTTATCCTTCTCAGTTTAGCTTGCCAAGTGCATCACTCATCCAAATCCACTAGCTTAAGTGCTCTCCGATAGATCCTTGTAGGATATAGCTTTCCTCATATCTGATCTTGGTCCATTAGTACCTCGTCCTACCCATCTCATTAGCAAATGGTTCTCTTTTGGATTTTTGCTTTCTTTTGATTTGGAATTGTCCCTTTTGGGTCTTGAAGTATCTTTTCCAAGCAATCTTTTTGTTCCCTCCTCAAGGTTGCTACAATCTTCCATATCATGGTATGTTGCGAATGGGGCACTCTAAGTGTACGGTTTTGATCAAGTCTTTCGTTTGTTTCTTTTTTTGCTTGTGGGTTACCTAGTATCGATTCCACGATGTTTCCTCTGGGTTTCATGTGTGATGCTGTTGCAATCCTTGTGTGTTTGTTTCGAGTCAGTTCATCAGTCCTCTGGACAGTTGGTGACATAGCCTTGATGTTCTTGGTAACCTTGGCAATTAACCAACAGCCCTATAGCAAATCTAGTGCTCAACTACATGGTGGTACTTCTCTTTGAAGTATCCCCCTGCTCAAAAAGCTTCAATTGATTCCCTTCATCTCCATTATCCCCCATCCATATCCAGCATATGTCTCTCCTACCCCAGCTTATGCATTAGTATCTCTTTGAATCAATCTGCACTTTTAGCTTTAGGGATCCACAATCCTAGTCTTAGGGATCCACCAATCCAATCAATCCACCAAGCCTCATCTTTCGAGCTCCATAATCCTAGTCTTAGGGATCTTCGAAACCCATCTTTCGCCAATCTGACTCTTTGAAATCCTGTTGCATCAGCTTTATCATCCAATCATCCATCTTCCTCTCTTGGATTCCTTTTTATAATGATCCACTCCTTCATCCTCTACAATCCCTAAGATCTTAAGCTTGCTACCTCTTGTGCCTCTGATTCTCCCTTTATCATTCTCCCGTAGTGAGAGTTTGAGCTAACTAAACTTCTTCTCTTAAGCCAATTTGAGTCTCCTTGCTCATCTCGAATTTTTGTACTTTTCAAGAAGCCATCGAGCCTCGCATTCTCTCCCCGTCGCCTTCTTGAGGGGGTATCTCGCAGTCCATTCTCTCCTCTTCTAGTCTAGCCTTGGGCATCTTATTTTCTTATCTTTGATGCCATGCCACTTGTGGCATCACATCAAAGAGGGGCAAAATGTAGACACCTAAATCCTTTACAAAATAAAGTATTTTTATTTTCTGGAAAAAAAAAAAATTTGATGACATCATCATTTATTAATTAATTGTTTATTTATTTAATTTATTTATTTTTATGCCATTAAATCCCTTTATCTTAATTAAAAACATTTAATTAAGGAATCCCTCCCAAAAATGTTTAAATCTTATTTAAACATTATTTCCTTATTTATTAATTATTTAATTAATAAATTGACCAAAAAAACCAACTCATAATATTTAATTAAGATTAAATATTAATCCTCATGTTTATTAAAAAAGTTTTAATAAATATCTCCTCAACCCAAACCCTTGAAATAAATAAAACTTTATTTATTTCCTAAAATCTAATTGATCCTCATCCTAAGAAGTTGTAGACTCTTCTAGAAAGTCTTCGTCCTCATCCTAGGAAGTTCTAGACTATTCTAGAAAGTCTTTATCCTCATCCAAAGTCTAGACTCTTCTAGAAGATGTCTTTAAACCTAATCCTAATCCCCTCCTAACCTTGTCACATTCCCTAAACATGGGTTAAGACTTACTAACCCAAGCCAAAGTTAACAAATATCTCCTCCTTCACCCACCCTCATTAAATGCCATCCACTTGCCTATCCCTAAGCTAATCCTAAACCATCCTAATCCATCCTCTAATCATTTGTACAATCCTAAGCAAGCTTAAAACCTTCCTAATCAAGCCCAAGTCGAAATTCCTCTCATCTCCCTCAAAATATCCCAACCATAAAACTTTATGAAGCCCACTAGGCCATAAATGACTTTTCCAAGCCCTTTCATTGCTCTTACAAGCCATTATAAGGGTCTTTATGAAGATTTTATCCCTTGAGCCTCCTTTGTTGACTCATCCTTCCCCTTTCCTCCATCCTCTCACCTTGTGACATGTGTCACTCTCTGATTGGCTATAAGGAAGCACAATCCATGTGCTCTCCTCTCATGCAATCTGAGCCCTCCATAAGCTTTTCCCCATCCTTGCATCTTAGCCCTCAATCCCTCAAGCCTCTTGCCTATAAATTGGATCCTTCCCCTTTGCAAAACAACACAATCTATGAAGTAAAGTCATAATGCCATTTTAAGAAGCCATTTTATATCAAAACCATACACTCACACCCAAATTCCAACTCCATTTGAAGCCCTTTTTGAAGCATAAGCTTGAGCATACATCCTATCTATTTAGACAAAGCCACTCAACAAGAGAGCTTCTTATTGAGAGAGCCCATTAATGGCTCATATTCTCAATTGAGAGCTCATCTTAGTCTATCTTGAAGTTTATGAATTTTGTTTAGTTTGTAGAAGCTTTATTTAAATTTGGTTTCTGTTAGCATACTAACATTGTTCATATACAGATATATGCAATTAGTTATTAAATAAATAAAACTAATTTACAATGGATGTAATGCCCCGCCCAGAGATCCTTGGAAACAAGGATGAAAATAAGCCAGAACAATTTTTTTTTTGACAAGTGTAAGTGCACATGATACAACCTACACAAACCAAAAGATCGCAACGGAAGACTGAAAGACCACCAAGCACCAATGGATCTCCAAACACCACTACCAACCAGAACACAACTACAAAAATCACAAAGACCTACCAAGTTGAAAGACATAAGCTGACTCTTGGAAACTGGCTAAGTCTAAAATCCTGAAGCCCTGAAATTAGGCTAAGTCTGAATTTCTGAAGGCCTGATTTTTCCTAGAATCTACACCTTAGCTCGTAGAGGTCTGAAACCCATCTCAAATGAATCGTCGCATATATTAAAATATATCTTAAGTATAAGGAATTAAATATACATCAACTTATATTAAATGATATATTTTAAACCCCGAAGGACAACAACAGAAACCCAAAAACTAAATTTCAAAAGAAGCCTCCTAAATTCAAAATGCAACAACATAGGCTTGAAGAACACCCAAAAGGTATCTAGATCAACTCTCAAAATGATCGGATCACTAAAAAAAGTGCCCGCTGTTGGCACGCACAGGCTTTAACCAAAAGGCGTACGACACTTTTGGCTAAGGGAGGGCGACACTTCTCCCTTACTATGTGCGACACTTCTCAAGAAGGCGTGCGATACTGGATAAGTATCGTGCGACATTTCTCATGAAGCCGTGCAACACTCTTCCAGTGTCGTACTATACTTCTCCAGTAATGCATGCGATACTTTATAGTATCGTACGAAATTCTTTGTATGGGCGTGCGATACTTTAATAGTGTTGCACAATGCTGAACAAATGTCGCCCATAGAAAATAAAAAGACTTAAAGAAACTCAAAAACGAAAAAAAAATGACAAAAGAACCTCCACACCGGGGAGTACCGGATCCACATCTCGAGGCCAGAACACTTGAACCAGAATTGAGTAAATGAAATATAGAAAACGAAATCTAACCATCTATCAAAACAAGGAAGGGAAAGTACAGAAAGGGAACATCACATTCAACTGAAATAAACATCGCAATAACATAGATAACATTGCAATGAGCAAAAGTAACCAACTAAGTACGCGGTTCCTCCCAATTGTCAATGGCATCATAGGACCATCGTGGGCCCTAGCCATCCCTCGCGCATAACATCCCAAGCCATCGAACAAATCATTGGTGTTGTCGTAATAGGGACGTCACTACTAAACATGCTACAATGTAAGTAAATAACATCTAACATGCTAGTAGTAAGTGTAAGATAAAATTGTAATTAGTAACATCATCTACTACATGCTAATCATCATAATGAGGAATGCGTTAAAACTAACATCATCTAAACATGATAACATCATAATGAGAGCATAAATCACAAGAAGCATACTCTGTATACCGAAGTACCAAATGACACTTCTAGCTACAGTCATACTAGGACAATAGACCGTATCTGTATATCGATCCCTAGCAGTGGTGAGGGTAGCTACGCCTCCCAACCACGTGGCACCCGTAGGTCCACACCCGTCGTGCTGATGGAGATAGCGATCCAACCACAAACACACAAAAACACAACAACCAGGGCTAACACTCACGCCAAGCAGTATGATGACTGAAACCAGGACATAGACAATGCATAAACTACAGGTCTTGGTCAGACACCTCAATGGGCTTACTATGTAGGGACTAACATCATGGAGAGTCACTTGGCATCGAAAAGCCCAAGCTAGGACTTGCGCAGATTCAACATCCCTCAATGGAAAGGCTCTTGCACCCCAAATATTTTATTATCTTAAGATTATTACCACCCAATATTTATATAATTTTCACTTAATTAAAGCTTCCTTCGCCAACCCTCTGGGCACAATGATCACCAGGCTGCGAGGTAGAAGCCCCCTCCATATGCTACCCTACCCTACCCATTCTCATCCAACGATGAGTGCCTGTAAGCATGCAAACTCCCAACCCAACCCCAATGATCACAACTTTCGAAAGTACCACGGAAGATCGAGCCCTGCAGGTCACCCGACAATGTACATGTGTGTGGCGCACCACCATCACAGAGATCATACACAAGGACAGGATGAGAATGCAAACAGAAGTCAATCGACCGAAAAACATAATCGGGATGACAGATGCTACATGCATCCCAAAGCAACGAAAGATGCAAAAGTGTTCCGACTAGTATCCAAATGGATCATCCAGATCCACAAACCACAATGTGCCAAGAAAAACCAAGAAAATAGGGCGACACGCAAAATGAGGTAAAGCCCCAAATTTTGGAAAAATTCCAAAATTAAAACCCATTTGGCCTTTGGGTTCAAAAACCCCAAAAATCCAAAAATAATTGAAAACGGGCACCGTATGCAAAAACGGCCAGCATAACAGCCCAAAAACCCAAACCCCCATTTCAAAAATAGGGAAAACGTTCATACCCGACCAACCGGGCAGAACCAACAAACAGAAACGGAGGGGAACACTAGTTCTTATCCTCCTAACATATAGCTACAAGAAACGGAAGCAAAAACGAAGTAAAACCAATCAAACGGGAAGGCCCTACCTGATGGAAAAAGGGGCAGAAACCGAAACTCGCACAATAAAATAATCAATCCACCAAAACTGCTGAAATTGATGACAAGGCAAGAACTCCTCGAGCTGAATCCAACGAGACCAACCTCGCAAAGATCCCACGCTCACAGCTCCTAGAACAAACAAAACAAGAATCCTACAAAAGAGGATTTCCAAATTGCTCTCCAAATTTCAATTTCCAAATTGTGATAAGTGATTTATGAAATCACTTTTCCAATACTTATTCACTTTTTGGGTGAATAGTCGATTCTGGAAAATAGCTAGCTAGAGTAGTTAAACTCCGAATTGACCCAAACGAAAACAGGTTATTATCCGCAATGGGATTTCACCTAAGGCAAAGCTGCCAGAAATTAAATCTGAAAAGATTAAAACCTGAAAACCCCAAAAACATAGAAAAACACCTAACACTTTCGCGATAAATGCAAACTTCTAGATGCACAGACACACTCACTGGTCTAATCACATAATGCAAATGAGTTCAGATTTACTAATCACCGAAAAGTTTTGATCTAAACAATAACAATAAGGGTATGTCGACCATATAGGAATGACATGGGTAAATATGAATAGCTGAATCACTAACTCCATGTGCCACTACCAGGGATATAATTCCTGCACACTAAAACACACGATCAAGTGCAATGGCAAATAATATCATAGCCGAAGCAACATGTATTAAAATACCTATTTAATCCATTTACATCACTCACATTCGCAGAAAGCGTGAAGATTCAAGAATGAAGTAAATAACCATAGCATAGAATCCATCTCATAACATAATCAACAAATAGGTCCAATACATCATATAACTAGATATCATCATAGATCTACTGTCATCTCAAAATGGCATCCACATGCAAATGTGATAAACTGAACAGTATAGCAGTAAAGCATCTATGGTACTGAATCCAAGTATAACATCCGACCCTCAGGTCATCATAAGGTACAAAATAATAAGAGTATCAAGTATCTCTCGAATCAAAATAGACAAGACATAGACTGCAAACATGAGAGGCACTACAATGGAAACTAGTCAATCACCTGTTGGATGTATTTAGAAATACACCTAAAACTAGATAATGCATAATGAAGGATGTCAAACATAATGAGCTGGCCAAAATAACCCTAGACACAATAATCCTGCCATAATAACCCAAGGACACAATAACCTAGGGTCACAATAACCCATGGTCAAAATAACCCATGGACAAAATAACCCATTGTCATTCTAGATCAAGTTAGTATGCTTGAAAAGGGATTGTGAGGCACCATAGAGGATATTTAGGTCATTTTTAAACCATATATCCGCTTTATACCCCTAAAATAGCCTTAAAACATCTTTAATATGCTTAAATAACTTATAAAATGGTAAATAATTATAAAAATAAAGACAAATTCGTTGGAATAAGCTAAATAAGAGTTATTATAAAAAGATGTAAGTCAAAAGGCATTATGAAGAGGCATTAAGAGGATATATAAAGTGTTAAAATTAAGAGCTTAGAGAAGTAAAGGAAGGAAGAAGGGGAGAAGAATGAAGAGTGTGTAGAGTGATAAGAAAAAGAGAAATCAAAACTCATAAAGAAATATTTTTTCTTAAATATGATTTTTTAAACGTTATATTAAATTTTTCTAGGAGTTTCTATAAAGTATATAAAAAAATATATACTTTTAGGGAATCAAGAAATTCTTCATAATTTTTAATATATACAATGCCTCTTCAATTTTTAACAAGTCAAAAAAATAAGAAATTACTCATTTTAAATGGTTACACATATTTACTTCATCGAGAAGGTCTCAATAAAATGATCTCACGTTGTGCAGAATATTTTATAAATAAATGTTCAAGTCGGTGCTATACTACAACACAAACAGAATCTAGTGATGTGATTAGCAGTAAAAGACATAATCATGCTCCAAAAATTGAGATGATCACTGTCAAACAGAAGTTGAATGAAATGAAAGACATGGTGTGCTTGACTCAAGACTCTATAAGAAATATCATTTCTACTACATGTTCTAATACTTCATTATTGGTAGCAGGAGCAATACCATCAATCAATGCATTATCCAAAATGATTCGAAGGAAAATAATAATATTTGAAGCACCACCACCAAATCCTCAGACATCAAGAGATCTTATCTGACCAATTGAATATACAATTACCAATAGAGGGGAAAAGTTTCTTTATCATGACAATAATGATGAGAATCATTTTTTAATATTCACCACCACACAAAATTTGCAACTACTAAAAGAATCTGAAAATTGGTTTAGTGATAGTATATTTAAAATAGTACCAAGTATTTTTCAGCAATTATACACAATTCATGGCTTGAAAAATGATGCAATATTTCCACTCGTTTATATTCTTATGACCAACAAAACAAGATCCACTTATACACAAGTACTTGTAAAATTAAAACAACTGCAACCCGATCTAAACCCAAAAACTATACTTATTGATTTTGAATTAGGTTTCAAGGGAGCTATTTCTGAAATTTTTCTAGATATCACTATTTGAGGATGTCTTTTTCATTTCTCTCGGTGCTTGTGGAGGAAAGTTTAAGAAGTAGGCCTACAAACACGTTACAGTGTCGATGAAGTATTTTTATTTGAGATCAAAAAATTGGTTGCATTAGCTTTTGTGCCTCAAATATATGTAATCAATGCATTTGAAATACTTCTAAAATCTCCTTATTATATAGAATATGAGGAGACTTTGCAACCCATAATTGATTATTTTGAAGACACATGGATTGGAAGACTAACTAGAAGAGGCAATAGACGGTCACCCAAGTTTCCAATGACAATGTGGAACTTCTATTTAGCTATTCAAGATGATCTTCCCAAAACTAATAATTCTATTGAGGGATGGCATAGAGGATTTAGTGAATCACTTCAATCATCGTATAGCTCAATCTGGAGATTCATCAAAGCAGTGAAAAAAGAACAGGGTCACCAAGAGAATAAAATAGAGAAATATATGGCTGGACACACTACACAACTAAGCGGGAAAAAATACCATGAACTCAAAGAGAGACTAAAAAGATTAGTTGATGGTTGTGATAATAATAATATTTTAGATTACGTAAGAGGCATTGCTCATAATTTGACACTTTAATTGAAAATTCAAATAATTTTTTTTCTTAGAAATATACTTGTAATTTATAAATTTTGTTTTCCTTTCTCTATAATCTTATGGGGTTATTTTGTCCATGGGTTATTTTGACTCCGGGTTATTTTGGATTGGGTTATTATGACCTTGGGTTATTTTGTCATTAGGTTATTGTTAGAAAGGTTAATCTTTCCTTGGATGTATTAATTGGGATATTCCAAGGATCCCTAAATGTAGTTTGTCCTATTGTACACATGTGGAGGACATGTCATTGTTTGTCCTTTATTCCACATGTAAGGACAACTCCTTTTTATTCCTTTATTTAGTTTATCCTCCTTAAGAGGATTGTGACACTTTGCATACACCTATTATGAATGTGGCATTCATAGAAATGGGAGTTACAAATGCAACTCCTTTCTCATCTCTATATAAGAGATGCTCCTCCTTCTTTCTTCTTCACTCTTAGCACTTGATGTTATTGTATTGAGCTATTTTGATCCAACACTCTCTCTCTCTCTCTCTCTCTTATCTAGGCATTTGCCTTCATTCATAATACTCACAAGGGGTTTTCTTTGCTTTCCCCTTATAAATCCTTGTCTCCATTGTTGAACCATCTTGGTGCATGCTCTTGGATTTTGCTTATCTTATGGTAACATTGTTTCACACTTAACTTACTTGGATTGTTTCTCGTTCCTTGCTCAATCTTATCATTTCTTACATGGTATCAGAGCTTGGCTATCTAATCCTTGTTTTAAGTTTTGTGTTGAAGGTTTCCATTCATTGGAGCACACCTTATTTGGAGACGTCATTGAGAGAAGAAGTTTGTGTTGCAATTTTCTGCTCATTCTAACATCCTTTGTGTGCAAATTTTAGTGTATTTTTTTTTATCATTGCTTACTAACCCTCTTTAGAAGGCTTGCCGCCAAAGGGTTTTCCTATAAAAATTTCAAATTTTTTTTCTTGTTTTGGAAGGCGAGCTGCCAAAACAAGAAATATTACTTCATATTACTCATTTATTATAAAGTTGTGCATTTCCTTTTTTTTTAAAATTATTTCTCTAATATTATTATTGTAGGGGATTCTTAAATACCCTAAGTGTTATTTTTTAATCCTACATACAAAAGATTCATTAAACCTCCTTATAGTTCTTTTAAAATTTAATTTATCTTTTAATCATTATCTCTTTTGAAATTTAGCATATATCTCCTTTAAAATTTAAAAATTTATTCTAAAAATTTATCTCTTTTAAAAAGAAAATCTATGAGATTTTAAAAAATATATTCTCATTCTTTCCTTACCTTCATTCAGTTTGTTTTAGTATCTGTCCATATTATATCTATAGATTGATTGTTGTTTCTAAAAAATCCTCATTCTTTTTACTTTTAAAAGAAACTCTAATTAGAAAGGATTAGTGATAGATTAAATATTATTGCATGAGATTTTTTCAGCAAATAAGGAATTATATATTAGATATTTTTGTGTTCCCATTATAGAACTTCGGCCTTCACAGCCCAACCAATGATGAAGCCTTGCATATAGATTCTAAAATCGGAACTCCTCTATGACATCTAGAACTAGATATTCAAGGCGTTGTTCGCGAGACTAAGCAGATGCAACTAAAAAATACAATAGACCTCTTGTTTTAATTAGAGGCACGCCGTAGTAAATAGCAAATTTGCCTGCGGTAGAATAGACCTCTTGCTTTTATTAGTGGTATAAAGAAAACAATAGACGAGACACGAATAAAGAAACCTCTGAAATATATAAAGAAAGAAATCAATTTGATTTTTATGGGCTAGAAGATATTATATCTTGGTGCAGAAATCGCAGAAGCGACCAAGGTTTCTTGAGAAATCCCCCATTGTTCTTCCTTGAATTATATTCCAATCCTACTCTGAATCAATGCCGAAACCCTTAGAACATCTGTAGGGCTCTCTTTTTTTCTGTCGGCCTTACCAGAGAACAATAAATTTGGAGAAGCCATTGTTACAGAAAGCAAATAGGGGTGGCGTGTATGACATGCTGTCTATTGTTAGCATTATATTTGTTTGATTGTGGGTGGCCAAAGAAGACATTTTTTTTCAAAGTAAGGCTTTTTTTTTTAGGTTGTTTCAGTTTCTTAGCTTTGTTGAGGAATATTGTTTATTTTTAGCATTCTTGAGTTGATGCATGTGATGCTTTTTGATACGTGTCACTTTCATTATCATTTCTCCTGCAGATACGGTTTTAACTTTGTTCCAAGTGTTGCATCTTAAATGTTTTGGGTGCTATTTTTATCACATAGCGTTTTACGTTATCATTAGAAGCATTTGAATTTTGTTTCCCTCTTGCATGCAATTGTGTTGCATTCAATCATTGTTTTTATTTGGCATATCATTAGGTATCATTACTATAGGCATCCTAAATATAGAAAATTAGATTCGTTGTCATTTTTAGGCTCTTATCATCCTAATAACGCTTCTGCAGGATTCTTTTCCAAGTTTATCCTTGTACTAACATTTTGTTGCAGAATTATTTTTTGTTGTTCAACTCCATCATCATGTTTTTTTAATTTCAAATTAACGTATAAGTCATAATTCTATTGGGGGGGGGCATTTTTGTTCATAAAAATGTCAACCTTAATTCCAGAAATAAAACTTAGTTATTCTAATTATCATTCTTGGAAAACTCATATCTCATTCATTTTTCGTTTTAAACACCTCTTCGAAATAGCCACTGATCCTTCTCTTGAACTTGGTTCAGCGGCTACCCAAGACGAAAAAGATACTTGGAAATCTAAAAATGAAGAAGCTTTAGGTTTAATTGGTATTTCCATTATTCCATATTTATATGTGTTAATTGCTCACTGTTCTAAAGTTCATGATGCATGGTCCATCTTGCAAACCAAGTATGACAGTGGAGATGAATACCGCAAAATACAGTTGCAGGATCAACTTGAAGATCTCAGGTATGCAGATTTTAAGAGTATGGATGAATTTCTGTTAAAATTTGACTTTCTTAAAAGCCAAATTATTGCCTTAGGTGTTCAATTAGAGGACATTCATTTAATTCATCTTATTCTTAAAAAGTGTCTTCCTAGACAGTTTCAACAGTTTATAACTAATATTCATGCACAGCTTGCTATTCCTACTTTAACTTCTCAGTTAACTTATGTTATTTTTCAAACTTTACTAAGACAGGAAGAAGCTAAGCTAATTCAGTTTGGTACCCTTAAATCAACTGAACATGCATTTGTGTCTAGAAATTCAAATAATAATTTTTGTTCCAATGATAATAATAATAACAACAAACAATATAATACTAATTCAAATAATTCCAACAATAAATTTCATGCGAAATATAACAATAATAACAATCGTAATACTAATAATCAAAGGAATCATTCCAATCCCAAACCTCATTGTTCTTATTGTGGCAAAGATGGTCATATTGTCAATAACTGTTTTAAAAAGCAAAATGATAAAAAACTATGAACAATAGTAACAATAATAAAAAATCAAATCATAAAAAAGGTAACTCTACTAGTTCTAATTCTTGTCATGCTTTTACTTGTAGCTTTAATCTTTCTAGACCGTTAGAATGGATTGTTGACAGTGGTGCATCACAACATGTAACTTCTCATAAAGAAATTTTTGATTCTCTACAACCTGATATTGCTAACATTCCTATTCAGTTAGCTAATAATCAGACTTGTAAAGTTGAAGGTTTAGGTGATGTAACTATTCCTAATGGTAAATTGCATGATGTATTATATGTACCTGATTTGAAAACTAATTTGCTTTCTGTTTCACAGTTATGTTAGGACTATAAAGTTGAATTCTACAAAGATACATGTTATGTCATAGATCCTCAAACTCAAAAAGTGATTGCTCATGCTAAAATGGATAATGGCAATTTGTTTAAATTCCATGAATTTTCTAGTTCACGATATTCGTTACATACTTCTATTGATTTCAATATATGGCATGAAAGACTTGGCCATTTAAATTCAGATGATATTACTTTCATGCAAAAGCACAATATGGTTGATGGCTTGCCTCGCATTATTCCTTCTAAGATTACCTGTACAAGTTGTATGAGTGGTAAGATGCATAGGGAGCCATTTCCAAGTGGAAAATCATGGCGGGCAACTCATAAGTTGCATCTTGTCCATAGTGACCTATTGGGCCCCATGGAGAATAACTCCATCCAAGGTTCTTGGTATGCACTTACCTTTGTTGATGATTTTTCTAGACGAACTTGGATCTATTTTTTGCATAGCAAAGATCAAGTTCTTCATATATTCATTGAATTTTAGTTATATGTTGAGAGGCAATCTGGTTTTAAACTTAAAATTCTTAGAACTGGTTATGGAAAGGAATATGTGAATAATGCTTTTCATTCTTATTTGAAATCATGTGGAATTAAACATGAGCTTACTATTCCTTATACACCACAACAAAATGGTGTGGCGGAAAGAAAGCATCGGACCATTGTTGGAATGGCTAGAAGCATGTTGCATGCTAAGAATCTACATTATAATTTTTTGGCTGAAGCCATGTTTTGTGCAACTTATATTCTTAATAGGACTCCTACCAAAGCTCTCAAGGTTATTACTCCAGAAGAGGCTTGGTCTGGTAGGAAACCTAATTTACATCATTTGCGGATTTTTGGATCTATTTCTTATGTTCATACTCCTAAATAGAAAAGGCATAAATTAGATGCTAAGTCATCTCCTTATATGTTTGTTGGGTATGATGAAAACACTAAAGGTTATCGTGTTTATGATTCCACTACTAACAAAGTTCAAGTTGCTAGAGATGTTTGTATTGTAGAAAATGGAGTCCATGACTGTTCTATTACACATGATGCAGAATTCAGTGGCACTAAAATTGTGCTAGTGGAGGACCAACCTCCTTCTCTTAACCCTACTCCTCCTCTTAACCCTTCAACTCAAGTTCCACCTATTATTTCTGCTCCTACAAGTCATGATATTCAAGTAGCTACTAATGATGCTTTTATTGCTAATGATTCTTCCTCTAGTGATAATTCTATTGCAACTAAACGTAAACCTAAATGGGCTCAAAACTTAATCAATGAAGGTGATGACTACATTTCTAGATTTGGTGAAATTAAACATAGAAGGATTAATTATTTTAATTATGCTTTGATGAGTACTATTATGAATTCTAACGATCCTAAGTCTTTTGATCAAGCTAACTCTCAACCTCATTGGCAGAAAGCCATGCAAGAGGAATATGATTCTTTAATTGCTAATCAAACTTCGGACTTAGTCAAGTTACCTCATGGAAAGAATATAGTTTCATGTAAATGGTTATACAAAACAAAATTGAATACTAATAATGAAATTAGTAAATTTAAGGCTAGACTGTTTGCTATAGGTTTTTCACAAATTGAAGGATTAGACTATGATGAAACTTTTGCTCCTATTGCTAAAATGCCTACTATCAAATTAGTTCTTGCTTTAGCATCTAAAATGAATTGGCCCATTCATCAAATGGATGTTAAAAGTGCCTTCTTAAATGGTGATTTACATGAAGAAATCTATATGGCTCAACCTCCTGGATTTGTTAAGAAAGGTAGTGAAAATCTGGTTTGCAAATTGAACAAATCTATTTATGGTCTTAAACAATCACCTAGAGAATGGTATTCTAAAATTAATTCTTTCTTTATTTCTCAAGGTTTTGCTAGAAGTAAGAATGATCCTAATTTGTATATTAAACATACTAATGATGATATTATCATTGTTATTGTTTATGTAGATGATCTAATTCTCACTTCTAGTTCAGACGCTTTGATTTCAGATATCAAGTTCCAACTTAAATAGAAATTTCAGATGACTGATTTAGGTATCTTACATTACTTCTTAGGTATGAAAATTTTCCAAACTCCTAAGGGTATCTTTCTTTCTCAAAGCAAGTATGCTTATGATCTTTTAGAAAAATTTAAGATGAATGACTCTAACCATGTTTCAATTCCATGTGAACTAGGAACTAAATTACTGGCTGATATGAATACTCCTTTTGTTGATGAAACTTTGTATAGACAATTGGTAGGAAGTTTAAATTATTTAACTCTTACTAGACCTGATATTGCTTATAGTGTTGGTTTAGTTTCTCGATTTATGTCTAAACCTCAACAAACTCATTTTAAAGTTGCTAAACAATTCTTAAGGTACATTAAAGGAACTATTAATATGGGATTATTTAATTATGATGCTAATTCTGAATTTATTTTACATGGCTATACTGATTCCGATCTAGTTAGAGATCCCAATGATGGGAAATCCACTTGTGGTTATTGTTTCTTTGTTGGTTCAGGTGCAATTTCTTGGAAAAGCAAAAAAGAACACTCTATTTCCCTTTGCTCAACTGAAGCTGAATACAAAGGTTGTACCAATGCAGCTAAGGAAGCTTTATGGATTAGAAGACTTCTTGAAGATTTGGGTCTACCTCAACAATAACCTACCCCTATACATTGTGACAATCAAAGTGTTATTGCCTTGGCAAAAAATCCAATTTTTCATGCACGAACCAAACATATTTCACTTCAACATCACTTCATTCGAGAACAAGTTGAAGACAAGCAAATTACTCTTCTTTATTGTAAAGGAGAAGATCAAGTGGCTGATATTTTAACCAAACCACTTTCTAAAGAGAGATTTCAGTTCCATTGTAAAAATTTGGGTTTACAACCCGTTGATGTAAACTCCCCAAGTAAAGATTAAGGGGGGGTGTTAGAAAGGTTAATCTTTCCTTGGATGTATTAATTGGGATATTCCAAGGATCCCTAAATGTAGTTTGTCCTATTGTACACATGTGGAGGACATGTCATTGTTTGTCCTTTATTCCACATGTAAGGACAACTCCTTTTTATTCCTTTATTTAGTTTATCCTCCTTAAGAGGATTGTGACACTTTGCACATGAATGTGGCATTCATAGAAATGGGAGTTACAAATGCAACTCCTTTATCATCTCTATATAAGAGATGCTCCTCCTTCTTTCTTCTTCACTCTTAGCACTTGATGTTATTGTATTGAGCTATTTTGCTCCAACACACTCTCTCTCTCTTCTCTAGGCATTTGCCTTCATTCATAATACTCACAAGGGGTTTTCTTTGCTTTCCCCTTATAAATCCTTGTCTCCATTGTTGAACCATCTTGGTGCATGCTCTTGGATTTTGCTTATCTTATGGTAACATTGTTTCACACTTAACTTACTTGGATTGTTTCTCGTTCCTTGCTCAATCTTATCATTTCTTACAGTTATTATGGCTGGGTTATTTTGTCCAGGGTTATTTTGGCTGGGTTATTATGTTCGGTAATCGACATTCTCAAATAATGATATTTGGAAAATTTTCAAAAATAGCTCCCTTGAAACCTAATTCAAAATCAATAAGTATAGTTTTTGGATTTAGATTAGGTTGCAGTTGTTTTAATTTTACAAGTACTTGTGTATAAGTGGATCTTGTTTTGTTGGTCATAAGAATATAGACGAGTGGAAATATTGCATCATTTTCAAGGCATGAATTGTGTACAACTACTGAAAAGTACTTGGTAATATTTTAAATATACCATCACTAAACCAATTTTCAGATTCTTTTACTAGTTGCAAATTTTGTGTGGTGGTGACTATTAAAAATGATTCTCATCATTATTGTCATGATAAAGAAACTTTTCCCCTCTATTGGTAATTGTAGATTCAATTGGTAAGATAAGATCTCTCGATGTCTGAGGAGTTGGTGGTGGTGCTTCAAATCTTATTCTTTTCTTTTGAATCATTTTGGATAATGCATTGGTTGATGGTATTGCTCCTGCTATTGGTAATGAAATATTAGAACATGTAGTAGAAATGATATTTCTTGTAGAGTCTTGAGTCAAGCACGCCATGTCTTTCATTTCATCCAACTTCCGTTTGACAATGATCATCTCAATTTTTGGAGCATGATTATGTCTTGTACTGCTAATCACATCACCAGATTCTATTTGAGTTGTAGTATAGCACCAACTTGAACATTTATTTGTAAAATATTCTACACAATGCCAAATTATTTTATTGACACCTTCTCGATGAAGCAAATATGTGAAACCATTTAAAATGAGTAATTTCTTTTTTTTTGACTTGTTAAAAATTGAAGAGGCATTGTATATATTAAAAATTATGAAGAATTTCTCGATTCCCTAAAACTATATTTATTTTTGTATACTTTATAGAAACCCCTAGAAAAATTTAATATAATGTTTAAAAAATTATATTAAAAAATATTTTTTTGTATGAATTTTGATTTCTCTTTTTCTTATCACTCTACACACTCTTCATTCTTCTCCCTTTCTTCCTTCCTTTACTTCTCTAAGCTCTTAATTTTACCACTTTATATATCCTCTTAATGCCTCTTCATAATGCCTTTTGACTTACATCTTTTCATAATAACTCTTATTTAGCTTATTCCCTCGAATTTGTCTTTATTTTTATAATTATTTACCATTTTATAAGTTATTTAAACATATTAAAGATGTTTTAAGGCTATTTTAGGGGTATATAATGGATATATGGTCTAAAAATGACCTAAATATCATCTATGGTGCCTCACAATCTCTTTTTAAGCATACTAACTTGAGATCTAGAATGACTGTGGGTTATTTTGTCCATGGGTTATTTTGACCATGGTTATTGTGTCCTTGGGTTATTATGGTGGGGTTATTGTGTCCAGGGTTATTTTGGCTGGGTTATTATGTCTGGCATCTGAGGATGTCTTTTTCATTTCTCTCAGTGCTTATGGAGGAAAGTTCAAGAAGTAGGTCTACAAACATGTTACAGTGTCGATGAAGTATTTTCATTTGAGATCAAAAAATTGGTTGCATTAGCTTTTGTGCCTCAAATATATGTAATCAATGCATTTGAAATACTTCTACAATCTCCTTATTATATAGAACATGAGGAGACTTTGCAACCCATAATTGATTATTTTGAAGGCACATGGAATGGAAAACTAACTAGAAGAGGCAATAAATGATCACCTAAGTTTCCAATCACAATGTGGAACTTCTATTCAACTATTCAAGATGATCTTCCCAAAACTAAAAATTCTATTGAGGGATGACATAGAGGATTTATTGAACCGCTCCAATCATCACATAGCTCAATCTGGAGATTCATCAAAGCAGTGAAAAAAGAATAGGGTCACCAAGAGAATAAAATAGAGAAATATATGGCTAGACACACTACGCAACCAAGCTGGAAAAAAATTCATGAACTCAAAGAAAGACTAAAAAGACTAGTTGATGGTTATGACAATAATAATATTTTAGATTATGTAAGAGGCAATGCTCATAATTTGACACTTTACTTGAAAATTTGAATAATTTTTTTTCTTAGAAATATACTTGTAATTTATAAATTTTGTTTTCCTTTCTCTATAATCTTATGGGATTATTTTGTCCATGGGTTATTTTGACTTTGGGTTATTTTGGATTGGGCTATTATGACCCTGGGTTATTTTTCCATTGGGTTATTATGGCTGGGTTATTTTGCCCAAGGTTATTTTGGCCGGGTTATTATGTCCTATAATTAGGATATTCATTTCTAGAGAGAATAAGGAAAACCATATTCTAGTCATCCTAGCGTTGACTTACACCAACTTTTATAGAGGCAAGGTCTGTAAGGATCAAGATGATTTGGAATTTACATAACAAGATTAGTGGAATTCATAAATCATGATAATTGTCTCTTACAAATTGTATCAACCACTACAGAGTGGAAAATCTTATTTTGTTTATACGTCGGGATGGTTACTCAAATGCAATACATAATTTCTAGTTTTATATAGTTTGAATAGATTTAGACCAGTTAGAATGTCAACAAATATACACAAATTAGATTATCATCATTATCAAATGAATCGAGTTATACCATCAATCATTTTTCCAATAAAGAATATTTCATTTGAACAATTAAAATGCTTAAAAACTAAGGATTAACATAACTTGGACATGTAATGGGTCAACTTCTAAAGCTTGTGATAACTTTGATAAACAATAAGTTCATAGAAGAAGTATGAGTTATTTCTATAATTAAGAAATATAAGATCAATCTTAAAATTCATATAAGTACAACTAAAGGAAAGCACAAATAACCACATTTTAGTAGCTTAAGAAATTAGAGTATTTCAAAAGAAATCAAGGACTCATAAGGTAATGGCAACACACTACTAACTCTTTGTTAGGAAAGTTCGTAACTAATGAATTCAAAAAAGAAATAAATTTATAACATAAATATGACATTTTCCCACCTAATCGTGTCACCTTCCAATTAAAAAATAATAATCAAAATGACAATTAATAAACATTTGAAAATACAATAAATAAACAAGATATCCAATTTAAATCCTAATCCCTAATATCTTTATAATCTAACTGTAGGAGATTAAGCTGAAACAATCTTTAAATCCTATATCCATATAGGAACCTACTACCTAAATGTTAATATTTAAATTTATCACATCAAAGAAACAAAACATAATAATAATAAAAGCTCTGAAACAAGATATGGATCCTTTATTATCTCTTTTTACCTTTGCTCATATGTACTGATGTCTAACTTTAGAAGGCAAGGTTGAAATGTGGTTGAAGTTACATGATTTTGAAAGAAACATAAAATCAAAACCTTTAATAATAGATGATGAAACAAAATAGAAAGATGCTTGAATCCAAAAGTATAAAAGTGTTAATGAATGTAAAAACTAATCATATGAATTTCTTGTAACCCTTTATAGGGGACTTTATTGACTGTATAAATCATTATTGCAAAAAGAAGGTATGCCTTCCTGAATCCCCAAAAGTTGAAAGGGGAAGAAATCATGTAAGGGAGGGTATGCCCTCTCAAAGACCTGTGTTGAAATATAGGTGAATGTATGAACACATATATAGGACATTAAATGTCCTAGGCAATACTGAGGGTTTTCTTCCCTGTTCTTTTTTCCCTAGTGCCTGCACTTTGAATAGGGTAAGACATTTTATAATTTTACTTTGAAATACAATATATAGGACATGGAGCCTTTTACTGATAAAAAAAAAAAAAGACATAATAAAAGCAACTAGACTCCCTATAACTACCAAAAAGTGAAGAAATATGAGTAGGGTACCATACTTGGATAGCCTAAACCATTTTTTCTAGGAAAATGAAAGCTTTGTTACACTTCATGGTGGAAATGAATGATAACACCTTCTCAAACCCTGTGACTAGGTAGGCCTTAACATTAATGAAATACTTTACTCTTGAAGGATAACTTAGGGATAACTACTTCTATCATATGCCCTTGCTTAATCATTTTCGTAACCATGGTCTCATTTATTTTTCTTTTTTTAGCTAAATTATTTGGAGAATTATATGAAATTAGCCATGGATAGTATTAGTTTTGAAGCTTAAAAAAACTCGTTCTCATTCACGAAGGGTTAATATTCTACCTTTATCACTACCATATGACATTATACCCACCCAAATAGATCGTTGTCCATGAAGCCCCCAATCCCTCCACCCCTTCCTCTTTCATTTTGATGAACACCCCCCGACTCAATTAAGAAGAACTATACTAAGAATCTTGGATTGAAAATTGTCTCTCATCAAGGTACTCCCAAAGCCCCCATCCACACCACTACCAAGTCATAACTTGTTGAACATAAAAGGAAAGCCCTACTCCCAATTGAGGAAAAATGAAACTTGCCTTTGTGAAGAAACCAAATTCACTATACAAGACATCATTTTTAATGATGAATCTATAAAAGAAACTAGTCCCCCTTAGACAATCTTATAGGTTGGCTACTTACTCTATTAGGGAAGGGGAAAAAAGAAGAAAATGTTGGGCTCTGACATAGAGGAGAAAGACAACAACATAAGGAAAATAAAGCAAAAATAAAAGATGAAGAAGAAGAAAAAGGTGTATGTTAAGCTTGAACGAATTTCAAAGAATGATGATAGTTCCACACATGTTTTTGAAAGACTTAATTCTTGACTCATTTATCATACAAATGATATGATGCCCGATGAGGAGGACATGAGTAAACCAAGTGCTATTGGTGTATATGCTATATTAGTATGTTAGAAACACTAAATTAAGAAATCAAAAACATTTACAAACTAAAATACCATAACATCAATGAGAGACTAAAGAGGAAACCCCAATTGGAAATGTGAGCCAAATGAATGGACTCTCCCAATAGGATTTAGCTCTTTGCTTGGTAGATGAGTCTAAGGATTGGGATGTATGCTCAAGTGCTCAAAAGTTGCTTCAATGGATGTTGGATGGGTAATGGAAAATTGGTAGCTTTGTGAGCTCTCAATTTGGCATTATAAGGGTATGGTTGATGGTTTTTGGTTCTCAAACTACCATTATAACTTTGGCTTAAAGGTTGTGATGAAATGGCTTGGGAGGGGATTCAATTTATAGGCTAAGGGCTTAAGGGATGGAGGGTTAAGATGTAAGGATGGGAAAATGGTTAAGGAGGGTTGAGATTGCATGAGAGGAGAGCACATGGATTGTGCTTCCTTACAGCCAATCAAGGAGTGACACATTTCACAGGGTGAGTGGGTGGAGGAAAGGGCAAGGATGAGTCAACAAAGGAGGCTCAAGGGATAATATCTTCATAAAGACCCTTCATTATGGCTTGTAAGAGCTTGTAAGAGTCTTTATTGCCTTTGTAAGAGCATTCATTGTTGGGTAGTTTGGATATTTTGGAGGGAGTTGAGATTGTTGACTTTGCTTGGCTTAGGAAAGTCTTAAGCTTGCTTAAGGAATGTGACAACATTAGGGGGTGGATTAGGCTTGGGTTTAGGATTAGATTAGGCTTGTTAGAGATTTGCAAGTGGATGGCATTCATGAGGGTGGGTGAGTTAGTGGCTAAACTTGTTTAGTATGGGTGGATGGGGTGGATTAGGCTAAAAAGGGGGTTTAGGATAGTTTAGGGGTTATTAGATTTGAGGGCTTTATTTATCAAATAGATTTATTTAATAAATGAGGATTTTGGAATTAGATAGAAGAATAGGATTAACTGATAAATAATAGGTTATTTGATTTATCAATTAGGACTATAGATGATTAATTAAATTAATCAGCTAGGGGATGGAAAAGGATGAATTAAATAAGAATTTAATTAATGATGCCTTTAGAGATAACTAAATAGGATTACGAAAGCGGTGTAATCAAATTTAGGTGTCTACATTTTGCCCCTCTTTGACATAGTGTTGAGACAACACTATTTCAAAGAAGTTCGAATGGAGATGACATGAGGAAGATGTTTTAGCAACAAGGTTGCCCCAATCTCGGATAAGAAGAGGAGAGACTAGACTTAGAGATGCCCCCTCAAGAAGCCAGCGGGGAGAGAAAACGATGCTCGACGGCTTCTTGAAAAATATAAGAATCCGTGATAAGCAAGGAGACTCAGAGTGGCAAAGAGAAGGGGCTAAATTAGCTCAAACTCTCACTAAGGGAGAATGATAAAGGGAGGATCAGATGCTAAAAAGGAAGCAAGCTTAAGACGTTCCAGGATTGGGGGGAGGATGAAGGAGCGGAGCGCTATAAAAAGAATCTAGGATAGGGAGATGGATGAGGGGATTATAAAGCTGATGCAACAGGATTTCAAAGAGTCAGATTGACGGAAGATGGGTTTCAGAGATCCCTAGGACTAGGATTGTGGATCTCGAAAGATGAGGCTTGGTGGATTGATTGGATTGGTGGATCCCTAAGACTAGGATTTGTGGATCCCTAAAGCTAAAGGTGAGGAGTGATGATTGGTTCAAAGAGATACCGATGCATAAGCTGGGATAGGTGCTGGATATGGATGGGGGATAATGGAGATGAAGGGAATCCATTGAAGCTTTTTGAGCAGGGGGATACTTCAAAGAGAAGTACCACCATGTAGTTGAGTACTAGATTTGCTATAGGACTATTGGTTAATTGCCAAGGTTACCAAGAACATCAAGGCCATGTCACCAACTGTCCAGAGGACTAACAAACTGACTCAAAACAAACACGCAAGGATTGCCCCAACATCACACATGATTCCTAGAAGAATCAGAGTGGAACCGACACTGGGTAACCCACAAGCAGAAAAGAAAAACAAACAAAGACCTGATCAAGACCTTATGCTCAGATTACCCCATTTGTAGTATACCATGATATGGAAGATCGTGCAACCTTGAGGAGGGAACAAGGAGATTGCTTGAAAAAGATATTTCAAGACCCAAAAGGGAAGATTCTAAATCAAAAGAAAGCGAAAATCCAAAAGAGAACCATTTGCCAACGAGATGGGTAGGACGAGGTACTAACAGACCAAGATCAAACATGAGGAAAGCTATATCCTATAAGGATCTATCGGAGAGCACCTAAGTTGATGGATCTAGATGATGTGTCTGGTAAGCTGAACTAAGAAGGATAACACTTTGGTGACAGGAGATCTAGCTAAAGGATGCATTGGAATAGCTAACCAAGGGTTGTGCGATGTGTGCAAGATGCTGATCAACGAGGAACTGACATGAAAGCTGGATAGATACAATGGTACTAAGAAAAAGAGGATGTATAAGCTGACAAACCAAAATATGTTACAAATGTAAAAGGTTGTTCATGTTTGGGTTTTGTGAGATGGAAATATTTGTGAAGGGTGGGATGTCTGCAATAGTTGATAGGCGGATAGGTAGATGGTTTGCAAAAAGCTTAAGTGAAAATGGGATTCTTTGTGTGCATGTGATAGGATACAAACTAGGATACAAGATTATTTACAAGCTAGAATATGGTACAAGCTTTGGACAAGATTCGGATATACAAGCTATGATACAAGGGGGGATACAAGATTTACAAGCTGGGGTACAAGATTTACAAGCTGAGGTACAAGATTTACAAGTTGTACAGGAGGTATTTACAAGCTCCATTAGATTTTGGATATTTGGTTGGAACACCAAAGGAACAAGCAGATGTGTTATGGGATGGTGGGTAAATGGATGAGGGATAGGATAGTGATAGATAATGGATTAGTCTTAGTACACAAGGTGCCTGAATTACCAGGTTTTCACCAAGGCGCTTGAATTGCCAAGTTTTCACCATTGGACGCTTATTTCTCTTTACTATTTTTTTTTTGTGTATTTTTCAAATGCTGGGTATACCAAGGATGTTCAAGCATATAACTTCTTGAGATGAATGATGTTAGTAGGATCATTCAAGAGTTCTCCTTCTGGTGTAGATAGCTGATAGGCTCTGAAGCCAAAGGAAGCAGTGCCAACATAAGGACCAAGCCATGTAGGTTCAAACTTGCCTTTCTTTTCTCGATCTGCTTGGACTTTCATGTTTTCTTTGAGGACCATGTCACCTGACTGAAAGTGTGGTGGAAGCACCTTCTTGTTGAAATTCTTTTTGAGACAAGTTTGATAGACTGTGAGATGATCATAGGCTTGTTGTCGCTTCTTGTCTAAGAGATCTAGCTGGGTGAGTCGAGCTACTCCGTATTCTTCATCTCATATTTTCCCTTGCAAAGATATGTGCAAGGAGGGAAGTTCAACCTCTATAGGTAGTACCGCTTCGACACCATAGACTAGGGAGTATGGAGTTGTGCCGGTAGATGTACAAAAGGAGGTTCGATAGGCCCATAGGGCTAGATTTATTTGTAGGTGCCAATCACAGCCAGAATCATTGACAACTTTCTTTAAGATTTTGAGGAGGGTTTTATTAGTTGCCTCTGCCTGGCCGTTACCTTGTGGGAAATATGGGCTATAAAAAGCAGTGATGGATCTGGAGGGAAGTGCATAATTCTTCCATGTTGAGATTTTCAAAGTTACCTCCGTGGTTGGTGAAGATGGTGGATGGGATGTCGAAGCGGCAAACAATGTGGTACAAGATGAACTTGGAGACCTGAACTCCTGTAGTTGAGACTAGGGGGACTGCTTCCACCCACTTAGTGAAATAGACTGTAGCTTTTATTATCCATTTATGTCCATCAGATGAGAGGGGTGTGATAGTTCCAACTAGATCAAGGCCCCAACAAGCAAAAGGCCAAGGTGGTGCAATAGGTTGTAGATCCTGTGCTGGAGCGTGCACAAGATTTGCGTGCTGCTGACATGGGAGACACTTTCTGACAAAGTCACAGGAGTTTTCTTCAATGGTGGGCTAATAGTAGCCTGCTCTAAGGATTTGTCACGCTAGGACAATACCACTCGTGTGGGCACCGCAAAGTTGGGAGTGTACTTCTTTTAACACCATCGTGGCCTCATTTTGGTCTAAACATCGAGAGAGAGTATCGTGATAACCCTGACAATATAGAGTATTGGCTATGATAACATAGTGGGATGACTTTCGGATGAGGTTTTGGCATTGGGTACGTGTGAGGTGAGGGGATATGATACCATCGTTAAGGTAAGCATGAATCTCATGGTACCAAGGGGATTGGGGACCAACCAAGATACAAACACGGTTTGAATCCTCATTCGCATAGGTGGGTGTGAGGAGCTGCTCGACTAAAAACTCATACCGTGTAGCTGCTTGGGGAATTTCCAAGAGCAAGTCGATAGTAGCCATAGCATCTGCTACTTTGTTCTGTATTCGAAGCACTTGTGTAAATTGAAGCTTTGTAAAATGTTGGGTTAGCTGATCAACTAGCTCTTTGTAGGGTAATAGCTTTTCATCTTTGGTTTGATATTCATTTAGGGCTTGCTTGATGATGAGCTGAGAATCGCCAAAGATTTGTAACTCAGTGATGTTCCATTCTGCAGCTATCTTTAATCATGCTATGAGGGCCTCATATTCAGCTATATTGTTGGTGCTAGGGAATTGTAGCTTGAAGGCTTTTAGAATGTAATCTCCTTAAGGTGTGACCAACAATATTCCTGCCCCTGATCCATGAGATGTGTATGAGCCATCAAAATAAAGTTTCCATGGGGGTTGTTCTTCAATTAGACAAATATGCTCATCTGGAAATTCTGTGATCAACGGGTAAGCATCTATTAGAGGTGCATCAGCTAGGTGATCTGCTATAGCTTGCCCTTTGATTTCCTTTCTGTCTACATACTGGATGTCAAATTCACTAAGGAGCATAACCCATTTGGCCAAACGGCCTGTAAGTGCTGTTCTGGAGAGCATATACTTGAGAGGGTCGATCTTGGAGACTAGTTGGATGGTATGACTTAGCATGTAGTGGCGAAGCTTTTGAGTTGAGAAAAAAACTGCCAAACAAGCTTTTGTCATAGGAGTATAATTGAGTTCATAACCAACTAGGGTTCTACTGATGTAGTAGATGGCTCTTTCTCTGCTGTAGTCATCAAGTTGTGCTAGAAGTGCCCCTAGAGCAGTAGGCATTGCTGATATGTACAAAATTAGGGGACGACCAGGAACTGGTGGAACCAAGCTAGGGGGATTGGTGAGATACTGCTTGAGCTGATCGAAGCTGCGCTGACATAAAGGATCCCACTTGAAGTTCTCATCCTTCTTTGGTAAATGTGAAAATGGTGTACACTTATCTGCAAGCTGGGAGATGAAGCACCGGATAGATTGAAGCTTTCCCTGAAGAGAGCGAAGTTGTCGCAGTGTCTGGGGAGGAGGCATGTCTAAGATAGCCTTGACCTTCTTGGGGTCAATATCTATACCTCATTTAGAGACTATAAAGCCTAGAAGCTTGCCAGATGTGACCCCAAAGACACACTTTTTGGGATTCAGCATGAGATGATATTTGGCTAACCTATCAAAGACTTTCTCCAGGTCAGCAAGATGATCCATGAAGGTATGAGATTTGACCAAAATATCATCCACATAATCCTCCAAAATGTTATGGATAAGATCATGGAAAATGGCTATCATAGCTCTTTGATAGGTAGCCCCTGCATTCTTTAGGCCAAAAGGCATCATGTTGTAGCAAAAGGTTCCCCAAGGGGTAGTGAATGTTGTCTTATGCTGATCCTCTTCTACAATATTGATTTGATTATACCCAAAAAATCCATCCATGAGGGACAGAATTTCATGTCCAGCTGTAAGGTCTACAATCATATCTATGTTGGGCAAGGGAAAATTATCTTTTGGACAAGCTTTGTTAAGATCTCTAAAATCAATGCAGATTATGATGTCACTGGAAGGTTTAGTGATGGGGACTATGTTGGAGATCCACTCTGAGTTGTCGATAGGTCGGATAACCTTAGTAGCTAACATTCTTTCTAATTTAGCTTTGACCAGTAATGCTACCTTGGGGTGCATTTTTCTAAGCTTTTGTCTGACGGGCTTGATCTTTGGATTGACTGCAAGATGATGAACTACAAGCTTTGGATCAAGTCCTGGCATGTCTTGATATGACCATGCAAATCTGCCAATGTTCTCTCTTAAGACCTCAAAGAGGAGGTCAGCTTGGTCTTGTGATAGGGATGCAGCAATATGAACAAGTTTGCGGATCT
Source organism: Cupressus sempervirens (assembly GCA_028749045.1). NCBI lineage: Eukaryota > Viridiplantae > Streptophyta > Pinopsida > Cupressales > Cupressaceae > Cupressus > Cupressus sempervirens. The sequence continues at coordinate 9,122,574 of CM053793.1, read as the reverse complement.
CTAAAGAATCGATGTTGACTTCCCTAGTATCCTCAATTAGAATAGAAGACACCTCTGGTCGATTATCTTGAGGAGGTAATGCTAAATCCTCATGTTCTACTTGTGGCTTTGGATGTTCTTGCTGATGGGTTCTCTTCACTGCCTTAGCTAGTCTCAGATTCACCTTAGTTTCAGTTTTGGGTGTATCGAAACTAGGTTGGAGATTTTCTCCAAAATACCCTTGGGATCTAGCTTGTAGATATAGGCAGAATCTGGCTTTGTTTGCTTATGAGGAGTTTCGGCTCCCATGAATCTCATAATCGCTTCCTCTGATGTGAACTCATCAATGTGTATGACGCTTGGTTGGTCCCAATCTATGAGTTGTGGATGGGTGAGTGGTAGGTAAATGAGGTGGATGGATAATTCTTGGAGAACAGAGTCTTCGAGGGAGATTTGGTCTAGGATATTGTCGTAGGCTCTCTTTTCAACTTCCTTAGGAATGTCTTCGATTTCAATAGGGTCACGATGAATGTTCGAAAAAGCGTGACCGTCCGTATTGGTGCCCCCAATTGTGGGTATGCCAAAGCCAAGACCTGACTTTGATTCCCACTTGTGTGCCTCGATGGGGTACTGCATGCCTCTTTCTTCTGGTCCTAGACCACCACCTTGATAGTTCCATTTGTCAATGATGAGCTTATGTTGTTGAGGATACTTCTGGTTGAAGTGATCAAGGCGTGCTTGATTTCTTTGAGGTGTATCCTTATGCAACCAATTGTTGATATCTGGAGTGGGCTCTTCATGAAGAGGGATTTTTGAGGATACAAAGGTTGTTGGGCCAAACTGTTTGTATCGAGGAGGTGGAATCTCCTTAGCTTTGTGATATGTCGGTCGTCCATGGGCATGTGGATCAAGTGGGAGTGCCCCGACAACAAATACATCTGACAGACTATACTCTCCACAGCCTTTGTTATTGATCTTCATGGTCGACAGGGTGGAGGCGAGGATGGTTTCTGGGTCATTACAAGTGTGGGATGAGCTGGTGAGGGATGTGTCGATATCAATTCTAGGGAATTGGTTTGTATATAAAGCTTCAACTGCATTGCAGTAAGCAAAGGGTTATGGATCGGCATGGATGGTTACCTCAGTGCCTTGATGCAGAAATTTGACGCACTGATGGTATGTGGATGGAATAGCTTTAATGGCATGAATCCATGGGTGACCGAGGAGGATTTTAAATGGTAGGTTTAGATCAATAACATGGCAAAGTGTCTCTTGGATGACTGGCCCAAACTTGATTGGCAGCAAAATAGTTCCTTCTGTGGTTCTTTCCAAATTATCATAAGATTTGATGGTGATAACCTCACTGATGATATCCGCCTCAGTATACCCAGCTTGTTTTATGAATTTTAGGGTGCAAATATTTAAGGCTAATCCATTATCTATCATTACTCTTTTCATGAAAAAATTGGATACTGTGATGGCTATGCGAAGCGAAAGGGTGTGATCTAGCTCGACCACGAGTATGTCGGTGGGTTTGAATGATAGGGCACATGAGGAGGATAGATGTCCAACAAGATTACGAAAATCAGTAGCGTTGATATCTGAAGGGACATGGGATTCTATAAGAACACTGTCAAGAATGTTCTTGTACACAAGACTGGTGCGAAGAAGGTCTAAAATGGAGATTTGGGCTGGCATGTTCCCAAGGTGTTCCAAGATATTGTAATAGCTTTTTGATGGAGCTGATGGTGCTGGTGAAACTGGTGGGCCTGCGATGTTAAATCTCGCTCTTCGAGTGGTGGCTGCATACTCATTGTTTGGTCCTTGGATATTTATAACATTGACAGAAGGCTCTTTCTCGGATATACAACCTATGAGGCTACCATAGTCTATGTAGGATGAAGTGTGGTCATTGTTCTTCCCATGCTATTGGTTTGGCTGGCGGTTGTTGGTGTTGTTGTTGTTGGCTTGGATAGGTGCTTTTCTAGGAATTTGGTTGTTGTGAGGAGGAAAAGCATTTTGATAGATCTGTAAGCCTACATTGGGAGAGGTTTGGGAACCAATGGTGATTTCTTTCCGATCAATGAGGTCCTACACATAATCTTTCAGTTTCATGCATCTGAGGGTGGTGTGACCTTTTACCCTATGAAATTTGCAGTGCTCATTGTCTTTGTACCATGCAGCTTTGGATTGGCTTGGTTCGATTTGCTGGGTAGGAGGAAATTTGATGAGGTTTTCCTTGACTAATTTCTCAAAAATGACATCCAAAGGTTCACCAAGGGGTGTATAATTTCTAGGTGCAGGTTGGAATCTGGGCTTTTGTCCTGCAACTATATTGATGGTATTAGCTTGATTACTAGACCCTTGGAAGTTGGGTCTTGGATTGTGGTTTTGATAGCTTTGGTTATTCTATTGTTGGTAGTTGATAGCTTGCTGATTGTTTGGTTGATATGGTGGGTTGGACTAGTTTTGAGAAGGACCAACAATATTCACATGTCTAGTGTCAATGACGCCATCTGTTGCAACATGCTTGTTTTTTTTCCAATACCTAGACTTGTCATTGGAATGTGATTGATTTTGGTTGGTTTCCTTGTAAATCTTGACCACACCATCTTTAATGAGTCCTTGCTCAAGGATCATTCCTTTCTCTTTAATATCTTTGTAGGTTTGCAAACAATTCATGGTCATGTGGTGAGCCAAGCTAGGATGGGCATTATCAATAAACATTTTCACCAAATGGCGCTCTGGCAAGGTGCAAGATATGTGGGTGGTAAGGGTTTGCCATCTTTGCTGATATTCGGGAAGGCTTTCTCCACCTTTTTGCTTAGTGTGGACAAGATCAACTACTGATAGCTCTGTTTCAACAAGATGGGCATATTGGGCTACAAATGCCTCAGATAATTCAGCAAAGTTTTTAATTGTGCCATATGGTATTCTATAAAACCATTCAAGAGTTGGTCCGGCCAAGCTTTTGGGAAAGAGACACAAGAGGAAGACGTCATCATATGCCACTTCTTAGCAGTGCATGTAAAATTCTTTGATATGTGTGACAGGGTCTCCTTTTCCTCTGAATTTGTCAAACTTGGGTGTCTCAAAATGCTTGGGAAATGGTGTCATGGTAATGGCTCTGTTAAATGGTAAGGACACACATTCTCAAACTTGAAGGTTTTTGGATCATTTCCCTCCTGGATGTTCTTCAAAGCTGTCTTCATGGCTTCCCATTCTGAATTAATGGGTGATGGTTGGGGTGCCCCCAGTGTAGGAGTGCTCTAAGGTAGGTATGTGCTAGATGGGGCAATGAAATATGGATGACTTTGAGGTATGGGTTGGTAGGGATTGTACATGGCTTGGGCAACTGAATGGTGGATGATGGGTTGTTGAGGTAGAGGGGGCACATATTGCTGCATGTGTTGTGAGGCTTGTTGCTGATATTGGATTTGAGGTTGGGATTGAGGAACATAAGCTGGCTGTGGGATAAATGGATTGCTTTGTGGAGGTAAGGTATAAGATGGTTGTGAAGCTTGGGGAAAGGATCGGGGAGCTTGTGGAACCTAACTTTGGATTTGAGGAGTTTGACCAATATATGTGGGTTGTACCCCCATTTGGGAAGGTATCTGCATGGCAAAGGAGGCCAAGTAATTAGTGGTTGGTAGTGGTGGATTTCCTCCTAGAAGTGGCATAGAAAAATAGTTGGTAATAGGAGGTAATGGATTAGTTGGTGGTGGAGGTGGTGGGAATTGAAAGCTTGGAAATGGAACTGATGGGGTTTGATAGCTTGGTGGCTGGATTTGAAAGCTTGGTAGAATGGTGCCAGGAGCTTGGGTCACTTGAGAGCTTGGCAGAACATTGGTAGTAGCTTGTGGGGTTTGATAGCTTTGTGGAGTGAGGGTAGTAGCTTGTGGATTTGTGGCTGATGACACTGAGCTCCAAGGACCTAGTGGAAATGATGGAATGGTGTTCTGAGCTGAGGTAAACAAGCTAGGGGTGATGAAGGGTTGGTTACTTGGCCCCATGGGTGGCATCCCGGTTGTGTATTTCTGAGGTTGGCCAAAGATACTAGCACTGATTTGGGAGATGGGTGGATTTGGAAGGCTGGGTTGGAGAGCAGCAGCAGCAATAGTGAAGGGAGTGAATGATGAGGTGTTTTGGGTGAAGGAAGTTTGAGATGGAGTGGTATGGACCAATGGTGGAGTGGTGGTGGCTTGATTGGCTTGTGGAAGGGAGATTTCAACTTGAGTGGAGGCTGGTATGTTTGGGTTTGTTGGATCATATGGGGTGGGTTGAGGCTCTTCTTTTGGCACATATTGAGGATAATTTGAATCATAAGAGCCTATGGGTGGTGGGAGTTGCTCAAACAAGGGGTGAGATGGATTTGATAAGGGGGGAGGTCTTCCAAAGTTGAAGGCTCCAATGTTGTCCCTTCGAAAGTTAGCCATGATTGTTTCATTGTTTTTGTCTATAATGACGTTCACCAATACTGCATTTCCTGGTTGGTTCATGAAAGCTTCAATGTCAGTAGGTGATGGTATAGCGTTCTTTGGGCTGAAGGATGGTTGAGTGCTCAAGGGGAGCGATGCTATTGGATCCAAATGATAGGGCTCCATTGTTTCTTTCTTCTTCTTGCCTAAGCGAGTGACGGGTGGCATGAAAATGTAGAATGTTTCCTAGGGATGAGATGCAACAATGCTAATGGATGCAAAAGGGGGGAAGGCTTTTCTATGCAAATGATTTCTTAGGTTGAGACAAAGCTATATGATAAAACCTAAGGTGGATTGAGTTGGGGATGCTAACTTCAAAGATATGTTGCCAAAGCACGAAAGGTTTGCTTTCTTATGTGCAAGCTTGGTGGTGATTGTGTCAACTTAAGGATAGACTGATGATCCTTTAGGAAGAACACGAGATTGACCACTTGTGGATCCCAACCTTTAGCTCAAGGTGATTAGGGATAACAAGTGACAAAGCTAGGTTACCCTAGACAAAGCTTTGTCAAAGGGATAACCTTGGTGAGGCTGGTGGATGTGGAAGATGTTAGGAATGGCAAACTTTTGGCAAAGTGACAACAATTTTGAAGGCTTGGATGTGAAGTTTTTGGATTGCTGGCTAGATGGTTTGGTTCTAAATGAGATGGATGAGCTAAAATGCTTAAGAGGATGACTAAGGATGGCTGGCTTACCTACAAGGATTACTCTAAAGTGGAGCTTATGCAAGAAGATGCAGAGAAACAAAGGGGTCTAATCATAGAAATCATGCCTAGTTGGTAGGGCATAAGCATTGTTAACTCCTAGATGTTGGTTAAGTTGGATGTTGTGATCTAACCAGGTGTTTTGAAGGGCTTTGTCAACAACTTTTTCCTCTGCTTTGTGGAGTTTGGCAATTCGAGGGCTTGGTGTTAGTTCCTTTCTCCTGGCTAAAAGTTCTTGGTATGCCTGAGATGGCTTGAGTTTAACTTTGTGAAACTTGTGTTTGGGTTTGGGTTGTTCTGACATGAATTTTTGAATCTACTTGGCTTTGAGAGATCTTGATTGTTTTGCTTCAACTCGTTCAACTTCTGAAATAGGCAGTGAGTATGGTAAGTATGCCCTAAGCTAGGATTGACCAAGTTTGGCAAACATTCATTCAACAAATTTAAAAAAAAAGCAATAGATAGGAACAACCAGATAGAAGTTTTTGATTCTCAGAATGTGATACTTGTGCCAAGGAGTGTGTCATGTCCCCTTTTCAAATAATTAAAAAAGAAAATCTTTGCTAAGGCAGGCAGGCCCAAGAAAGTGAAGTTTCGGAAAAAGGGGGTTAATCTTTGGAAACCGTTGGACTAATAAATGAAAATTATTATTAAAATAAGTTTCATTAACCTCTCTTGGACGTGAGTTACAGTTATGCCCTCTTTTAAGGGGTTTGAAGGCATTTTGGGCTCATTCCAGAACTTGATTTTTGCTCATTCTTTGTTATTCTTCAGAGGCTGCCAAACCTGTGGAGAAGGAGACCCAAGAACAGGAGTTTGCAGGTTTCCAAAGAGACCCAAGAACGGGAGTTTGCAGGTTTCCAAGAAGGTTAAGGACGGGAGTTTGAATCCATTCCATGTGCATGCTCATACAGAGTTTGCCTTTGTGCTGAACAGTGCAGATTTGTGAGTTTTCGGGTGTGTTTTTTGTATGAGTTTGGTGTTTACAGTTGAGTATTTCATATCAGTTTGGGTTGCTGCTGTATATCAGACTTTTAAATGTTAAAATAGAGCTGAATATATATATTGGGACATGATTAAACTTCTGAGATAGATTATTAGTGTTTTTGTGGTGTTTCCGGGCATATTTTGTGCTATTTCGGGAGCCCGATGAGCATAGTTTTGGTCCTACATTTTCGAGCTGTTGTGTAAAGGCTATACGGATCTGGAAATGTCAATTTTTAGGCTGTTATGCTGCTGAAAGTTCTGTAAAAATTTCCATTTTCAGATTTATTAATAATTTGTGAAGTTGTGAAGCTTTTAGCACTATTTTCAGCATACCCGATTTGGGGTTTCTTGAAGAAATTGGTGGATCTTTGGGATATTAGTTGTTTGATCTTAAAGATCTGATTAAAGGTTGGAAATATCATATAAAATCAGAAAAAGGGACATTTCAGTGGTATCAGAGCCATGATCTTGCCAGCCTGAGGGTTTGTAGAAGTTGCAGGTCAGTTTTGACAACTACCCAGATCTTGCATTTCAGTTTTTAGAACTACCCAAATCTTGCATGCCATAATTTATGGTTGCATGTTGCTTCTAATCAGATGCATGTCAAAATTTATGGTTGCATGCTACTTCAAATAATTTTCATGTTAGTTCTTGGTGAATTTGGTGGTTGTAGAAGTTTGCATTTCAGTTTTGACAAGTACCCAGATCTTGCATGTCAGTTTTGACAACTACCCAGATCTTGCATGTCATAATTTGGTGGTTGCATGTTGCTTCTAATTAGTTTCATGTCAAAATCTATGGTTTCATGCTACTTCTAATCATTTGCATGTTAGTTGTTGGTGAATTTGGTGGTTGTAGAAGTTTGCATGTCAGTTTTGACAACTACCCAGATCTTGCACGTCAGTTTTGACAACTACCCAGATCTTGCATGTCATAATTTGGTGGTTGCATGTTGCTTCTAATCAGTTGCATGTCCAAATCTATGGTTGCATGCTAATTCTAATCATTTGCATGTTAGTTCTTGGTGTTTGAAGAAGTTATATCCTATTGGGGTTACACTCTACTTTATCCAGAATGGACAGGTATAGTACAGAGTCTCAGAGGAAACGATCTTGGACAATTGATAGCCAGAGTCAAAACAGTAGAAAGGATGGTTATTTAGACATTCGAGATAAACTTATGAAAATAAGCCATGACATGTCTAAACAGTTGGTTGAGCACCACCGTATAATGAATGACATGTTATCTGACCCAGCTAAGGTGGATAAGTTGACTGGATTTCTATTTCGCAAATTTTCTCACAGGACAAATGACACAATTCCCAAGAACTTGCATGAGGAGTTTGAGAAACTAGCTAATAGCCAGGTAGAGGTCTCAGATTCTACTCTTCCACAGGAGGTGGTGGGAAAGGATATTACACAGATTGATAGTAATGGTCAACTTGATACTCAAATTGAGACAATTGTTTACAGGTCGTCAAAGGGTGATGCCACAGGTATTCAGGATGGTATAGTTACAACAGGCAGTGACTACAGTGTAGTGGGTTTAGATGAGGATTATGAGGATGTTGCTCTGCATGATGGTGAGATACCTGGTGTAGATGAGCAGACATTGAGCATTCATGACTTTTCTGAGAGAGAGTACCAGGCATAGTTAGATGCTTCATCACATGAGGTTAAGGCTAGTAGTACTTCACATGATTTATTCCTCCAGCTGAAGGTGAGTGAAGACAGTATTGTCACTACATTATCTCATCATGACAGGTATGTGGAGTTAGTTGGTATTGGTCATATTACTCAAGTCAGGATTTTGCTTGAGTTACCAGCTAATTCTAGTTTACAGATATGGACTCGAGATTGTTATATTGGCATTTGGGGTTCAGTTGACTGTAAATCATTAACACTTTTTGGTAGCAGTGGTTTGGGTGCTACCATGGATTTGATTAACAAATTGCACAGTGTTGTCTTTTCCTGTGCCAGGAGCTTATCCAATGTTGGTATTAGTTGGGCTTTGTTCATATATCCAGTCGACCATACTTGCTGGAATGTGTTGATGATATTTCATATTTGTCAGTGTGTACAGATGAGTCCCAGGATCATATTGGCATTGATGACATCCAGGAGGATGTAGTGGGCAGTTTTGAAGACTTAGTTTCCTTGGGTATAGAGGAGTTGGACAGCAATGCTAATGTTTTTGATACTCCGTATGTTGATATGAGTTTTAGATTTGATTCACAGGATATGGATGGTAATACTCTAGAGACTAGTAACTTTGAGGATACTCCTTTAGACAGTGCATCAGAGGAGGTTTGTAGGAGACAGTCAAGCCAGTGCCATCATGTGTCTAATTAGTTGAGAGTTAGTGACCAAGACATTGCTATCACTTGCCAGCATTTCGATGCTGCTCGTCAGTTGTTAGCAGTTTATGGATGGAGTTCTCCTACTAGTGATGAGCAGGGAGGCAGTTATCTTTCCTTGACAGAGTTCCACTCTTTATGGGAGGCTATCCAGATTTTGAGACAGGATTATATGCAGTTGGTAGCCGACAGAGATTATCTTATGAAGTGGGGCAGTACAGCATATGATGCATTGTTAGCCAAGGAAGATGAGGTGAGTGAGCTTACTGAGTAGCTTGTGGTGACTTCTGAGATTCTTGAGAGTACACAGTTGGCTTTCAAGGAGTCACAGTTTCATTTGGCTAAGGTGACCATGGAGTTAGAGCGACTACAGTCTTCACCTGATTCTATACAGTCACAAGCAGTGGTGTTGGGTGATCCGAGGATGTCCATGGCCGAGATTGTCAGAGACAGTGGAGATGGGGATGCATCCATTCTTGATACTAACATTGGAATATCAGGTTCATTCCCACTAGAGTTAGGTTCAGTTGAGTTGGGTGTTGTAGCAGATTGTTGTATGCTTGACATGGTGGTGGCCTCTAGTATTGATGGCACAGAGACTAGAGATTTATCAAAGATCATGTGTGATGTTGGTGAGTCGGCAGTTGGCATGGTTCCTACTAGTAACACTACTCCCTTGGTGATATCTTCGGAGGTAGTAGTTAGTTCCAACATGGTTAATGATCAATTGCAGTTAGTTACATCTGGATTGCAGTCTGAGCCACTGACTGAGATTGGTGCATTCTATCGGCATTACACTATGAGGTATGCTCATCTATCTACCTTTGATGACCATGTTGATGAGATGATGATACAGAGATGTACTTTGGTTCCTAGTGGTTATCATCAGTTATGGGATAGTTTGATGCCTCGGGATGAGATTGTGATGGGCATGACATGGTGATAGGTCCTGCAATTGACAGGTTGATAATATATGACTTAGAGCAGGAGTTTTGGAGTGATGCTTTAGCAGGTGTTGTTATTGATTCTACTCCTTTGGCTATGACATCTCTTGACTTAGCTGGTGATCAGTCACAGTGGGTTGTATCACTTCTTCATGGTGAGCTGTTGACTGAGGTTGGTTTTTTTTATCAACATTATATTGCAGGGTATGTACATCAGTTAGCATTTGATCCTTGTGCTGAGGAGTTGATGGTAGACAAATTTGGTTTGGATTCCATTTCTTACTCTTTATCTTGTAATGTCTTTTCACCATCAGCAGTGTATGGGAGTTATGGTTATGAGATAGTGGTTGATGATTTGCAGAGTTGTGTTGACTGCAGGAGTTGTACAGTGTGTGGATTCTCCATACTTGGTACAGTTTCATTCGAGAGGGTTCACCATTGTTGCAGAGTTGGATTGTACATTCCATATAGGCCAGTGGGATGCGTTGATGGTATTTACTGTGTTGGTAGTTTGATTTGTCCACTTTACTTGGGTTCTGATGTTCTAAGAGTTTGTGCCTCATGGGTTTTTGATTGTGGTAGTGGTGATTTCAGAGTTTGGTTGAGCTATAATTGTCAATTTGATTATGGATTCCTCTTGGTCATATTGCAGAGGATATTATAGGAGCCTGTGTTAATTGGTAGTAGTATAGTTCATGACTACATTTGGGATCCAGGTGGATTGATTGGTTTATTGTTCAGCCATTGCTTGAGGACAAGCAATGATTGGGAGGGGAGGACTTGTCATGTCCCCTTTTCAAATAATTAAAAAAGAAAATCTTTGCTAAGGCAGGCAGGCCCAAGAAAGTGAAGTTTCGGAAAAAGGGGGTTAATCTTTGGAAACCGTTGGACTAATAAATGAAAATTATTATTAAAATAAGTTTCATTAACCTCTCTTGGATGTGAGTTACAGTTATGCCCTCTTTTAAGGGGTTTGGAGACATTTTGGGCTCATTCCAAAACTTGATTTTTGCTCATTCTTTGTTATTCTTCAGAGGCTGCCAAACCTGTGGAGAAGGAGACCCAAGAACGAGAGTTTGCAGGTTTCCAGGGAGACCCAAGAACGGGAGTTTGCAGGTTTTCAGGAAGGCTAAGGATGGGAGTTTGAAGCCATTCCATGTGCATGCTCATACAGAGTTTGCCTTTGTGCTGAACAATGCAGATTTGTGAGTTTTCGGGTGTGTTTTTTGTATGAGTTTGGTGTTTACAGTTGAGTATTTTATATCAGTTTGGGTTGCTGCTGTATATCAGACTTTTAAATGTTAAAATAGAGCTGAATATATATATTGGGACATGGTTAAACTTTTGAGATAGATTATTAGTGTTTTTGTGGTGTTTCCGGGCATATTTTGTGCTATTTCGGGAGCCCGATGAGCATAGTTTTGGTCCTACATTTTCGAGCTGTTGTGTAAAGGCTATACGGATCTGGAAATGTCAATTTTTAGGCTGTTATTCTACTAAAATTTTTGTAAAAATTTCCATTTTCATATTTATTAATAATTTGTGAAGTTGTGAAGCTTTTAGCACTATTTTCAACATACCCGATTTGGGGTTTCTTGAGGAAATTGGTGGATCTTTGGGATATTAGTTGTTTGATCTTAAAGATCTGATTAAAGGTTGGAAATATCATATAAAATCAGAGAAAGAGACATTTCAGAGTGTGTATGTTTTACAAATATTTCGATCAGTCACTTCAAACACATTAACATCCTAGATGGTTGTCTGCAAGGCTGACTGTTGGTTTAGCTAGGGAGTCCTCGATATACCCAAGGTACGTGAGGCCCAAATCCGTAGATGAAACCAAAAAGATGTCACATAGCCGAGAGGAGTGGTAACCCACTTCTCCTCTTTCACTTCTCAAGGGAATAAATTTCCTTGAGGCTTAGCCCGAGTGACAAAATCTTGATCCCAAGAGAGGTGTATTTCGATTCACCTCCCGATTCTTATACTCCGCCGGAACACTGGAGTTGAGGTCGTCCTAAGGGGTGATGAAATCCCCAAGCAGGTCTCCTAAAAAAAATTTAAACAAGATTTTGGATCCTAATATTATGCACCCAAGATGGCCTTGAAAGACGACAAGGGGAGAGAAGACTTGGATGATCTTGAGCTAAAAAACACGCTTGTTCTTTTACTAATTGACTCTTATGTGTGCTGATCTAGACTTTGCAAGCACTCATGTTTAAGATGCAAATGTTCAATTCCAACTTGAAATGTGATAACAAAAGTAAAATCGATCGAAGAATGCAAGCAAGAAGAAGAGTTAGGGTCAACAAAAAGCAAACTCGCGCGCTCGGAGGCCCTCCATGTCAAGTTTCGATTGATTTTTTTTTAAGGCATTCAAGATTGAGTGTGAGTTTATTTTAAGCCCAAAACAAAGATGTGTGAAACTCGATTTCAAGCGTGTGCCCGGAGGCCCTCCATGTCAATAGTTGTTCAATTTTAGTGCCCAAATGAAGTGTTAGCGAACCTAATGTGCATTCAAGGCATTTTTTAAGTTAGAAAAACTAATGAAAACACAAGTAAGTGAAGTTTGATCTTTGTGGAGCACTTAACACCCTCTTAGGTGGACCTATCCCCATAGATGGTGCTGAGATTGCAACCAATGGTTAAATTGATGGGTGATTAAAGAGGGTGAGTCCAACTACAAACTCACTTAAAGCGTCTTTATTTGGTTTTTTATAATTTAGAAAGTTTCTAGAATGTAGATTCTTTTTATGTCCCAAAAGATGAAGTGTGATAATATTGCAATGGTTAGTTGATCTTTTGCATTCAAGATTGGATTTGTTGTTTTAATCATGCATTCAAAGAAAATTGATTTTAATCCATGGCATTCAAGAGTGTGTTTTGAACAACATACATTCAAAGAAAAATGTGTTTAACCATTCAAATTCATTCCACGAAAAACCTAAAAAATATGATTAATTTTGTTGCTCCAACCTGCAATAAGACAAAAAAAAACAAATTGATTAGTCACCCAAAATCTTCCAAAATGAAAGCTTAACTATGGAAATTTTTTAAAAACTTTTTTTGTTCTTTTTTCTAGGCGTAAAAATGCTTAAAAAAACCTCTACTCTATGGAACCACCAAAAGTTAAAATTTGATTTATACTCCTTTTTAAAAATAAAAATAAAATTTTAACTACGAAGTGCAGAAATAAAGATGTTAAAACATAAATGCAACAAAGACAGGCGGAGACGACAGTTCATCAAGCGGAGATGCCAAACTGCGGAGACGCTGATCTACGAACACGCTGATCTGTGGAGATGAAAAAGAAAGAGGTGGAGACCACAGTTCAGTTTGGCGGCGCAGAAAATAGGAAACTGGGCGGAGACGCTGAACTGTGGAGACAACAGTTTAGGATGGCGACGGCGAAGACGATAGTTTAGGTTGGCGGCAGTGGAGACGACAGTTTAGGTTGTGAAGACGACATAGTAGTTGGCGGAGACGTTGATCTACAGAGACGTCAGTTAAGGATGCAGAGACGACAGTAGAAAACTAAGCGGAGACGCCAAACTGCGGAGACGATAGTTTGGTTGCGAAGATGACAGAGTAGCTGGCGGAGACGACAATTTGCAGGCATAGACGCCAATCTACGCAGACGACACTGTGCGAAAAGAACTGAAATGCACGAATTTTTTTTTTTTTTTTGAATTTTTAGAGGGTATGTCTTCTTCCTAAGTGCATTTTTTAACCTGCAAGAACAAGCAAAACACCCTACAACCCACTCAAACAACAACAAACATTATATGGTTAGTTTATAAGAACAAAACATAGGGTGAAATGGATGAATGAATAACCCATAGTGGGGTCCCACTGGGCGTGCCAAAATGTATATGCTATATTAGTATGTTAGAAACACTAAATTAAGAAATCAAAAGCATTTACAAACTAAAATACCATAACATAAATGAGAGACTAAAGAGGAAACCCCAATTGAAAATGTGAGCCAAATGAATGGACTCTCTCAATAGGATTTAGCTCTTTGCTTGGTAGATGAGTCTAAGGATTGGGATGTATGCTCAAGTGCTCAAAAGTTGCTTCAATGGATGTTGGATGGGTAATGGCAAATTGGTAGCTTTGTGAGATCTCAATTTGGCATTATAAGGGTATGGTTGATGGCTTTTGGTTCTCAAACTAGCATTATAACTTTGGCTTAAAGGTTGTGATGAAATGGCTTGGGAGGGGATTCAATTTATAGGCTAAGGGCTTGAGGGATGGAGGGTTAAGATGTAAGGATGGAGAAATGGTTAAGGAGGGTTGAGATTGCATGAGAGGAGAGCACATGGATTGTGCTTCCTTATAGCCAATTAGGGAGTGACACATGCCACAGGGTGAGTGGGTGGAGGAAAGGGCAAGGATGAGTCAACAAAGGAGGCTCAAGGGATAATATCTTCATAAAGACCCTTCATTATGGCTTGTAAGAGCTTGTAAGAGTCTTTTTTGCCTTTGTAAGAGCATTCATTGTTGGGTGGTTGGGATATTTTGGAGGGAGTTGAGATTGTTGACTTTGCTTGGCTTAGGGAAGTCTTAAGCTTGCTTAGGGAATGTGACAACATTAGGGGGTGGATTAGGCTTGGGTTTAGGATTAGATTAGGCTTGTTAGAGATTTGCAAGTGGATGACATTCATGAGGGTGGGTGAGTTAGTGGCTAAACTTGTTTAGTATGGGTGGATGGGGTGGATTAGGCTAAAAAGGGGGTTTATGATAGTTTAGGGGTTATTAGATTTGAGGGCTTTATTTATCAAATAGATTTATTTAATAAATGAGGATTTTGGAATTAGATAGAAGAATAGGATTAACTGATAAATAATAGGTTATTTGATTTATCAATTAGGACTATAGATGATTAATTAAATTAATCAGCTAGGGGATGGCAAAGGATTAATTTAATAGGAATTTAATTAATGATGCCTTTAGAGATAACTAAATAGGATTACGAAAGCGGTGTAATCAAATTTAGGTGTCTATAATTGGGACATGTAACGACAAATGAAAGGGGAACTATGTTAAATGAATCACCAAGCCACAAATAAACTAGACAACACCAATGCTAGGGTCGTTGAGATGGAAAGGAAAATAGTTAGCATCTGTAGCTTTAGCCTACAAGTAACATATAACTCTACCACCTCCCTGTGCCTTCTTCAAAATGATATTCGTAGTGTTGATATGAGTGAGAAAGGTAATTATAAAGAACTTTTCAAGTTCTTGATGGAGGAGTGGTTTACTGTGCTACAACAAAAGGGGTGCAAGTTCAAAGAAACCTGATTGGGAGAAGGTCTCTTGCATTTTTTTGCTTATCTGACGTTAATTGCCATATATGGCATTATACTAAGATTTTTAAGGGTGTTTATACTTTTAGTTCTCAAACTCCTAAGTAGCTTAGTTATGATTTTTTCTAGGGATGATCCTAAATGACCTTGTTATAAGACTTATGTTAGTATAGATGATTTGACAGATACGTATTCTATAGACTATGGCTATGATGATATTGTTGTTAGACATGTTTAGAATGTTTTTGATATTCTTTGTGCTCTATTAGTAAGATGATAATCAACTGCTACTTTATTTTTTACGAGCTATTCACCCTTTGACCTTGTTGTAAGAGGCAATACTCACCAAAAATAATGTTTTATTAAATACAAGACCTCAACATCTCAAAATATAAGATCAAATTTACTCTTAACTTAATCAAATAAATAACCCTTAACTTATTTTCAAAAGAAAAAAAACAAAGCTTTAAGACTTGTAATCCCACATTGACACTTTCTTCCCATCCGTTATGGATAATACAACTAGTAATACCATATGGTGATAATGATAATGGCTCTAAAAAGGTGTTCTATGTATTGAAATGTTTTTATAGAAAACACAAGAAAGACAAGGCAGTTATGTAGTGCTTTTTATGGAAAAAAACTGAGGAAATTTGTTTTGTGGGTTCATTTATCCATCGAAAATTATCTTTCCTTTAACCCATATATAGTTTCACCAATTTTCACAAATAGACCTGTCAACTAATTAAATCACGAGTCTTAGTCTCCTATATACCAAACATCTAATCATCTAAATCAGAAAAAAATACTAATTTAATTTTCCCATATTTCCCTGACACTGTAGAAAATGTGTTGTCGATGTGGCAAGTTTCCGACCTTTTTATAGGCTGGAAATTCAAACGCCCGCGTTCATACAAACAAACAACGTTAAGCATAAATTTCCCACCCTAAAAATGGCTTCTGAAGGTATATAATAAATCTGCCGTTTCAAAACCCTTGCCTACAAATTCAGGGTATATTGTCGGATCTGTCGGCTCTCAATTACTGGCCCGGCTCTGCTCGTTGATGCTAAAATTGGCTGTCATTCGCTGTAGTACGATGAGCATTTGACAATAATCCAGTGCCCGTCGCATTTAACGGATCTTCTAATAGAGGTATGTAACGGAAAGCAATGGCATCCCTGATGTCGTTCGAAAATTTCTTTTTGAGAGAGTTTGCCCGCCGAAATCGCGGGCCCGGGTTCGATTTTCGTGGACATTTCGAGAAGACATTTCTTGATTTTCAATGTATTTATTTATTTTGGTTCTGGGCCTTTCTTTATTGGATTGTTAGGGTTTAGAGTTGGAAATTGTTGTCATATATAACGAGGTTGTAGAATGTAATTTGAATTTTCGCTGGGCAGATGGATGTTATAAGGGTCGGGATGATCGTTGTATGTATTTGATTTGTTAATCTGTTTTTGTCAATTGAGATCAATTTCGCCATGGTGAAAGGGGTTGCTTATGATTTTCACAGGCTACAGGAAATGACAGGTTTGGTTGGGAAGAGCCGAAACAAGGCTGTGCTCGATATCAAGCGGGGTTAATTAATGCGCGTCAATTGGCGGACAAATTCCGGGATTTCCAGTATAGATTCTATGTGGGAAACTATAGCTTGGCAGGGGGCTCATTACATAGTGGGAAACAGATTCTTGGTGATTCGCTGCTTAGCTAATAAAAAGAAATTCAAACCTGGTTGAATTGATGAGGTTTTGAGAAACTGGGGGGCGTCTTGTCGCTTGGAATATGGTAAGTTAGATCTGGGATGGATTGATCAGCTGAATAGGCGAGTACTTTTGGCATCAGACAGTCAATAGTGCAACTAATCTATGATAGATTGCAGCTGCTGGTGCCTATTTTGGACTTTAGAGGTGTAATATCTCAAATTGAGATAATCGTGAGTTCGCAATGGGGGCTCCTTACAATGACGAGGTCGTCACTATCAAGCTTGGGAAGAACAGCGGGGACCCTATTGTAATTACAGTTAATTGTGCTGATAAGATTGGTCTTACTTGCGACTTTGCCCGAATAATATTTGATTATGGGTTGACCGTAGTCAGAGGAGGTAAGTTTTACAATTCCGTTTATCTCATATGCGAATTTGGATGTTTATACTCTTGGTCCTTCCGTTGGGAATAATAATGTCATATAATTTTTCTAGAATTAGACATCTTGTTATCAGTTATTTATGAGCATTTCGAATTTCAATTTGGTATTGTTGAATCTGCGGCCAATTGAAGGAACTTGGATTGGGGGAATATGTTTCAAGTTCTTGCCGGTTTTGCAATTTTTGACATCGTGATGTGTTGGAGATGAATCTGAATTCTTATATTGACAACCCATATGTATAGACTTTTAAAGTTTTGAATATTAGTGCTTTAGAATATGTTTTTTTGATGTGGTTGGAAATGAACTTGGTTGTGTTGATTTAGTGTCATCTGATATGAATTTTAGTATTTCTTGATTGACGATCATCTGATGTTGTATATGATTTTGGTAAGTTTATGACAGCGCACTTGTGTGTATATTTCTACTATAATGTTATGGATTTTGATACTTGTAAGATTATGATAGTCTGACGAGGGTTTTGGATCAACTTGTGACAATGTAGATGTGTCAACGGATGGAAAATGGTGTTATTTGATATTTTGGGTCCTACCGCGCCCTGGATCACCTCGGAGATTTCCTTGGGCATTGCTCAGAAAGAACCTTATATCTGTTTGTCCCCCTAGCCCTGTTCAGCTTTTCTTTGGAATTGATCCAGATCCAAAGCCCCCAACGGTCTATATCTTGCAGATCTCTTCCTTGGATCGAGCAGGTCTTCTAAATGGTTGGTGTCCCCACCTTTCATATTTTTCTGCTCCCTGGTTTTGTAAGTACTTGGCAAAAAAATGTGACATATTGAACCATGAATCAATGCAGACATGTCTCAAGTGTTATGGGATCTTGAATTTTCTATTCAGAAGGTGAAGGCATCGACGACTCCAGACAGCAGGGTGATAGACCTCTTCTTTGTCATAGATAACAGGTGAGAATTATAATCTCTGTCTAATGATAAGAACAGTTGTCCTGCATTTAATTTGGAATATTTCTTAAACGTTATCTTGTTGGAAGTAACATTTGCCAATATTGAACATGTGATATTGTCCCGAATATGCTAACAACACACTGCATTAGGGAGAGGTTTCAATCAACCAGGGGTGTGGATCAGGGAAGCTCTTGTTTTAATCTCTTTTGGTAGGAGTGAAGTGTAAATTTTGTCTACTTATACATTTGCTTTTGTGATGCAGGGATCTACTTCATACTGAAAAGAGGCAAGTTGAAGTTTGCAATCACATAAAAACTGTTCTGGGTGAATCTGCTACACACTGTGAAATCTATGTAGCTCCTGATATTGGGACCATGGATTGTGCATCATTTTCTTTGCTTCGACCTTCCATTATTGAAGATTTGTGCAAATTACCATTAACGGATTCTGAAACAGATGCCAAAAGTGTATATGCTAATCAAAGTGTACAAGCTACTCAAAATTTACAAGCTAATAAAGGTTTGCAGGCTACTAATTTTATACAGGCTAATGGTACTCTCTCCAGCAAAATTTCAGTCACAATTGATAATTCTTTAAGCCCTGCCCATACCCTACTTCAGATATCATGCAAAGATCATAAGGGCCTTTTTTATGATGTACTGAGGACCTTAAAGGACTATAATATACAGGTAATTCTTTGTAGTTATCATTATAATGCTGCTATTAACTATGGAAACATATGGTGGAACCATAAATGCTAAGAGCATAGTTTATGTGGTATGGCTTTCTTGCTATATCTTTCAGATTTCATATGGACGGCTTTCTACTAATGCCAAAGGAATATGTGAAGTGGATTTATTTATTTTGCAAGCTGACGGAAGGAAGATAATAGATCCACAGAAACAAACTGGCCTGTGTTCTCGTCTGGAAATTGAAGTTTCCTATCCTGTACGAGTGAAAGTAGTTGATCGTGGCCCTGACACAGAATTGTTGGTCGCATCTCGAGTAGAGATATGCGGAAGGTGTAGACCAAGAATTCTATATGATGTTACATTGGTGTTAAAGACACTAGATATCAGTATTTTCACAGTAAGTTTAATATAATTTACTATCTTCTGTTTGCATAAATCAGATATTGCTACTTTGAGTAAGTCCTTAAATAATTTTGTTTTGTTAACCATTTCTTATTTGCTACGTTTGAGATTATTATATGGAGCTGAGTGATGAATTAACCTGATCTTGTCATGTAGGATGACCATTTAATGTTTGTATGCGTCTGCAGGCTGATCTTGTCAGATATGCAATGGGTGATCTCCAATGGGAGGTGTACAGATTTCTTTTGTCTGATAGGCCAGATCTATCACTTGAGAGCAGTCGTACTAGAAGCCAGATAACAGAACGTATTGAGAACATGTTGATTGGTTGACAGACAACTTTGTATTGCAAGTCTTTTTCTGGAAATCTTGTTTGCTATCAAGACATGCTTCGAGACAAAAACCATTATGGATTGTAACGATTGATGTGGAACAAAAGGCGAGTTGTTGACCTCTATTAATGATTTTTTAATCAACATTCCTATATCATGGTTATTTTATTATTGTAACATTGCATCTAAACTGTGCATGATGATTCAGTCTAGGAATACGGTAGCTGTAAAATTAAGTGATCTGGTTAAATTGTTGTATGTTTCAAATGTCAGAAGGATGGTAGCAGACATTATCCCATAAACCCAATTATTAAGGACCTTACATTATCTTTACAGACTTGCAATTTTGGATTCTGGAATTTAGGACTATCTGTTCTGACTGTTGCTAACAGTGGCATGGTTCAAAAAATGTTACTGATATTCATTAACATAACTATTGTTTAACATTTTGAGTACTGCAAATTCTTTCATTTTCTTTCTTGTTACTGGGTTTATGGGGATGCCTGCAGATTTACTAGTATTCTTTATTGCCTGACAATTCTTATATAAATTTCCTTGTTCGTATTATAAGCATGTTACAGAAGACGAAGCACAAGAATGTCATAGATTCTTTTATTGTACACGAGACACTCAATTGTGACTGTTTGATCGTTTCCAAATGCAGACATAGCTAAGTCGTCCTCACAGGAAGCATATGGGCTTCATGAAGATTCATCACAATGGTCTCAAGTTTCAATTAATGGATCTCTCTGGTTTGTCTTATATGAGAATATTTTGTTAGTCGGGGATAAAAGACAGATGTACTGGCTGACTGCTGGCATTGCTCACAGGTGACATCTTGTTTACAGGCAATAAATGCAAAGTCCTTAACTAACAATTCTTGTAGGTAACCAATATGTGATTGTCAGGGAGGTGAGTGACGATCTCAAAATTGTAGTAAGGTATGCTTGTAAAATGTAAATTAATTTCAAGTTGTTTTGAGCATATTGCAAATCATGACACCATCAAGAAGTCCCGAGATGCTATTATTTTAGTCTTCCAGCACTCCACCTCTGTTCTTAAGAATTTGTTGGATGATGCATTGTTAGTTATTGCCACCTTCCGACACATGTAAGGAAAACATTTTCATTAAATTACATATTTGTTTGAAAAGGTAAAGAACAACATATGTAGCTGCCTCTTGAGAATATCTTTTATATGTTAGTTTCTTGCAGATTGAGAATAGAGCAGTTTTCATCGTACATACTTGATGATGGTATAATCTTGGTCTGCATTCTGGATTCTCATAGCACCACATATTCTGTAGTGAAGTTATAGATGTTCAAAGGAGGCTAGCTGCTCTTAAAGATTGGTAGGTTTAAAAGTTTAAAGTAAATAATATAAATATGTTTTAGACTTTAGTTTTTCAATTTGGATTTACAATGTGTCATTTTAGAGTCCTAGAGTATGCAATCAAGAAATAACTTGATTTAGAAACAGTGTAATACCAAGCTTGGGGTATGCTGGGATGTTGGGATGAGTTTTCAGGTTAGGGTAACAAAGGGCCTTAATTTCGGGATGATGGGGGGATGATTGCGGGGGCTGAGGGGGCAAGGGGGTCTTGTATACTATAGATATAGAACTTGAAGTGCTAGTTATGAAATGTTGTTTCAGATACCAAATTGAAATACGTGAACATAGCGAAATTTCAACACAAAGTAGAACAATTGAACATTAAACATATTAACATAATTCAAAGAGAAATTTAAGCACCTGTCTCAGCAAAGGTGTGGTTGCTGAATGGTGGAGGTGGGGGTACTCAGGTTCCCCAAGTACCTAGTGCGGGATGACCGGGGGACAGGTACTTTGACATCTTGGGTGGGGTGTGAGTCCCCGGGTTTCACTGTTTAGAAAAATTCTTGGGACAGTTTCTTCCAATTAGCAGTTCTAATATATAGAGCAATCCATTCTACCTCATTTTGACATTTTGTCAATTACATGTGGAAGAAATCCTATCCAAATGTAAGGTAGCAGTCACATCTTTTTCAATATTCATTTTGGTGACTGCTGAAGATATTTGTGTAGCTTGTTATTTTGTCTGTATAACAAATTATCATGTTGCTATTTGGTGTTTAGATGCCTTCTCACTTCTACCTTCTCCTATGAAACATATGGAGTACAGTGTTTCAATAACTACCACCAAAGCCTATTGTTTGGGAATGCTTAAGTTTATAGTTAGTTGCAATTAGTTTGTTCCAAAGGTGTTCTATTTTGAATTTTCTGCCCAAAATAACTTTTAACATCAAAATTATATATACTTTGCACAAGGTAAGATTGTTGAAGTTTGGACATAGATGCTAAAATATGATTGGTACAAATAGCAGTTTTCATCTATGTGAAGGAAACTAAAATTTGGTTTTACTTTTTACAAAATCAATGTAAAATATGAAAACTGGATAAGAAGTGTTTGCCTTAAGTTAAATCATATGAGTATTTGATTTCTATCTTCATGAATTTCAAATTAAATTCTAAGGACTGTTAACAAGCAAATACAGCAAGTTTCCTTAAAATTCCCACTTCTATAGTGTGTAACAGAAGGCATTTATTTCTCAAAATTATATATTATTTATGAGTTATGACAGATCATTTTGGAGAGCAAGGCATTCTTTTCTTAAAGTTATAAATTAGCCATATGAGGCTATGAGTGATGACAGATCATTTTGTAGAACCAGTAAGTATTATGGTAGCCAAGAAACCTAAATTACCACAGATTTTGTATTTCTGGTTGTACAACAAACATTTTTAAATAACTAATAAAAATAGTTGGCAAGTCTTCCCAGTCAAACTAGGATTGTGAATTGTACCTAGAAATACTGGAGATTCGAAAGTGCTTTTGCCATTACACGTTATAAACGTAGCCTTGAATGATTTTGTGAAGCTTAAATTCTGAAGCTATGCTAAGTTAATACACAAGCTAAATCAAGATGACAGAAATTTGCAGCCTTTTATTTTTATTTTTGCTCTTTTAATGCGCCGGGTAAACTTTTTAATGTGACCGGTAGCGCTGGCACGACACGCCCACCGGTACCACGGGGACGGGGGAGACTAGAACCCGTGACCAACCCCCTGCAACAGGGAGGATTTAGCCAACCGAGCTCGGGCCCCCGCCTGACAGAAATTTGCAGCCTTACAGGCAATGGAGTTTCTCAATTTTTTGCTTCGTCAAGGTGGAAAACCAAAAATAAAACTGAAATCACATTTGGCTGACATTATAAAGATGATCTGATGAACAGAATGGATATCTCACTTTTGGTAAACTTTTGAGAAGAATACAATATGAATATTGGAGGCAAGTGTGGTCCATTACACCGTATAAACCTAGCTCTTGTGATTCTTGAAGCTTAATGGATGAAGTTGTGCTAGATAAATATGTTTGAATGTGCCAGACAATGTGTTTAAGGGATATGAAAATGCTGCTATTGCCAAAGGCAAATGGTATGGTCATAATTATACTTATCGTGCATGAATAAAATCATAAATGCATTCAATTGGAATTGTAAGGATCTATATTTCAAGAGATTTGTCACACTAACTTAAAAAGAATCTAATCATTGAAGCTAAGGTGGGGAAAACCAGCCTGTGTTAAATCATTTGCCTTTCTATATTATGATATATCACGGCTGCCAGAAAACTAGGTTATAGGAATGTGAACTGATATCTCCCCCAAATTCACAATTTCTTCCGACTACAAATGTTGTAAACATAGCCTTTTTCATTTTCATTTATCATGTATCCTATAATGTGATTGTTGTCTTCATACATGTTGCTACCTGTACCGTGTGCCTCCTTGTAAAAATGTAATTTATAATCTTCAATCAGGGATACCAGTTGAACATTTAGATTATAATCCATCCTCACATGTGAAATCTTTAGCTAGTTTCAGGCTCATTTGGGTACAGTGATGCAAGTGGCTACAGGTGGCTGCATTTGGACCCGAGACAAAATTGGATGGATGGAGGGACAGACAGTCGACGGATGGGTGGATGGATGGATGGATGGATGGTTCATTAAGAGTGTTGAGTTTAAAATGTCATATACCTATACATGCTAAATGAAACCAAACATATCATTCTAATTTAAATTTAGGTTTCTCTATCAAAAAGATCAAGCTAAGAATGTCATGATAGATAAGTTCACAGTTTGCTAATCAGCAGTCTAGGTCTTGAGGTCTTGAAAATATCTAAAAGATCAAACAAGAATCACCAAATATTTCAGCAATTAAAAATTTGAAACACATATCCCAGATGTATACCCACAGGAGATTCGTTTCAGAATCAGATTCTTATATGGTTCATATTTAGAAATGCCTTAGAAAGTCCTAGAATCAGCAACTGAGCTTATAACAATAGTTGTGATTCTGAATTGCTATGCATGTGTGGTTTGTGTTATGATGACTTATAGGAAGACTATAAAGGCTGACTCTTTTTTTCCAGCTGCTGATGCCTGAGAAGCATGTTCATTTAAAAAAAAAGTATTAAGGATTTTCCAATGAGCACATTGCTTATGAGTCGATGACAGATCAAATCTTGATTCTTATTGCTATCAGAAGTCTTATTAAAAAAAGTTTGTGCTTCCATTATAGATTCTTGTTGAATATTGATTTTGATAAATATGTAATTAATATTCTAAATGGCAATGGTTGACTAATTATTGTTGATAGGCATTCTATAATGTCAGTAAGGGGTAGGGGTAGAGTGTTATGGCATTGCAAATTCTTACATAAATTTGGCAATCATTTACAAGTCAAAACAGTATTATTAATTGTAAATTTACTTCACCATTACAAGTTTTAGAGAAATGTATAACTAAAAATTATAAAAGAAAATTAAAGATAATTTAAAAAATCTAATTAATGCAGATAGGCTTTCTACAATGGCATAAAGGGTGGGGCGGAGTGGGATGCTGTAAGTATGCTAATGTTAACTTGTATCTTTCTAGGTTAAATTAATTTTATTATAAACAAAATCTACTTCAAAAATAATTTAATAAACTCCACATAAAATATTTGTTGAAATAATAATCTTTGGAGATATAAATAATTAATTTAAAAATAAAAAGCTTAAGTTAGTGATTTTTTTGAGATAAATAAAATATAAATAGTTTGAAGTGTATTAAATTAATTTTTAATTATTATTTTATTTAAGATATCTAACTAGTTTTTAAATGAAGAGGTACTATAAAAGAAATATATTTGATAAAGTTTTAATTTTAATATTTTATAAATGATGATAATGAATTTTAAATTTCTAATGATGAAAATTAGATTAAATATTCAAATTTTAAAAAAATGAATAAAAGTTTAGTTATAATAAAATTTAAATATCTTTGTATGTAACAACAGTAAAATAAAATAATTAATTTTAAACAATTCTAATTGATATCTATAGGCATTTCTATAGATGGATGTATTCAAGATATCTATGTCAGTGACATATTATATAGGCTTTAATATCATTATCGCTATATAAAATGGCACTCGTGGAAGTTAGATTATAACATTTATTGAAAATTGAAGCGCCTTGTAGATGTATTTAAGATATCGATGTTAGTGATATATTACATAGACTTTAATATCATTATAGAGATATAAAATGGCACCAGTGGAAGTTGTTATAGCATTTATTGGAAATTCAAGCGCCTCTATATCATATGCAGGTGTAGCTGAGATTTATTTAGATCTAAGATGTAAGAATGTCTGCCCATGCATATCCATGAATTGTATGACTATGAATTTTGTTATTATTCATAATATTTTGAAGTGGCATTAAATATTGTGTTAGCATGTTTGCTCAGAAACAATAATTATCTAACGATTATAAGGGGAATCAATAATTATCTAACAATTATAAGGGGCATGAATTATTCGGCAGACGAAGAGATTGCAAAGATGACGACCTTTGACACTGAACCATAAAATATCCTTTAGATGAGGTTTCTATGCCAAGCACCAATATACGCTCGAGGACAAGGACGTTCTGTTCGCCAGTGAGTATTTCGAAGTAGCTTGAAATAAATCTTAACAAACGAGCACCTGGAATGGTAAATGTATTAAATGAGTTGTCTCAATAAGATGGATCCATTTTGGGCCGCTTTTATTGATGAAGCCTAGTTTTGATACTGTTATGCATACCGCTTACATGAACATGATTAATTGTTTCATTACATCATCATATTCATATTCTATAGTTTTTGATAAAAGGCAGTAGGAAAGATGGTTTTGGCCAGAGAACAAGTCTAAGGGGCAGATATTAGATGCTATTAACAACACATTAACAATGACTATTCATAGAGGACAAGATAAAACAATACTCTGAATATAGATCTTTCAGAAACAACGGTCCTGGTGCAACTAAATCACCAGACATGGTAAACATGTCAAAGATTATCTTGAGACAAGCCCCCACAAAAGTTGCAAACTTTAACTAAATACAAAAACAAGTCTTAGCCACTGGCTAGGATCTTCCAACCCGCTACAATCTCCTTTTCCGCCTCAATAGCAAAAGGGTCCACCTCAATGGGAGAAGGGAGGAGAAAGATTAAAATAACAAAGTTGAAGCTGTTACACCTCTTTCCATCAACACAATCACAAGAGGTAGCCCATATATTCTCTACCTCAGTTGGAATCGCCTCCACCTCCAAATTTATGAACATAATCTCCACCACAATAGAAGACTGCTCCACCTCCATAGAAGCTGTGAAAGAAGAAACAAACATTAAGACCCAAGCCCTCCTCCTGGTTAACATCACTCTTCTATTCTGATAAATCCCTAAGGTAGTAAGTTGCGGAGTCATCCCGACTCCATCAAACAAAGCTATCTAGCGCTGAAACCAAGAGTCCACATTACCGTAGTCCCTAAATAGAGCAGGATTGTACAAAAGAATTCCATCCCTTGCCAAGCTCCCAAACTTAGGATTTATCCTTGTCCAACAAAGCTGACCACAAAAAGGAGATCAGATCCATAAAGTCTGTAAGCGGCCCGTTCACCAAACTCAATTCCAGCTCTCCAAAAAATCGAAAAGCTAACACCTCTTTTCCCTTCAGACAGCTCATAACCTATAACAACTCCAAATCCACAAAGGAGATCCAAAAATGGATAAAGCCCTGAAAAACATAGGACTTCCAACATTCCTCAGCAAGAACACCCACTTTCAATATTTGCGCAAATAGAGGAAAGCTCCATCTGCCAGCCGTGACATACCCAAAAGTGGCACGAACAACAAGAACTTAGAGGAGACAACAGAACTCATAGGCTCCAGAAAGAGCAGTATTTTGACCACCATCACCGCACCTTCCATGTGCCAAACAATCCAACTCATAATGTGCAATAAGCCAACAACAGACTTAGCAACAAAGTCTCGAAAGCAGCTGAACCAAGGCACCGTCTGCCCCCCTTCCAAAGGCCCGAGTATGAGCAACACCTTCAAGAGCAATGAACAGCCTCTGCAAAGAGCATGTAGCAGGGCATCCACACACAGCTCCATGAGCTAATCCGACTTTCGTTAGCAGAGGGATCACAGATGGCTTCATCTGAAGAAGGCTGTCAACAACCTTCCACAAAATCAGCCCAAAGTGCAGACATTTCTCACTACACTTACGATGGAGGAAACAAAAAACCAGTCATCCCTAAAGAAAGAGGCCGCTGTTGGCAGAACAACAGCCGTGAGCTCAGCATCCACTAGAGCACCACTTATCGGAACTTGGTGCCAATGGGAAGGGTGACAAAAGAAGTCGTCGCTCCATAGCAACCGTGAGCCTTTCAGAGCTCTGTAGACAGTCTGGATCTTCAAGCTCGACCCCAATGAACTCAAACTTCTGTCACGTCAAAAAATCTCCTGCCCGGCCCAAAACAACCTACATAGCCTTTGGATGTTTAGGAGTAAATGTATATAATTTTCTCTTTCCTTGTCAAAAAAAACCCGCTTCATTTTCGTAAGGATTTACCGAATCAATGAATGTATCATTTCCATAGTTTCCTAGTTTAAATTGCAGATTTTGTGACTATCTAACCCCAATGTGATTACCTATGGTTATATGAGGACTCATCCTTGGGCCTCTATCTTGATCAGAAACGTTGAGAATATCTGGCTGGTCCCAGATGTAATTTTCAGCTACATAACAACAAAAATGAGAAGCAAGAAAATAAAAGAAAAGGTGCTTCAAGATCATAGTTGATAAAGATATTTGGAATCTCATATTTCTGAAAATCTGTAGTTCATAGATAGAAACTGGTATATATTATGTATAAAGTATACAACAAAGCTCAAATATTTGGGGGTCCCTGAAAACAAACCCTTATGCATATCAAAAACTGTGTCAAACAACATTCAAAGTGATGGCAAAATAGAAGCACAATCCATCTTGTTCATCTGTCAACTGCTAATAGTAATCCAGATTTTGTCTGGATTGTTCTGAATCTCGAAGTTTTTCAAATTGAAACCTGTCAGTTGTTGGGACAATGAGCTTGATTTAAAAACTACACAGTTAAATCTTGATAGTAATATCACAAAAGAAAACCTATTTAATGATGTTGTTACAGAAAGAAAAACTTTCATACCTTTAATGTAGTCGGATCAATATTTGAAAAAAAAGGGCAAAACAGCTCTGTGATTTTTCGTTTTTTCGCTATATACAATCTATTTATAACAATGGATGTCATACCACATATATTATTCTTTTTGGCCCTTTTAGTTTCATCTCAGTGTGTCGTTAAAGTAATAGGATGGATGATTCGTCCATTTTATTTTGGGGGTTGAACCTTAGAAAAGTTGCTTTTGAAGGGTCTTTACTTTACTTTGTATATACACAAAGTTACAATGAAAACATGCAATTTTGAATAATTTCTGTGACGAAGTTATGTGAATTTTCAATTCAACTTGTACACATTAGCAATGAAAATAATTAAATTTCTTTATTTTGTGTGTTGAAACTTACGTGAAACTCTATTCAAATTCTCATGTTAATGGAATATGGTTCGATGGTGAATATGATGAATGCCTTATAATATGAAGACTTATTTCTCGAATAGTTCTCTCTATTTTAATTGCTATTCTTTGCACTCTCAAACAGAAGTGGACGTATAATTGTTCATGTGCTCTAATGACTTCTGCTTCATTTTCATTTGGCTTTCTGTATCATTGATTGCAATTTATCTTCATATTACTTAACATAGGCAAAATTTGTTAGTGAAGAAGAATTTCTCGACTGAACTGGGATCGGACATTTATTTTCTGTTTGGCGCAGCTGCCATCTGTGTATGGGATGCTTGTCAGTAGGTGTATTATACACCTAAGGACTTCTGGGGAAATGCTTGACAATGGAGTGTTTGTAGGTGACGTCATTACATGAATTTCCGAAGGAATGCATGTTTCATCGGTCTGATGCTTAATTTTGAATGGCCCACTTTATTTTCTTGTGAAGCTATTCTATTGGTATCAGTGTATTGTTTTTCTGCGGTACCCCTAGATATGCCATTTTTGGCAAGGAAGTAGAATTGTTCAAGTTTGATTGGGCTCGAGAATAATATGATGAAAAAGATGCATGCAGTGGGCATTTAATGTACAAAGCATAATTGCAATTCTCGAACTAGAACTAGAGCGATTATGCAGATGGGAGATAAAATGATGCAAATATGGTAGAGAAAGTATGAAACTGGCAAAAAAAGGGATTAACGCTTCTAATTTTTTTGGTACTTACAAATGTTTGATTATCGGAAAAGATCGTGCGTGAGTGCAAACGTTATCTTCAGAATAAGCGTTTTTTGGCTTATTGGATTGTCCGCTGGGTGGATAGCGATTTGAAATATAAAGAGTACAAGTTTTTGAACAAGCCATCTCGATGGAGAAAGTGTATTTATGATCGCTTTGCTTGGAAGGAATTTGAAGCGTATTCGGGATGGCTTTGCTGGGAGGGAATCTAAAGTCTATTTGTGATAGCTTTGGTCTAAAGTCTATTTGTGATAGCTTTGGTCTAAAGAATTTAATTCATTGGCACAGCAAGCCTTTAGTGCTAGTCTTTAGGTCTTTATCAGTATAAATAGTGATGATGATAGACTGTGATTTGAAATGTTATTGTTAATTATTCATAGAGTATAATTTGAACTTGAAATATTGGTGGAAGAAAAAGACAGTCAAATCTAAAAGTGCTTAAAATTTAATATAAACAATAATTAGTGGTATTATAATAATTATTTTAATACATTTTACAGTTGTTGTTATATCTTTAAAACTTATTATTTTATAGCTTGATCACATTTTAAATTCTAATTAAACTCTTGTTAAGGTTTGTGTAAATTCTTAAATACATTAAAGGCATTGTGATATTGCTATCAGAATTTAAGTATGTAGTTTTTTTTGAGTCAAATTCATTGTTCTATCTTTAAAACTTATTATTATATAGCTTGATCGCATTTTTAATTCTAATTAAACTCTTGTTAAGGTTTGTGTAAATTCTTAAATACATTAAAGGCATTGTGATATTGCTATCAAAATTTAAGTATGTGGTTTTTTTAAGTCAAATTCATTGACTCATGTTTTATGAGTTTCACATGAAGCCATCTCTTATAAAGATAAAAAAAACACTTCACACGCATTGGATCTAGATGATGCTCATAGAGTTGAAGAAGAGAGAAGAAAACCTCTAGTCTTGCTTTGGACCAAGGTTCTATATTATTACAAAAATAAAAAGGGCATACCCTAGTTTACATAATCTCAACTTTGAGGCTATATTGAGTATAAGGTAAAAGTAATGATTCACAAGTTGCAAATTTCTACTTTGAATCCAAAAAATAAAGGAGGGATCAAAACAACAAAGCGAGCAACATGATCCAAAAGAGTCTACAAGGGAGAGAAGTGAACGATCGAAAGCCAAACACAACTAGTCAGAGTCTTTTCATCGCCTTGCAGTTATAGAACCCCTCCTTTGCTGCATAAACAAAAAAGATATTGCCAAATTGTATTAATAAAGACCAAATCTATTAGAGGGTAAAGATGTTAGAAAATCTTTTGATTAGACATACTTATCCTGGATAGCAAAACTATCCAAGCTTGAAGGAGGTAGTAGAAAGCCTTGACAAACCTCTAATAGTTAAGAAAGTATATCATGACAAATATCTAAAACCGCTAAAAGTTTGAAGGATGAGTTAAAAAGAGTTATAAAAATAAAACCTAACCTTCTCCTAGAAATGGGGGATCGTAGCAGTAGATGAGATGATTAAATAACTTGTCTAATAGTAATATCTTCTCCTACCACTCCCTTATTTGTCAGGAGATCTGCTTTTTTATTTCCTTATATATATGTTGAATTTTAGTATCTTCTAGTAAATTTGATAATTTTAATACCTCTTCTAGTTTTGAATTAAGAATCCAATTGGGACTTTCCCTTTTTCTTAAAGCATTAAGAACAATTTGGGAGTCTCCCTCTATAATACACTTCTTAATCCCTAAATTTAAACTAAATTGGAGCCCTTATTGGAGGGTTTCTAACTTTGCTAAATTGTTTGTGATAATACCCATTGGTTTGGCCCTTTTGATGAACCATTTTCCTGAGTCAGAGTTGATTATGCATCCTATTCCAACTCTTTTGGGGTTTCCTTATAAATTTGTGGGGGATTAATTTGTTTGTTCCAATTTTTCTTCATTTCTCCATCCCAATTGGAGAAAGTTCCTTCCTCTATCTCTATTCTTCTCAGATGATTATTCATGACTTCAGTAATACTTGTTTCGATCTTGTTGCGTAGAATAGAAGCATCTAGTTCTTGATCACAAAACATCTGCTTGTTCCTTTCTTTCCAAATTTTCCACATAAGGATAGAAGGAGAAATATTCCAAAGTTTTCCATAGGTCTGAAAAGAGCTACCTTTAGTCCAACCTAGGAGTAAACTTTCTAGGTTCCCAGGAAGAGGAGAAGTCCAAACTAGTTTTTGTCGAAGCCAATCCCAACATCCTTTTGTATATGGACACTGGAATAAAAGGTGCTCTGTGTTCTCATTTTTTTTTTTTTATAGATGACACCAGCATGGGCCTTCAAATTCTAGCTTTTTAAGTCTGTTTGTTGTTAGAATCCTTTTTTGAATTGCTGCCCAGAGGAAGATTCCTGCTTTTGGAAGACATTGGATCCCAACATAATTTGGTTGGCATATTTATAGCTTCCCACCTTTGAGAGTGAATTATTAGGTTATATCCAGATTTAACCTTATATTTACCATCTTTAGAGGCTCCCCAAATGAGTTTATCTCTTCATTCTTTATGATTTACCTTTCTAAGTTTGAGAGTGTGGTCTAACATCTTTTTACCTTTTGGATCCAAACCTAAATTCTCCAATGATTTCCATTCCCAATTCTCGTTTCCATTTTCCTCCCTTATTTGTTTGTAGTTGCTTACTTTATTACCCCATAAACTTATAAATGTATTTTAAACATTTGCTGGGATGCTTAAGCTATCTAGTGGTCGAAGATCATCCAATGAATCTTCCCAAAAAAGTGCTTCCTCTCCTAATCCAATATCCCAAGTAACATATCTACTAATTAGTGATCGATATTTGACTATAAAATTCCAATTTTTTGAACCTTTAGGTAAGTTATGCATCCTAAAGATTGATGTGGGATCCTCAACATTAAGATACTTCTTATGTAATATTTTAGCCCACTTTTGCTCCCGTTTATGATAAATGCGCCATACCAATTTTGCTCCTAATGATTCATTTTTCCAAATTGAGTTCTTTGATCCCTAGTCCCCCTAACTCTTTTGGTTTATATATATTATCCTATTTAATTAGGGCCCTTTTTCTTTTTGTCATTTGTATCATTCTAGAAGAAGCTTCTTAGCTTACCTTCTAGATTTTTATTTACTTTTTTGGTTGAAGGTAGACATGACATTTGATAAGTAGGAATCACTGACATAATTGTTTTAATTTTTGTTGCTTTTTCAGCGTTAGTTAACCACTTACCTTTCCAACAACATATTTTCTTATCATTTCTTTCTAAAATGTTGTTCAGCCCTTTATTTTGACCGGTTCGTTGCTCTAATTCTATTCCTAGTTATTTACATGGAAATATTCCTTTTTCATATCCCATAATGTTGCATATTTGATCTTCTATATCAAGTTTAGTATTTAATAAGATCTCAAATTTTTCTACATTCACTTTTTGATCTGATGCTTCCATATAGTGGTGGGGATATTTTTTTTAAATTTTGTGCTTCTACCAAAGAGCTCTCTCTAGTTAATATTGTGTCATCAGCAAACTATTGATGTGTGATGTTTGGGGTGCTTTCTGCAATAGTTATGCCTTTAATGTTCCCTTCTAACTGAGCTCTTTTTATTGTTCTCCCAAATGTTTTTTCCATAACATTAAAAATAAATGGTGATACCAGGTCTCCTTGTCTAATACCCCTAGATGTATTGAAAAAACCTTTCGGGGTTTTGTTTATGAGAAGTGATATTTTAGGTGTTGATATGTAATTAAAAATTGTATTGATCCATAGATGGGAGAAACCAAATGCTTCTAGAACTTTGCATAAGAATCTCTAGTCTACCATATCATATGTTTTTTGAATGTCCAATTTCATGAACATACTTGCCTCTTTATTCTTGGTGGCTAATGAATCGTTTCTTGAATGATGATAATTCCATCTAAAATAGATCTATCTAGAACAAATCCAGTTTGTTCCTCTGAAATGAGTTTGGGAAGGGTCAATTTGAGATGATGAGCTAAAACATTTGAGTAAATTTTATAAATAGTGTTGCATAAAGCTATAGGCTTGAATCCCCTAGTACTTTAGCTGAGGCTTTTTTAGAGGCAAGTGTTAAAAATGTATGGTTAATCTTTGAGTAAATTTTATAAATAGTGTTGCATAAAGCTATAGGCCTGAATCCCCTAGTACTTCAGCTGAGGCTTTTTTAGAGATAAGTGTTAAAAATGTATGGTTAATCTCTGCTAATAATTATCTACCATTTCTTGTAGCTTCAATTGCTTTTCAAAAATATGTTCCTATTATATCCCAACACTTTTGGTAGAAAAAAGCCTAAAAGCCATCAACACCTGGCGATTTGTCGGGATTCATACTAAATATTGATGATTTGACCTCCTCTAGAGTTATTGGTTTGTTAAGAAGTTTGTTATCTTCTATAGTGACTAATTTTGGGATGCTTTCTAACATTTTTCTTTGTGCCATTAAGTTAGAGCAGTTAGAGTTGTTTAGGAGATTTTTAAAATAATCCACAAAAAATTTTGCAATAATTGTTGGTTTCTCAGTTATATTTCCTTCGTTATCCTTAATTTTTGAAATTTTATTCATTGATTTGTTAAAAAAAGTGCTGTTGTAAAATATTTAGTATTTTGATCCCCTTCTGCTAATCACGTTTCTCATGATTTATGCCTCCTAAATATCTCTTCTTTTGCTAAAAATTCTTCTTGTTTTGCAAGTAGTTCTTTTTCTTTTAGACATGTTTTATTATCCATTCCATTTTTGATAATAACATTGTTTAGTGTTTTTAAATTTTCTTCATTGCTTAATTTTTCTTTGAAAATATCATTAAAATGTGTTTTGTTCCATTGTTGGATATTTTCTTTGATCATTTTCATTTTGGACACAAAGCAATACATCTTGGATCCTTGAAACTCTCCTTCTGTCCATCGCTGTTTGATGTTTTCCATAAAATTTAGATCTAAGAACCACATATTTTCACATTTAAAAGGGTTTCTAGATGGTCTAGAAGGTTCAAATAATTCAGTTCTAACCAAATAATGGTTAGATCTTTCTATGGGTAATATAGTTGAATGGATTGTCATCTCTTTATCTTTTAATTCTCCTTTAAAAAAGAATTTATCTAGTTTTTCTACAATGTAACTGAAATCTTTCCTTTTGTTGTTCCAAGCGAACATTCCATTGTTAGTTGGGATATCCAGGAGCTGATTTTCTTCTGTTCATCCTCTGAAGTCTACGGATGCCTATGACAACTGTTGGTGTCCCCCATGCTTTTCTTCCAAATTTAATA
Source organism: Cupressus sempervirens (assembly GCA_028749045.1). Lineage (NCBI taxonomy): Eukaryota > Viridiplantae > Streptophyta > Pinopsida > Cupressales > Cupressaceae > Cupressus > Cupressus sempervirens. The sequence continues at coordinate 9,088,294 of CM053793.1, read as the reverse complement.
TAATGTTGAAATCACCTCCAATGAGAATGTTTTCGTTATGATAATTTCTCAAAAATGTATTTAAGTCTTCCCATAAAAGCTTCTTATATGTTGTTTGTAGAGGCTTTTATACATTAATTAGGATGATTTGGAGGTTGTTTTATACTTTTAAATTTACACCCCATCCAATTATTATTTGAAATAATCATGTCTAATATTATTTTCCTTGGATTCCATAAAATTCCTATTCCTCTTGATGCTCCATTAGATTCTTGTGTGACTATTTTCCAACTACCCAATTTCCTTCCTAACTTATTACTTTCTTCGTTATTTAGTTTTGTTTCTTGTATTATTATTATATTGGATTCAAATAGAGATATATTACGCTTTAGTAAGCATTTTTTTGCTAGAGGCATTTAGGCCTCTAGCATTCCATGTAGTAATTCCCATATTGACATGGGAAGGCTCTTCCCCTTCCTTGCTTTTAGATTTTGGAAAAGTTTTCTCTATTCTCTTGCTTGACCATCTGCCTCTCTCAACTCTTTGAGCGATTTTCTCCCTCATTTTGACTTCTGCTTACCACATCTTGGTATTTTGATACCCTCTCAATTCATTGCAATACCCAAATTTGTCTACATTCTATTGGGCATTAATGATACTTGCTGTTTTGTTTTCATCTTCCTTATTTTTCTTTTCCCCTTTTATTTCTTTGATAATCTGTCTTGTTAGATCCATTTGTTTCTCAAATTGCTCTAAATTTTCCTCTCTGTATTGTTCTTGCTTTTGTTTCTTCCTTGTCTTCTGTCTATTCCGGATCCATCATTATACCATGTTCTTCCCAATCCTACCATGTTTTTGCTAATTCTTGATTAGCTCTAAGAGTGATTATTTGCATTTTTCAATAATGCTTCTTCTGCAGAGAGCAAATTTTCTCCTATATTTCTGTATTCTTCTATCTGTTGAATGTTCTCAATGGTTATAACTACAAATGGGTGTATTCCATTTGTTGGAGTTTCCCAAAATTTATAGCTCCTCTTGTTTGCTCTTTTATTTTTGATTGTGACATTGCTCTAGTGACCTGTTGATGCTGGTGGTATTATATCATCTTTTTCCCTTAATGTGTTCTCTATTACTATGTGATCCGCTTTATTATTTCTAATCGTCTCTGCTCCATTAGATTCTTTGTTTTCTTGCTCTGTTATGCCAGTTTGTCCTTTTGTTGCTGTTGTATTTTTTCAACTTCTGAATCTTATTCTATTCCTCTGTTTGTTGTACGATCTCTATTTGATCAACTATATCATTAATCTTGAGTGTTATTTTTTTATTTAGTTGCTTAATTCTCCCCATATTCTCCTCAATTTCCTTCACTTCTGTTTCTGATTGCTTTGAGGCTTCTTTTAAGCTTGCAAATTTTATATTTAGTAGATTGACTCCTTCCATATATCTCTTTTCTATGATTTGATTGATATATTCTTCCTTCGTTTTCCTAGCTTTCTTTTCAATACTTTTAAGAATGCTTTGGATCATCTCTGGTTCAGTAATTTCTCCTTCTTCAATCTCACTATTTAGGATTTTGATAGTATTCTCTGTATGGTTTTGCTTTCTGATCTCCCCTTTTCTAGAATAGTTATGTTGGACTTTTTCTCCCAATTCTGAATGTTTCTCTTCTAATCTGGTATCCAAGTTGATTTCCTCAAAATCCGAACTGTTTTCTGCCATTCTTTTCTCATCCTTGAGAAAGTTCATATATCCGATTTTCCCTTGATATTTGGAGAAGTTTATCTTATAAAATGATCTATTTGTGATAATCTTTATAAATTCTTATTGATCATATTCAGGTTTTAGTGTAACTAATAGTTTAGCTGATGAGGATTTGATATGATGAGGCTCATATCCCTTGATTCCTCTTAGTAATTGACCAATTTGTATAGAAATTCTAATATCACATAATTTAGCAGGGATGTTTTTTAAACTAATCCCTATTGGGATTTCAGAGATGTTCTTCGAATTATCATTAAAATTAGGTTTCCATTTCAAGAATACAAGCTATATCCACTAATAAAATAAAGTGAATTTTTAAGAAGACAAGACCTAAATCTTAAAATTTTACAATGCAGAAAAACTAGCCTATTTGAAAGAAATGTGATACTTACCTGGTTGGAATCCATGGAGTTGAACCAATTTACCAGATTTGATCATTTTGATATTGGTCCGGTCCAAATTGCATATAGACCCCTTTCTTCACAATCAAACCATCTTTCTTCAGTATTCTTATTGCTAATTATGATGGTTGGGACAACATTATCTTCTGGTTTTCGATTTCAGGGTAGCAGAGTAAGATCTTTCTCAAGTTTAAGATGGGGAAAACTCCCAAATTGGAAATATTAATGCAGATTTGAGGCACATATTTTATTTGATAAGGGTTATGAGGAAGATTAGGGTTTAGAGGTATACTATTTACTTCTAATAGATAACAGGGCTTAGGTACAACCTGTGTATCCAAATAATTTGCTACAATTAGGTCTTGCCTCTCCTTAGCATGGCTCTTCCAATTTATATTGTTTCTTCTTTCCTTGGACACTTGTTTTTGCATGGCATATTTTGTTTTCTCAAAAAAACTTGCTTGCTTCTTCTGCTGGTCATTACTAGCTAGACTCTGAATCGGGTTCCCCCATGCTTCCCTGGTATTTTTTCTTTTAATCTCCTTTCGGTTTCAAATCTTTGTCCTAGATCAAACTATTTTCCACCCTTCTTCCTCTTCTTGTTTTTGTTTGTTTATATTTTCCTGTATTTGAGGTTTAACAATTACCGATCTTTTTTGGTTTCAATTTTGCTTAATAATTTCTTTGTTTCATTCCTCATGTTGTTCTATGAGCACGTTGAATTGGTTGCTCAAAAAAATCTGATTATTCTTCTACCATGGTCATACTGTCAAAATTTCTTGTGAGCTAGATGTTTTGCATATTTGCTACCGTCGATGGTTAGGGTTTCCCTTTTTAGGGATTACAAATTTTTTGGGATATTTGTTAAACTCTGCCTACTTTTTCACATATTTTGCACACTCTACCATTTTTCCTTCTAATACTTGTACTTTTAATTGACATAGTGTATATGAGCAATGTTAGTATGCTAATAGAAACTAAATTTAAATAAAGCTTCTACAAACTAAACAAAATTCATAAACTTCAAGATAGACTAAGATGAACTCTCAATTGAGAATATGAGCCATTAATGGACTCTCTCAATGAGAAGCTCTCTTGTTGAGTGGCTTTGTCTAAATGGATAGGATGTATGCTCAATATGCTTCCAAAGGCTTCAATGGATGATTGTGGATTTTTGGTGTGGATAGATGGCTTTAGTATGGATTTGGCTCTCAAAATAGCATTATAACTTTACTTCATGGATTGTGTTGAAATGGCTTAGGAGAGGATTCCTTAAATAGGCAAAGGGCTTGAGGGATCAAGGGCTAGGATGCAAGGATGGGAAAAAGCTCATGGAGGGCTTAGATTGCATGAGAGGAGAGCACATGGATTGTGCTTCCTTACAACCAATCAGGGAGTGACACATGTTATAGGGTGAGAAGATGGAGGAAAGGGCAAGGATGAGTCAACAAAGGAAGCTCAAGAGATAAAATCTTCATAAAGACCCTTCATAAGTGCTTTGTAAGAACATTTATGACTTTGTGGGCTTTATAAAGTTTTGTGGTTGAAGATATTTGTGAGAGATACCATGAAATTCGAATTTGAGGGTTTAGGGGGGTTTTAAGCTTGCTTAGGGTTGTAAAAATGATTAGAGGAAGGGTTAGAGATGGCTTAGGACTAGGCAAGTGGATGGCAAGTGGATTACAATTAATGAGGGTGGGTGAAGGAGGAGATATTTGTTAACTTTGGCTTGAGTTAGCAAGTCTTAACCCATGTTTAGAAAATGTGACAAGGTTAGGAGGGGATTAGGATTAGGGTTAAAGACACCTTCTAGAAGAGTCTAGGTTTTGGATGAGGATGAAGACTTTCTAGAAGAGTCTAGAACTTCCTAGGATAAGATTTTATGAAATAAATAAAGTTTTATTTATTTCGAGGGTTTGGGTTGAGGAGATATTTATTAAAATATTTTTAATAAACATGAGGATTAATATTTAATCTTGATTAAATATTTTGAGTTGAGATTAGGGGTAAGAAATGATGGGATTAGCCTTTAATCAAAATTAAAGAAGGATTAGAAGATTTTGGAAGAGGTTAGTGGTCTTAAGGAAATTGGCCAAGTTTTGGGCAAAAAATAAATATTTTATTTATTTTGAGTTTTTTGGTAAATTTATTAATTAAATAATTAATAAATAAGGAAATAACGTTTAAATAAGATTTAAACATTTTTGGGAGGGATTTCTTAATTAAGATAAAGGGATTTAATGGCATAAAAATTAATTAATTAATTAATTAATAAATGATGATGTCATCAAAGATTTTTTTCAGAAAATAAAAATATTATTTTTTAAAGGATTTTTAGGTGTCTACATTTTGCCCCTCTTTGATGTGATGCCACAAGTGGCATGGCATCAAAGATAAGAAAATAAGATGCCCAAGGCTAGAGCAGAAGAGGAGAGAATGGACTGTGAGATGCCCCCTCAAGAATGCAGTGGGGAGAGAAAGTGAGGCTCAGTGGCTTCTTGAAAAGTACAAGAATCCAAGATGAGCAAGAAGACTCAGATTGGCTTAAGAGAAGAGGTTTAGTTAGCGCAAACTCTCACTACGGGAGAATGATAAAGGGAGAATCAAAGGCACAAGGGGAAGCAAGCTTGAGATCTCAGGGAAGGTGGAGGATGAAGGAGTGGAGCGCTATAAAAGGAATCCAGGATGGGGAGATGGATGAGGGGATTAAAAAGTTGATGCAACAGGATTTCAAAGAGTCAGATTGGCGAAAGAGGGGTTTCGAAGATCCCTAGGACTAGGATTGTGGATCTCAAAAGATGAGGCTTGGTGGATTGATTTGGATTAGTGGATCCCTAAGACTAAGATTGTGGATCCCTAAAGCTAAAGGTGAGGAGTGATTCAAAGAGATACTGATGCATAAGCTAGGGTAGGAGAGACGAATGCTGGATATGGATGGGGGATAATGGAGATGAAGGAAAACCATTGAAGCTTTTTGAGCGGGGGGATACTTCAAAAAGAAGTACCACCATGTAGTTGAGCACTAGATTTGCTATAGGACTGTTGGTTAATTGCCAAGGTTACCAAGAACATCAAGGCCTTTTCACCAACCGTCCAGAGGACTGACGAACTGACTCAAAACAAACACGCAAGGATTGCCCCAGTATCACACATGAATCCCAGAGGAAGCAGTGTAGAAACGACACTGGGCAACCCACAAGCAGAAAAAAAAGAGAGCAAAAGACATGATCAAGACCTTACGCTCTGATTGCCCCATTCACAGTATACCATGATATGGAAGATCGTGGCAACCTTGAGGAGGGAACAAAAGGATTGCTTGGAAAATATACTTCAAGACCCAACAGGGAAGAGTCCAAATCAAAAGAAAGCGAAAATTCAAAAGAGAACCGTTTGCCAACGAGATGGGTAGGACGAGGTACTAACGGACCAAGATCAGACATGAGGAAAGCTATATCCTGCAAGGACCTATCGAAGAGCACCTAAGCTGGTGGATTTGGATGAGTGATGCGTCTAGCAAGCTGAACTAAGAAAGATAACACTTTGGTGATAGGAAATCTAGCTAAAGGATGCACTGGAATAGCTAACCAAGATGTGCGATGGGTGCAAGATGCTGATCAAGGACGAATTGACATGAACGCCAGATAGATGCAATGGTACTAAGCTAAAGAGAATGTACAAGCTGACAGACCAAGATATCTACAAGTGAGCTAATCAAGATATGGTACAAGCTAACAGACCAAGATAGTTACAAGCAGGCAAAAGCTCAGGATGATAGGATAGCGGGATGGTTTGATGTTGTGCAAGATGCGAAAGCTAAGGGTGGGGTGATAGCGAAAGATATGGATTTAGCAGGATGCATCCAATGATGATGAGAGATTTTGTGACCAAGGATAGCTAGAGGAGCAGGATGAGATGGATGGATAGGATGGTAGATAGCTAGGATTATGATGGATATAAAGAGATGACATTGGGTTTGCATGAGGATAGCCTAGAGCTAGATACCAATGACAAGGGAGGATGGAAAAGACAAGATCTCCAAGGAACATAGTGCCCCCAATCAGAAGATGACATGCAGAAGGAGGTCTTATGATGGATGTGATAGGATTGAAGCTAGGATGGAAAAAGCTGAAGGGGCTAGGGAGATGGGTGATAGCTGGGATGGTTGGCTGAAGCTGCAGGAGATAAGTGGATGGTGTGAGATGGAAGATGGAGGGTGGAGGATAGGTGGATAGATTGGAAGATGGAGTTGGATGTTAAGAGATGACCAAAAGCATGAGGGTGATAAGCTAAGCTGGGGATGGCGGGATTACGCATGACGCTTGTTTGCCAAGTTTTCATCATGGTACCTGTCCAAGGCGCTTGAATTGCCAAGTTTTCACCAGTGGACGCTTTTATTTTATTTATTTATTTATTTATTTTTTTGACTTTTTGACTTTGGACTTAGCTGGAATGATTTTGGCTTTCTTAAGCTATTTTGGCTTTTTTGGAATTTTTCACTGGCTGTTGGAATGTTCAATTTTTTTGCTAGCTGTTGGTACACCGGATGTGTGATTTATGCAATAGATCGGATTAGATGGGATTGATGGTAGGAGATGGAGGGATGAAAATGCTGGAAAGGAGCATGAGATGGGGATGCTTGCAAGAGCAACATTGGCACATGTTGGAACGGGTGTGAAAAGAGTATATGGGGGATAGATGGTAGATGCAGGCGTGATGGAGGATTTGTGAAAGCGTGCTTGGGGATATAGGCTCCCAAGATGGAGTTAGGAGATGGGGGACATGAGTCACTAGATGGGGGATTAGTAATGGTGGATGCCATTATGCATTGGGTTTCAACTTTTTTCTTGGGGATCCACATGGTTTTGGATTTTCTTTTCATAGGCTTTTGCATTGTTTTGCATTCTTTGATTAGATTTTTCCTTTTTGGAGTATGTCTTTTAGAATAGACATATGATTGCCTAGGATGTGGATTTTTAGCTTTATGCATTTTGAAGTTGGCATTCACATTGCTGTGGTAAGCTTTGGGAAGATGGTTAGGAGAAGCTTTGTGAGATGGAGAGGATATGAAAGAGCATGTAGGGGGATGATGATGGATGATGTGCCGTGATATGTGCCTTTTTTGATCTTGCATAGAAATGGATGGAATAGGATTTTTATAATGGCTGATAGGAGGATGGAGGATGGTAGATTTTGGGACATAGGGACCCAAAATGGATTTAGCGGATGAAGAGGGGATATGGTAGGTTGTTTTGGGTTGAAAAGATGGTGGAGGGGGGATGACATAAGATTTCTTGAAGGAGTGATGGGAGGCTGGCATGGTGGGCTTGGAGATAGGCTTGGTTTGGGGGTGTGGTGTACCAACACCTTTAGATGGTGAGCCTTTGGATACATATCCAAGACCATGAAATCCTAGATTTTTTTGTGCAATAATAGGCTCTCTGATTCCTTGCTCTTGTGGTCCTAAACCTTGACCTTGATAATGCCATCGATTGAGCATTTGAACAAGCTGAGGAAACTTTTTGCTTGCAGAAAATGGTAGAAGTGATTTATTAGGTGTATTGCAATGGGGAGATACTGTTCTTAATTCTTCTGCTGAGAGAGGGCCACCGTGGATGAATGTAAGTGAACCAAGAGGGTAGATTATAGATGGTGGAATAGCTTGGATAGGTGGTAAGATGGAAGCATGGAGTGGGGGAGATGGAAGGATAGGATCTTGATGTAGCTGGTGGGATGACAAGATATCTTGTAGTGGAGGAGATATGGCTCGAGGTTTTGGAGATGGAGGAGATGGTGACTGCACTATGGATGGAAGACATGGTACGATGATATCTTCATTTATGCTTTGGGGGATGTCAACATGCTTTTGGGTAGGATCTTGATAGGATTGGTTTGGAGTGGATGGTGCGATAGGAGGTGAAGGGATGGATTCTTCAAAGGCAGCGGATGGATAGATGGGAGATTCAGTAGTGGAGATGGGTGAGTAGAAGATGGATGCATAAGGGTCATTACGAGAGATTTGGAAAATGCTTGGAGGCGATGTGGATAGGATTTGGAGGGATTTGATAGGTGGTGGGATTTTGATGCTTGCGAGAAGTGGAAGGATTTTAAGCAATTTGATGGATGGTATGGGGATGATAGCTATGGGAGATGGAGGTGATATTATAGATGGGGAAGCTTCATCACTGACTACTTCACACGGTTGGATTAGATGACATGGCTTATCGACTGTTGGAGGCGACTTTTCTTGTATTTCCTCTAGGAGATTCCTTGGAGACTCGTGTGTCGAAGGTGGAGGTGGATTGACAGGAATAGCTAGTGTGATGGGGGTGGAAGATTGGAAGCTTGGTTGATGGGGTGATGGAGGGGAAGCTGGAATATCGGATGGCATGACTAGATAGTTTGGAATAACTCTTGGATTTTGGGGGATGCTTGGGGGAATGTTTCTAAGGCTTTCAATATACTTGTCATAGTCAACAAGATTTTCATCATCATTGAAATAGGAGGTGGCGGGAGCAAAGACAATGCGACCAAACACATCATGATAGGATTGGTACTTCATGCTTTGATGATGAGTTTTATGGGGATGGGGTCTTGCATATGGATGAACACGGAAGCTCATGGTTGGATTTGGATTAAGCACAGATTTTGGATTGGCTGATGAAAGATTTCCTAGGGAGAGTCAAAGCTGTATGACAGACCTAAGGAGGATTGGCTGGAGATTTTTGGCTTTCTTGTGGGTGGAAGACTTCAAGGGCATGCTGTCAAAAAGTGAGAGTTTTGCTTTCCTATGCGCTGGATTGGTAGAGATTGTGTCAACCTAAGAATAGACTAATGATCCTATGGGCATGACACGAGATTGATCACTTGTGGATCCCAACCTTTAGCTCAAGGTGATGAGGGATAACAGGTGACAAAGCTAGATTACCCTAGACAAAGCTCTGTCAAAAGGATAACCGTGGTGAGGCTGGTGGATTGATCGGATTGATTGGATAACAAATTCTAGCAGAATGACAGCAACTCTCTAAAGGCTTGGGTGTGATTTTGGATTGGGTTTCTAGCTGGCTAGGGGGGGATGATTTGGAGAGACTTTGGATATGGGATTGCTCTAAAGCAAGGAACTAGATAGATTTGGTTGCAGCGGGGGAGCTTGGATGATTTTCTGATGAGGCAGTGACTACGCTAAGTATGCCTTGAGCTAGGAGATTTTTGCTTTTTTAGGATTTTGACCAAAGTTGGCAAACATTCATTCAAAAGCTATGAACAAATAAGCAGACAAAAGTTTTGAGCAAGCACGTCAAACACACCAACATCCTAGGAAGCTTTCTACAAGGATAAAATTTTTTATAGCTAGGGAGTCCTCGATATACGCAAGGTACGTGAGGCCCAAATCCGTAGATGAAACCAAAAAGATGTCACACAGCCGAGAGGAGCGGTAATCCACTTCTCCTCTTTCACTTCTCAAGGGTATAAAGTTCCTTGAGGCTTAGCCCAAGTGACAAAATTTTGATCCCAAGAGAGGTGTCTTTGGATTCACCTCCCGATCTTTATACTCCGCCGGAACACTGGAGTTGAGGTCATCCCAAGGGGTGATGAAATCCCCAAGCAGGCCTCCTAAAAAGTGTAAAACAAGACCACATACATGATCTTGGGCTTTAAAAGATACGCATTTATTCCAATTGATGATTTAGATTTTGTAAGCTATGATTGAAGACACTTGTGATTATGACATACAATGTTCATTCCAATTTGACAGCATCGTCAGCATAATGGAAGTCGAGAGATCATCAACATGAGAAATGCAAGCGTCATTGAAAATGCGTCAAAATCATGTGATGTTCATTGATTGTTAGGCATTCGAGATTGAGTGTGAGTTTGTTTTAAATCTCAAAACAAAGATGTGTGAAACTCAATTGCCAAGCGCACGCTCGGAGGCCCTCCACGTCAAGATTTGTCCAATTTTTATGCCCAAACGAAGTGTGAGCGAGATTAATGCGCATTCAAGAAATTTTCTAACTTAGAAAAACCACTAAAGACCCAAGTGAGTGGAGTTTGATCTTTGTGGAGCACTTAACACCCTCTTAGGTAGACCCATCCCCATAGATGGCGCTGAGATTGCAACCAATGGTTAAATTGATGGGTGATTAAAGAGGGTGAGTCCTACTAAAAACTTACTCAAAGCGTCTTTATTAGTTTTTATAACTTAGAAGATTTCAAAAATGTGGATTCTTTTTATATCCCAAAAGATGATTATTTGATCTATGACATTCAAGATTGGATTTTGTTGTTTTAATCATGCATTCATAAAAAAAAAAAATTTGATTTTAATCCATGGCACTCAAGAGTGATTTTAACAACATGCATTCAAAGACAAGTGATTAAACATTCAAGTTTTTTCCTTTGAGCATTCAAGATTGAGATTTTGTGTGTTGTTTTAAGAGCTTTGAAGTGCTTTGTTTTAACCTTAGATCATTCAAGATTGTTTTGGACTCAAAAGTGAAAATGACTCTTTGGACTTTGGTTTTCATTCAAGATTTTGTGTTCTAGTTTGCATATTTTAAGCCCAAAAAATGATATTCCTAGATTGTTTTGATGCATGAAAAACCTAAGAAACATTCAAGATTTTGCAACAAGACATTTGTTTGGAACTAATAACAAAGCTTTTAGGTCAATTTTGGCAACCATTTAGGACTCTTAGTTTTCATGAGATTTTTAAAAGAACTTAAAAATATTTGCAAATGAGGTTCATTTTATCCTTGATTGATGCTTTGAGTTTGATTTAGATTTTAGTGTGCACTTAGTGTTAATTTTGAACCTTTTGAAATGGAAACTTGAAGTTCTTTTTAAATTCCCAAAAATGAAGTGTTCCTAACTTTGCATGAATGCATCTAAAACCTTGATGTTGCAAGGATGCAAATTATTAGATTGGTTTAGTTTCACTTGTTACAAGATTTTTTTTTTTTTGCAAAATTTTAATTTTTAAATGGATTTAAGTATGATTTGGGGGTTCATTTTAAGCACTAAAAAGAAGTGTGTATGATTTTGCTTCCTTAGAAAAAAAATGGCCAAAATCTCCCACAAGAAGAAGAACAAGAAGTAGATGGAATAAGAAGAATATAGACAAGAAGAGGAAGAAGAATTCCAAGTGCTTTGTCCACCTATAAGCTTGAAAAATCTGCAAACACTATTAGATAGACTATGAGTTCCTTTGTCTTCTTCATGCTCATGTGGACCTACAAAACCAATTTATACAATCCTACCAATCACAAAAACAAGCAAAATTAGCCAAAATCAGCAAATGACATACAAAACTTGACTAAAAAAGCTAATGAAGATGACCCATGCGGGGTCCCACCGGGCGTGCCAAAATGTATATGAGCAATGTTAGTGTTAGTATGCTAATAGAAACTAAATTTAAATAAAGCTTCTACAAACTAAACAAAAATCATAAACTTCAAGATAGACTAAGATGAGCTCTCAATTGAGAATATGAGCCATTAATGGACTCTCTCAATGAGAAGCTCTCTTGTTGAGTGGCTTTGTCTAAATGGATAGGATGTATGCTCAATATGCTTCCAAAGGCTTCAATGGATGATTGTGGATTTTTGGTGTGGATAGATGGCTTTAGTATGGATTTGGCTCTCAAAATAGCATTATAACTTTACTTCATGGATTGTGTTGAAATGGCTTAGGAGAGGATTCCTTAAATAGGCAAAGGGCTTGAGGGATCAAAGGCTAGGATGCAAGGATGGGAAAAAGCTCATGGAGGGCTTAGATTGCATGAGAGGAGAGCACATGGATTGTGCTTCCTTACAACCAATCAGGGAGTGACACATGTCACAGGGTGAGAGGATGGAGGAAAGGGCAAGGGTGAGTCAACAAAGGAGGCTCAAGAGATAAAATCTTCATAAAGACCCTTCATAAGTGCTTTGTAAGAACATTTATGACTTTGTGGGCTTTATAAAGTTTTGTGGTTGAAGATATTTGTGAGAGATACCATGAAATTCGAATTTGAGGGTTTAGGGGGGTTTTAAGCTTGCTTAGGGTTGTAAAAATGATTAGAGGAAGGGTTAAAGATGGCTTAGGACTAGGCAAGTGGATGGCAAATGGATTGCAATTAATGAGGGTGGGTGAAGGAGGAGATATTTATTAACTTTGGCTTGAGTTAGCAAGTCTTAACCCATGTTTAGGAAATGTGACAAGGTTAGGAGGGGATTAGGATTAGGGTTAAAGACATCTTCTAGAAGAGTCTAGGCTTTGGATGAGGATGAAGACTTTCTAGAAGAGTCTAGAACTTCCTAGGATAAGATTTTATGAAATAAATAAAGTTTTATTTATTTCAAGGGTTTGGGTTGAGGAGATATTAATTAAAATATTTTTAATAAACATGAGGATTAATATTTAATCTTGATTAAATATTTTGAGTTGGGATTAGGGGTAGGAAATGATGGGATTAGCCTTTAATCAAAATTAAAGAAGGATTAGAAGATTTTGGAAGAGGTTAGTGGTCTTAAGGAAATTGGCCAAGTTTTGGGCAAAAAATAAATATTTTATTTATTTTGGGGTTTTTGGTAAATTTATTAATTAAATAATTAATAAATAAGGACATAATATTTAAATAAGATTTAAACATTTTTGGGAGGGATTTCTTAATTAAATATTTTTAATTAAGATAAAGGGATTTAATGGCATAAAAATTAATTAATTAATTAATTAAATAATTAATTAATAAATGATGATGTCATCAAGGATTTTTTTTTCAGAAAATAAAAATATTATTTTCTAAAGGATTCTTAGGTGTCTACACATAGTAAATTGTATTATGATTTGAAATGTTATCTATTTGAAGAGTATAATTTAAAATATTGCTAGATGAAAAAAACTCTTAATATAAACAACAATTTAGAAGTATCATAATAACTACTATTCTCTTTTCTCTAATTTATTGATATAGCTTGATCACATTTTAATTCTAATCAAACTCTTTTGAAGGTGAAGGTTTGTTTAAATTCTGATAAATATTAAAGGTGTTAGTGAATTTTTAGCTATATTAAACGTGTTAGTAAATTTGTGTAGATATGATTGCTCCTTAAACTAAATGGATCTAGAAATATGTCAACACTTTTTGAGGTTATTTTTAATGGAGCTCATATTATATGCAAGGGTAGTGCGTATTTACTACATAATTTTCATCATTAATCCAATAATTTGATATGACTTTATGAGGAAGGAATTTAAATTGTATTCATGATGGTTTTGCTAGGAGGGAAAACTTTGATCGTGACAACTTTGCATCAAAGCAATTTAATTCAATGACACAACAAGTATGTCTATCAATATAAATAGTGACAATGAGCCATATATTATAACTTGAAATGTTGATAATGATTCATGGATTATAATATTGATAAGAAATAAATTTTAAGTAATCATGTTCAAAAGTTCTTGTACTCAATATAAATAACAAGTTGGAAGTACTATGATATGTACTTTAATGTGTTTTGTAATAATTTTTTTTTTTCTAATTGATTTCTTTAGCTTGATTACATTATTAAATTTAATCGAACTCTTTCAAAGGTGGAGTTGTATGAAAATTTTGAAATTATATTTTTAGGCATGTTACACTAATTAATTTGGACCTATTTTTTGATGTTGTTCTAGTCAAAATTTCAATAGTAAAATGTTGAAAGTCATCCACACTATAATTACCTCGAAAGTTCGACACATTCCATAGGCGTTGATGTATCGACATGAAGTTTTGTCAAAAATCATGCCGATCTATGTCACATGCCGCCGCTAGACAACTAATTCAAAATATTGAACTATCGATGCCAGCCAGAGATGATTCAACGGTTATACCATCGACAACAAACCTTGTCAAACTATCGATGCCAAACAGAGATGATTCAACAAGTTTGTTATACCATTGATGATAAATTACATCAAAATTTCAATGACAACTAGAGTTTTTTAAAAAGAAGATTGGTCACAATACACCTTCAATGCATATTGAATCCTTTAGCGCAATTATTGGTTTGCAATATGCCTTCAGCGCATTGAGCTCATCATATAGTCTTTCGATTCACTAGTCACTATAGTGAGAAGTAAGAACAAACTTGTTTGAGTGAGAGGGATTCAATTTGACACTCGAAGCTTCATTAGAGGGTATTCGATTTGCTAATTTGCTGCTAGGGTTTTGAGAGGTGAAGTAGACAACACAGAGAAGTTTTGGAAGAAGTTGAAAATGGCAACCACAGTACAATACCCGCAGGTAGCCCCGGTGAGCTAAAATGCTTGTAGAGCTTTCAAAATCTCACGATATTATTGCTGGTGATGACACGACAATAGTTGTTGTCATCATCGATGTGATTCTTAAACAATGCATGGATTTTTTGTTTAAGGGTGTTCATCCTACCATTATGTCAGAGGCTTTTCACAGGGACTCTGAGAAGGCCGTCGAGGTTTTAACTATGATGGCTATTCTAGTGGAATTGAAAAACCATGGCTCTTTGGTGAAAAGTGCGAGCACTTCTTTGAATAGTAAGGTTGTCACCCATTATTCTACCTTATTAGCCCCACTTGCTGTTGACGCTGTCTTGAATGTCATCAACCCTGTGAAGCCTAACATTGTGGATTTGAGGGAAGTCAAATCTTTGCAAAAATTGATGATACAAAGATGGTTAAGGGTTTGGTATTTAATAAGAAGGAAAGCCATATAGTTGGAGGCACCACTAGGATTGAGAATGTGAAGATTGGCATAATACAGTTCCAGATTTTGCTTCCCAAGACAAACATTGAGTTGAACATTGTGGTCTTTGATTATATAATGATGGATAGGATTTTGAAGGAGGAGAGGAATTATATTCTGGGTATGATAAGGAAGGTCAAAGCCACAGGATGCAACATGCTATTGATGTAGAAGAATATTCTACGAGATGCCATCATTGATCTTTTGTTGCCCAAACAGTTTTTGGTAGTCTATTTCTCCAATCCTTGTGGTGCAAATGAATTGTCTTTGTTGAGATGGTTTCTATTGCCCGATTTATAACTTCTACTTGTCCATTTGTTTGAGGATGATAGGGGTTAGATTTTTGGTGTCTGATATTATAATCCTTCATGAGTTTTGTGATCAAATTAGAAGTAAATTGAGCACCCTGGTCAGTAACAAGTTCTCTGGGTATACCATATTCGGTAAATATGTCTTCATATAGAAATTCAGCAACTTTATGATCATGGGCATGCTTCATGTCTTTGACTTCAAACCATTTTTTCAGGTAGTAAGTGCATACAAGGATATATGATTTCCCATTGGCTGGAGAATCTATTGGATTAATGAAGTCCATGCTCCATTTGTCAAATGGTGTCAACACCATTTGTGGATTGAGAGGCATTTCATCTATTTTTTGTTGGTCATCCCATCCTTTGACATTTATGACACTTCCATGTATAGTTGGCTGCATCTTTATGAAGTGTAGGCCAATAATAACTAGTTATTAAAATCTTCAAAGCTATTCTTTTAGCTGCAAAGTGCCCTCCACATGGTTCATCATGACATGTATGTAGAATGTCATATGTTTCATCTTCTCTCACACATCTCCTCATAACTTGATTAGGTCTAGTGTAAAACAACATGTTATCAATCCAAGAGAAATGGAAGCTTTTCTCTACAAGCAACCTCTTTTCCTTGTAAGAGAAATGTGTTGGCATTTTATTAGCTGCAATGTAGTTAGAAATGTCTACATACCATGGGGTTTTGACAACAATATGAAACAAATGCTCATCTAGAAATGTATCATCTATCAAAGTAGTATCATCTTCATTAGGGTATATTCTTGATAAATAATCAGCTACCACATTTGCTTTCCCTAGTTTGTCAATGATTGTAATATCAAATTCCTGTAAAAGAAGTAGCCATCTTGCTAGCCTTTGTGTAATAATAGGTCTGTTCATGAGATACTTAATTGCTACATGAGTAGTATGAACAAATATGGGATAACTAGTTATGTAATATCAAAATTTGTTCAGAGCATAAACTACTACTAATAGTTCTCTTTCGTCACTGTATAGTTTAACTTTGGTCCATGAAGTCTCTTACTAATATAGTAGATTTCATTTTCAACATGTTGAGTTTTTGGTCCTAGGACTGCACCTATGTCATAATCAAAAGCATCGATATGTATTTGAAATGGAAAAGTCCAATTAGGACCCCTAAGTATTGGTGCAGTTGTCAACAGTGACTTGAGCTCCTGGAAGGAGTCATCACATTCCTTCATCTAGGGAAATTCAACCTCTTTGGTAAGAAAAGTATAAAGAGGACTAGCTATTTGACTAAAATTCTTGATAAACCTCCTATAATAGCCAACATGTCCTAGGAAAGATTTGACTTCTTTTTTCTTTGTAGGAGTAGAGAGTGTGAAAATTACCTCTACTTTTGTAGGGTCTACCTGGATTCCAACTTCAGAGATAAATTGTCCTAATACCATGCCTTCCTACATCATCAAAAAGAATTTCTCACTATTGAGAAACAGGTTGTGCTCTTCACATTAGATTAGTACTTTCTTCAAATTCTCCAAAGCTTCCTCAAATATGACATCAAATGTAGTGAAGTCATCCATGTATATTTGCATGCAATCATGTGATATGTTAGCAAAGATGCCGATGACAACTCTTTGGAAAGTAGCAGGTGCATTGCATAAGCCAAATGGTAATACAAAATAGGCATAGGTACCCCAAGGAAACATAAATGTGGTCTTCTCTTGATCTTCTAGACTAATACTTATCTGATTGTATCCACTGTATTGATCTAGAAATGAGAAGTATTTCTTTCCGGTCAAAGTTTCCAAGACCTGATCAATAAAGGGTAAAGGAAAGTGATCCTTCTTTGTGGCATTATTTAATTCACTACAGTCTACACATATCCACCCCTTTCCTCCTTTCTTAGGTACAATAACTAATGGTGATACCAATTTGCTATCAGAGATTGGATAGATGAATCCAACATCCAACAACTTCTATAACTTAGTCTTAACTATTTCACACAATGCTCAATTTATTTTCCTCTGAGGCTGACAGAATGACAAACTTCCATCATTGAAGTATATCCTATGGGTGCAAAGTTTAGTACTCAATCCTATGATATCCTTATAATCCAAAGCAAATGCTTTTTCATGTTGATTGAGGAGCTTAGTTAATAATTCCAATTGTGATATGGACAACTTCTTGTTTACATGGAGATTATGACCAAGAGAGAGTTCTATAGTAGTTGTTAATTCTACCATTGACACTTTTGGTACTAGACTTGTAGCTACTTTGCTTGGCAGTAACTGGTCAATTATCTTAGGGCTTGCTAGGTAGATACCCTCTTCATAGATATATAGCTATAAGACAAAGCTTTCAGCACTATCTTTGGCCACTATACACTCATTGGTGTACTACATCATCTTCTTCCTGCATTTTCAGAAAAGATTGCCTATGCAACATCATGAGATGAGCTATAGAATTTAGTTCTTCCTCTACATCCCCTAAATCTGGCCAAATAGGTTCTCCCAAGTCTAGTTGGGGTTGGTCAGGTGGATATAGCTATAGTTTCTTTATGGTTTGACCATTTGAAATTGTCATTCTGCTTGATCTAAAACTAATTTTAGCATCAGCGGTGGCTAACCAAGGTCTCCCTAATATGACAAGATAGACCACAAGTTTTACTCTAGGTGATAAGATAAGAAAACTGGTAGGATATTCCCATGAATCTAAAGTTACTATCACATCCTCTATGAGACCATCTGGAGTGATAGTTGAACTATCAACAAGTTGTAACATTGTGGGAGTTGTTCTTAAGCCTTCCATACATAACCTATGCATTGCATCTTTACTCATTACATTTATTGCTGCTCCTAAATCAAATAAAGCATTTTTCATAGCCTATCAATTTATGATCAGATTAACTACTGGACTACTAGGATTTGAATACTTTGGTATCACTATCTTCACTAAAATGATATCTTCTAATTGCTCGACAACATGGACTATTTGAGAATCTTTCTTCTTCTGCCTTGGCTTCTTAAGGCATGCTTCCTTAATAGCCTTTCCATAAAGAGGGACATCATTAATAGCTTAAAATATAGGAATTTGGATGTGCATTTTTTTAGCTGCTCAACAATATTAAATGTCTCTTCCTTTTGGGATATAGATTTCTCTTTATTTAGCCAATGTGGAAAGGGAGGATTCATGGTGGTATGGTCAGTAGTCCTACTGGGTACATCAATTGGCAGGTTGGTATTTGGCAATATAACTTTTGGAAGGGGTGCTATAGGAATGTCTGCAACTTAAGTGATAATAGGGTATTCTGGTGTAGGCAAGGTTGTACCTAATCTTAAATGCATATCAGATACCTCTAATGAATACATAGGGCACTGCTGAGTATCTGTAGTGTACATTTGCTACTGTTGTTGCTTGTTGTTTAGATTTGGCTGAGACTGAGCAGGCAATTGGGTTAGCTTAAGATTAGTATTATTTGTTGCAAGAGGTGGCATTATTGTAGGTTTCTAGACTAGAGGCAGTAGTTGTGGGTTACTAGGATTTTGGTTAGACCATTGTGGAGGCCCCTCCATTGGTTATTTTGCTGCCAATTTCCTTACAGTTGTTGCCATTGATTCTACTAGTTTTTCCATTGGTTGTTTTTCTAGTTAGGCCTTTGATCATTTTGTTGGTTTGGCCAGGAAGCTTGGGAGTAATGAGAAGGATTCTAAGAGATTTGGTTTTTCCATTGATTATTGTAAGGATTTGAAAATTGTAGAGGATCTTGATGCACACCTTGTCTTGAAGCCCAGGGTCAACATTGAGCAACGAAGAACACCTGATCATTGTCCCCATCCGTCTTCATGTACTCCATTGGCAAATGTTGATTCTCCAGGTTGGCTACTAGTTTACATACACAATCTTGCTTCTATTTGCAACAATGAGTACAATACTCTACCAGTCATGATTCAACTTCTGCATGTTTCTTTTTTGCAGTCATTGTGTTGAGATGTGTAGCAACATCATTTATGATGTCATGCTTAAAATATGAGAGTAGATTAGATATCTTGAGCTTTGAAATGCCTTGACTAATCCCTTTAGTAGTTGTGGGCTGGTACCCCTTGCCTTTCTTCATAGTTGACCTTGAGTAGTTAAGACATATTTTTTTGAGGTCATCCCAAGAGGATTGGTATATGTCACCATTAGCCATCAGGTCTAGTGCTTCCATACAATTATTTTTTACCCCTCTCATGAAGACTAGTTTCTTTGAATTCTCCACTAGTACATGTTGGAGGTTCTTTTGCAGTGTATATAAGAAACATGAAAGATTGTCTTCCAATGTTTCATCCTCTTTTTTTGATATTCTAAAGATGTCATCTCCTCTTGGATCATTCCCTTTGTAGCACTCTTTTTATTTTTCTAGGAACAGAGTTTGCATTTCATCCCTGGTATCGGTTGCATTTGCTCCTAAGCCCATGAACCATTGAAAGGTTGATTCTTTCAAGGTTGCTGGAAATAACTTGAGCTTGTGGGCATTAGTGTTATAGTCCAAGCTATGATAGAGTATGTCAAACTCAAACAACAAAGTATCAGGATCCTCAGTTACAAGGCCATAAAACTTTGAAAGAATAGCTGTGAGTATATTTTTGAGATTAGAATTGGTTATGAGGCTTGGGAGAAGAAATGAAAAAGTAGGTTGTGCCATTACTGGAGGTATTTGATTATGGGGTTGCTACTGAAAAGGAGCATTGGCTACAGGATTATCAACAAGAAGTGGATTTGGACTAGAACTATCAAGAAAGATGGCCAAAATTTCAGTAAAAAGATGAAGTCCTCTTGTGTCCAAGGGTTCTACTCTAGAGGAAGATCCTGCTTGAAAATCAGGGTTTACATCCTCAAAAGGCAGCTCAACTTTTTCTTCGATTTCTTTGTTCAAATTAATAGATTCCAATAGAAGAAATCTGCCATACTCATTGCATTGTCTTCCTCTTCGATGAATGCAATTTAATTCTTCACACTTGTGAAGAAAATTTTAGTACTACAATTCTCTAAACTTAACTAAAAAAACTATGACCCAAAAAGATGTTCCTATCTTGACACCATCCTCGACAACAATGCCAAAAATGATCGGCCTTACAATAGTTGTGTGATAATCAAGCCCAAGGCCTTACTTAGGAATAGTATATTCAATCTATGGGTTGCTTCCCCTACCATGAGGTGAATTTAATTTGTCATCCTAGGGTCGTATACTTGAAATGGTTGACATGGTATATGCACTAGGTTTCTTAAGGAGCCATTATGCTTATGCTGCAGGAAAGTAAAATGCAAAGAAAGAATCTATACTAGTGTTGCAAGAAAGTAACACACTTAACTCTTTACTAAAATGAATGCTGAAAAGACAATTAAATGCTAACTTATATTTCGACTTAGACCATCCACTATAACTGCTCTTGTAGATGCTACAGGAACATTCACAAAGTAAGATGTTATTGGAAAAATTTATAAGTTCTGCTTGAAATACTGGAAATGCTAGAAGTAAATCTACACTACTCTAGTCTAATCCACCTTCGAAGTGGGCCCCTTGGGCTGGATTCTACTGATCTACTAACACAAAATGTAAACTTAGAATTACTTCATTATATTCCAAAACTCCTGACATAAGAACAATACATAAAACTATCAAACAATTCACTACGAGAGCCAACAATGTTTTTTTATAAAATTTTCTCTAACCCCCCCAAAACTATTGATTCCATCCCTATAAATAGACAATCAATACTTATTCTAAAATAGGAAATAAAATAAACTAACTATAAATCTGCTAGATAAGAAGAATAAAATATAACAGCTCGTGGTACAAGCAATAAAGTGTGGATAACCAATTAAAAACAATAGTAAATGTAGAGGGAATATAGTAACACTTCATCCCTACATTCTTGGAATAACAACTCCTCCTTGTAGCAACTATGTCTCATCGTATCGTTATGGTTCTTCCACTACAGCTAGGACTTAACATTCCTTCTTGAATGCAATCGACCATACTCCAACTTCTTCCCTAACAAGTTAGTTATGATGCATAAATATTTTCAAATAAGCATAATCAAATTAAATCCAAATATTAAAACACACATTCTGATGGTTATATGAAATACTACATTATATGTATAATATTGGAAAAATATGACATGCTATCTATCCATGGGTTAATGGTTCTATCTGGACTTAATCATAAGTTTAACTAATCATAAGCTCACAAATGTCTTGGCAGCATTAAAATAAAGTATTTAAAATTAACATAAAATAGAGGCAATCATTAGCCTCATCACTAAGGTTTGTTTGAGCACACTCTGAATAAATCTTCTCCAAGTCATATTTGAATAAAAAACATCTTCTCTAACTATTTCCATGTTCTTAAGTGAGACATTTGATTTCTTGAATCTCATCCAATTATATGAAAGAGAAGGTTCCTCTAGTCTACTTGGACTATTTATCTTATTTTTCTTGTTATGCTCCTTACCCAACTCTAGCGTTGTGACAGATTGTTCCAAATAGTAACTCAATGCAACTTTAATTTTTTTTTTCTATTTTTGTAATCTTTTAAGATGCAACTGATTGGATCTCACATTGTGGGCAAGGCACACAAAGACCTACATATATGCTTGAGTTATTCCCTCATTCGAGAGCATTTTCTTATGCTAGGTGGTATTGCCAATACATGAGAGACATTGGTTCTTAAGACTGCTAAACAATAATAGTCCTTGACATAATTAGTTTATAGCTTCCCCTTTTTCCATCAAATAAATCCTTTCTATCCTTCATTTGATTAAAAATTTACGAATGCATTGAAGCAATTTCCTTGCCATGTGAGTTGTGATGAATGAAAGGTCCCCACGAGCTATCAATATTTCTTTCTACACCATTTGAAGGGTCCTATGACATGTTATCCATCATGGGATATTGTGGCCAAATATTGAAGGGTCCTATGACATGTTATCCATCATTTTCTTCTGTATGCACAAATGAATGGTTAGGTTTAACTGTGTTTGCATAGTTGTCTGAAATGTACCACAAGATGGAGATTATCTTGTCCACCATTTTTCTTGATCACTTCAGAGGAGTGACAACATATTCCCAAACTTTGAATGGCTTAAACATCATACACTAAGGTTGGATTCCTAGGATAAAAGTGTTAATTTTTCCAAGACACCATTGGCCCATCATGAGCGATATAATCTCCAAACCTCTGCATACTATTCATATGCCCCTTCAGGGATATATAACCCTTACTTCATCCTTTCATTTCTCCTACATGAAATGAAATGAATGCTTTTCATGACATCCATGAGAAAAAAGCAGTCTAAGGGACCAAAGAACAACTGCACTAGATAATTTCCAAACTCCTTTCCATTTCTAATTTTTTTATATGAATCTTAAGCAAAAAACCAATAGTTCGCTTTATATTTTCCACTTCAAATAAGCTATGCATGTTGTTTGCCTTCAAGATGACATCATAGAGAGATAAGATGTTTTTTTATGCCACACATTCTGAAAGAAAATGTCATTCTATTTCAACCACTCCTGACCTACACAATATGGAAGTTCTCTCCTTCCAAGCCTCTTTGGGTCTCTTCCATCTTCTTGTCTTGCATCTGAGGTGATAAGATCCTTTCCTCAACTATGCCATTAATAACCTTGGCTTTCCTTAGCTAGCATCCCTAAGGTATGCTTTTTCACCAAGTTCATTGGTTGGGTTGAATTCTTTAATATAATAAGCCTTTTTCTACCCATTTTATTGTTCCATATGGCACTATGAAACTACTACGTGACAAAATTTCTTATGTCCGTGTTTATGTTTGGGCACTCTTGTAACTTGATGTTCCATTTAGCCAACCATTTTATGTTTTACTTCATCCATGTTTTCTTCCTTTAGTCAAGAGCCTCTCCTTTCATAGTTTTTGACCAATGATGATCTTTCATGCTTTCAATCTTCTTTAGGTAATTAAGTAATCAAATTACTGCTGAAGTCGCTAACAGAAAAGGCCTAGTCTTGGCCAAAAGAATTTTGTAAGGCATACAACTTTTGACTTTGAGATTACTTATGATTTATTTTTTATGAGTTCTCTCCATTTTTCTCCACCCACATTTTGTCATGTTTCCCTCCACACCTTGCAACCAATATAAAGAACCATTGGTGCGACCAACAAACCAAAGAGAGTCTTCTTTGTTTTCCATTCCCATAGTTCTATTGTCTTGCATCTATTCTAGAATAAAAGTGAAGCTTTCCAGCCCCCTTTAATCATTTTCGCTATAAAAGTCTCCCAACTAAGCTTATAATGGAAGTCAATCCCAAGGTACTTGTATTATTTCACAATTTCTAGTGGGCTACCTTCAAACAAGAATGTGATATGCTTTTCTTTTCTCCTTAGAGAGAAAATCATGAATTTGGTTTTAGTAATATTCACCTGCATCCCAACTTCCTGATAAAATTTCTCTAAGACCCCTACTTGATCTCTTAATCCTTGTGTCATTTTTGATATCAAAATAAGATTATCGACATACAAAACAAGATTCACCATATACCTTGCCAGGTGAACACCCCCCCTCATTTTTATCTAACCAAGCTTCTAGATTATCGATGTACATCCAAAAAAAGGTAGGAGATAACGGACATCCTTATTTAATGCCAATGCCACTCCCAAAACATTCAGAGATTCCATCTCTAGTTCTGATTTTGGCTTTAAATATGTCATATAATCTATGCACTACTTCTCTATACTCATATGGAATGCCCAAATCTTTCATTGTATTCCAAAACTTGTCTCTAGGTACCATGTCAAAGGCTTTCTTGAAGTCTACAAAACAACAATAGTCTTCTTTTCCTTGATTGTTCCACACTTTCTCTATTATGTGTTGAAGAGTGATGCAATGACCAATGGTGGAGTCTTCAGATTTGAAACTTGCTTGTCCTCTTTCTCTTTCACCTTCATTTTTTGCCCATTTACTGATTTGATGTTCTAACATGCTCCCAAAAATATTGCCCAAATGTGGGTTAACCATAATAGTGTGGTAGTTCAATAGATTATTGATATCTCCACTCTTAAAGATGGGGATAAGCACACTAGTTGTCTAGTCTATCAAAAAACCTTCACAAGCAACACAGTTGAAGATATTTTTTATATGAGGTGCAAGGATTTCCACTCCCCATTAAAAAAAATAAGCTTGCAACCCATCAATGTTCCTACCTTTACCATTTGATATCCTCAACTATAAAGATTTCCTTCATTGTATTCACAAAAATGAGGGGTATTTTCCTCTTGTGGGTGCTCATATAATAGCTTAGCACAATCAAGCCATTGAGCATCTATTATATATATATATATATATATATATATATATCTCCTTCTACAATTCTCTCAAAAAATTATTAGGGTCATGTTTTCCAAGGGATATTAACTAGTGTCTTCTTGCTATAACATACCCTTTTTTATGTGAATAAATTTTGTATACCATTTCTTGAGCTCTTTATTTATTTCTTTCCCTTTCATAGATCTCTTTGCTGCCTTACATTCCTCATCATACCATGGATTTTTTGGAAATGTATTAGTAGTCCTCTATTTGTTGTTTCACCTTTTACACACATGTAAAGCCTTATGTATACTAAAGGTTAGCACATTGCTATGGATCGGTTCACATTTCTCATTTAACTTGTCATCCACAAAAAAAATATTACTTTCATGGAATTTTTGCTCAAGCACCACCTTGAATATGAATTTGTTCTCTTGCTTTAAAATGATATTTCCATTGCCTTTTCCTTTGTTGGTTGTTGTCTTTTGTACATGAGAATCATATATTGTGGGCTGTTTGAGGTGAAGTCA
Organism: Cupressus sempervirens; assembly: GCA_028749045.1. Taxonomy (NCBI): domain Eukaryota; kingdom Viridiplantae; phylum Streptophyta; class Pinopsida; order Cupressales; family Cupressaceae; genus Cupressus; species Cupressus sempervirens. Next base: position 9,063,267 of record CM053793.1, on the reverse strand, counting down.
ATCTTAAAAAAAGAAACATGTGATTGTAATTCAACTCTATGGGGCAAACAACAATGTTCAACTCAAGCACTTTAGTTTTAAGATTTTATGAACAAATTATATAGTCAACTACACTCTGGCCATTATACATTTTACATGTGATACCCTCTAATTTTGGCCAACTCTTTAACCCATGTGAATCACCATATCAAACACACTACACAACCCTAGTAATTTAGATCCAAAGTGTGAGACACCTCCCATGCCATCCTCAAAGGCCCTCTTCCAAAGCTGATTGTTGTCTTCTTCTAGCCATATAGGGTTACTTGCCTCTTTGTCACTATCGATCAGCTATAGAGATTGATTATTAGCTATACTAGAATTTTAGTCACCAACTAACATTATGTCTCTAGTGTTGTTGAACTTTAAAATGCCTTTTTTTAGTGATGCATATGGATCTTCGTTGTCTAGCTTCCTCTTCTTCTAAAAAATAGAATTTTGTGGAGAAAAGTAAAATGCAACCAACCTTCAACTTTGGTTGGATTTAGTCTTGGAGTCCATGGGGGAGGCCATTGAGGATTTCTAGATGGTTGATTCAGAGTCTTTTGATATGTTTAAGATGATGTATGCTTGCATTCTTGTGGAGATTGATGTTTCTAAGGGTCTCCCTAAATAGATTACTTTGGCTTTTCCAAATGGTTCTTGGACCCAAAATCTTGATTCTGAGGGTATTCCTTTCAGATGTAGGAAATGCCACAAGACTATCCATCTCATTGCGCTGTGTTCATCTAACAAGTTTAGATCAAAGAAATTACCTTCTTGGTGGTTAGGGGTTTTAGACCATCATTATACGATTCAAAGAGTTTCCAAGGAAGGGGATGGGGTCAATTGCTCACCTCAAAATGCTATTTCTTTGGTAGATGATAATGTTGCTATCCTTGATGATACAAATGTTGTATCTAAGGTGGCTTTGGATCAAATTGCTAATGGTATCTCTTCTTTTTCTACTATTGGAGCTGGTTCAACTAGCTTTTCTCCTAATACTATGGGTATTGATGCCCATGTTTCTTCTACAAGGGTTTTGGGGGTTAGTAGTGGTGCTACCCCTTTCCCTCCTATGGATTCTCTTGCAATCTACCCTCGTTCTTCAGGTTTATCTCTAAATTGGCAGATGGCTGCTGAGAAGGTGGAGGATGGATGAACATCAGTTAAAGGAAAAAAGGTTAAATCCTCCAAAACTTCGTTCGATGTCTCTATGTTCTCAAAAGACTGGACCAAAATGTAAATCTTAATGGTCCTTTGTTTATTAATGAGCTGGTTTGTAGCCCTCTTTTTGGGAACTTTGGTGTCTCCCTTTAGTTTGCTAGGTGGTGTTCCATAGTTGTGTTAAGATACTTCATTGCTATATCTTTCTTTTATCTTTGTACAAGGTTTTAGATCCTTTCAAAACCTATTTTTACTTAATCAAAACATGCAACCAACTTGGAATTTATTTTATTTATTGATATTAGCAGCCAAATATAATATTTATTTGGGTACTCCTTCTCGAATTTAATAATGCCATACCACTCCTCACAGATCAACACCGCAGTCCTACCATGCCCTTTACATGTCTCGTTCCCTTTATTTCAAACTGAATTTTTTTTGCAACTTTTAAAAATAGATACTTTGCAACCATAATGCTCATGCGTATCTACAAGGATAATAATATCTCTCTCTTCTATTATGGGCCCCAACTGAGAGCTCTTCTCCATGGATAACCTATGTAGTTCCAACTTACAATAGTTAAGCAGTCCTGTAGGGTCCCCAATTGCTATTTCTCTCTTGAGAAATTCTCACTAACTTGGGCTTTCCCATTCTTCAACAAGGCCCATTGCCCTTGAATTCTTGTTATTTTCACCTTTTTCCAATCCCTTCTTTGACCTTCTTGTTGGGAAAAGGTTGGATCTTCATCCAAATAAAAAGACATGCCTCTGAGCAACCTCTGATTCTTAAGAATGATGTTCGTATCTTCTATATTTTTTAAGGAAACCCTTATATGCCTATATCTCCCTATGTCTACCCATTTACAAATTATGTTTGGCTAGTGAATGCCACTTGTCCACTTCAGCTGATCTCTAAGAAAATCTTTCATTAGTGTGTTTGTTTTCTCATTCTCTCTGAACTCTTTCATTCCTTTCACAATGATATTAGCGATTTTGCCCCACTTGTCTTGCCCTTCTTTCATTTGTATTTTGATTTGTTCTTCAATGATCTTCTTTTCTTTGTCCACTGGTTCCTTACCCACCTAAGAACAAGATTTCACTTCCTCTATTTGTACTTGTAATTGAGACTCTTTGACTTTCATATCCACCATGGCTGCTTTATTTTTCCTTTATTTGTGTTATGTCTGCTCCATTTGTTAGACATGTCCCTTTCTTTCCAACTGATCTCCATTGCTTGACTTCTTGTTTTTTGGTTTCTAGCTCTTGTATTCCTATCCCAATTTTCTCCTACATGCTTGAGATATTCTCCTTTCAAGCTTTGTTTTCCATCTCTCTCTTACTCATGTACTCTATTACCTCATATAATTTGTTGTCTTCTTCCCAATTCCTAGTTTCCACATCCTCGAGCCTCTTTTTTAAGTCCATGAGCTCTTGTACATATGGTATTGAGCACCACATTAGTGGTGTACTAGTTCGGCTGTAATATATTTTATCTTCTTGTGATTCTATAGAGATGTCCACTTTAGCCACTGTCCTTGACTCCCCTTGGTATGTAAATGAATCAGACTTCTTGCTTGCTACTACATACCATTAATTCCCCTAGACCTCTTTCTCTTCCAGCCCTGTTTGTTCCACATTTCTTTGGCCAATAATATCTGAGACAAAATTCACATGTGGAAAAATCATTGCAAGACATCTTTTATGTAATTTCCCAAACTTCCAGATCTACCTACGTCTTAAAATCCCTTTGTAGTATTTTGTATGTACCAGTATCAATCCCTTGTCTACATTACTTTCCTTTTTTTTGCAAAAAGTCTAGTTGTCAATTGTAATGTCCCCATTTTAGTGGGTTCCTATAGTTGGCTTAGTCAGTTCACCATCGTGACCCTTGTGAGCTGACATTGGGATTTTGAGGGTCTCAGTTGTGTGGTTATAGGTTTTTCAACAACCTATGTTGTTATTTGTCTCCATTTGAGGGACTTACTTGTTTTAGTAAGTCAAATTGTTGGTTTCAATGAGCTCAATTGAGTTAGAGGAGTTGGGTGATGCTCTTAGTTTTTATTTTAGGCTTCCAATTTGGGCTCCAAGAATCTTGGAGGGAGCATCTATTTATAGTAAGTCACCCCATCAAGTTCATTCATCATCTTTCATCATCAATATCACTTTGGTGTTGTTAGATTTTGATTCTGATGCTTCTTTATTATTATTTATCTAAATACATTGAGGTTTCTATTTTTGTTGGTATTGTTGGTCAGTCACCTCAGTATCATAGCTCATTGAAACCAAGATGAAAATTTTTAAATCATGGGAACAAGAAACAATGGCCTTTCATGTCAGAATATTAACTTATGGTGGAAAAGGTCATTTTTGGAGCCAAAAGTAATTAATAAATTATATTAATGACACTTTATTATATTTTAATATTCCATAGAAAAAGCTTGTTATGTAGAGTTCTTTTGGGAAACTGGTGCCATTTGGAGATTATAAATATGAGGACATTTGATGAGAAAAGCATCCGATTGAATATTTTTTTTCTGTTGTTGTCTTTGTGACACTTTTGAAGTTTTGAAATTTTGTGCCCTTGCTGAAGTATAAGGGTTTGGGATCTATAGCTAAAGTATTGTACATTCAATTCTGAGGATTGCATTTACAATTGTGCTGAGGTATACAATTCCATTTTTCTCCTGCTGTATTAACTGTTGCTAAGGAGAAGTTTAATTTTTCTTGTTGCTGGAGATTGTTTTGGAATTTGTGAAGGCATTCACTAGAATTGTTATATCAAATTGTGTGCTAGTTAATTTGGAGTTGGTTGGGTATTGTTTATATCTGTTGTTAGGCATTATTTTCTATCTGTTGTTAGGCATTATTTTCTATCTTCACTTTGAGAGCAACATACTATAGTTTTTTTTTTTTTGGAGAATTCTTTTGCTATTGCTAGTCTTCATTTCATAGGATTTTCAAAGCATGTCTACATGTAAGTTCATGGATTGTAACTTCTAATTTTTTTGGGTATTGTTTAAGTAAAATAGGTTTTGAAAGGTGCTTGAAACCCTTTACACATTGAAAAATTTTCACTGGAGCCCAAACAAAAAATACAATAGACCAGAGGAGAAACAGGTCACTATCCCAAAAAGGTGATCGGGGTGGTCTCACAGATAACACAATTCACTTCTGCCACCAAATTAAAACTTCATAAACCATTTAGGACCCTTTAGTCCCAAAAGAGTGAGATCAAATATGCCTATCAGAGGACTATTGGGATTGTTTGTATTTTGTTCTTTAACCTTTGTCCAACCTTCCTCCACCAAAGAAGCCTCCTTCTCCCAAACCAAAGCATCAACATCAAGCCTATCCGGAGAGACAAGAAATACCATACTAGTATGATTATCCACATGATCTCAACCCATAAAGGGAGGGGAAACCACAACATCCATATTCAAAAATGGACCATAAGCCTGGTCAGATGGGGAAGAAACACAGGCACCCAAAGTAACCACAGGCACCAGGGAAACCAAAGGAGTAGGGCCTTTCAGGATAGAGTAATGCTGATCCAAAGCACCACCCCACCAAGAAGATCTTTTTTTTGATTTCTTCAGCTTTGCAGGGTAGCACACAACTACATGTCCAACTCTGGAGCATATCTTATAACAGAAAGGAATACCTTCATAGTCTACAATCTGAATCAAAGACCCATTAGGTACCTTGAGTTTGATCTTCTAAGGGAGGCCCTTAAAAATATCAACTACCACAAGAATGTGAGTGTAAGTAGTATGAAGAATATCCAAAGATTTAGAATCCACCATTTGGAAGTCTCTAATAGAATCTCCCACAACTTCAAGAACTGAATCTAAGCATAGGTGAAGGGGGAGATTCAGGAGCTTGACCCAAAGAGGCATATGAGAAAAAGATTTAGAAGTAGGGTCAAAACCCTCATGCCAAGGTTTGGCCAACAAAGGGTGACGACGACTAAAGTGACTACACAAAAAAATCCTCGTATCTTCAGTAGCATCAAATTGAACTATGAAAAAATCCCTAACCACAGGGTAAATTTTGACAGATTCATAAATCAATAGGTTCTAGTGCTTAGAGATCCAAGCATGAAGAGATGGAAGGAAAGGCCATAAGCCTCAAAATCTAATAAAATAGCTTCCTTCTCAGAGAAGTCCTAATTTTTTGAGAAATTTCTTCTGCAACATCATGCTCCAACTCCAATCGAATTCGATTGTAAACTATAACAAGAGTCACACCCAAGGAAAAAATTGGATGAGCCACCGTAAGAACCCCTAAACCATAGACCTTAGCTTCAAAATTGGCCACATCTACAAAGGAAGTTGTACAACCTCCTACAACTGAGGTAGAAACCCCATCTTATGATCGATTACTAGAGATAGGCCGAGAAGTAGCCCCAACAACCGTCCATGGACCAGGCATGGAAAAGTGAGGAAGAGCAACAAGATATTTTTTCTAGGTATTGTTGATTTAGATAATAAGGGATATTTTATCAACTGGGTTGTTGATATGTTGTGAAAATACTCAGTATCTAAATTGGTATTAAAATCTAGAATTTTTAGCTGTATATTCCTTATGCAATTTCCAAATAGTTGAGTTCAAATTATTATTGCAATATCTTCTATTTTGCTACTATATTGTTGTATCAAAAATTGCAAAATGACAAAAATAGAAAAAGGAATCAATTCTTCATCACAAATTGTTTGATAGCTAGTAAGGCTCATTACAGTGGTATCAAAGCTTGCTTGCAAAGTGTTTGACAAAATGTTAAACAAATGAATTATAAAAGAATTTGGTTTTTTTTGAAGTTATAACTAGTTTGGGTTATTACATCAGTCTAGTGGTTTTGTGGGCTTGATTGTTTTCTTTCTAAGAAATTGATTACAACCCTCCTGATATACTCGTCAATTGAAAATTATTGTTGAAATTGGTACCATCCTTTATGTTTTTTGGATGAAAAACTTATTCCCTATGGTCCTTTGAGAAACTTCTATGTTGAAATCATGGAAGACCCTTGCTAAGTTTCCCTCTGACTCCATTTGGCTGATCCCCATGTGAAAACATTGTTAGGAGTCATTCTAATTTGAAAATATTTGAGTTATTGAACTAATGCAGTTTGCACATTAACCAAATTGAGTTTAATGTTGTTTTTGCAATATAAGTGCATAAAATATACTAATTGAAAAAGGGATAGGTAAAATAACATACCCACCCATTCAAATTCATTTTCAATACTTGGATTTGTATACCATTTGTTTCTTTTGGGTCCATTTTCCTATTGATTCTATTGCTTTCTAAGTTGCTCACATGGACTTCCCACCTTGGTCTTCCTACGCCCGATTAGCAAAATCTAGATTGCAATAAAAAGGGTTTCTAAGCCATCCCTTATAAGTCCTGGATTACTTTCCTGACTTTTGACATTGGATTTGATTGGACTGGGAATGCAGTTTCTCAAAATATGTAGTTTCTTGTTTGCCCCTTATCTTCTTTCTCAGTAGACTTTTCATCTACCCTTTAATCTTTTTCTATTAGGAACTTCACATTCTATACAAAGTACTCTAATTGTAACATCCTATGAACTCTAGACATAAAATCATTTGGGTCATTGAGGTTGGAACTAGAAATAAGAGAAGCCATTTGAAAATGTGTCAATACCAGACATTTTATAGACTCCATTCTTGTTTATTCTTGTTCTCTTCAACAATCCTTCCATGAGTATGATGCATTAACTTCCAGGAGTCATAACTTTTGACTCGAACCTAGGTTTTCTCTCAAATTTTTACAACAGTTTCAGAAGGGGGAGTTTAATGGCCTAAAAATTCAGCTCGGTGCTATTGTGTCCATAAGAGTTTATTTTTTAGGTCCTAGAAAATCTGTTTAGATTCCCAAAACTTAGTTTTTGTAATTTTTGTCTATTTCTTAGAGTTTTTTTTGCTATAACTTCGAATAGACATTCCCAAATTCAAAGATTAGCTGGCATGTCAAGTTGTTGTATCTTAAGGAAAGTCTAGTTTTATTTTCATCTTTTTAGGAGTTAATTTCAAAGGTTACCTAAAATGACAAAATTAAATATTTGTTAAAATCTTCCAAAAAAGGTAATTTTCTATTTTTCCAAATTTAGAGAGTTTTTAGTTATTTAAGAACCAACAAAGAAATGTAGAAGGGGGTTGGTTAATGAAAGACATTCAAGTTTTAAATTATGTTTGTTGCTTCTATATTTTTCTGTATATTTCTCTTCTTTAGAATGCATTATTGTAATTAGGTACTTGGATACTACATCATTTGGTATCAGAGTAGGAAGATGGTTGGGAGAGGAAGAGGAAGAGGAAGAGGAAGAGGAAGAGGAGGTCTCACTCCAATGCAAAGATTGATGTTGGATATGTAGAGGTAGATTGAATGACTGTAAGAGTGAATGGATAATCAATGAATACTAGTACTACAAGGAGAGAATGAATCATATGAGGAGGGAAACCAAAGGGGTGCTAATCAAAATGAAGAAAATGAAGAAGAATGGTTGGAAGATCTGAGCTATTGAGATAGATTTCTTTGAGCTTTAGAAGGTAAAAATGAAGGGATCAAGATCAAAGTTTCAAACTATGCTAGTAGTCTTAAGCCAAAAGAATTGATAGATTGGTTGAATGAGATGGGAGATTTTTTTGAATGGAAGCCTATGGAAAGGAAAAGAAGATGAATTTTGCATGCACGAAATTAAAAGGGCATGCAATGATATGGTGGAATCACCTCCAAAAGCAATGAACTAGAAAACAAAAGAAAAAGATTAGAATGTGGAGAAAGATGGAGAAAAAACTATAGGAAAAATTCTCACCCTTGGATTACTCACAAATCCTCTTTTCTAAGTTCTAGAATTTAAAGAAAAAAATGTTCTCTATACAAGAGTACACAAATGAGTTCTATAAGTTATCCATGAGAACAAAGCATCAAGAAGATGATGAGTAAATGGCTTCTAGGTACATACATGGCCTAAAGTTTTCTATCCAAGATGAGCTAAGCATGCATCATATTAGAAGTATGGAAGAAGCCTACCAACTGGCCTTGAAGATTGAAGAAAAATAGAATTGACAGTACAGTCAGAGGAATAGAGGAGGAAGAAGGGGTCCCTCAACATCGTTTCCAAGAGTTTCTAATTACAACCAAGGAGAATCCTCCCAAGTATTTAAAAGAAATATAGATTCTAGACAAGATCCTACAAAATATGAAAGAGGAAGGGGATTTTAGTGAGGATGAGGTTATGGCAGCAAAAGAGGCTGGGAAAATGAATAGAGGTCCTTTACCTATTTTAGATGTGGAAAAGAAGGACATAGACCTTTTGAATGCTCAAATCATAAAACACCAGAAATAAATCAAGGAAGACAACCTAGAGTAAACCTAGTTCAGACAGAAGAGGAGAAGCAAAAAGTTTCACTAAATGTGGGAGAAACCCTCATTACAAGAAGATCAATGATCATTCCAAAAAAAAGATGAATGTATTGCAAAGAACTCTGATGATTCATGCCTCTAACTCAACATCTTCAGAACTAGATGTACTTCTGGTGGAAATGTATGTAGTGCCTCTCCTATTTGACTTCTGTAAGTCATCCTGACAGATGCAACCTTGTTGATCTTTTGTTGTGGTGGTTCATGATTGTGACCATGAGTGGTCTATACCATAAAGGTGATTTGATGTATGTTTCTATATTAGTTTTCTTGATTATGCTTTGATTAATTTATGAGATTATGATATAATTTATTTTATGGTTTAGATTTCTATTTTTTTCTTTTGGCTATGAGGTAGGGCTTTCCTATTTTATTGTTTTGGCTCCATTTCTACTTCTATTTTTGGTAGCCATTTGTTTGGAGGCTGAGAACTAGTGTTCTCCTCCATTTCTATATGTTAGTTCTACCCAATTGGGGCGGGTACGAACATTTCCCTATTTTTTGGGATGAGGGTTTGGGGTTTTACACTGTTATGGTAACCATTTTTGCATAGTGTCCGAACTTGATTATTTTTGAATTTTTGAGGGGTTTTTGTAACCAAAGGTCAAATGGGTTTTAATTTTGAAGTTTTCCAAAATTTTGAGGTTTTTACCTCATTTTGCATGCCACCCTATTTTCTTGAGTTTTCTTGGCACAATGTGGGTAGTGGACCTGGATGATATGTTTGGATATCAGTCAGATCACTATTGTACTTTATGTTGCATTAGGATGCATGTCACACCCATACTCTCAACTTTGTGTTTGGTTGAGTAATTTTATACTTGTTGTATGGTTTCTTTTAGACCTTTGCTTTTGTTTCATGGACACTAGGATTCGTGTAGAATCCATGCTCTTAGATTGAGGCCAGTTGAGTGAGTTCATGATGCTAGGTCTTGTTACATCATTGAAATTTGTGTAGAATCCATACTCCTAGATTGAGGTCGGTTGAGTGATATCATGATGTATGATTTTTTTGGCTTTGGGGTTCATGTTGAATCTATCCTCTTGAGTTGCTTTTGGTTGGGTATTTTGTTTTGCATTGTGCTCTCATCCAATCCTTGTGTTATGATCTTCATGATGGTGGTGCGCCACACATGAGTACGTGTGCGTACATTTTTCGGAGGACTTGTGGGTCCTGATCTTCTATGGTACTTTCAAAAGTTATGATCATTGGGGTTGGGATGGGAGTATGCATGCCCATGGGAACTTGTGGTAGGATGAGCATGGGTGGGGTAGGGTAGCATATGGAGGGGGCTTCTATCTTGTAGCTCAACGATCATGGGGCCATGGGTTGGCAGAGAAAGCTTTATATAAGTGATAACTAAATAAAATGTGTAAATGGTAATAATACTTAAGATAATAAAATGTGTGAGCACCTGATTAAGTTTGAGGACACAATGTCTGAGCACCTGATTAAGTTTGAGGACACAATGTGCGAGCACCTATTTAATTTTGAGGACACACGATCTGAGCTTGGGCTTGTCAATGCAAAGTGAGTCTCCATGATGTTAGCCCCTACTTAGTAGCCTATTGATTGTCTAACTAGGACCTTTACTCCTTGGATTGTCTTAGGTTCTTGGTTATAGCCATCATAGTGTCTGGCATGAGTGTTAGCTATGGATGTTGTTTTTTGTGTATTTTTCGTTGGATCTTTATCTCCATTAGCACGGTGGGTGTAGATCTATGGGTGCCATTTGGTTGGGAGGCGTAGCTACCTATACCACTACTAGGGACTAGTGTAAAGAGATAGTCTTTTATCCTAGTGCGATCGTTACTGGATATTTTCACTTGATACTTCCAGTTCTAGAGTATGCTTTCGTATGATTTATGCTTTCATTGGAATGCTTGGATATCATGTTTAGATGATGTTAGCTTATTTGACACATTCTCATATTATGATATTTAGCATATGACTAGATGATGTGAATTGCTATATTGGATTATCTATTGCTTACTAGTTTATCATGTTAGATTTTCCTATTATGATGATTAGCATGTGATAGGAGATGTTAACTACTTTTAAGATTATCTTATGCTGTTCTACTAGCATGGAAATAGATTTATTTATGCTTATATTATAGCATGTTTTAGTAGTGATGTCCCTATTATGATAGTACCGATGATTTGGTTGGTGACTTGGGATGTTACACGTGGGGGATGGCTAGGATCCACGATATTCTTATGATGCTATTGATGGTTGGGAGGAACTGTGTACTTAGTTTGGTTGTTCAGTTATTGTTTTGCATATTGTGATGTTACTTCTGTTCACTACGATGTTGCTTTCAATATGTTCTTTAATGCTTTGGTTTAGATGGTTAGATGTTCCTCTTTCCTTGTTATTTATGCACTCGAGTGTTCATTCCTCAATTCATGTGGATTCGGTACTCCCTAGTGTGGAGGTTTTGAACTCAATTTTAGTCTGTTGTTTTTCTTTAAGTGATTCTTAAGTTCCCTGGGTGACCATTTATCAACATTGTGCAATACAATATTGTATCACATGCCCATTGAAATTGTGTCATGTGTCCCTTGTATCTATTGCACGCTTCCTAAAGAAATATCCTGCGCTACTTTCTAGTATCAAACCTCCTTGTAAGAACTATCACATGATACCCTTAAAGTATCACACACTTTTGAGAGAAGTATCAATCAATCCCTAAAAGTGTCACCCTCCTTCTTTAGGAATGTCATGTGATACTTTCCAGTACTGTATTAAAGTATCACCTAGATTTTTGCAAGACTTGTGCAGGCATGCAACAGGCACTTTTTGGTTTGATCTAAACTTTTTGGGAGTTGTTTGGGGTACCCTATTAGGTGTATTTTAGTCCTTTGGTGTCAAATTTAGAATTTAGAATTTGTTCAATTCAAATTCAGTTATGTGTTCTTCATCTTCGGTCCTTTTGGTTAGTAGTGGCATTTGAAGATTTGTTGGTTGTTGGGATGGTGGTTGAGTCTTCCGTTGTGATCTTTGTGATCCCTGTATGATGTTGACATGTGCATTCATACTTAAAAAAAATAAATCTTTGCTTGAATTGAATCCTTGTTCCAAGGATCTCTAAGCGGGGCATTACATCCGGTATCAGAGCCCATGTTCAAACATTGGGATCTCTATGTATATGTTGCCCTTATGGTTGTTGCTGCATTAGTTGAGTGTGAGTGTCTTGGTGAGAACTTGTGATCTTTGTTGCTTTGGTATCTACTTGTGATGGACTTGCTTATCCAGTAGATGTGACTAGATCCGTGTGAGGAGAAGGAAGTGAGTCTTCCTGATTTTGTAGGTGGAATCAATGTGCCTTGTTGGTTGGTTGTGTGTGTGACCCTTTTTGGATGGAACCACTGATTGGTGCATGTGTTGGCTTTGAGTGCCTCTTTTTTTCTCCTTGTGGAGTAAGGTGCATTGTTTCCTTGGTTTCTCCTACTTGTAAGTAAATAAATGAATCTTAGTTGTGATTTTGTGTTTTGTCATTATAGTAATGAAATGATTCCTTTCATTGAAAAATGAGTGTTATTGTGGATTATTGCAAGGAAGTAGGTTTGCATTAGATATTTTGGGTTAATGACTTAAATACCTAATCTGATTACTTCTTAAGCTTATGGAAATTTGCATTAAATTGATGAATATCTAATTATTGAATTGCATGGAAAATAATTAAGGAAATTATTGTTGTCTGCATATGCATGAGATTACTAATGGTATATTGCTTGATGTGTATGAGTGTGTTCTCTAATGTTGCTAGGATGCTATATTTGTTAGCATTGTGTGGTGATTTATCCCTCTTGTGTGACTGTAATTAGTCATCACATGTAATGTGATTTAATTGATACCTTATTTTATTTTGCTAGAGGTACTTTCCTTATGTTGTTGGGCTAGCATTGGTTTTCTGTATTTTCCTCTCTTGGACTAGTCATCAAATTTTATCTATCGCTCTTTTTGTGGTTGTTGTCACACTTGAATTATTGTTGAAATGAGCTCTTTTGTGATTTACTATTGAAGTGGACCATTTCCCCATTTGGGATTTTTCTTTTGTTTCATGAAGACTATTCTGAATGTGTTTTGACTACTATCCAGTTGTGTGTTGTGACTCTACCATGTTCATCTTGAACCTCTGGTAGAATGTATAAGGGATAATATCACGGAGAACATGCTAGTGTGTCTTTGATAGATTTAAAGTTGTTAATGTAATTGGATGGTTTAAAGATGAGTAAACATAATGTTATTCTTGAAAGAAATTGAAAGATATGTACTTGTTTTATGGTGACTCTTGAACCCTTGCTTTGAAAACCTTTCAATTTCATTGTGCATTAGTGCTCATGTTATGTTTAACTAATGAAATTATGAAAGATAAGTAATGATGGTTTTAGTGTGTGAAATACCTTTCATTCTATGTCTTATAATGTTTTAGGCATGTGTGTTCTTGAGTGATTTTGGGTGTTTTGTCTGTTGCTTGTCTTGGTGACCAAGACTATTGATTTTTCCTATGTTTCTTTGTCTTGAGTGGTGACTCAAAATATTATATCTTAGGACTCTCTTAACTCCATCATGTGTATTCCTCATCAATATCTTTTCAATTCTTTTTGAAAGGAGTCAATCTGATTCTGAATGTGAAAATTAAGGCCTCCAGAGTGAAGGCAAAATTTGTGCTGATTTGAAATTTTGCATGAGAATCTAGTGGTCATGCACTTTGTTGCCTAGTTCATTGCACTTTCTCAATTGATTTCCTAATAAACTTCACATGAGATTGTGCTAATGCAAAATTTCTCTTGGGGAATAAAAATCATCTCATTCACACTTCTAGAGTTGCTGATCGATGTTCTGAGTACCATGTTTTTGAGTAGAGGCCATTCAATCATGTCATATCATATTTATGGCCATTGGAAAAGTCTAACTTTTCATGTTATTCATAATGGAAGAGTTATCTAGTATTCATAATCTACTAGGTACTTGTTGGAGTTCGTGCTTGGGTTTGTGTGTTTCCTATTGCATCGACCCACCCTTGTTAGGTGGAGTGTGGTTTGTGAGCATTCCTTGTTTGAGGATGATGTTTCCTTGTCATTTGGGAGTGACTCAGTTCTTTGATGAGTCTAGATTCTCCTTTTTGGATCTTATCTTTGGCACATCTCTATATCCTTCTCTCTCTTGTGAGAGTAGGTTAGCATGGTTATTCCACTAGCTTAGTTAGTGTTTCTAGTTGAGTATGTTGATGGTTGGTGGAAGTGTGAGTTCTCTAATGCGTCTTGGGCTGATTTAGTGTTGAGGTTGAGAGAGACTCCCTCTCAATCCTATACTCTATAGTTTCTTTCTCACTAATTTTTTTCCTTCAAGAGGATTGACTCAGCCAAGTTTTCTCATTAATTGTTGACTTGAGGTTGGAGATTGAGTTTAGTGGTAGGTTGGGTGTAGTATTCCCAACATGGTGCTGGAGGGACATGGTATCGTTGGACACATGTTACCATCTTATGAGTTGGTATACAAATACTACATGGTTGTGTCCACTATTACCTTGTGGAAAGGTAATATCTTGTCTGGTTGGGTTGTGTAACCCTAGTTCCTAGTGGTAGTTTAGCTTTTGCACCTTGGAGAGGCATTGTGCTCCTACGCTTGGTGGTAAGTAGTCTTTTGGAGTGTGAAATTTTGTTGGTAAACTATCATCCACTTTGTTCAAAGGGTGATTTTATGTAGATTCAAGGATGCTCATGTATGACATGATAGTATTCTTGGGAATTTTGGGATGGTTATTCCCCATGATTCCAACTCTTTTGGGATTGTGTAGTGTGTAGACCTGGTTTTGCGATCATGTGGTAGGTGCATGTTTAGTTGGGGCACCTATTGATGAGGTTGAGTGGGTTTTTCCTTACCTTGTATTGTTGACTTTATAGCTAGATGGGGTTTTCCTAGCACCTAGAAGGTTCCTTGTCGGAGGACCTTGTGTCATTGTGACACCTTTCTCTTGTGGTTGACATATTTGAGGGTTGATGTGATAGTTTGAGAATATTGGAGTGATCTAGTATGACTTGTGGAGAGTTTGTTGAGTCATTCCTATTGCTCTGTTTTGATTTTTGGTTCCTGATGTGTTTTGGTTTCTATTCTTGGATTGCAGGCTTCCAGGAGCAAGCCTAGTCTTTGGGGGGGATGATGTAGTGCCTCTCCCATTTGGCTTCTGTAAGTCATCCTGATAGATGCAACCTTTTTGATCTTTTTTTGTGATGGATCATGATTGTGACCATGAGTGGTCTACACTGTAGAGGTGATTTGATTTGTGTTTCTATATCAGTTGCCTTGATTATGCTTTGACTAATTTATGAGATTATGATAACATTTATGGTTCACTGAGGTTTGTGCCAGTGCTTACTATGATCAATGTGGTATCATGAGGTTGTTTCGTTATTACCCTAAGATGTGTGCAGAGATTGCATTGTGTACTATTACCATGCTACATTGGACTAGGTTCCTTTAGCAATGGTTAGTCATGCTTATGACTATACTTGCTTATATCTTTTAAGTGCCTTTAAGTGTTGTTTAAAAAATCATTATTAAATGCTCAAGTAATTAAAAATGGATTGTCCATGTTGGATTCATTGGTTATGTGCTTCAGATATTTGCTTTGTTATGTTTTGATCTGAGAGATATTTGTGACTTATGTTTAAAATGTGAGATGACCTGAGGGTTAGATGTTATACCTTGATTTTAGTATCATAGATGTTAGACTACTATGCTATTCAGTTGATCATATTGCATGATGATGCCATTTTGAGATGATAGTGTGTTTTATGATGATATCTGGTTATTCGATATTTGGACATATCACTGATTATGTTATGTGATAGATTTAATGCTATGGTTATTTACTTCATTCCAATGTTGTTATGCTTTATGCGAACGTGAGTGATGTAAATAGATTATTTTAATATAATTAAATAAATGGTTAAATTAGGTGATTTAAGGCATTTATTTCTTCAGCTATGTTATTTATGCAATTGCACTTGATTGTGTTGTTTAGTGTGTAGGATTTATATCCTGGCAGTGGCACATGGAGTTAGTGATTCAACCATTCATATTTTACCAATGTCGTTGCTGTATGGTCAACGTATCCTTAATTAAATGTTTAAATTAAACCTTTTAGTGATTATTAAATCCAAATTCATTTGCATTATGTGATTAGACCAGTGAGCATGTCTGTTCATTTAGAGGTTCACTTTGTCACGAAAGTTGTTAAGAAAATTTTCGTGTTTTTGAGTTTTTGGGCTTTTAATTGATTTATATTAATTTCTAGTAGCTATTCCATAGATGAATTCCTATTTCTAGGAATAGCTTATTTTCATTTGGGTCGATTCAGGCTTTAACTAGGTTGGTTGGTTATTTTCCCTAATTGATTATTCACTCAAAAGAATTTAATTCCTCACTTCTCACTTTTGAATTAGAAAGTTGGAGAGTAAAACCCAAAATCCTCTTCATGAGGATTTACTGTTTTGTTCATTGTGGGAGCTATAGGTGTGGGTATGTTGTGAGGTTGAGCTCATTGGATCTAGCTCGGAGAAACCTTAGATTGTCGTGATTTTCAACTACTTTTGCGGGCTATTTATTTTATGGTTTAGATTTTTGTTTTGCCCTTTTGGCTGTGAGCTAAGCCTTTCCTATTTTATTGTTTTGGCTCTGTTTCTGCTTCTATTTTTGGTAGCCATTTGTTTGGAGGCTGAGAACTAGTGTTCCCCTCTGTTTCTATATGTTAGTTCTACCTGGTTGGGCGAGTAGAAACATTTCATTATTTTTAGGGATGAGGGTTTGGGGTTTTACATCGTTATGCTTTCCATTTTTGCATATGGTGTCTAAACTTGATTATTTTTGGATTTTTGTACCCAAACGTCAAATGTGTTTTAATTTTGAAGTTTTCCAAAATTTTGGAGTTTTTACTTTGTTTTGTGTGTTACCATATTTTCTTGGGTTTTTTTGGCACAATGTGGGTCATGGACCTGGATGATTTGTTTGGATATCAGTTAGACCACTATTGCATTTTATGTTGCATTGGGATGCATGTCGCACCTATACTCTTGACTTTGTGTTTAGTTGAGTAATTTCATACCTATTGTATGGTTTTTTTTAGACCTTTTCTTTTGTTTCATGGACACTAGGATTCATGTAGAATCCATGCTCCTAGATTGAGGCTGATTGAGTTAGTTTATGATGTTGGTTTTTGTTGCATCATTGAGATTCATGTAGAATCCATACTCCTGGATTGAGGCCAGTTTAGTGATTTCATGATGTATGATTTTTTTAAAGCTTTGGGATTCGTGTTGAATCCATCCTCTTGAGTTGGTTTTGGTTGAGTGTTTTGTTTTGCATTGTGTTTTCATCCAATCTTTGTGTTATGATCTTCATGATGGTACATGAGTACATGCACATACAATTGTTAGAGGACTTGTAGGTCTCGATCTTTTGTGGTACTTTTGAAAGTTATGATCATTGGGGTTGGGATGGGAGTATGCATGCCCACAAGCACTTGTCATAGGATGAGCATGGGTAGGGTAGGGTAGCATATGGAGGGGTTTCATCTCACAACCTGGCGATCATGGCACTGTGGGTTGGTAGAGGAAGCTTTATATAAGTGATAACTAAATAAAATGTGCAAATGATAATAAAACTTAAGATAATAAAATGTGTGAGCACCTGATTAAGTTTGAGGACACAATGTGTGAGCACCTATTTAAGTTTGAGGAAATACAATCTGACCTTGGGCTTGTCAATGCCAAGCGACTCTCCATGATGTCAAACCCTACTTAGTAGCTTATTGAGTGTCTAACCAGGATCTTTACTCCTTGCATTGTCTTAGGTTCTTAGTTACAACCATCATACTGTCTGGCATGACTGTTAGCCGTGGATGTTGTTTTTTGTGTATTTTTCATTGGATCTTTATCTCCATCAGCATAGTGGGTGTGGACATATGGGTGCCACGTGGCTGGGAGGTGTATCTGCCTATACCATTGCTAAGGACCAGTGTATAGAGATGATCTTTTATCCTAGTGTGATCATTGTTGGATGTTTTCACTTGATGCTTTGAGTTCTGAAGTATGCTTTCTTGTGATTTATGCTTTCATTGGAATGCTTGGATATCATGTTTATATAATGTTAGTTTATTTGACACATTCTCATATTATGATGTTTAGCAATGACTAGATGATGTGAATTGTTGTATTGGATTATCTATTGCTTATTGGTTTAGCATGTTAGATTTCCTTATTATGATGATTAGCATGTGATAGGAGATGTTAACTACTTGTAGGATTATCTTATGCTATTCTACTAGCATGGAAATAGATTTCCTTATGCTTATATTATAGCATGTTTTAGTAGTGACGTCCCTATTACAATAGTATCAATGATTTGGTCAGTGACTTGGGATGTTATGTGTGGGGGATGGCTAGGATCCATGATAGTCTTATGATGCTATTGATGGTTGGGAGGAATTGCGTACTTAGTTTGGTTGTTCAGTTATTGTTTTGCATATTGTGATGTTACTTTTGTTCACTGCGATGTTGCTTTCTATATGTTCTTTATTGCTTTGGTTTAGATGGTTAGATGTTCCTCTTTCCTTGTTATTTATGCACTCGAGTGTTCATTCCTCGATTTATGTGGATCTAATAGTCCCTGATGTGGAGGTTCTGAACTCAATTTTAGTCTTTTGTTTGTCTTTAAGTGATTCTTGAGTTCCCTGGGTGACCATTTATTAGTATGGTGCGATACAATATTATATCGCATGCCCATTGAAATTGTGTCATGCATCCCTTGTATCTATCACACGCCTCTTGGAGAAATATCATGCGATACTTTCCAGTATCGCACCTCCTTGTAAGAACTATTGTATGATACCCTTAAAGTATTGCATGCCTTTAAGAAAAGTATCGCCCAGTCCCTAAAAGTTTCTCCCTCCTTTTTTAGGAATGTCGCGCGATACTATCTAGTGTTGTATTAAAGTATTGCTTGGATTTTTGCAAGACCTATGCAAGTAGGAAATAGGCACTTTTTGGTTTGATCTAAACTTTTTGGGAGTTGCTTGGTGTACCCTCTTAGGAGTTCTTCAGTCCTTTGGTGTTTCATTTTGAATGCAAAATGTGTTCGATTCAGATTTAGTTATACGTTCTTCGTCTTTAGTTATTTTGGTCAGAAGTGGCATTTGGAGATTCGTTGGTTGCTAGGATGGTGGTTAAGTCTTCCATTGTGATCTTTGTGATCCTTGTATGATGTTGACATGTGCATTCATACTTGTAAAAAAAATATCTTGGCTTGAATTGAATCCTTGTTCCAAGGATCTCTAGAAACGACATTACAATGTATGTCAAGTTATTATCAATGGGCATAGTTTTGAGAATATGATAGCTAGAGAAATGCTAGAGAAATTAAATTTATAAGGTGAAAATCATACTCATCCTTACCATATTTCATGGTTTAAGAAAGGAAATGAAGTAACAATTGATAAAAGATGTTTAGTTAGATTTATGATAGTGAAATTTTATGATGATTAAATATGATGTTATGTTATCCCTATGGATGCTTGCCATATGTGGTTGGGAAGGCCATGGTAGTATGATAAGAAGGTCATACATGATGGGGAGAAAAATACTTATACATTTTGGAAGGATGGCTCTAAAGTGGTTCTATTGCCACTTAAGGATGAAAATAAGAATGAAACCATGTTGTTTGTAAAAGAAGTTGTCAAAGAATAAATATAATAGGATTTTTTTATGTACTAGTACTAAAAAGAGGAGAAGAACAAGAAAAATTAATGCCACCTGAGGTAATGAAGTTGCTAGAGGAGTTTTCTAATGTTTCTCCTAATGAACTACCTAATGGTCTCCCACAAAAAAGAGATATTCAACATCATATTGATCTTATTCCTGGAGAAAATCTATTTAATCAAGAAGCCTATTGGTTGAATCCAACAAAACATGTAGATTTGAATAAACAAGTGACATAACTGATGCAAAATGGTCTAGTCAGAAAAGCACGAGTCCATGTGCAATACCTGCATTATTGACTCCAAAGAAGGATAGCACATGGAGGATGCACACTGATAGTAGAGTGATTAATAAGATTACCATTGAGTACCATTTTTCTATTATGTGGATAGAGGACATGATGGATGAATTAGTGGGGGCTAAGTACTTCAACAAGATTGATCTCCGAAGTGGGTACCACCAGATTCACATTTGAGAGGGAGATTAATGGAAGGCATTATTTGAAACAAGAGATGGTTTTTATGAATGGATGGTTATGCCTTTTGGGCTTTGGAACACAACTAGCACATTTATGTGGTCGATGAATACAATGATGTGACCTTACATTGGTAAGTTTATTGTAGTTTATTTTGATGCTATTATAATCTATAGTAGAAGCAAGGAGGAACACTTACAACACTTAAGGATCATCTTGAGTGTATTAAGGAAGGAAAAGCTCTTTGCAAACTTGAAGAAGCGTAGATTCATGCAAACTAGTTTGACCTTTCTAGGCTTTTTCATTTCTCAAGTTGGTGTTTTGATGGATCTATAAAAGGTAAAAGCAATTCTAGAATGGCCCAATCCTTCTTGTATAATAGGGAGTACAATTTTTTCATGGGTTGGAAACTTTCTATTGAAAGTTTATCCAAAATTTTAGCAGTATTGTAGCACCCATATTAGACTATATTAAAGGAAGTGAGTTCACATGGACAACAAAGGTAACTGAAGCTCCTATATTGACACTTCTAGATTTTGACAAAGTTTTTGAAGTAGAGTGTGATGCTTCACATGTTGGGATAGGAATTGTTCTTAGGTAAGCAAGTAAGCCTATAGCATTCTTTAGTGAGAAATTGAATGAAGCAAGAAAGAATTTTTCTACATATGATCTGGAGTTTTATGCAATTGTTCAAGCATTAAGACACTAGAGGCACTATCTAGTCCTACATGAGTTTGTGCTATTTACTAATCATATTGATATGAAATATCTCAACACTCAAATGATGTTGAATAGTCAACATGCCAAGTGGGTATCTTTCTTACATGGATATACCTTTGTTCTAAAACATAAGTTTGGAAAACATAATCAGGTTGTTGATGCCTTGAGCAAGTGTGCTACACTATTAACCACAATGGAAACAAAGGTCACTAGTTTTGATGCTATTAAGGCCTTGTATAAAATTGATGATGATTTTTGAGAAATTGTAGAATAGCTAAAGGATTCATCTTATGGTAAGTTGGATCATGTGAAGGGTGACTATTTTATGCAGGATGGTTACCTCTTTAAAGGTAAACAACCATGTATATCAGGCAGATCTATGCAGGAAAACATTATAAGGGAATTTCATAGTGGTGGACTTGCTGGACACTTTGGTAAGGAAAAAATAGTAAACTTGGTTGAAGATAAGTACTATTGGCCCAAGATAAAGAGGGACATCACTAAATATGTGGCAAGGTGCATAATCTATCAAGTGGCTAAAGGACATTCACAAAATACATGATTATACATGCCTTTACTAGTACCCACTAAACCGTGGATTGACTTGAGCATGGATTTGTATTGGGTCTCCCACACACTTAGCAAATTAATGATTCTATTTTTTATGGTTGTTGATCAATTTTAAAAAATTGTCCACTTTATTTCTTGTAAAAAGACCAATGATGCAACTAGAATAGCAGAACTATTCTTCTTAGAAGTTGTCTGTTTACATGGTCTTCCAAAGACCATTACCTTTGATAGAGATACTAAGTTCTTGAGTCATTTTTGGAGGACTCTCTGGAGGAAATTAGGAAAAAATTTATAGTTTAGTAGTGCCTATAATCCTCAAACTGATGGACAAATAGAGGTAGTTAATTAGAGTTTGGGAAATCTGTTACGTTGCATTGTGGGTGAGAAGCCTAAACAATAGGACTTGGCATTGCCACAAACATAATTTTTGTATAATATTTTTGCTAACAGATCCATCAAGAAATATCCATTTCAAATTGTCTATGGTTATAACCCTCAAGGTGTTCTTGATCTTGTGTCACTTCCCTTGAGAGACATAATTAGTGATGATGGAGTTGCCTTTGCTAAACACCTTCACCAACTCCAACAAGATGTCAGACAAAAGTTACAAGATAGTAATGAGTTACAATATTGTTGCAGATGCTACTTAGAGACAAAAAATATTTACTGCAGGTGACTTAGTGATGGTTTACATGAGGTGTGAATGATTTTCTATAGGCACATATGATAAATTGAAGTACAAAAAGATTGGGCCTTGCTAAATCATCAAACATATTAATGATAATGCTTATGAGGTTTGCTTACCAACAAATCTTGACAATCTCCATTGTTTTTAATGATATTGATTTATACATATTCCATGGAGATGTTCCAAATATAGATGATGTATATGGAGTAGATTGACAACATCACCTTCCCAATAAGAAGGAAAAGATTTCCAAAATTCTTGACAAGCAGACTACCCCCACAAGGCATGGCCAAAACAACATATACCTTTTACAGTGGGATGGGTTACCTAAAATAGAAAGTACATGGTTATCTAAGTGGGTAGTAATGCAGTTAGATTTGAAAAAATTGTAGCAATTCACAGATAGCCACTTGCAAGAGCTATGTTTATTTCAAGAAGGGGAGAATGATGCATCAACTTTCGGGAGTCATAACTTTTGACTCAGACCTGGGTTTTCTTTCAAATTTTTACAATAGTTTCAAAAGAGGGGTTTTGATGGCCTAAAAATTAAAATTTTCTTCATTATGTCTAGAAGAATTTATTTTTAAGGTCCTAGAAAACTTGTTTAGACTCCCAAAACTTAGTTTTCATAATTTTTGTCTATTTCTTAGAGTTTGTTTTTTGTAATAACTTCGAATGGACATTTCCAAATTCAAAGATTAGTTGGTAGGTGAAGTTTCCATAGCTTAAGGAAAGTCAAGTTTTATTTTCAAAAATTTAGGAGTTAATTTCGAAGGTTACCTAAAATGGAAAAATCAAAGATTTGTTAAAATCTACCAAAAAAGGTAATTTTCTATTTTTTCAAATTTAGAGAGTTTTTATCAATTTAAGAAGTAACACAACGATGCAGAAGGGGGTTGGTTAATGAAAGATATCTGAGTTTCAAAATATGTTTTTGCTTTAGTATTTTTTTGTATGTTTCCCTTTTGTAGAATGCATTATTGTAATTAGGTATTTAGGTACTACATCAAACTACCTTCTTATACATGCTTGTGCACTCAAGAACTGCATTAAGCTCAAATTAAGATCTTTTAAATCTTCTAGATTAGCTTTAGCCTTATTTTTCCAACAATCTAACTAGTGCA
The DNA here is from genome assembly GCA_028749045.1 of Cupressus sempervirens. Lineage (NCBI taxonomy): Eukaryota > Viridiplantae > Streptophyta > Pinopsida > Cupressales > Cupressaceae > Cupressus > Cupressus sempervirens. The sequence goes on along the minus strand of CM053793.1, from coordinate 9,040,299 downwards.
CATGGAAATTTCTTTTCCTCTTTGTAGGTACAATCTCATTCTCTATAAACCTCAAATTTCCAAGAAAATCGTTGATGATAAAATCAACTTCACTGTCTTTGCTCTAGCCTCAGCTTGGATTTGATACCAATTGTTGATTCAAAATGAGCGCATGAAATATAATAAAAACAACTAAACTAAAACATAAAAATAAACTAAAAAATTAATCAAAGACCCACAACGCAAAAGAGTTATAGTGGTGCACTAGAACTTGTGGCTACATCTACTCTCTACATGGGATTCTCAATTTTATTATTTTTTTAGAGTGTAATCACAACAATAGACAATATCCATTAATAAATAACTAATTGTAGTGTGAATTATAAGAAATGATTGGGATTTATACACTCAACAATATTGATTTGTTTTTGATTGTGGGATTCATCACCACCAGGTTGTAATTGTGGGGTGCAGGTCCCTATGTCCAAAATTTGTTCTTTTATTTTCTTGTCAATTTCTTGTATTTTCTCTGGTGGCAAGCCTTTTTTTGTTAGGATCCCTTCTAACTATGGGCTTCATTGTCTATCTTGTGATGTATTTGGAATGTCAAAGGGTTTCAAGGCCCCTTCAAAACCTATTTTCCTTATAAAAAACAATATTGACATGTTTGTAAATTTGTATAGATATGAAAGTTCCCTAAACTAGATGGGTCTAGAAATATGTTGGTAGTTTTGTATATAATTTTCACGATTAATACAATTATTTGGCATCTTTATATTATGCTTGATTATTGTGCCATGACCCCTCCTAAAATGGAATCTCACAAGTATACTAAATTAAAAAAATAAATAAAAATCATATGATTAAAATATAAATATGATGTCATCATTAATATATATTAAGTATATGAATGATAATTATTCAAATGAGGTGATGAAATCATTGAATCATAATGAATCAATAAGTTTACAAAAATAATTAAATGATACTAAAAAATACTATGGGTCATTACACTCCCCATATCATCGAAATAAAGACAACATTGAATGTTCACAGCAATATTATTAACAACTATATAAATATATATTGTTGAAGTTGATGAAATCTCAACCGCACAACTCCCAAGAATCACCTACATGCAAACACTTGTCATAGAAAGAGAGAATAAAAAGCTACGGAGGCTAGAATTCCTAGATCCACACATGAGACAGTCTTAATGAGCAAAAAGAGATTGCTATTATCAAAAGTGAATTAATTAATTACAAAGAGATCAATCCTTATAAAAGGAGATCAAAACCCTAATAGTTAACTAACCTAGGTTGCATAATAATAACTAATAAACAAATTAATTATTATAGCTTAAGTAAACTAGAGATAATAAGTGACTTAATAATTAAATCAATATATGATTTAATTAATAAGAAAATACTTTATTACCCTAACACCCCCCCTTAAGATAAACTTAGGGAGTAGCTAAAAACTTAGAAACTACTACTGAAAATAAATTTGGGTCTCGACAACAAAGCTTGATGAGGTACCCAAGCACAACCAAATCTATGAAAAGAGGAGAAATAGAGAAAATCACATGGAAAAACCCTACTCCAAAAAGAGATGGAAATAATGCTGAAAAGAACTAGTGAAGGACTAAAGAAGCCTCCAAACTAGGGAATGTCCCAGAAGATAGGAATAAAATATGATCATCAAGAACACCACTAAAGCATGAAGTTGTAAACACTATCAAACTACTGCTATGAAGAACCTCCACTATATAGAACATGACTAGGTATAGAAGAATAAGTCTAAAGAGCTGATCAATTGAATATGGTACATATCTTTATGGTCTCCAAAAATAGGAATGAAAGAATGTCTATATGGTAAATGGTCCATCTCACTGAAATGCATAGGTATCCAACCACTACAATTGTCTAGTACATAAGATCAAATAATGAATAGATAGCTCACTTTGTCGAACCAAGAAAGTAATAGATCCAACATAACCCCTCTATAATGCTGTGAGGTAAGGCATGAAAATTGAAACAATGCAACATCTCTTGCATAAAGAAGAATAATGAACATTGAGAGTACAAAAGAAGTACAAACACCTATAATGGTACACATCATTGACACATCATGAGGCTAATGTCATGGAAGGAACACTCAATTAACAAAGGAAGATGATGAATATGGCCAACATGAAACCCCCCATGCACTTAATAATGTAGTATGAGTACAACAAAACACAAAGATGTGCAAGACCTTGAAATGCAATAGAGTGACACTTTATCTTAGTGCGTTTGCAAAAACACAAGAAAAGGATGTAAACAAAGATCAAAAGAGATATAAGGATGATACAAGAAATAATACAACCCATGAAAAATCATTTGAAATAACAAAATTGATCCACAGACTTGAAACAACCAATATATCCACCATAATGTAGAAAAAATTAAAAATGAGATGTGCCTAGAGCAGAATCTAAAAAATAGAATGTCTCAAGATATGTCTCTCGATGTGCAAAATAGAATCTCTGAATTTGACTTCATTAAATGGCAACCAAATAGCATCAAAAGTCCAAATAAACTGCACCATCAAGATTGGCTTAGAATCAACTTTTTGACGATATCTCGTTTGCAAAAAAATAGAGTCTAGATGAGCAAGTTACAGCAAAAAAATCTTAAGTAGGTGAAAAAAGAGCCAAAAGGCAAAAATAAAAAATCATTACCTTGAGACTTGTGGCAAATGCTTTAGGAAGTGTCCCCACTAACACAAGAAACTACCTCATGAAGCTTTCTAGTTTCATACTAGAAATTGTCTTGAGAAGCATGTAGGTTACACACCAAAATCACCTTGGGAAGCATGTAGTTTTTGTACCGAAATTGCATTAGGAAGCATGTTAGTTTTATACCAAAAATTGTCTTAATTTTTGTACCAAAAAACCTTGATTTTGGTGCCAAAAATCTTGATTCCTATGCAAAAAAACCTCAATTTTAGTGCCAAAAAATCTCAATTTCCTTTTCAAAAAATTCAAAATATCATCATCTCGAGAAGCATGCCCAGATTTGGGAGTAATCTTTTTTCCTTACTTGTCAATTGTGTCTGAATTATAATTTTTTAATATGGAAATAGCGGTTTTTAGGTGCTAGAAATCTTATGGTGAGGTCTGTTTGGGCTCAAAATGCACTAAAAAATGACTAACCTAGATCCAATATAAAAAACCTTTGAAAACTAAAACCCTATGAAATAAAAAATAAATATCTGAAAACCAAACTAAACCTCTCATAAATAGAACACGACATGAAGATCTGGAGCTCTGATACCATGTTGAAGTTGATGAAATCTCAACCTCACAACTCCCAAGAATCACTTGCATGCAAACACCTATCACATAAAGAGAGAAAAAAAGCTATAGAGGTAGAAATTCCTAGATCTACAGATAAGACATTCTTGATGAGCAAAAAGAGAGATTTCTATTATCAAAAGTGAATTAATTAATTATAAAGAGATCAATCCTTATAAAATGAGATCAAAACCCTAACAAGTAACTAACATAGGTTGCATGATAATAATTAATAAAAGAATTAATTATCATATGCCCAAAGTTTAGCTTAAGTAAACTAGAGATAATAGGTGATTTAATAATTAAATAAATATGATTTAATTAGCAATAAAATACTTTATTACTCTAACGTATATTTTATTCAATTCAATTACAAACCAAGAATATATACTTATATAATTATAAATATAAACACATTTACATTAGCTATACCAAATATTAAACATACGAAACATCCTCTATAACTATTCAAACTTAATAGTAATTATTACTCTTCAAATCATATTACAATAACCTTATTATAGAAATTGATTCTATTATACCTGAAAACCCTTTAGATCGATTATGTCTCTCATGAAATGGCATATCGGTCCTTTGGGACATCTCAACACATATATATGTACCACCATACTATGCAAAAGTGGGATATAAGAAGAAGATAATGCAATTGGGAGGTGGTATGAGAAAATAAAGAAATCTTGATGGAGATATAGAAAAACAAATACACAAAGAATGCTAATACATTAAAGGGGGAGCATATAAGTATTAGCATGAGAATAAGAATCAATTTCTTATCAGTTGTAAAATATACAATAAAAAGAGGTTGTGAAAAGTATAAGAAAATAAATGATCAAAATGAGGTGATTTTCCAATTTTTTGAGGTGATTTTTCAAATTCTTGTGAATCATCATTCATGAACATAACGAGTGTTAAATAGTGCATTTTATGAGGGGTGTTAAATAGTACATTTCACAAGATCCCATGAGTGATCATTCATGAACTTTACAAATTAGATGTTTCCATGGGATGGCGTGACAATAATTTTAGCATCTATGTTTTATTTGTTATAATTATTATATTTAAGTTTAGATTTTTTAAATAATTTAATATATCACATTATATTTAAAATTATTTGTATTTATTATTTTAAAATTTAATTTAAAAGGTATTTTATTTTTTTATGTTTTCTATTTGAATTATTTAAATATATAAATAAAGCATACAGGACATAATACCAATATTTGAAAAAAATAAAAGTAGAAAAATTAAATTAAAATCAATTGTTAAATTTTAAATAAAAGTATTAAATTTCTATTAATAAATAATAATCAAATTAATACATCTTAATAAGTCATGAAATGATATAATCAATCAATTTAAATATATAAACTTAAAGTTAACCTAATCTTAAAAAAAATCTATTTCATTAAGAAATTAATATCTATTTCTCATATTATTTCTTAAACTTAAATTTTGAAAATTGATTTAACCTAATCAATTTAAATTACTGTTAACTTTAGGATTAAAAACTGGCATACAATTATTGTATTTAATGGACAACAAGATGCAAAAATGATAAGGGAATGGACACTAGGAAGTATAGAAAGATGAAAATTTAAGCATTGAATTTGTGAGCTTTGGTGTCCCAAATTGAAATATCGCCAATCCCAATCTACACTACCTAGACCTGTTCTCTACTGTGAAAGGGCCTCATGTCTTTTGTCAATATATATTTTGTCTAGAAGCTTATTTGTGCTATGAGGTGGAAGATTGTTGGCAGAGCTTTGGTGACCTCTCAAGCAATAGAGAAGCGTTGTTGTTTAGCCCTCCTCAAACACTATATCAAAGCTTCTAGCCACTAGCTGAGTTTAAAATTGTGTGCCTTGAAATTAATGATATCTATTAAAATTTCTTTTTGGCTTATTTTTAAAATAAGAAAATAATATAAACCCTAGCAATAGATGCAATCTCTGATTTCAGAGAATATTAAAAGATGCTAAGTAAAATATAGAAAATGTGCATTTATCACTATAAAGTAAAGCTCAATTTATCTATAAATTAATAGAAATTGTTCACTAAAACTTTAGAAGGAAAGTGATATTTATGACGATAAAGAGAAGTAAAAATTGTTTTTGACTATCAATTTCCTTGCACTATAGATTTAGTAAAGAAGTTTTCTTTCAACATAAAATGGTGATTTATTATGAAGAAAAGGAGGAGTTCTACAGATTTCATAGGTGATTTGTGTGTATGAAGTAAATGCTAATGGAATCCTCATGCAAATGACACATGAGATAGCTTGCAACAAGCCATGGGAGACTTTGGGGAAGAGACACGTGCCCGCTTAGAGCGATATTCTCTATATGGAGATTAAGAGAAAAAAATAAAGATACTATTAAGATGAAGTTCCAATTTCAATAGCAATGTGTACTATTCATCTTCCAACAAACATTCCTTGATGATTCAAAGCCTTGCTCAGTAGCATTAATACACTTACTCTACTTGACTACTGCACTGCACTAGAGCTTCTCTGCCCAAAATAGTCATATTTTCTCCATTGATGAATTGGATTCTCTCCCTCTATTTGAACTCATTATAGTAGGTGATTGACTCAATGAGACTATTTGGTTTCACATATGACAACTAGTTGGGATTGTAACCACATATTTATGCACTATGTATGACATGATGACAATAGTTGGGAAAACCCCTAATTTTATCATTCTCCTCAAATGGAGAGAGACACACTGCACATTTTAGAGAATCATTCATATTTTATGATTTATATTCAGTTGTCGAGAGAGCATCTAGAGACTCTTTATCCAAACCCATGTTTTCCATAGTTAGTAAATCATTATCTAGATAATCTAATCCATTGCACTTTCTTGATAGACCATTGCATGATTGGATACATAAAGTGCTCAACTTAATTAGAAGCATGATACAAGGGCTATACATTGATATAACAAATCAATAACTTTACAAAAATATATTTAGTAGATATATTCGATCAAATTGGCTTAAATATCAACTATTTCATTTTGAAATCGAACTATTATTGATCTTCAGTAGCTGCCATAAATATAAAAAGAAGAGGGTCCAAGTGATATTGTGAATCTTTGTGATGAAAGAGAATCTTGTATCAAATATTCTTCCTACCATGTTCAGTGGCTGAAAGGAACTCCATCTAGAGATGTTATTAAATACCAAGAACTAAAATGTTTGGTTGAATACAATTCTAATGTTCAAAATGGCTTCATAACACTGATCGCTTTAGCTTTCCCAAATTGACTACTAGATTAGAATTACAACTTTCCCAAATTGACTACCAGATTAGAGTTATTAAGCTTCTCCACTTTTCCATTGGCTTCTACCATGAGGAAAACATTCAAATGAAGAGCATATAACTTCTTTCCTAGTGCCTTCTTTCCAATATCAGAAAATAGTACAAGTTCTTTTCCAATATCTACTTTCTAGTCTGAATGCAATACATTCTCAAATGCACAAGAAAATCCAAAAAAAAAACCACGAGGCATGAAAATTGTAAGCCTTGATCACATCAAAATTTTTGGATATAATAATGACTATTTCCAAGTATTGAAAATAATGAAAGTGAAAATCATATTCAACAGAAATGCAAGGAGCAAGTCTTTACTTAACTGAAATGTGAGTATGATGGGCTGAGATGAAATTAGGAGAAGGGAAGCTCCAACATTAAATTGATCTGTGCACTGCACAAAACACACAATAATAGAAGAACACTTGTTAAATATTTATGCTAAGTTTTAATACAACCTATGACATGCAAGAAACCGTATTTCTGAGCATGTAGCTTCATGCAACAAGCCATGTTTTTGAGCACTTCTCTTATTTTCCTTTTCTTTCAACTTAAAAAGAAAAATACTACCAGGAATAATGCTTTTAGCCATTCAAAAAAAAAAAATGTAAATATAATAAAATTTACTTTAATAGAAAAATTTATTCAAACCATAGGATAAATGAAACAAGCATGATGTACAAAAAACAAACAAATTCAAAAAAGTGATTCGAAAACTATAGTCTCCTACCTTACGACAAGGGCTAATAATAAATAGTTTAAGGATATAAGGAAGGCTTCAAAGGGATAAAAGGTCAAAATTATAGATGACCATATGTATGGAAGTATTTGGATATGAGTGGAATATTTAAATACATAGGTTTTCTATAAAAGTAGGAAGTAAAGTTGGGGGCAATTTGGTGATAAAATAGTAAGGATCCATTCTTTATAAGAGGGGTATCTAAGTAAATAGCAAGTGGAAGAATAAAGTAAGGATAAATTAATAGGGAACAAATTAAAGTATATTAATTCAAGTTGTCATATCATTAGGACATATCTATAATAGTAAACATATTTTTCTTGATATACAAAATAATTATCTTTCATGCATATATATTATTCAAGAATTTGTATATCTTTGAGGTGAACACAAACTTCATATATTTTTGAGTGAAAAATATATTCAAAATCATTTAAGAATTTGAATCAATTAGAGAGTAAAACAAATAGGGATCATTGCATATTGATGCAATCCAAATTTTATCTCTATAAGATCTTGGCATAAAGATCAATTTTAAGAGACAATATACATTACAATATTGCAAGGTACAAAATTAGAATGAGATGGCATCAAAAAGTAAGTATGATTACATATTTCTATTTCCTAATTATTTAATTAAATAATACCTCATTATGAATTTATTTTCAAAAACTACTACCTTCAATGAAAATATCTTTCCAATAAAACACCTCTAAGGGGAGTCTACTAGCACTCTATAATAACCATTGAAGAGTATAGGGTATAAAGTGGTAGGATAATTGAAGATATTATCAAAGAGAACTGGGGATATGCTTATAGAGGTTGAGAATCATTTTGCATTTGTGTGTGTTGAGAAATGCACTATAATAGTCAATCATTACTCCCATCAACCAGTCTTCCTTCTTTATAAGGACTTTCTAGCAACAAATATGTGTTACATTCCATGTTGTATTTTGGCATCATTATATATATGTATAACGAAATTCTAGTTCTTTTATTAAAAATTATCATGTAGAATCCAAGTAGAACTATAATGTATAAGTTTGATTAAAACATTCTAGTTATTTTATTAATAATTATCATGTAAAATCTAGGTAGAACACTAATGTATAAGTTTGATTCACTAGTTTCTAATCAAGTTTTTGGGGAATCATAGATTAGTGGTGAAAATCCACAAGTCCATATATCAAAACTATTTAGGACACATTCTTTTTTAAAAATTAGTTTCGATTGAAACTACCTTCAAATGTAGTTTCGATCAAAACTTTTATAGTTTCTATTGAAATTATATGATTAGTTTCTATCAAAAGTTTTTGGGCCAAAAATTAGTCTTTTGTGATTTTGGACGAATTTCTTTCTCCAAAAAAGTGTAACCCACTATTGTGGGTTTACCCTTAGCGCTTGTATAAGTATTTAGGTGATGAAGGTTTTTGTTGGCATAACCCTTATTTTTCAACCTTTCCTCGGCTGCACAAGTTGTAAAAGAGACGTCAAGACTAAGTCTTAGAAGAAGCAACTTGAAGACATCCAAATAAGTTTATAACATGTATATGGAGAGAAGCAATTATTTTAGAAATGGATTAAAAGTTTCAAATAAGTACTAATATAAGTTTTTATTGGAACCTCAAGAAATTTCAACAAGAGGTAATTTAGAGAATGTAATACCATAAAAAAATCAGGAAGAAAAATAATTATCTACCAAGGAGATAAAACTAAAAAATACATCTTGGAGCATTCATGAATAATGTTATTTCAATGATTGAAATCTACAATTCCACATGTAGATTTGAAGAGGACATTTAGGGTGTAAGTTTAACAAGGAGAACTTAGTGAAGATGGATCAGGAATTATTCAATCCATTATAATGAATTAAAGACTCCTAGTTGAAGGGCTTGGTTATGGGAGCATGGAGATGGAAGGAAAAAGTAGGGTTTCACTATAAGAAAATTGAAGATAACTTGTGGGAGTTTAAAATTCCCATTAGAGACGCATAGTTTGTAAAGGAGAAAACAAGAACAAGTATTAGAAAAAGAAGCTTGAAGACATTTGGTTTACCTTTTAGTGAGATTTGAGAGTGTAATGACCTACCAAGGAACCCTTAATACATAGGGTATATACATATTATGCATGTAATACCCTGCATATTGAGGGTTCCTTGGCAGGGCATTATACTCTCAAATCTTGTATGTAATACCCTATGTATTGAGGGTTCCTTGGTAGAGCATTACACTCTCAAATCTCGTTAAAAGGTAAATCTTATGTCTTCAAGCTTCTTTTTCTAATACTTGCTCTTGTTTTCTCCTTTAGAGACACATAGTTTGTAAAGGAGAAAACAAGAGTAAGTATTAGAAAAAGAAGCTTGAAGACATATGGTTTACCTTTTAGGGAGATTTGAGAGTGTAATGCCTTGCCAAGGAACCCTCAATACACAAGGTATTACATGCATACATATATATACATATGTATATATATATATATTTATATATACGTACATATCTATACAAATGTATATAAATGTATATATATGTATATATATGTGTGTGTGTACATGTATACATGTATGTATATGTACATACATACATACATACATATACATACTGTATGCTAGAAGAAATGACCTGTTAGAAGCATGAATCAACAAGCAAACATTAGTTAAAACACATGCCTCAAATGCTTACAAAATGAAAGAAATGAACTAATGCTTTCTTGAATTTTGCAATTCAAGGCAGCCAACAAATGAAGCCCTCAAGCAACCTCTATAGCTCAACAAAGGAACCCATGAGAGGCCTTGTTGGTGCGTTAAGATGTGAGATATGTTTGGTGTGCTCTCCTCAAACACAAAAATTTAGTGAATCTCTTGAATGTGAATTTTCAAATGTGAGTGATAAAGTTATGAACATAAACTACATGAGATAAAGAATACCTTACGAAATGACTATGGAGAAAGCCATACTTGAAGGCATTCAAAGTGAGAATATGAAATGCAATAAAGAAACTAATTAGATATGTAAGCTACACTAACATGGAAGTGAAATGGAGATGCAATGCATAAGTAAACTAGATGAACAATGCAAATGAAAACTAAAACCAACTACCAAATGGTTAGTATGCAACCTAGAAATCACTATGCAAGCTCTGAACTCAAACTACTATGAAAGCTCAAATCTCAAACCAACATGATAACAATGCAATAATGGGAGATGCAAATGCTTGAGAAAAGGCCTCTATTTATAGGCTTGAGGGAGGGCTTGGTGAGGTGGCATTCATGTAGGTGCCACATAAGGTGACATGCAAGCCATGCAAATGGTCAAATATTCAAAGTTTTCTCACACATGTGTGAGCAAACTTGGGAGGAAGAGTGGGAGATAAGAGTGCAAGAGGAGTGTGGAAGCATACCTTCTCTCACATGTGTGAGCACACACTTAGGCTAATGAGTTAGATTAAGAAAGTGATTAGGATGATTAAGTGAGATTAAATGAGGAATAGACTTAGAAGGATGAAGATGATAGGTTGTAGGCTAGTTTTTAGGCTAGGCTTAAGATTAAATAAAATAGGATTTAATTTAATAATAGGTTTAGAAGAATCAATGGGATATGAGGATTTAAATAAATATAATTTATTTTAAAAAGGGGATTATGGAGAATCATGTGTTAAATAAATTTACCACATTAAGGCTAGAAGTATTTAAATTAAATTTAAATACTTTAAGAAAATGAACCTACTTAATTAAACAAATTTAATTAAGTAGGTAGAAGAATATGCCAACTATAATTAATTAATAATTAATTAATTATACTACCACATGCAATATTAAATTAAATAATATAGTCTTTTGAGACAATTTTAAGCATCTACATTTTGCCCCTCTTTGATGTGATGTTAGGACGACATCATATCAAAGAAAAAGAAAATATAGGTTGCCCCAAAGAAGGTAGGAGTCTTATGGGTGATGATAGAGGAGAGTTCCCCCTCGCAAAAATTGCACAAAAAATAAATATTGGGAAATTTTTGAGAAAAGGTCTTAGGAAAAGAAGAAAAGGAGAAAAAAGAGAATAAATGAAGACATTTGCATGACTTGTGATAAATAGGGGACGAACACGGCTCAAGAAAGACACGGGCTCAAATGGGGTCCTCAGGAGCCTATATAAGCCTCCAAGGGGCTCAAAGAAGGTCCTTTTCACACATCAAGAGTAGAGCACCCAGAGCGAGCATGGACTCCATTGATCAATTGAAGTTTGGTGAGCCTATTCGAGAGTACCAGTGAGCAACCAAGATGGGTGCACCAATAAGTTATATGGTCCTCTTCATGTTTTTGGTAGACCAGGCTAGGTTAGGGTCATTTATTGCAAAATAAATGTGGTCAAAACATTATCGAGGCAGAGACGATAGTCTCCACCTTGTCATCTGCACAGACGACAAAGTGGTGATGATGGCATCTGTAGAGATGATAGTCTCAATCTTGTCATTTGCATAGATGCTAGAAAAGGGTAAGGACTCCACACAGACGATAGGTTTCATCCTGTCATCTTCGCAGACAAAAAAGGAGGGATAGGGTGAGTAGAGATGACAGACTCTAGGTCGTCATCTCTGTAGATGACAAAAGTTTTTTCATCTATGCTGATTTACATCTACGTCAATCAGCATCTGTGCAGATTAGCATCTGCATCGATCAACAGGTCCACTTATCGATGTTTGCACTGATCAACAGCTCCACTTATTGACGTATATGCTAATTAGCAACTTTGTTGATTGGGGAAAATTGTCAAAGAATAAGGGAAGATGCCCCATTCTGGGGATGACATAGGCTAAAAAGACTAACTCTCTGCATGTCTATGCTATAGGAGGACACAGTGGTGTTTAGGTTGAGGGAGTACTATCCTCTGACCATGGTGATATAGGAGTGATTGATCGACATAGATTGGGGACATATGTAGTTATGCAGCTTGGAGCATGTGCACGAGTGGCCAGACTTGAAGGCCTACTCAACACAACTATTAGTGCTCATTGAGTGATGGCACATGCCCATAGGGAGCTTCCATCTACCAATAGGGGAGGCTACAATCACATTGTTGGATGTGTGGCAGATCCTACAAGTGCCAATCCGAGGGGCTTATCTAGAGTATATACTAGAGGGGTCAGACCCATTTATATGAGAGTGCTTTAGCAGAAAATGATAGAGGCTTCTGATCTAGAGGTCATGGCTATCATGGAGGGGAGCTTTGGATTAGAGATTATTGAGGCTAGTATTCTATCTAGCCTCACTCATATGATAGATACTACTAGATCATGTAGGACATGGGTGGCCGATTAGCTTGGCAAGGGTGCTGAGCACCCTACTACAAGAGGATGGAGAGGCCTACTGTTGGGGACAAACTATCCTAGCTAAGCTCTACCATGACTTGCATATGTGTGCATATTAGATGCTGTGGACTGTGGGACCAGGACTAAAACTTTTGATGGTATGGTCATGGGAGCATATCAAATTCACATGGCCCATCACTCGGTTGGAGACTAGGTAGCCTAGTGAGTCATTTGCTTATAGATATTAGCCTTTAATCTAGTACACATCCAGAGTCTGTTAGATTTTGGTGCCATTGCATTGATGAGATCATTATGTTTGAGTGGACTCCATATGATGGGGTAGAGCAGTGGGGGAGAGTGCTAGCAGCAGGTAGAGAGGATAACATAGAGGATTAGATGTACCTCCCTTAAACGAAGACTAACTGCTAGATCATTGGTCATTCCATGCACATGATTATGCACTACATGCCTTTGAGGGTGTGGCAACAATTTTAGCAGATTCAGGATGTGGTACTTGACAGATTCCTATATCCTATTGTCTCTCGAGAGTATGACCTCATATGGGGTCATGGGACTATGTTGTGATTAGCACACAAATCATGGTTACCAACACACCCAATGCCCTGGTTGCATGGGTAGGATAGGGGAGATGTCAGAGTGACACTGGCATACACATAATGGTGGGCCACTCATCAGCCTGTGAGACTGACAGTGCCTAGGGAAACATCACTGGTAGAGTAGGCACAGGGAGAGGGGGATGGAGTAGGGGATGGGGGATAGGTAGCTATGATGCCACCATTGACACAAGGGGCATAGGAGGGATTGCAAGGGCACAGGGCCTAAGCGAGGAGAGGTCTAGGGCCAGTACCACTAGAGGCACCAGTAGAGGCACTAAGACAGGGACCATAGGTATAGGTACAAGTACCAATAGGTGGACAGAGATAGGGGCCAACAGAGGACCTGAATATGGTGAGGGCTAAGTAGGATAGCCTCTGTGCAAAGGTAGCCCAGTTATAGGGGGTAGCATAGGTGTAGTAGGCATGAGCGAATAGCCTAGAGCAGGCCATGGTGACCATACAAGCAGAACTACAGGTGTAGAGGGCTAGAGGAGATAGTGCATAGGAGGCTTTAGTGGCCCTATAGGCATGGGTAGATGCAGGGGAGTTCATAGGGATGGAGATCCATGCAGATGTAGAGGAGCTGGTAGAGCTAGAGAGACTTCGAGAGGAGGTAGCCGCATTATAGGCTAGGTGAGCCACCATCAGGTGCAGCTAGATAGACACCGTAGACAGGGGGACATAGCGAGATAAATGCTATAGCCTGGGGTAGCTGTCACAGTAATGTAGGAGGCCATTGCAACCAGTCGAGTAGAGGCATGGGCCATATGAGAGGAAACTTATTACATATTGCTATATATTGAGGCCTTGTCTACCGATCAACGACAACTAGATTTTGAGAGGGGGGCCCGCTCATGGATCTCAGGGGGTAGAGCTAGATCAGAGTAGTCCATAGGAGAGCAGAGACCTCCCAAAGGGGGGGATACAGGGGGGGCTAGGCTCTCATAGCCAATAGCTTGATTTTGTATGGTTGTTATTTTTTTGATAGATATGTGCAGATGCAATGAGTTTTTGATGATGCATTTGTACTACATGATTCTACATGATGTTGTATATGGACCTATACAAACATTGATCTTTTGATAGTTATACATGACATGATTTGATGGCTCTATATGTGTATGGATTTATGTGATGCATACGATATCTATGATGTGGATACTGACATTTGTGATGCAAGATGTGTGTGATGTGATGTTTCCTACGATGTATATGTATATGATGCCTAACATGTGGATGATGCAAGTTTTTTGATGGCTATGAGATGTATGCATTGCTTTATTTTACATGTATGGATGCATTTATGAGATGTTTTTTGATGTATATGCCCCTAGATGTGATGACTAAAATGGATGCATGTAACTAATGAACCAATGATGCAACCTAATAAAATGAACAAAATGCCTAATGAATAATGATCTGTCAAAACTTGTCACTCATAGAAACCTCATAGTGTAGCATAGGAGGGGGGAAATAAATAGGACTTTGGCTCAAGCATGACTTGAATGAAGAACCTTGCTACATGAAACCTAACTACATGATATCAAGAGATTCCATTGTGTTTATACAAAATAGCACACCTTAAGTTGATTTTGCAAATGAGTTTATGCATTATATGCTATAAAAGCATAAATGACATGACTCTTTTGCATAGACTTGAGAGACTTTAGAATAATAGGTGTAGTTTATATAGTCATGATGGAACAAACATCATATATGTCGTGGAGAGGTCTAGGTACACCCAAAGTCTTTTTAGGGATATTTGGTGGAATGTGTACTAACCTGTTGCCCCCAGTGTGTAATGCATGAACATAACTTGAAATTGACACATAAGTAGTAAAGCCTCAAAAATAGATCATACCACAAACAACACATTTAGTCAATGAGAGCCATTCAGGTACGACCAAAATATGGAAGATCAAGGCACACCATAAATGACTTTAACTAACACACAAAAATAAAATCAACCAAAAGAGACCTCACGACCAAGTAGTCATTCAGTCCACAGTTCCTGCCAAGAACCTTAGGTCTAGAAGTGAATGTCACAATGTCACCTATAGGAAGAATTCATCCTATAATAATGTGTCAAGTTTGATGTCAATGATCATAAAATTATGCATTTGGTTTTGGCAAGGGCTATGAAGTGAACAAGTTTCTCGAATCATTAAGTCTCAAATGATGATTTCGTGTAAGTCCTAGTGTGGTTGCTATTGTAAAAAAGCTCAGCGTGATGGGATTGGAACAAACACTCGATAGAAAACTGCCTCATGCACCATAGGTCTTTCAAAAGATGGAGGTGAAGCGAAGCCTCACAGACAAGAGGTTTTTTATTGGATGCATGAAAAAAAAAAGCTAGATAAGACTTTGCACAAGGGAAATGGAATGGTGGGATGAGGTGAAGCAAAAAAAGCCTTATAGACAATGTATCAAACAATACTTTTTTTAGGAACATTCTTTGCTTTTTAGGTTTTTTCCTCAAGAACATTTTTGGATTTTTTTTGGATTTTTGCGGGACTATAAACACTATACAGGAACTACAAAGGCTCAAGCATAGAATCTTTTGAGATGCTGAATATTTACAGGCCCAGGGAGCAGATCTTCCTCTAGAGTAGCAATTTGATAAGCCCCAAAACCATATTTGGCTATGATGATAAATGGACCTAGCCAATTTGCCTCAAATTTTCCTTTCTTTTCATGGTTTTAGAGATTCTTCATATTATGCTACAAAACTAAGTCACCCACTTTGAATTCTCGTGGCTTGACTTTCTTGTGATACTGAAATTGAAGGCAAATTTGATACACATAGAGGTGGTTTAGGGCATTAAGGCATCTCTCATCAAGGAGTTGTAGCTCTTGCAAGTGGGCAACTCTATATTCTTTGTTGGACATCAGATTCTTGAGATAGATTTTGAGGGAAGGGAGCTCAATTTTGATGGGTAAGATAGCCTCAGAACCATAAACAAGGAAAAATAGAGTGGCTCCTATGGGGGTATGGTATGGCCAAAGGGCAGGAGCAAGATGGAGGTGCCAATCATGGCCAACTGCATCAATGGTTTTCTTTAAGATTTTCAAAATGGATTTATTAGTAGCTTAAGCTTGGCCATTTCCTTGGGGGTAGTATTTGGTGGAAAAATGTTTGGTGATTCCAAATTTCCTACATAATGTGGAAACTTCTTGATTTTTGAAAGGGGTTCCATTATCAATCATGATATCTTGAGGTATGCTAAAATGACAGATAATGTAGTTCAAGATGAATTTCAAAATTTGTTTTCTGATGATGTAAGTTAATGGAATAGCCTCAACCCACTTTGTGAAGTACTCAGTGGTAGCAATAATATATTTGTGGCCATTTGAGGAATTTGGGTATACTTGACCAACAAGATCAAATTCCCAGTAGGAAAAGGTCCATGGAGTGATGGTGGGCTAGATGTCTTGGAAAAGAGTGTGTATCAAATCGCCATGTTGCTGACAAGGAACACATCTTTTCACAAAATGATATGCATCTACTTCCATAGTGGGCCAATAATAACCTTTCCTAAGAAGCTTTTTTGCTAACATAAGGCCACTAGAGTGGGCACCACAAATCCCTTGGTGAACCTCTTCTAACACCATTCTGGCTTCATCTGAATTGAGACATCAGAGGAGGGTTCTATCAAAATGTTTTCGAAAAAGTGTGTCACCTAGGATGGTATATCGGGCTGTGCGATAGATGAAGGTTTTGATCTGATTTAGGGTGAGGTTTATGGGAATGGTTTTGTGAAATAAATAGGCAAAGATGTTGGTGTACCATGGAGACTCAGGACTGACAATCTCACACACCAACTCTGAATCAGTTTTCTCATAAGCAAGAGTAAAAAGATTCTCAACAAGAAACTCACATTTAGGACTATATTCTGGCATGGAAATCATGGAGGCAATAGTAGCCATGGAATCTGCTGCTTTTTTATTAGCCCTTGTGATCTGTTGAAAAACCAATTCTATGAAATGTTGTTTATGATCTTCAATTATCTTGTGGTTTTGTAACAACTTCTCATCCTTTGTATGGTATTCATCTGTAACTTGTTTAATGATCAATTATGAGTCTCTAAAGACAAGAATGGTTTTGATATTCCATTTGATAGCTTGATGTAGTCCTATGACTAATCCTTCATACTCAGCTATATTGTTTGTGCAAGGGAATGATATCTTATAAGACTTAGGAGTGAGATCTTCTTGTGGTGTCAGAAACAAAACTCCTGCCCCCGATCCTTTTTGTGTGAATGAAATATCAAAAAATAGTTTCCATGGTGTAGTGGGGGTAATGGCCATAATGGTGTCATGTGGAAAATTTGCTACTATGGGATGGTCTCCTAGTAGAGGAGCTTTAGCAAGTTGATTTTCAATTACTTGTCCCTTAATGGCTTTGTGTTCTTTATAAACAATGTTGAACTCACTCAAAATCAAGACCCACTTTGTAGCTCGACCAGTAAGGGAGGATTTTGATAGAAAATATTTGAGTGGATCTATCTTGACAATAAGATGTGTAGTATGATTAAGCATGTAATGGTTCAAATTTTGTGTGCAAAAGACTATTTCCAAACAAGCTCTCTCAATAGTAGTGTAGTTTAACTCATAACTGACTAATGTTCAATTGAGATAGTATATAGCTTGCTCATTCCCATTGTCATCTAGTTGTGCCAAAAGAGCACCTAAGGCAACTAAAGTGGCTGAAATGTATAGGATCAATGGTTGTCTCACAATTGGAGGAACTAGAACTGGAGGATTAGCCAAGTATGCCTTAATTTGTTCAAATGCTTTCTAACATAAACAATCCCACTAAAACTTTGTGTCCTTGCAAAGAAAATATTTAAGTGGATGAACCTTATCTGCTAACTGGGCCACAAATCATCTAATGGACTGTAACTTTCCTTGAAGACTGTGGAGTTGTTTCAATGTGGTAGGTGGAGGCATGTCTAGGATGGCTTTTACTTTAGCAGGGTCTACCTCAATTCTTCTTGACACAATGTAACCTAACAACTTTCCATATTTGACCACAAAAACACATTTCTTAGGATTTAGGCATGCTTTATATTTCTCCAATATCTCAAAAATGGTGGTGAGTACATCAATGTGGGACTCACATGTCTTTGATAAGAAAAGGTTCCCCATGGGGCGGTAAATGCCATTTTGTGTTGATCTTCTTTTGCAATTTTGATTTGATTATAACAGGAGAAATCACCCATCAAAGACAATATCTCATGTTCAACAGTCAAATTCACTATGATGTCTATGTTAGGAAGTGGAAAATCATCCTTAGGAAATGTAAGATTTAAATCTAGAAAATCGAAAAAAACATGGATGCCCCTAGATGCTTTTCCTATAGGAAAAATGTTGGAGACCCACTCAGAATAATCAATAGGGTGGATGAACTTTGCTTCTAACATTTTTTGTAACTCTACTTTGACTAAAAGTGCTACCTTAGGATGCATCTTGCACAACTTTTGCTTCATTGGTTTAATCTTGGGATCTACTGTCAAGTGATGCACAACCAAATATGTATCTAAACCAGGCATATCTCTATAGGTCCATGCAAAATTTATTTTACCCTTTCTCAAGAATTCAATCATTTCCTTTTTCTCTTCAGGATTTAGGGTAGTGGCAATGTAGGTGATTTGTGGATTATCCTCTCTACCCAAGTTGACTAGAATTGTGTCCTCATTCAAAATATATGACTTTTTTGGTGGTAAAGATATGAATGGAAAGTCAATCTCTCCCTCTTATGACACCTTTAGAAGGTTTTCACCAGAAGATGCGTCCTTTATTTTATCTTTTTCTTCATCCAAAAGTGCCCTAGAAGAGTTTTCACTAGAGGATGTTTCTTTTATTTTTCCTTTTTTATTTTATTTTTCACTTTTGAGACTAAGAGAGTTAACTTGGCTACCAAAGTAAGCTTCCTCATTGTATTGGATCTTATGTTCATAATCTTGGAGATTCTTAAGGCCAAAGAGTGCCATCACTACCTCATTAGACTTACAGATATCGAGAGCTAGTGGTGTATCTTGAAGGTCCCAATCTATCATGTCGGTGTTGGTGAGAGGTAGGTCGGTGGATGAAAGGTTAGCTATGGTAATGGCATGGACATAGGTGTCTAGGTCATCTTCAATATATTGGAAGGGTATTTCAAAGAATTCCTCCTCTTCAGTCTTAGAATCAGATTCAACCATACAATAGTTGTCAACAAAGGATACCTTAGGTTTAATGGAGCCCAAACCACATCCTTTAGGATAGCTATTAGCTTCTAAGGGTTGTCTCATTCCATCCTTTTTAGGTCCAAGGTCAGAACCATGATATCCCATGTTTTTGATAATGGGAGGGGCCTTAACATACTTATCCTTGGGGAACTCCACAGGTTCGTATTTTCCATCATATTATAGCCAATCTAGAATATTAGATTCCATATGTTCATCACTAAGTGAAGCCCAATGCTCAAATTTTGTCTTGTGAATATGCACAGTCTCTTTGTTGGTAGGAGGTGGCAATTGTGAAGGTTTTCCAAAGGAACAAGGGAAGAGTGGTAGTTGTCCAACACACAAGGCATTTTCGAACTTATATTCTCCCATTCCTAAATTAGTAAAAGTAACCTTCTTCCCTTTAGTATTGACTTTAGTATCTTCCACCTTTTCTTTTCCTTTGCAAAAATTGGAATCATCATTGGCTAACTCTGGCACTATTGTGGAAGGTGGTTCTATTATGGTGAGAGGCTTAGGTATAACTTTGGAAAACTCACTAATTGGACAAAAAATTTCTAGTGCACCTTCCAATCTTTTACAAAAGGTAAAAGGTGTGGGATCTCCTGGAATTGTGACCTCTCTTCTTTGGTGTGGGAATTTCAAGCATTGATGATATGTAGATGGAACAACCTTTAGTGTATGTATCTAGGGTTGACCAAGAAAAATGTTATAGGAAAAATCCAAGCCTAGGACATAGCATTCGATATTTATGATGGCTGGTCCAACCTTTAGTGGAAACATGATAACTCCTTTTGATTCTCTTTCCCTTTCATCATAGGCATTGATTGTTATCCTTTTATTGATATCTAGGAGGTCTTCTGGAAGTCCCAAGAAATGAATCATCTTCAATGTACATAGGTTCAAACCAGATCCATTATCTACAAGGATTCTTTTAATCTTATGTCACTGTATAAGGACTTCAATGTGGAGTGAAAAATTATGGTGGAGATCAGGACCTTCGAAATCTTTATCTATGAAGAAAAGGTGTTGTTGGGTGGCAAGGTTTCCAATCATGACAATAAATTGGGAGGCATTAATGTTTTTAGGAACACGAGACTCTAAAAGAGCCTTCTCCAAGATTTATTTGTGGATGGGTGATGTGGTTAGGAGCTCAAGAATGGACATTTGTGTAGGAGTCTTGTCTAAATGGGGTAACACATCATAGCGAGAAGCATGCCTTTGTGAAGTGGATGGTGCAACAGGCACATGTGGCACTGATGGATTAGTGTGATTAGGAGTGGTAGCTTGCAAAGTAAGTCTTCCTCGTCAAGTGGTGGCATCACAATCAGTTGCTTGTAGGACAAGGGTATTCACATGAGTGTCTACCTCTTCAATGTTACCACACATGGAATCAAATCCACATATATTATTGGTTTCTATTTTACCACACACGGAGTCAAACCCCGATATGTGGTTAGTAGAATAATCATAAGGTAATGCATTTGATGTGGAAGCTCAATTCACATTGTTCTTATTGTTGTTTCCATTGTTGTTATTGTCATTATTGTGATCAAGAAATGGTTTTTGAAATATCTTTAGCTTAGCATTTTTAGAGGATGGTCCTCCTTCTACCTCAATTTCTCCATCATCGACAAGATTTTGGATGAAGACTTTGAGTTTTATACACTAGTTTGTGTCATGTCCTTTAATGAAATGGTATTTGCAATATTCATTTTCTCTATACCATTTTGACCTGGGTTGGTTCTCATCAAAGGGCCGTGTGTTAGGAAATACCATCAGATTATGATCCACTAGTTTTTGAAATATGGCTTCCAAAGGTTCATGAAAGTTAGTGAACATTCTATTGCAATCATAGTCACGATTGTAATTGTTGTTGTTGCGAGGGAAAATTATGTTTGATTGCGAGATTTTTGATTGTCATTGTTTGAATTGTTATTGTTTCAGTTACGATAGTTGTTGTTGTTCCCTCCTTGAAGGTTTTTGACATCAGTGACACCATCATGTGTGACACCTTTTTTCTTGGACCAAAATTTGGGTTTGATATTGTTGTTTGCTTCATTATGTGAGGATGATGAACTATAATGTTTAATGGTACCTTTTTCCAAAAGTCCATTTTCAATGTTCTTTCCCTCCTTGACTAAGGTGGCAAAGTCTTCAGGGCTAAACATCTTCATGTGGAAAGACATTTTGGGTATCAAGTTCTTGATAAATATATCTACAAGGTGGGAATCCTCAATTTTGTAGGGCATGCGGTTAGAAAGATTCCTCCACCATTGTAGAAAGTTGGCAAATGTTTCACCATTTTGTTGTTTTGTGTTACACAAATCACTCAATGAGGCATGATGTTCAATGTTGTAAGAGTATTGTGCTATAAAATTGCTTGTTAAATCATTGAAGGAAGTAAAGGAGCCCTTAGGTAAATTCATTAACCATTCTACTGTGGGGTCTCCAAGACTTTGTGCAAAGAGCCTCTTAAGATAATCATCACTATAGGCTACTTCTTGGCATAAAATGGAAAATTCCTTGAGATGTGTGATGGGGCATGTCTCTCCCGTATACTTGTCAAATTTAGGAATTTCAAAAATGGGTGGAAATTGTACCCATATTAATGGATTTATCAGATGGAAAAGGACAAATTTCCTCAAAAGAGAAATCCTTCATCCCTTTGTTATTCATGTTAAGGACCAAATTTCACAATTCTTGGAATTGTTGGGCTAAATATTGGTTTGGTTGCACTTGTGATTGTTGGGAGTTCATAAATCCACCTCCTAAATTGTAGGGAGTTCCAAATGAAGTGTGAGGTGGTGGAAGTACTCCACTTTGGCCAATGTATTGGTATGTAGTTGTTGGGATTGGTACGGATGTCTTTACCATACTTGTTGGTATTTGCAAATAAGGTGAATGCATTGGTTGAGTAGGCACTTGCCCAATGTTTAAGCATCCCATAGTGGTACTTGTCAAGGTGGATTGTTTAATACTAGCATGTGTGGTAGCATTGGGCATAGCACTAATGATTTGTTGAATATGTTTTGCACTCAATTGAAATGTTGGTTGTGTTGAAGTGCTAGATGTAGGCATAGCACTAGTTGTTACCATGGTTTCTTTCCCTTTGCTAGATGTAGGAGTTGTGTTTGAAGTGGGCAATACGAGAGCACCACTTTTTGTAATTTGTCTAAACAAGGTGCTCTCATCAAAGCTTGTGGGAACATGAACACCATCCTTGACCAAATTTAGGAATATCTTAGTCTTGTTTACCCTAATGGATTTCTCCATCATTTCCAAATTGTAAGGATCCGCAAGGAATGTCCTTACCTCATTATCATTAGGGTCAATAGGGTCTTCATCTTGGTATACTTCTTTGTCATTACCTCCCAAAGTGGTGTTACAAAAGGGATCTTTTGGTTCTTACATGGATGTTAAGTTAGGCATGCCAAGATTCGAACTGGAGGGAAGTATGCTTCCTAATGAAGTTGTGAGGGGAGGAAACAAATTCTCTATCTTAGATTGCCTCAATGAATCTAGCAAACGTGACATAGGATTAAATGTGAACTTGCCTGATCATGTGTGTACCATACAATAGTGATCAAATCAATGGGTGGAAGATTATGGAAGAAAAAGAAAAAGAGGGTGAGAGCTATTAACCTTATGTGATTAAAGGGTCAACTACGCAAGTGTGGACAAAAGAGCTTGGTTTAGCAAACAAGGTTTGATTACTCACTATTTGGCAATGGACTTGTGATCCCAAATAAGTGATAGGTGTTTGCTTGTGAGTAAAATGTTTAGTGTCATAGTTTCAAAATATGTTTTATGCCAAGATTTAAGGTTCAAGCTCTCTAGAAAAAAATTCAAAAATGAGAAATTAGAAATTTGGAAAACAAAGGTAGATATGGAGAATGGAGATATTATGGTCACTTATGTGGTTAACTCAATCCTTGTTCACTAGAAATAAAAACCTTGGGTTCAATCCTAGGAAGGTAGACCAATTTTGAAGTTTTTCATTGTATTCAATTCTATCATAACGTTCTTGTCGAGCTTCTTCCTTTTGGATGTCTTTGATAGCATATCAAAATTGTTTTTCACTGTGTGCTAGGTTCTTCCTTTCCTTGTAGATGGGTGGTTTGGACAATTTCACTTTCTTATGTTTTGCTTGGTTGACTTTATCGGTCATGGCAAGAATAAAACAAGACCCAAATTTCAAGCACCAAAAACCTTGCAACAAGATGTAACTAGACTCAACCAATTTCAAATGTACACTCAATGTAAGACTGCTAAAAATAACCATGAGTCAAAAGGACCTCACTTACCACTGTTTCAGTCAATGAAAGGTTACCTCATAGTTTCACTCATTTTAGAACTTTTTTGATGCTTGGCTTAGGTTTTGAATGTTTGAACAAGCATGCTGAACATGCCAAAAATCCTAATAAGGCTACCACTAGGATGAACAAGGATTATTAATGGGGTATCCTCAATATATGCAAGGTACGTGAAGCCCAAATATGTAGATGAAAGAAAATACTGCCACATAGCCAAGGGGAGATGGTAGCCCAAATCTCCTCCTTTACTTCCTAAAGGTATAAAGTTCTTTGGGGCTTAGCCAAGAGTGAAAATATTTTGCTTCCAAGAGAGGTGTCTTTTGATTCACCTCCCACTATTTATATTCTACCAGAACACTAGAGTTGAGGTCATCCCAAGGGGTGATGAAATCCCCAAGTAGGCCTTCTAAAAAAGAAAAACAAGACCACTTATTTCTTGTCCATCCAAGATCACCCGAAGGTGCGAGGGGAGAGAATATGTAAGTGGCCTTGGGGTTTAAAAGAAACTTGTTCTTTTCTAATGAAGCTTTAAGTTTTCTATCTAATTGAAGACACTCATGATTAAAATATGTAAGGTTCTTTCCAACTTGAAATGTCGCCAATGTAAATGAAAACATGGATTCATCAACAAGAAAGTAAATCGAGCATGCGTAAATGAAATGCAGAAAATGAAAGATGCTGAAAATAAAATTAATTTTCTTAATGGCATTCAAGAGTGTGTGACTTCATTTTAAGCACCAAATCTAAATGTGTTCTAACCTAGGCATACATGTCAATTTTAAACTCCAATTCCAAATGTTCTCTAGCCTACATATGCATTATCCTTTAAAGCATTCAAGAGGGTATGAATTTTTTTTTAAGCACCAATTCAAAATATTTCTTCTACCCTAAACATTCATGTAAATTTTAAGCACCAAGTCCAAATATTATCTATGCTAAACATTCATGTCAATTTTAAGTACCAAGTCCAAATGTTTGCTATGATAAACATTCACATCAATTTTAAGTACCAATTTCAAATGTTTTCTATGCTAAACATTCATTCATTCAAATGAGAGTGATTAAGCCATACAAGTTCATTAGCCCTTAAGTTTAAAGTGATAAGAATCACTACAAACTTTCTTAGTGATGAGAATCACTATTGTTTTATTTTTATTTTTTTAAGTCTTCAAGTTTAATTCCCTACATAAAAATAATTAGTAAAAATTTGTAAGTCACCAGTTAGCAAAAATAAATTCAAAAACTTGTGAAACTCTATCTACAAGTGCAGACGACAAAGTGCAAGCACACACGACAGTCTATGCAAACGCTGAAATGCAAAGATGTCAAAACGTGCAGATGATAATCAACATAGATGACAGAGGGCAACTAAGTACAATTTTTGAGGTGATGTCTCACTATGTTAGACAAAAATGACAAAGTAAACTGTAGAGATGCTGAAAGTTGCATATGACAAAGGATAAGTTGCAGATGACAGATTATGATATGCAGACGACAGAACAATTTTTTGTAGATGAAAAAAAAAAACCTAGATATCAGAATGGAAAACTAGGTAGATGCTAAAATAGGTTTTCTAATGATGAAACAAGTGGTTTTAGTTACAGGGTAGAGATGCTAGTTGTCAGAGACGTTGATCTGTGTAGACGACAAATGGAGACGATGCTATGGCCAGTGCAGATGACAATGTGATGTTTTTACGACTGAATAAGGTTTGCTTGCAGATTTTTGAAATGAAATCAGGGACATGGGTACCACTAAGTGTGCCAAAATGTATGCTAGATGAAATGACCTGTTGGGAGCATGAATCAACAAGTAGACATTAGTTAAAACACATGAATCAAATGCTCACCAAATGAAAGAAATGAACTAATGCTTGCTTGAGTTTTGCAACTCAAGGCGGCCAACAAATTAAGCCCTCAAGCAACTATACAGCTCAACAAAGGCACCCATGAGAGGCCTTATTGGTGTGTTAGGATGTGAGGTATGTTTGGTGTGCTCTCCCAAAACACAACAATGTAGTGAATCTCTTGAATGTGGATGTACAAATGTGAGTGATGAAATTATGAACATAAACTACATGAGATTAAGAACACCTTAAGAAATGGCTATGGAGAAAGCCATACTTGAAGGCATTCAAAGATAGAACATGAAATGAAACAAAGAAACTAACTAAATATGCAAGATACACTAACATGGAAGTGAAATGGAGATGCAATGCATAAGTAAACTAGATGAAAAATGCAAATGAAAACTAAAACCAACTATCAAATGGTTAGTATGCAACCTAGAAATCACTATGCAAGCTCTAAAATCAAACTACTATGAAAGCTCAAATTTCAAACCAACATGATAAAAATGCAATAATGGGAGATGAAAATGCTTGAAACAAGACATCTATTTATAGGCTTGAGGGAGGGCTTGGTGAAGTGGCATCCATGTAGGTGCCACATAAGGTGACGTGCAAGCCATGCAAGTGGTCAAATATTCAAATTTTACTCACACATGTGTGAAAAAACTTGGGAGGAAGAGTGGGAGACAAGAGTGCAAGAGGAGTGTGGAAGCATGCCTTCTCACACATGTGTGAGCACACACTTAGGCTAATCAGGGAGATTAGGAAAGTGATTAGGATGATTAAGTGAGATTAAATGAGGAATAGGCTTAGAAGGATGAAGATGATAGGTTGTAGGCTAGTTTTTAAGCTAGGCTTAAGATTAAATTAAATAGGATTTAATTTAATAATAGGTTTAGAAGAATTAATGGGATATGGAGATTTAAATAAATATGATTTATTTAAAAAAGGGGATTATGGAGAATCATGTGTTAAATAACACATTAAAGCTAGAAGTATTTAAATTAAATTTAAATACTTTAGGAAAATGAACCTACTTAATTAAACAAATTTAATTAAATAGGTAGAAGAATATGCCAACTATAATTAATTAATAATTAATTAATTATACTACCACAGACAATATTAAATAAATTAATATAGTCTTTTGGGATGATTTTAGGTGTCTACACATACATACATACATACATACATACATACATACATACATACATACATACATACATACATACATACATACATACATACATACATACATACATATATATATATATATATATATATATATATATATATATATATATATATATATATATATATACAAGTGCACTATTATTCATTAATGACACATTTGTGTGCTTGCACACACACACACACACACATATACAACGGACAAATGTGTCATTAATGAATAATAATAAGATAACATATCTACAATTATTAAATCTCTTAAAATACATAAAATGATTAGAATGACTTGCTTTATAACCTTATTTAGCCATAAAAGTATCAAATTTCAAAAACCATTCCTGGGATTCTTGTTTAAACCCATACACACTCTTATTCAACCTACACACAAAGCCCTTCTTACTATCAACCTCATATCCTTCTGGCAGCTACATGTAAATCCCTTCCTCTAAATATCTACGGAGAAAATATGTCTCAACATCTAATTGTCCTAGATGGAAGTCTTGTATAGCCATAATACTTGGAATAGTTTGAATTGAATTTATTTTGACATGAAGAAATATTTCATTAAAATCAATACCTTTTCCTATGCAAAACCTTTTACCACAAGCCTAGCCTTATATATATATTTTTGCCTCCACATTCTTTATTTAACTTGGAAACTCATTTATTTGAGAATGTTATTTACATTTATAAAATTTTGTTGATGTTTGATAGCTTTTATTGGATAAACCTATACATAATTATACATGAAATATAATCTATATAAGTTTATTGTTATAAGAGAAATTATATACATACATACATACATATACATGTACATATATATACATATACATATATATACACATACATACACACATACATATATGTATGTATATAGTTATATATATATATGTATATGTGTTTGTATATGTATATATATACGCGTGAACACACACACACACATATATACATATAAATAAATAAATAAATAAATAAATAAATAAATAAATAAATATATATATATATATATATTCACACACACACACATACCAATGATTAAATTTTTATTAAATTGATTATCTAATTATCAAATAGACATGTCCTATTCATGGG
Source organism: Cupressus sempervirens (assembly GCA_028749045.1). Lineage (NCBI taxonomy): Eukaryota > Viridiplantae > Streptophyta > Pinopsida > Cupressales > Cupressaceae > Cupressus > Cupressus sempervirens. The sequence goes on along the minus strand of CM053793.1, from coordinate 9,012,311 downwards.
ACACGTCTCTTCGTGCCTTACACCCAATTTAAATAAGAGGTTGATACCATTTGTAAAACATATACCAAATACAATGGCAGTGCTTAGTATATTTGCAAAAATCTTCATAAAATCAAAATGGTATCAGTGCCAAGTTCTTTCTATAAAGCCTAAATAGCTTGAAGGTAGATCTAAGAAAATATCATAAAGGGGAAATTACACTTCAAAAAATCTAGTCAGTGAATCATGAAACCTTATCCTACAAGATATACATGACATAAATACATCTAAGAAGCATGATGGAATGAAATATGACTTCTTATATTGTCTTCATTGAAGGCCAAAGAATAAAAGTATCATGCTACACTCACTCAACAATTCATTCCTATGACACTCAAATTATTTCCTTGTCTACTTAACGAACCATGACTATGAAATAAATTTACAATGATTTTTGGAGATTCTCTTCATGCTAAGTATCAAATTCAAACTGGCTTCAAAATACATTTTTTTAGTGTCTTATTCTTCTTCTTCTTTATGAAAAAACACCATAAGGCATATATATATATATATATATATATATATATATATATATATATATATATATATATATATATATATATATATATATATATATATATATATATATATATATATATATATATATATATAAGCCCAATATAGTGAATGTTGGAAATATAAGAGGAGTAACTGAGAGGGGAGGGGTGAATTTTTTACCACAAAAATAATTCCAAGTCCCTTAGATGTCAATACAAACTTCTTACAAATCCAAATCCTTGTACAACTTGGTTAGAACTAGATAAATACTGTAGCTTAGTTAACAAAGCAATCTTGAGATATTAATGTGTATTAACCTTTAGTAACCTTGTTGTAGAATGTTAAAGAAGTAAGAAAATAACATGAGCACATGAGACATCAAGATTTAACGTAGAAATCTAATTTGGAAAAACCACCAGTGCCACTAGTTACAACTTTTCACTCTTTTGAAGTGAGCCCTGTTAGGAGCCAACCCTATTAAAGGTTACAAAAAATACTATTAGGTGTGAACCTATTAAAGGATTTGAATCACCCTATTAGGAGTGGACTTGTTAGAGGTCTTAAGACATTTCAATCTAGAAATTCCACCTTGTTTGAGGATTTACAAAATTATTGTTAAGTCAAATCTGTTACGAGATTTATTTACTGCTAAAATTATTAGAGAGTAACAATGATTGACTTGATTATTGAGGCAACCAACTTTGTAGATTTAGATCTCTATTCTAGTTTATCCTCTTGATCCTCCTCGATCAAAATATTCTTTGCAACTCCTTGAATGTTCTATCTTCATTCAACTATCCTTATTTCACATCTTTCTCATTGTTTCAATTACTTCCATATTTTAATCCACAACTTGAACTTTCGTATATATGAAACCCAATGCCAAGGCATCTTGAATACTCTTCCAAACAAACAATTAAAATCTAGTAAGTTGGCTTGCTTAAACCAAATAATAAACAAATTTTTTTTTCTGTCACTTGGTTGACACTAAAACTATGTCACTCAATTAACACTTAGTTCCTTTGGTAACTGACTTGACTTGGTTTACACAAGAATCCTTCATTGAATGACATAACTCAGTTTACACTGGATCAGTAAACTTGGTTTATTTTGAACTTCTTCTCAGCTAATACTAGAGCCTTCTAAGCTTGGTTACTACTAGTAGTGTTATGTTAAAATGTAACATTTGCGTAACATCAATGAAAATATACAATTCAACAATTGTTTTCAACAATCTCCCTCTTTGAAATTGATGGCAACAAAACATGTCATAAGCAAAGAAAACTTAGAGAAAATAGAATGATTTATAATATCCTTAGTTTAATTTTGATTCTTTAACCATGAGTACTCCCTCTGAGATTCTCCCTCTAACATCTTATCTTCAGACTCCATCTGATCATGTTATCCCTCTCGCTGTTATACAATTTTTTTCCTCAGATTCATGAAATCAATCAAACTCCCCCTCAATTATTTTCATATGAACATGAAATATTCAATCTCTGCCTCTTTGACATTAAATGCCAAAGACTTTATACAATGATTTTATAATGTACCTGATGTACTAATTCATATGTAATGAGCTCTAACTTCTTTGCATGAACTTGATAGATATTCAATGTAGTTTGGTTGATGCATCACTAATCTATACTCCAGTGAGCATTAGATAGGGGAATGAATCCTAGCTTTCCTCTAAGATATTAAAATGCATCCTTAGGTAATGGCTTGGTAAATATGTCAGCAACCTGCTCCTTTGTGTTTACATATTCCAATATAACCTCTTTATCTTGAACTAATTCTCTCATAAAATGATACTTGATTGCAATATGTTTTATCTTGGTGTGCACTAATGGATTCTTGGATATGTTGATTTTACTGGTGTTATCACAATAGATGACCGCTAGTTTCTTGATTTCTTCCTTTACTCTTGACAATAGTTGCTTGATCTAGACTTTGTTGGAAAGATTAATTGCTACAACAACATATTCTATCTCTATTGTAGACTAAGAGCTCCAATTCTGCTTCTTACTTGTCTAAGATACTAACATCTTTCCAAGAAAGAATGCTCCCCAACTGGAGGTCTTCCTATCATCAATTCTTCTAGCCCAATCTACATCAGTAATTGAATTCAACTCAAAGTTTCTTTCTTTATTGTACCATAGACCATAGACTTGAGTTCCTTTTAGATATCTCATAATTGTTTTGACTTCCATTATGTGATTTTCTCTAGGATTTGCAAAAAAACTTGTAACTATACCAATTGCTAATGCAATATTAGGCCTTGTGTGAACAACATACTAAAGTTTCCCAATCATAGATCTATAGGTAGTTTGATTTACCTTTTTAAAATCATCATTCTTGTATAGTTTATGTCCAATAGACATAGGTGTTCCAATTGGTTTGGAATCTTCCATTCCAAAGGTCTTCAATATCCCCTTGATATATTTTGACTAAGTAAGTAGATGCAATCCTTCATTTGATGAACTTGTAAACCAACAAAGAATTTTATCTCTTCAAACATTGACATTTCAAATTCTTTCCTCATTTCTTCAGAGAATGATTTACATAAGTCATCATGACTTATGAATAATATATCTTCCACAAATATTTCTTCTAACAATATCTTATTTTGTGGTTCTTCTTTAATATACAAACTACTATTATCTTTAGTTATTTGAAAACCAATCTTTACTAGGTATCCATGTAGCTCTCATACCGTGCTCTAGGACCTTATTTTAGACAATACAAAGCTTTGTGTAATTTACAGACCATGCCTGTTTTATTTGGATCAATGAAACCTTCAAGTTGATCAATGTAAACTTCTTCCTATATAATTCCATTCAAGGAAGCTAATTTTACATCCATTTGATACACTTTGAATCCTTTAAATGCAACATATGCAAGAAGTGTTAAGACTTATTCAAGTCTAGTAATAGGAGAAAATGTTTCTCCATAGTCTATTCTTTCTTTTTTAGCATATCCTTTACACACTAGCCTTGCCTTATTCTTTGAAACTTCACTGTTTCATTCAATTTGTTTCTAAATACCCACTTTGTACCAATTACATTTTTGTCCTTGGGTCTAGGAACAAGAGTCCAGGTATTAATCCTTTCAATTTTCTCAATCTCTTCATTCATTGCCTCTATCCAACTTTCATTATTCAAAGCACCTTTTATAGTTCCAGGTTCAAATTTAGTAAGAAAACATGTACCGTTTATTTTGTTCCTTGTCATTATGCCTCCTATCTCATCTCCAATTATTTGATTAGGTGTATGATGCCTTCTAACATATCTTGCAAGTACATGTTTCTTTCTTCTAGATTCTAAACTTGATTCACTTGGTTCACCACACTCAAAGGTTTTGTGAATTTCTAAACTCTACTCTGTTCCCACTATCTAAGACTTAGTTCCCTCTCTTTGTGACTTAAGTTCCTCTATTTGAGACTTGGTTTGAACTATCTCCATCTTAAGTTGTGATGGATGCAAATTGGTTTCTACCTATTGTTGCTCAGTTTTCTCTGGTTGTAACTCAGGTTGCACTGCAGATTTAGGTGACTTGGGTGGTGTTGACTGCTATTGAGATGCTATTTGTTGTTACCCAATCACATTTTCTTGAACCTATGGTAAAGTATCAGCCTCAAAGTAAACAATGTCTCTGTAGTCTTTGGGTTCCTTACTACTTTATTCTTTACTCTTTTTGGAAAACTCATCAATTTTTACATGTACACTTTCTATAACCTTGTGAGTAGAAAGATTCAAACATTTATATGCTTTTTTCTTGTTGGAGTAACCTAGGAATATGCCTTCATCACTTTTTGCATCAAATTTTTCTTTCCTTGCCTCTTTTAAGATATAAAATTTGCTTCCAAATACTTCAAAATAATAGACATTAGGTTTGTAGCCATACCATAATTCATAAGGTGTTTGATTTGTACCTTTCTTCAGTTGAAATCAATTCAAGGTATGAACTACTATGCTGATTGCTTTTTCCAATATTTGGTTGCAACATTTTTCTCAATCATTAGGGTTCTTGCATAATCCATGATGGATCTATTCCTTCTTTCTGCTATGCCATTTTGCTGAGGTGTACTAGGTGTAGATACTTGTATTTTGATTCCTCTACTACATTTTGTGACATTTTCATATTCTCTGATCTTCATCTAATCAAACTAGCCTCTTAGAATTTTTGCTTTGGCTCTTTTCACATTGTCATCTCCTCCATAGATTTTTGCTAGTTTGTTCCACATGTCAAAGATAGTAGGATAATCTTTGAATTCATCAAATTTTGAATAATTGAGAGAGGAAACAATATCATCATTATGTTGTGATTCTTTTTATCCACCATCTAATCCATAGTCAAAAGATTTGGTGGAGCCACATACTGATTCTCAAAGAAATGTAGGCTTGTATCTCCAATGGTTCCCAAATGCAGCTTCATGAGTTCCTACCATACTGAAAAGTTATCTTTGTTAGTTAAGCTTGGGGATCTCTCTTCTGTAAGACATCTTGATCTTTAGCTTGGGTCTTTGAAACCTTTTCTACAAGCACCAACAACTCTGATACCAATTGTTGGAAATATTAGAGGAGTAATTGAGAGGGGAGGGGTGAATAAATTACCACAAAAATAATTCCAAGTCCCTTAGATGTCAATACAAACTTCTTTCAAATCCAAATGCTTGTACAACTTGGTTAGAACTAGATAAACATTGTAGCTTGGTTGACAAAGAAATCTTGAGATATTAATGTGTATTAACCTTTAGTAACTTAGTTGCAGAAAGATAAAGCAATAAGAAAATAACATGAACACACAAGACATCAAGATTTAACGTGTAAATCCAATTTGGGAAAACTAGCAATGCAACTATTTACAACTTTTCACTCTTCTAAAGTGAGCCCTGTTAGGAGCTAACCTTGTTAAAGGTTTAAAAACACAATGTTAGGTGTGACCTTGTTAAAGGATGTGAATCACCCTATTATGAGTGGCCTTGTTAGAGGTCTTAAGATAGTTTAATCTAGAAATGCCACCTTGTTAGAGGATTTACAAAATAACTATCAAGTCAATGATATTAAGAGATTTCTTCATTGCTAAAATTGTTGGAGAGTAATAATGATTGACCTAATTATTGAAGCAAACGAATTTGTAGATTTAGATCTCTAGTATGGTTTATCCTTTTGATACTCCTTGATTAGAATATTATTTGCAACTCTTTGGATGTTCTATCTTCAATTAGATATCCATCTTATTTTGCATCTTTCTCAGTGTTTCAATTACTTCCATATTTCAATCTACAACTTGACCTTTCATATGTATGAAACTCAATGTAAAGTCAGCTTTAATACTCTAACAAACAAATAATTAACATCCACTAAGTCAACTTGCATAAACCAAATAATAAATAAAATAATTTTATTGTTTCTCAACTAACACTAAAACTGAGTCACTCAGTTAACACCGAGTTCATTTGGTAACCAATCTGTATCGATTTACATAGGAATCCTTCATTGAATGACCTAACTTGGTTTGCACTAGATCACTGAACTTGGTTTCTTCTAAACTTCTTTTCTGCTAATACCAGAGTCTTCTGAGCTTGGTTACTACTAGCAATTCTATGTTAGAATTTAACATTTTTTTAACATAAATGACAATATAGAATTGAATAATTATTTTCAATAGTGAAAGATTTTGCAGAGAAAATAATAGGCTTTCTCTCAATAGTGAGCCATCTACATAGAATCATAAACATAGAAAAGTGTGTGGCAAGTGATTGTAGTCAATATCTAGAGTTTTCTAAAAGAGTGGAGAATAGGTGCCCAATAGGATTCTAGGGCCTTGTATGATTTTTGAGAGCACCTTGGTAGGATGGGAAATCCTAGGTTAGTGTTGTCATGCTGGGTAGATGCACTAAAGGTGGGCTTAGTGAGGTATGAGGACATTTTCTTTTGGGGCTATGAGGCTATGTGTTTCCTTTGACATGCAATTTGAAGATGACACTTTCAATATCCCTTGATATGCTAGTATGGAGAGTACTTTCAATATTATGCTTATGAATAATATTGTGTCACATGACTTTCAATATTATTTTAATTATCATTGTACATATTGGAAGTTTCTGAGGGGCTTGCATTGGAAATGATTAATGCTTGCACACATTTTAGAATGAACAAATTATTCTAGAAACTACAAATATTATTGGAGGAGTCTCTTCCTTGATTATTTGGTAAACACAAGAGCACTATTAATATTGTGCACAAACCATAAATTAAAACTTATCAAGGGTGAATGTGCAATTATTTGACCATGCTGCAACACCAACACAATATAGTGAGCTAAGGTGAATTTATATTAAAGTTTCTTCTATATTATTAAATCAATGAATATATATACATTTGTATGTATGTATATATGTGTGTATATATATATATATTATATTAAATATACTATGATTATACATGAAGTCAAATATATTTTCTAAATAACTTGTAAAGAATATAAGTGAAATTAGTCACTATAGATTATTATATGTGGTATTAATAAGAAAATAATATGTTAAAAATATAGATTTAAACTAGATCTATATTATATTGAAATGATCTTATTATATATAATTATTGTCCTTGGGTATTATAGTATTCTCTTTCTTATTTATATTTCTATATAAGCTCTATACCTTGATCTTTTTCCCCAAGAATTTTCTTGCAGGAAAAAGAGGGAGATTGAGATTCAAAGGGAGGATGACATTTCAGGCAATCTTGAAAGAGAGGGAGTAGATAGAGGATATGATTTAGTCAACCTTCGATGATCTCGATCATATTGATATAGAGGGAGTTAACCATGTTGAGATGGATTCTTCAATGATCAATATATTGTAGTAGACAAGAGGACTTTGATTCATGAATATACCTCATGAGCATATGATTTTAATGGGCCTACCCCCTAGTACACATCATGAGGAAGTGAAAAATTCCAAATGATGTCACTTGTATTTGTAAGAGTTATTGAAAGGTGATGATCTTAAAATAAATTAATTTTCTATTATGATGATTATCTTACAATGTCTATGAAGATCATAATAGATTATACTTTTCTTGGTGGATTTTTATATGGTAAACATTATGAGAATGTGTCCACACATAAGCTATAAACATTTTTTTGAGTACATGGTGAATGTTATGCATATTGATATTCTGGAAGGCCATATAGTGATTAAATTATTATTATTTTAATTATCTATTTATTGAATAGAAATGTCCCATTCATGGGACATGAATCTTCATGGCTTATTCTCAATTAAAATAAGAGGTTGATGCCATTTGGAAAACACATACCAAATACAATGACAATTCTTAATACATTTGCAACGATCCTTAGAAAACCAACAAATTCAACTAGCTCCCAAGTTTGGTTTGTATTAAAGAATCCATCTATGCTTTCATTCCCCACTTCCACTTCTTTTTGGTTTCAATCTACATTAGTTTTACATAACTTAATAGTTCACATGAATCAATCATTAATTCATAATATAGTAGAGGATAATATTTTTCAAGAGGTCTACTTATCCCATAAGTTCTTATTGGAGTTTGAAAAGCTTGTTATGGTCGTAGTTGGTCAATATTTTCTATCTCTCTTGGCATTATATTTTTTGGGATTTCATCAAGCACTACATGTTTTGCATTTTCCTTTCCTTTCTCCTTAAGTGTTTGATCCTTGTTCATATTTTGTCATTGATATGACATCTCCACTTCTCATAATTATTAAATTTTTCAAAATCTCATAAACAATAACTGAAATTATTAACCCCATATTCGATGAAAGTACAATTATTGGATTTTGCCTCAAAATTTGACCAATTTTATATATCAACATGGATAATTATTTCACGGCTAATTTTTTTTTCTAGAAAAAGAGTAGTTTACCTTTTTTCCTATCTATGCTTCCTCTAGAATATAATCACCTATGGAACTCAAAAGCCCACTATTTATTAAGTAAACAATAGTATCTACAAAATCTTCCCAAAACTATGATGGAAATTTTGTATGCAATCTCATGCACCTTGGACACTCCATAATTCTTCTATTCATCATTTCAAACACACCGATTTCTTGTGCCACTCTAGGAACTATTATTTGTCTATAAATACCATGTTATGAATAATAACTATTAGATTTTGAGTTGCTTTATTCACCTCTATTATCTAATTTGAGACTTTTTACAATTGTTTCTTGTCTCATTCTGAACGAAAACTTTCGATTTTTAAAAGATTTTAAATACGTCAATTTTCTCAAGAGTGAAAGAAACCCATGTTTTCCTAGTTAAATCATCAATAAAAGTAAAATAATAAGAAGATCCACCAAGATATGATACCTAATATGTTCCTCATACCTTTGAGTGTACAAGATCTAAATTTTTGTTCTTTCTTTCCCTCCCAAATCTAAGAAAGATTAATGTTTTATTTTCTATAATTTTATTTTTATAAAAATCCACAACAATTTTTTTTGAACTTGGCAATAAGTTATTTGAATTAAGAACCTTTATCCCCTTCTCACTCATGTGCCCATTTTAATTGTCTAACATGATTATATTCATTCATGTGGAAGCCATGGAAATAGAATAATTAGTATTACCAATGTTGTGAGGTTGGTGCCTCTGTTCCCACTTGGTGAAGGTACCATTCAACACAGATCAATGGATTTGTGACTTGTGCTTAACTACATCTCATGGATCCTTTCCTCTGGCTATTATGATGTTAATTGAAAGTTCAATATTTTGGTGCAACAACAATGAAGAGACTTTAAGTGGTATTAGAGTGCTAGGTTATATGTTCAAATTCATTGGGTCATGTTGAGGGGGGGGATTTTTGGGAGGTCAATGCCTCTGTCCCCTCTAGGTGAAGGTACCATATAAGGTGAAGGTCAAATTCATAAAATCTAGATGCAAATTACTGCATACTATTAAAGCTTTTAAAATCTTTCACATATATTACTCTAGAAATGATGCATTAGACAGTCTATCCAAGTGGGTGGTTTCAATAAATGATAATAATATTTTAGAGATTTGGGACCAATGTGATGGTTTGGAATGTTATAAAATCCTAGAAAATATGTTTCCATCATGAATTTTCCCACTATTATTTATTAAGATTGGAGATGATGCTACGACTGAGACAAAGACTCTTATACTAGTTGTTAGGGTTTTGAAAGATATGAACCAAAAAATTATGTTTACAAATGAATATAGTATACTACAAAATTTGGGCCACTAATAAAATTTAGGCTCATTAATGGGATTAGTTGGATAAACCCAATTCTTTTGATGAATAAAGAGGTGAAGTGTGAATTCCTAAAGGAAGGGTGGATTAAGGTCAATTTCAATGAGGCTTCAAAAGGAAACTTGGGTCCCTTTGGTGTAGGTTTTGTGCAATATATTTCAAGGGTAATATTAAAACAATTGGAGAGAAAAAATTAATAAATGGTTCAAACAATATAGTTAAATCTCAAGCTATGTTCAGAGGAGTCTTACTAGGAAAAAAAAGTTAAAAAAAAAACTATTTGGAGGGTGATTTGGTAGTCATTGTTATAGCTCTAATGCAAGGTAGGTAATTGGCTTGGAACATTGATAAATTCATAAAATCTAGATGCAAATTACTACATACTATTAAAGCTTTTAAAATCTTGCACATATATTACTCTAGAAATGATGCATTAGACAGTCTATCCAAGTGGGTGGTTTCAATAAATGATAATAATATGTTGGGACCAATGTGATGGTTTGGAATGTTATAAAATCCTAGAAAATATGTTTCCATCATGAATTTTCCCACTATTATTTATTAAGATTGGAGATGATGCTATGACTAAGACAAATACTATTTAATACAAGAATTTCATTCCCAATCATTTTGGCCTTTAAAAGGAATTTTTGATAATTCTTACATAAAAAATTCTAGAAATAGACATTTTAAGGTTGGTAGGGGTAACTATAATAACATAGGAAAACTTTATTGTGTTGACAATGAAGCAACAACTAGCCTTTTTTGGGCAAGCTATAAGATAAGCAATTGAAAGGTATTTTTAAAATTCATAATTCTATGTTCTTGAAGATACTAGATCTCATTTTAAGAGAGGACTGCATAAATACTATATATTGGTATCAGGTGAATCTTAATATTGTACCAATTTTCTTGGTGTAGGGATTAGAGTTTAGAACCAAGGTGAAAGTGGAGTGGAAAATGAGAGAATGTACTAATGATGAGTGAATCTTTGGTTTGAAGGTAATGATGAATTTGATGTTACCAAGGAAATGGATTAAGGATGAAGAAGGTGAGTGACACGATATATGTGCAAGTGAGGATGACCTCAAGCCTTTCACTATCTAAAGCTCCAAAGGATCATGGGAGGAGTGTAGAACACATAGACCTAAGTGGGATATGATATATCTCTTTGAGTACTAATGTAGGAGCATCTTGGGTGTAAGGGAAATCTTGGATCAATAAAAAATATATTATCTGGTTTTTCTTCTCAATAAGGGCTATATTAATGCAAAGTTGTCATGTCTTGAAACTTACTATTTTTAGTAAATTGGCCTTTGGAGCTCAAAATTTTCTAAGTTATTCCTTGGAGCTTCATCTTGGATATATGAACACACCAGTAGAGTTTCATTGCAAGATCAATTCTAGTTTTCAAGATTTTGAAATTTTTCGATATTGGTAGCAGGGTACAAAACTTTGAATTCTTTTTTGAAGGCTTTAGAGGCTCTAAAAAATGGGATTTTTTTTGGCTAACCAGATCTTGCATGAGTTAAGAGCAATAGAGTAGATCATGCCATTTACAAAATGGGTTTATAATAGCTTACCATGTCAAGTGGTGATGAGTTATGGTCTAAATAAGTTGTGCTACCTAAAATCAAAGAAAATAAAGTTCCTTCAAAATTTCTTGAGTTCTAAAAGTTGTTGGGGCCTACCCTAATGTAATAAAATATGAATATTAATAGTTTAGGGATGGTCAACCTTAAAGTTTAGGGCTAAAATTTCTAGAAAGTTCTTGGACAATTAAAATTCCCTATATAAAGAAGGCTTGTAGGGTTGTCTAAGATAGTTCCAGGGATGCATATGGTGGATTGGACTAAAATAATATTGTAAGGAAAATTTCCACATGGTTATGCATGTTATATTTATGAATGTTGTAATTTCATTTATTTGGAGATAAAATAAAGCCAATTTCCTAGTCTCGTAAATTATTGTTACTTCTTTATTATGTTGTGTATGTTTGTGTTAATAAGGGGAGTACCCTTCATCAAGTACATGAGCTCTGTGAGAGGGGATTGATAAATCAGGTTGAAAAAAGGAAAATCAAAAGGAAGGGTTGGAGCATTTCTATGAGCCAATAATATCTTGATTCAATGACCCTATGCAAGTGGAAAAGATGAAGAAAATGAGGAAGAAAACTGTCTATGAGGGTTAAATTCCCTTTTTAGCGATGCTTTATAATTTAGTTGATACAAAAAAATTAATTTTATATGATTCTTGGGTCCTTGTATATTTTAAACTCCTACGCTTCATCTAGTTTTGTATAAAAGTCTATATGCATATAGTCAAATTGTTTAATACACATACTATAGGGGATAGGTTTGTATACATAGGTAGTCTATTTAAGTGATATTGTTGTGGTTAGAGTTTTTTTTATAGGGGGCGACATAACTAGTTTGATTAGAGTTTTTGATCCACATGTAAAGTTCTTTATTGTATTAATATTTAATATTTTTTCTTTAATAATAAATAAATAAATAATAATATAGTGTCATTATAAGGAACAAATATATATATATATATATATATATATGAACATGTAATAGATATAAGGACTTGTAACAACCTCATGAACATAAATTTTGGTAAAAAATGATTTTTCCAAATAGAATCACAAGCACTAGAGAAGTTATAATGTGAATTCAATGAACATTAGCCATTTGATGTTGGTCTTGACATTATTTATAATGTATTTTAGTATGGTGGCTTAAATGTTCCTTAGATATAAACAATTTTTTATTTTGAATATTGTTGCTAGAAAAGGACATGTAAATGCTCTCAAATTTTCACAATCCATACTAAAGCTTGCTTTATTAACTTATAGATTAGATAGTGTAAGAATTTGTTATCATCAAGGAAAATACATGTTATTTAAGTATTTATAAATAAAAATAATTTTTTAATCCATGTTATAGTATTTACCTCCAATGCCTTAAGACATTTATGAAGTTTTTGACCAATTTCTAAATTTGTTTGTTAGCTTTAAGGTTCTTCTACATGTTTGGGAGAAAATATGGTATTTCAAGAGATATCTAGGAGCATTGTAATTATATTTAAGCTTTAAAAGGATAAAATTATTAAGAAAACATGACCATGCATATGTAATTCCAAATAAATTTGATAATGGCTTGCCTATGTGTTTTAAATGTCACCTTTTAAAATAGAATGGAAAGAGAAAGTAAAACTTTCCATGAAAACTTGTGATAGAAAAAGTGAAAAGATATGATCTAGTGGAGGTCCTAGCATGAAATTTGAGGGGATAATACCTAAACACATTCCTAGAAGAATATTTCTTATTTTTTATATTAAAATAAATAATAAAACAAGGGTGCTTAACCCTTACAAAGACAACATATTTTTAAATTTATTTTAACAAGGTAAAAAATTAAGCATTAAGAACATTACAACCAAATAACTACTAACCTAGATTAGGGGTGAATAGAAAACTCATGTACAACATGGGGAGGAGAATGAAATATTGAAGGAAAATTTTTTCTATTGTCAAACTATCATATAGGCAATAAAACCATTGGAGACTCCATTACAAGGAGGAGAAAGTGGTGAAGTCCACTTTGAAAGACTATCAACAAAGGGGACAAAATGTTGATATTCCAACACATCATTAGTTAAAGGTTGGAGAAAGTTAGGATCAATAGGTTAATGAGAAGGACCCACATATCTAGAGATAGTCACACCAACAAGAAGGGACAACGCAAGATCCACCAAGTTTGAGGAGGTAGAATTTATAACAGGAGTATCATATTCAAAGGAGCTATCATGTCATCCTAAAGGAAGTTATTAGTAACCTATGAAGATTCACTAGAGGAAGAATCATAAGCTTGGAAAGTCAAATGGTCATCATTTGCATTCTTCCATTAAATGACAACACATTTATGACATAAGAGGGAACAATTCATTATAAGATGACTAGTTGAGAGGCACTAAAAACATCAAAAGGGGAGACCCTCATAATCCAATGATTTATTTCAAAATATATCCCAAAAAATGAGAACTACATCCATGGGAAGAGGTGTGGAGATGTCAAGTTCAACAAGAATGCATGCAAAGGTAGACAAACCCATAATAGTGTGGTATAATCCACCTTTAAGTAACAATTAGTGAAGCTTCTGATGTCCTCAAAATAAGGGTTCTTTAAAAAATGAATTTAGAGATTAGGGGGATGAACCCACAATATATTTAAACTAAGTGGTTTGGTAAGAGGGTTGAAGGAGACTATCCAAGATTTGGATGAAAGAGAGTGAATCTTCCCATCTCACAACTTGCTCAACACCAGATACTAGTTAGCATAAGAAGATAACATGGAAATAAAAAAACCCTTAATGTAAGTGAAAAGATCAATGTTACTAAAAACAAAAGGTCTCAAAGATTCTAATAAATTCAATGATGAAGATCAAGAAAAAAGGCAAAAAACCAACAAATCTACAAACCAACCTGTAACTTATTGATAGAAATCCACATTATCCACCACTTTATGGCCATAACCACTATATGTGAGCTCTTGTCACAAGAGAGAGGTCAAATATTATTTTTAGGTCTCAATACAAGAATACCTCTTTCTATATAAATTACAAGAAATATGGTTTGAATGATTCTAAAACATCAACTACCAAAAAGTTTGGCATTAAAAAATTATGTAAATGTGAGTTGGGTTTAAGAATCAAGCTTTGATATCTATAGTTTAATATTATAGGGTACTCTATGATTTTACTTGACATTTAATATGTTCATAAAATTAAAATAATGGAGAATAAGGTAGCAAAAAGATCTTAGAGGTGAGAAAATAAGGTTGCTAGTATTGGAAAACATCTTGTCTTTGAATAAATTCATTGATAAGAGGACAATTAGGGTATGAGGGAAGAAAAAGGATATTAAGTATAATGGGAAAATTTTTTATCAAATGAATTAAAATTGAATTCTTGTTTGAGGTGGGTTGACAACATTTGTTGGAGCTTGAGAAGGTCCCATAATTCTTAAAACATCTGGATGCCTTTCCTAAAAAATCTCTCAATCAAACTTGTTATGAAGTGTAAAGGTTGTTCGTCCTACTAAATTAGCTTGATCCACCAAATGAAAGAGGTAGGGAAATTAAGACCATCCCAAAGAAATTGGTCATACCAAGTAAGGCATTGAGAAACTATATCTCCAAACTTTTATTTTTATTAGATAGTCTAATATTTGATTATAATACTAGTGTGCAATGATGGATCTCCAAAGTTCTTGAAATGGGTAATTTGGGCATCGATGAACAGTTAAGGGACATTATTTAGTATTATTTTTCTCCAAATTGTATGAGATGGTATAATAACATTGAATAAAGGATATTATACAAAAAATTATGAAATAATTTATTTTTAATGTCTTACAAAATTTCAAATAAAAATATGAAGACATACACTCTTAAAACTTTTATGAAAGAGAAAACATCATCTTATGGTTTGCCAATAAGTCAAATGAGTAATTTTTTTTTTTGAAGACCACTCCCATGTAGTCAAGCATGAGATTTTTTAGAATGCATATTTTAATTTATGTTTTGGCATGTATTAGTTTCTAGTGGTTATCTAAAATTGAGTGCTTAGTATGGTAATTACATCATTACTCTTATGTTGTTAAAATTCTATCACATTGAAGAACATTACATGATTGTAGTGAAGTAATTTCTTAATACAAGATTGCTATTTCTTTGGTATTATTTTATCAAAAAATAATTCTCCACATATAGGAGAAGCGTAGCAGTATCTATTATAGATAACTTTGCACACTTGTAGATCCTAAACTATACACATATTTTGACAAAAAAAGTTATCTTTGTGTGCGAATCAGCTACTTAAAAAACATTTTTTGGCTTTAGGATATTAACAAAGCTCCTTGTAGACTTTGTCAAGCTTTGAAGGATTTAGAAGTGCCCATTTCAAAGTGTTGAGCTAAATATCTACTTATAGATTTCATAATAATCAAACAATCAAAATTTCTTGTACTTATGAACAAATGTCCCCAAATTCAAACACATGTCCCACCAATGGTGCACAAATGAGCCAGTTATGAACCCAAAAATCTAAAAATATTGGATATGGTACACTTGAAACTTATTAATGGGCTTTTAGTTAGGACTTTTTGGATCCTTTGAAGTTAGTACTCTACTACTAGTGTTGGTCCATCGAATGCCATTTATGTTTGTTCATTTCTTATTTCTATTAAATTTTTTATCCATTTTCTAATTCAAATTAGTGGTTACTCACACATACTTCATTTCAACAATAAAATATACAACTTGAGAGTGCAAATTGAAACTCCCATATCTTTGAGTTGAATCATCACTGCATTTGAGACCATTTTTGATGACCATTCATCACACAAAATGATGGACTGCTGTCAAAATACCTGAGAAAAGAGTTGTGGCTAAATTGGTGTCAAACTTTTCAATAGATCCTGAAGCCTTCACAATTCCAACACTAAGACTAGTTGTCAAACAAAAGATATTTTCATAATATCAACACCAATTACCATTGGTAGAATATGGGAAAATGAAAGCCATGAAAGAAAATTGACCAATGTCAATACTGTCAAGAGTATGGAATCCCCATTGAAAACCCCATCAGTTTTCATCAGTATTCTGATGGTAGGAGTTGAATTTATTGACAAATATTCTGTCATTTGTGTCAGATCCTTGTCATTATCTATGTCAAAAATTATTGATTTTCATAAAAAAACTGATGATTTATGCATAGTATAATTATGTTAGGCAAATGATTTGGTAGTTAACAATTTCCATTTCAGTAGTGATATAGTATTTTCCTACATAAACCATATTTTAAAGTTTGACTTAAAAAACACATAAATATTCTAAAAGAATGCATATATAATTATATAAGGAGTGTTGATAATACAAGTGGCATATATCTAGCTTAAAGTCATAGTATTAGAATGAGAATCAACTTAAATACATTCATGTAAGAGATTAACACACTTTTGTCAATCTCTTACATACATGTCTTTAAGTTGATTTGTATTCCAATAATGGGATCTTAAGATGAATATTTTCAACTTGTACAATCATCACTCCTTATATAATCATTTGTGCATTAGTTTAGAATATTTTTGCAATTTTAAAATCACACTTAAAAAAAATAGTTTGTAGCAGGAGAATACTATACCACTACCAACATGGAAATTGTTAACCAACTGTAAGAATTTGGCTTAGGCCAGAATTCACCCAAGAACAAAAGAACTCAACAATAGCACACAGTAGACCAAAATAGGCAGAGTATGATCAGAATGATGATATTCATTCAATAATGGATAAAACCAACATATCCTGAGTACACTAGGAGTGCCTGAATATAAAGGCCTCAGGAGAGCTTCTAGAATGCCTCGAAGTTAGCACCATGACATGTCATACAACCAGGCACATGTCCACTAGATATGGATTATCCTCCATTAAGCACGGGATTAAGTGCGATGATGTGAGGATAAGACTACAATGGTGTAGTGCGGAAATCAGTGGAGTAGACAACATGTGCTAAATGAGGAGTGCGAAAAACTGTGTTGTCATCATGACAACTAAGTAAATGATGCATACTCCTGTGTTGTAGACACCATGTGCCTAATTAGAGTTGCATAACTCAATGAGAGTTCACAAAATCCTAAGTTTCTCACCTAAAATAATAATAAAATAATGCAAAATAATTAAATAATGCATTAACCTAAGTAAAACTTAAGTAAGTGTAATAAGTAAATACTTATTTACACCAACACCCCCCCTTAAGTGCAAGTTAGGGGAATGCCCTTAAGCTTATGCAATCTAGGATGAAAATGCAAGATGGGTCCTGGCTACTAGACCATGTTAGGTACCCATGTACATAATGATATGCAATCTCCCATAAAGCGGGGAAAGAGGGAAAACCTCATGGGAAAAACCCTCCCCCAAAAAGAGAGATAGATAGGATGCATGGATGGATGGAGTAATCAAGACCCCCCCATAATGACATACATCGAATATATACATAAGAGAATGATGAGAAGAGGTAGAGAGACAGAATGGGCTCCCCCCCCCCAAAGAAGAATGCCAAACAGTGAATGCTCCAATGAAGAAGCTGATCCAAGACTGCAGAATGGTGTTCCTCCCCTTAGGAAGAAACAATGCCAAGGGTACAAATGAGACTCTTCCACTGTGTGTGGAAAGAATCCCATGGATAAGTGATGTCTCTGAAACCTGCTCATCTGGCTGAAGAACCTGTCCCAAAGAACTGTCTATCCCTGCAACTGATGAAGAACCCTGCTGCAACTGCTGATCATAAGTATCCACATTCACTTCAACCTGTAAGGATTGATCATGTAGAGAATGAACAAGAGAGTTTGAAACTCTCATGACAACTGAAGAAGGTAATTCTGCATCAAGAAGAAGAGGCAGATCATGAATACTGTCCCCCAAATTTGTCACTGAACCTGTATCTGGAAGACTGAATGTACCCTGCTGTTCTGGACCTATCACTGTGGCGATGTATGCATGCGGACTGAACTGATGAAGTGACCTCTCACTATATCTGTCGATAGAACTCCACGTATCTGAAGCTGTTGAAGCACTATCACTGGTGTCACTATCAGTATCCACACTATATGATGTGCGAAGAGGAGTAGAGAACAAGCTCGGAGAACTTTCCTCAAAATGTACATCCTTCTCCACAAAAATCTGATGTGTCTCAGGATCAAGAAGTCTATATGCCTTCACACTGTCTTCATAACCAATGAAAGTACAAGGCCGAGATGTCTATGCCTTGCGACCCCTAGAAGATCTGTTTGCCCAAGTAGGACAACCGAAGACTCTGAAGTGTGTCACAATAGGTTTTCTACCACACCATACCTCAAAAGGAGTTTTTCCATCTAAGGCGGGATGAGGAGAATGATTAAGAATGTGAGTGGCACTTGAGATTGCTTCGACTTCTAATGATGGATCTAGAGACTTGGCATGAATCATGCAACTTGCCATAGACTTAAGAGTTCGAATCCTCAAAGCTGCAACATCTGTCTTATGCGAATGGAATGCTGAAGGAATCTGAAGATCAATGCCCTCATGTCTGCAAAAATCCTTAAGTCTTCTGTTCACATCCCTCTTTGTAACTTCCCCTCTGGATGCATATCCACTGAATCTAATGAACACTTACCCTTAGAAAAGTTGATTTGAGGTAGACCTTTGACCATGTGGTATGTGCAAAGTTGCTGAAGATAGTGATAGTTAAGATGACCATACCGCTCATGCCATAATTGCATGTTTGAATGTGATTGTGATAACAAGGCCTTTGAAGGAGTCTTGGATACAAAATGCAAGAAAGAGTACATCCTCTTGTGATTATTCACTTTCCCTACTGCAACCAAGGAATTATCTTTAAGACTGTGCACTTGAACTGAGTCAGGAAGGAACTCAACTCTATGTCCATCTCCGAGGTGAGTAATTTGGTAGATTGAAAGGAGATTTGAACTTAGGTTGGGAACATAGAGAACCTCTTGAAACTCTCCATTTTCCATTTTCATGTTTCCTTTTCCATCAACTTCCATTTTGCTATCATTCCCCATGAAGATGTGTGGTACCCTTGAGCGATTCAATGAAGAAAAATCCTCCTTTGAAGAACCCATATGATATGAGGCACCTGAGTCAAATATCCATTCCTTCGAAGAGTTTGCATTAGCCATGAGTGCTTGCCCTTTGTTCTTTGAATCTAAAGAAGATCCCTTCTCCTTGTAAGCATTAGGCAATGGAACATTATGTTTCTTCATGATGCTGGTCAATTCATCAATCTTTTTAAGATAGCAATCATGCTCTTCATGACCCATTTTCTTGCAATAAGCACACTTCTTCTTCTCCTTATTGTTGTTGTCCCCTTTCTTGTTGGAATTCGAGGACTTGCCTTGTTGATTAGATTGTGGTGTTGTCTTTTCTGCATCTTTAGATTTGCTCTTCCATTTTTGCTTACCCTTTCCTTTGTTTGAAGATTGTCCAGCTGAATGTTGAGAACCCACACTGGCCACCAATGCTTTGGTCTAAGGTGATTTGAGAATCCCCATTTTTTTCAACTTCTTTTCTTCATCATCCAACAGTTTAGCATATTCATCAAAAGTTACTTTCTTGTAGGCAAACCCTAAGGTAGTCTTGGAGGTGTTAAAAGAAGAGACAAATGTGGAATATTCAGATGGCAGCTTGTTGTGAATAAGATAGATCAGTCTGTCATCTTTGATAGAATTCCCACAATCAGTAAGCTTTGTCCTTAATTCATTCACCTTGATGATGAAGTCCTGTATTGAGTCATACGACTTAGGATCTAAGGAAACTAACTCATCTTCTATTTTGAACACATCTTCTTCAGACACTTTACCATAAAGGTTTTCGAGGGTATCCCAAGCTTCCTTAGATGTAGTACATTTTATGATTTGATACATGATCTTATCATCTACCCCCAAACATATATCACCTAGGGCTTTCCTATCCATGGCTACCCATTCAAAAAGTTCACTTGTTGATACATTATCACCTGCTGGTTTAGGAAGAGTACCATCTACATATTGTGAAACTCCATTATGCATTAAGTGATACAACATTTTGATAGACCACGTAGCATAGTTGTGAGGAGTTAACTTAGGAAACTTAAAGTTGCCCATGATGCAAAAAAATGAAATAAATTTGCAGAAAAGAGAGAACACAACACCAAGAATACCCCCCCTTTTTACTAAATCAAGAAACCCCCCAAAAATAGATGCTTTGGGCACTTTATCAATAGTGTGATTACAATGGGCCACTTGCCAATTTTGGCCTTTGTGGACTTCTGATTTTTCTTGTTACAACTTCTCAATAGAGTATAAATCTGAAACTTTACAATGTGCTACAGAACTGAAGCAATACAAAGCAAAGAAAGGCCCTATTCTGAAAGTAACAATTTTGTCCACATAACACTACAATCTAATGCCAGATCTGGAAAGTAGACAAAAAAATACACACTTTCAAAAAAAATGGAACCTATTTTCGACCCCAGATGTGCCCGTACGGAGCGTTTGAAGTTGCAAAATGCAAGATTATTCAGGTACAGTCGCCAAAAAACAAAAATTCTAAATAATCCGTGCAACAAAACCAAAAAATAGCTGCACCACTGAAAAATTTAGAAAATTTTACCCAATTTCAAAAAAAAATGCACCTGATTTGGAGTCCGGATGTGCAAGTTATGGCCTCTTGAAGTCAGACTACCAAAACCAAAATCAAATTGGTGAGGGTTTGCACCAGCAAAAGATGGGGTTAAATTTGATGGTCATACGGCCGTCATTTTAGTTATAAAGCAACCCGGGATGACGTCCAGACGGGTGTCAATTTTAGGCTTGTGAAAATGATGACATCAGCAGAAAACTCGACCACCTGGATGATGTGGCGCTGACGTGGACTTCCGTACTGTACGGATCGTACGGATAATGTCTCGCGTGTCAAATCTGACTGGGCGGGTGTACAGTTTGCTGACTATGTCGTGACAAGGCAGGGCAGGGGAATAATTGGTCGCCACGTGGTTCTGGCGGATTGGTCCCCGTGTCGGGGGTGGAACAGACCCTGCCGAATTTCATTTGCGGTTGTCCAGCGTCGGGTTTGCGTGCCGGGTTCACAGTTTTTAATCCCACATTCGTGGGTTTTGAAAATTCTGCGCACTTTATAAAGTGCAGCCTGCAGAGGTAAGGGAAAAGGCCGCCGAATGCTGTGGGCCCGCCAATACTTAGCAGAATTCTCCCGCCGGTCACCACTGTTGGGGTATGTAGTGGCTGCCAAAATTTTAGGGGTATGGCCACAGGAAAAATATTGAAGCCCGCAGATTAATATTAAACCCTGCGATAATATAATATATCCTCCAAATACAAAGAGCTGAGCTGGGGTTTGACTGCCCAGTTCGGCAAAATTTTTTTGCTTCCTATTAAATTCCGAAAATAAAATTCAAAAAAACACTCAAATAGGAAGGAAAATAAAATACAGAGAGTAAATTAATGTAGATCTGAACATGAATTAATCAGATCACATAAAACGATCATACCCAATTGCAAATCGGTGCCTTCGGGTGCCGGTTTGCAAAAAAATTTGCCTCTCGATCAACTTTCACCCAATATAGATGAATTTATAGTCAATCTTCACCAATTCAGTGCTCTGGATGCAACGGAGAGTCAGATCTGGCTCTAGATGCTCCCAATTTCTGCGGATCTTCCAGAATTGGTGCTGAAGCATGTACGGTCTCGAACAGCTACTTGATGAGAATCCTCCTCAGCTCTGATACCATGTAAGAATTTGGCTTAGGCCAGAATTCACCCAAGAACAAAAGAACTCAACAATAGCACACAGTAGACCAAAATAGGCAGAGTATGATCAGAATGATGATATTCATTCAATAATGGATAAAACCAACATATCCTAAGTACACTAGGAGTGCCTGAATATAAAGGCCTCAAGAGAGCTTCTAGAATGCCTAGAAGTTAGCACCATGAAATGTCATACAACCAGGCACATGTCCACCAGATATGGATTATCCTCCATTAAGCACAGGATTAAGTGCGATGATGTGAGGATAAGACTACAATGGTGTAGTGCAGAAATCAGTGGAGTAGACAACATGTGCTAAATGAGGAGTGCGGAAAATTGTGTTGTCATCATGACAACTAAGTAAATGATGCATACTCCTATGTTGTAGACACCATGTGCCTAATTAGAGTTGCGTAACTCAATGAGAGTTCACAAACTCCTAAGTGTCTCACCTAAAATAATAATAAAATAATGCAAAATAATTAAATAATGCATTAACCTAAGTAAAACTTAAGTAAGTGTAATAAGTAAATACTTATTTACACCAACACTAACAAATCATTTGTCTGACACAATCATACTATGCAAAGGTTGCCAAACTTCCAATAGAGAGCACTAGCATGATTCACAAGGTCAAATAATATACAATAATAAGAAATATGAAGGCACATTATGGATTTATTAACATTTTCATCATACAAAAGGAGATCCATGTTAATGATGTTCCAATTTTACGAAAAATATGTTGCTATTATGATTTTGACAAGGGTAGATGGATGCTTCCATGAGACATAATAACATGTACATTGTATTAACAACTAAAATGAGGTATGTAAGTGGTTTCCTAAGAGAAATCTAAGACAAGAACTAGTTAGTTGCCAAAAGTTACAAAGAACCTTTAAAAAAAGTCTTTTTCCTGAGCTTAAAATATATCGTTTGTCAAAGTTACTATAACCGTGCCTCAACAATACGTAATTTTTTTTCCCATAATAAGTGTTATGAGAGTTTTTGAATGTGGAATCCAAGTAAGTTCAGAACAAAAGATCGAGCTTGGGTCCTCGAGGAAGCATTCATATTTTAGTTCATTGTATCTTTTCACTAGTAGACTTTTAAGCCTTCTTTCCATATAACAAGCCATTGTAGATTTTAAACTAAACTTACTAAATTTACTTGTGGAAGTTTTTTTCCCACAATGGGTTTTTTAACATTGACATAATGTTAAGGTGATTGTCTTGAAATAGTTTCTTTCCATCTAACTTTATAAGTTATTGTCTCATGATATAAATCTACTTAATTTCCAATACTATGTCAAGTAAAGGTATATAAGATGATTTGATAAGAACACCAACATTTTGTAAGAATTATAGATGAATATGTAAGACAATTTTAAAAATAACAATATCATTGGCTAAATATTTGAAGACAAAACCATAAGACTTATAGATGAGTATTATATTTAATTATTCCTTCATCACCTATTCTCGATGGAGTCCTATGCAGATAATCAACAACAAAGACCTGAGATTCTATTTTAGATAATAGATGGAAAATTCCTACAAGCAACACCCATTAGAAGTATAGTGATGCTTATCTTTTTCTCTCTCATTTCACAATATAAGAGAACCCGATAATTATAAGAAACTATTGTGGAAACTACTCATTTGTAGTGTTTGTAAATTATAGTTACAAGTAATAAAGTTATGTAACCTTTGATTCTGGGCACACAAACAATGGATGCAAATGATTGATTGACTAGAATAGTACAAATGTTGAAGCAAAAAAAATTCTACTCTATGACAATTATCCATACCAAAGATCAATTTCATTAAATGATAAACTAAGAAAGTCTAAAATGCATAATAAAGAGATGTAAAATATCAATAATGAGGAGAAAAATGTACCTTAAATTGATAAGGTTCCATGTCAAAGGAGCTATTGAAATAAGGCAAGTGTAGAGTCTACTACATTAGAGGAAAAAAGAAAAGGAAGATGAAAATGAATATTTCCAACTGAAGAAAAATATAGTATGTGAAGAATTTTTTTGTAGTAGGATCATTTGAAGCAATAATATCTTATTGAATTATAGAGGAACATACCTAAACATTCTTGTTAAAAATTGGAATTCCAAGTTATATACAATGCATTATTTGTGCATCTTTTGTATGATTTTGTACATTGTATAAAACTTTTGGTGAAGGAGCACACCCAGGAAACCTCCATTGTTTGGTTAATTGTTGGCTTGTACTTGGCTCTATCCAAGTCAAGAGCATAGGTTAGTTTGTTTTTGGACCTTAGAAGGTCCTTTGCATTGTTGGCTAGGTGAATTAGTCATTAGGACTAAGGTTACACAAATAGCTATTATTAGTGGTTATTTTGATTTCTTAGTGTTTAGAGGTAATAGTGAGTTTGAGTCTTTAAATGTATCCTCACAAATAGGATAGGTAGTAAAGATGCTTCAGTGTAGAAGCATCTTGCATCACAAAAAGGGGGTGTGATCAAAGTTATAAATTAAAAAATAAAATTGTGGAGGATAGAGAAAGTGAAAAAATTTAGAGAAAAAATAATAATAAATAAAAATGGGAAAAAGAGGAGAAAAAGAGGAATTTATATTTTCAAGGTGCATAGGTGGTGTAAATAGAAAAATAATAAAAATAGTTGTCATTCCATTTATTGAGGTGTGTAAGTGGCATTGTAGATGCTTGTGGAAAGTTCCTTAAATCATGCATTTAATATTTGTTGTGATCCACAAAAGAAATGCAATTTTTTAATTGGGCCACATGGTGGTGCTAAGTTGTTTTTGGGTGGGAATTTAATATTTGTTTTAAGGTAGTTGTGTTTACCTTTTATCCCACATTGATTATGTTTGTAATATCTTGGGTGGTAAGTGCCTATATAAGCAAGGTTTATGATCACTTGTAATCAAGCTCTTCAAGTATAAGCTCTTAAAGTGTAAGCTCTTGTACCAAGCTATGCAAGTGTGATCTCTTATAGTAAAGCTCTTCAAGTGTAAGCTCTTTTAGTTAAGTTCTCATGGTGTAATCTCTTGTGAGCAAGCTTGGAGGTGAAATATCTTAGTGTGTAATATCTTGAGAGGAAGTTTATTCTTGGTGAAGCTCTCCTTTGTGGAAGTTCTATTTGTGAAAGGTCTTAATGAAGCTCTTGGTGTGAGGACTCTTCTTGTGGAAGCTCTTATTTCGGAATTCTCTTATGTTGAAGCAGTTGTAAACTTCTTTTGAAAGAAATCATATCTATGATATTATCTTGTTGATGTTGTAAGGATTTTCAAGTATAATAAAAGCATGCTTTGTGAAGTATTTTCTCATCTCTTTGTCTCCATATTATTGTGTTTTTGTTTGTGAGTCGGTAAGGGTGGTGTTCCCTTTGTCATTCTTTAAGGTCAATAATGATGTTTATACATATACCTAGAGGGGTTAGAGGTCCTAAAAACAAGGGAAATGACATAAGTGCAAAGATGCCAAATGTTGCTAAAAAGTTGTCACGACAACATTTGCAATTTAATGCAAATGTTGCATGAAACTCAATTACCTTGGATCCCCTAAATATAAGGAGTGGAAAATCCATTAAGTTGACCTAAAAAATAGGGAAAAGACATGTATTACTAATGAAAGGTTCAATCTAGAAGGAGGTAGGTATCATAAGAAGTTCTTGAAAGAAATATAGTGACTATGATTGTGATTAGAGTACAAACTGAGCATTTTATTCTTATTTAATGCTATATGGATTGAAGGAGTAAAACTTGCATTGGATTTGTGTAATAGTATTATTTTTAAATGTTTTTCATTGTTTGTACTTTAAGTGTAGAGTTAGCTTAGTTTCTTGATTAAATTGTTTTGTATACATCTTGTTCATTGGATCTATGTTGACCAGTCTATGAATAAAAGGCTCCTCCATAAAATTAAACCATGGGAAATAGCCGAGGCTAGATGGAAAGCTTAGGGGAGTAATCAGTGTATATATGTATAGGATTTGGAGTTGTGAAAATTTGGGAAGCTATTTTAAACTCAAGTCCTAGTCGAGCTTGGAAGGCCTAATTAGAGGTTTGACAGTGATGAAACCAATGTTTAGGTGTAGGGAATGAAAGGGATGTATGGAATTAGTATAGTTATAGCAAGGAGATAGAAATATATTGATACATCCTAGAGCTTGAGGTCTTACCAATCCATTTAGGTAAGTTTCCAAACAAGTTTGTGATCTAGTACTAGGAAATAGGCATTTTAGTCCTATTTGACCTACATAATAGGAATCACCTGTACGAAAAAATCAAGGTTTTAAGCCCTAAAAAATATTTTAGGGAATCCAAAAGGGTGTTTGAATCTAGATTTTATTTTTCAAGTTGTTTGGAGATTTTTTGTAAGAAAGAGGAATTAGTGGATTATTAGGGCAAATTGGAACTAGGCCTAATTAGACTTCTTGAGTCAAAAGCTTGAAATTGTTAGAAGAGGTCTAAATATATTTCAAAATGGCCAAAAATGAAAGCAAATGAAGTGATCTCATGATATTGGATGACCCTATAATGAAGGATGAAGTTAGAGAGTGAGTTGCACTTAGAACCCTCTAAGTGTGTGTGGAGAAGAGTACTAAAATTAGTGTGTTAGTCTTATGAGGGTAAGAAAAAAGGATAAAACTATTGGAGAAGAGTTTATATTGGTGTTAGTTAATCATCTAAACCAATTAGGGACCTAGGTGGAGTAGGTGCCAAGAAGAGACAACTAGGTCTCTTGAGGAGTAGTGCAAGCAACCCTTGGAACACTCACACCACATTGGTATCAGAGCCTATGTAGATCAGGCTTGTGGTTCATGTTTCAACTTACAAAATTAGTGGGAGATAGTACATTAAGTGGAATAGTACAAGGCAAAACCATGGTGACTAACATTGAGCTAGCCAAGAAGGTTGAAGAATACGAAGAAGATAACAAGTCACTAAGGGAAAGAATAGCTCAAATGGAGCAACTCTTGGGTGAAGTCCAAGACAAAGTTGATAGGATCAAGAAGAATATTGACCTAAAGGAGGAAAAATAAGAAAGGGATAAGGAGCTAGAGTTGGAAGAAGAAGCACTAACCCCTGACCTTGTTCTTCCTAAAGATCCATTCTTAAAGGCATTAAAATCATTGAGTGGGAAAGCTCTAGGAGTACCACTATTTAGTGGACAAATGGATTTAGATTTAGTTGTGGACTAGACTAACAAAATTGAGAACCATTTTGAATGTGATGTTATCTTTGAGGCACAAAAATTTGTTGTGGCCAAGTCTATATTAAGAGGTTCATCTCTTACTTGGTGGAATTTTGTGCAAACTGAGAGAGAAAAGGATAGGGAAGTTCCTATTATTACATGGAGGGGTATGGTAAACAAAGTGACACAAACCTATCTTCCTGATGACTATGAAGTTTAGCTTCATAGAAGAAGAAAAGATGTTTAGAAAAAAATATTTGGATGTCCAAGAATACACTAAGGAATTTCAAATTGTGTTTGAGGTCCAAGTTAATTGAAGATGAAAGCATTAAGCTTGTAAGGTACTTGAATGACCTTAAATGGTCAATTGAAGAAGAGATGAGCCTATTGAACTTCAAAACCATTAGGAAATATTACCAAATGGCCTTGAAGATAGAAAAGAAAAGGAAGAGGAACAAAGAAACTTCTAAAGGTAAAGATAAGAACAAGGACAATAGAGGTAAAAGAGGTGGTTATGGTAGAAATAGTACAGATTCAAGGACTCATGGTGAGGTGAAATTAAGTGAACAACAAGAAAGAAATTCAAGTAGAGGCAGTAGAGGAAGATACTATAATTCTAGAAAAATAAGTGGTGGACAAGGAGGAAGAGGTAACTAATTTTCTAATATGAAGTGCTACCATTGCAATCAAATGGGGCATCCAAATTATAAATGTCTAGAGAAAA
The DNA here is from genome assembly GCA_028749045.1 of Cupressus sempervirens. Taxonomy (NCBI): domain Eukaryota; kingdom Viridiplantae; phylum Streptophyta; class Pinopsida; order Cupressales; family Cupressaceae; genus Cupressus; species Cupressus sempervirens. Next base: position 8,984,229 of record CM053793.1, on the reverse strand, counting down.
GTGGTTCATCACAAGAAGGTGAAAAGAGGACAAATCTAGTTCAAGATGAGTCCAATATAGTAGACAAGCATGCTAAATTACCACTAAATTCAAAAGAAGGGGAGAACCTCATGATGAGGAGAAATTTGATCAAAGAGTCAGTGAAGGAGGAGCCAAGCCAAAGATATATTTATTTAGGATAAAGTGAAAAATTATGGGAAATGTGTGTAGAGTCATTATTGACTCAGTGTCTACTAACAACATTGTGTTAGAGAAAACAATCAAGAAGATAAAATTGATAAGGATACCCCATACTAATCCTTATAAGGTCACATGGCTCAACAAGGCCAATATGTGTTAATGAATGAGAAAGCATGGGTGGATTTCTCAATTGGAAGGTACAAAGATAAAGTTTTATGTAATGTGTTACCTATGGATGGATGTCAACACATGGATGGATGTCATTTTTCTCCTAGGTAGACCATGGAAATTTGACCACCAAGTTATCCATGATAGAGGAAAGAAATCCTATACTTTTAAGAAGGAAAATTTGACCTTAAAAATATAATCATTGATGGAAGATGCTGAAGCAAAGACAACTGGTCCAAATGTGGTCATGGTGAGTGAAAAGAGTTCCAACAAACCATGGAACAAAGTGAAGGGATAGGTTTTGCATTGGTATTGAGACCAAAGGAGGGAAATAAAGATAAGGAGACTAAGGAGGAAAAGTTTCCTAAAGAGATTCAAGGGATGCTACAAGTTATTGTAAGTGTAAGAAATTGGTATAGCTCTGATACCATGTAAGAATTTTTCCTTAGGGAAAAATCACCCAAGATCAATGATGGGGTCACAACCCAAGCACAGAATGGACACAATAAGAAAAGAGAAATTGTATTAACTGTGAAAATAAGCTAGTACATTCAGTACAGAGAAAATAGACTTCAAAACATGCCCTAAGGGCTTACAATAGCACAAAATTGGAGATAATTTCTCCTTTTGGTACCTCCTCTCAATTTCCACTCCGAACTACCTTTTACAATGCCAAAAATGTCCTTAAATAGACCCCGGAGGGTTAAGGACTAGGAGTACATTCTAGAAAGTGCTAGTAGGCATCCACCAACCAAGTAGAACGCTCTAGAAGCCACGTTAGAAGTTGGTGCAAATCTAGAAGAATCCAAAAATGATAACCGAACTTTCGAGAGACATAACTTTTGAACCGTAGCTCCGATTGACAAACCATTTACATTTTCGGAAAGCTCTTGAAGTGATCTATAGCCCTATGGACTAGCTTTGCTCATCCCCCATTTTTTGGCCCTTTTCAAGGTCATTTAATGCCCCTAACCTGACTTTGAAGCATTCTTAGGAGGTCTCCAAAAATTGAAAAACTGCGATAACTTTCAAACTGTGGGGCCTTTTGACCTGATTCTTTTTTTGTAATGCTCTAAATTGCAATTACATTCATCTAGCCAATTTACACCTCTTAGGTCACCAAAATGATGGCTCAATTACATACTCCTATTTTTTTAGCATTTACACATATCCCAAGGTGTTCAAATACTCTATCCTAGAACACTGATAGTGGAACTGTGAGAGTTGGAACCTTTATTTGACCCAAATGGGTATCTAGAAATGAAAACACATGAAATAGAAACTAAGTCCAAGTACATTTTTTTGGGTGACACAGGATTGCCCTTATACCTCTGGATGCTCCTGCATCAGACACCTAGGGTAGATTAAAAAGTGACCTTGTCACTTTATGAATGGTAGAGGAAATCCCAAATGGGAAACCTCAGCTGCTGAAATTCATGTTGAGTCCTCTATCGACCGTCCTTTCCACTTGACCAAATACTCTTCATACTGCCCATTTTTGGTGCTCCTACCCACACAATGATTTAGAATGTCTTCTATCTCCTCCTTTTTAGAAGCAGGAATTGGACATGGCTCTAACATCAGTTCCTCATCTGCACCATCATCATGATACTCTATTAAGTTTGCAATGTTGAAAATAGGAGAAATGTGAATACCATCTGGCAACTCCACCTCATATGCATTTCTTGAGTCATGTTTCTTCAAAATTTTGTAGGGGCCAAATTTCTTCATTTTCAGCTTGTTGTAAGTACCGACTGGAAATGTTTTTTTTTCATAAGTCGACCATGACTAGATCCCCTACTTGGAATTCCTTATGTCTTCTCCCTTGATCAGCCCTAGCTTTATACTCTTGATTCATCTTGGTAATGTGTGCTTGAACCTCCTCATGTAGATGCTTGATATGCTCAACAAACTCTTCAGCTTCAACACTTGTCCTTTCCCCTTGCTCTATCTTCCTCAATTTTGGCACAATCCTTGGGCTACTTCCATATACAATGTGGAATGGTGATCTACTAGTACTCCTATTTATAGAGTTATCGTAGGAAAACTCGGCTTGTGGTAGAATCAAATACCACCCCTTGGGCTTATCCCCAACTACACATCTCAGCAAATTGCCCAGACTTCTATTTACCACTTCTATTTGGCTGTTAGTTTGTGGGTGATGTGTGGAACTAAATTTCAAGTCTGTTCTCAACTTTTTCCACAATGTTCTCCAAAAATACCCCACAAATTTAGTGTCTCTATCAGAAACTATACTCCTTGGAAGACCATGTAGTCTTACCACTTCTCTGAAAAACAAGTCTGCAATATAGACACCATCATGAGTTTTGTGGCATGGAATGAAATGTGCCATTTTGGAGAACCTATCAACCACCACAAATACTGAGTCATTACCCCTTGGTGTCCTTGGCAATCCAAGAATAAAATCCATACTTATGTCCTCCCATGGCTTTGATGGAATGAGCAATGGCTGATATAGTCTAGTATTGTGGCTAAATCCTTTGGCAACTTGACAAACCTGGCAACTCTGTACAAGCTTCTTCACATCTTGTGAAATATCAGGCCAAAAATAATGTTCTCTAAGAATGGAAATGGTCTTATCTTGACCAAAATGTCCTGCCATCCCTCCACTATGTTTCTCTTGAATCAAATTTTCCCTCATGGAACTCCTTGGAATGCACAATTGGCTGCCCTTGAATAACATACCATCCTGAATCAGATAGTCTAACCACTTAGTTCTATCTACAACATTTAGGCTCTTTACAAGCTTTCCACACTTCAGCAAAATCAAGATCTTCAGGGTACAGATTCTTGAGTTCATCAAACCCAACTACTTCAACCTGCATTACTGTAAGCAACAACTATCTCCTACTTAGTGCATCTGCAACCTTGTTAGATTTTCCACTTCTATGTTTCAACACAAATGTATAGCTCTGCAAGAACTCTACCCACTTCATATGCCTCTGATTCAATTTACCTTGGCTATTTAGGTATTTTAATGCCTGGTGATCAGTATACAAAACAAATTCCTTTGACAATAAATAATGCCTCCATTTCTTTAAGGTCTGAACTATTGCATAGGACTCTTGATCATAAACATCATACTTCTTCTTTGCATCATTCAATTTTTCACTAAAATATGCAATAGGCTTACCTTCTTGGATCAATACAGCCCCAATAGCACTGCCACTAGCATCACAATCCACTTGGAACACCTTTCTAAAATTTGGAAGTGCCAACATAGGTTGTTCTGTCACCTTCTTCTTCAGCAATTCAAAACTTCTCACAGTTGCTGTAGTCCATTTGAACTCTTTTTTATCCCCTCTTATTTTGTCTATTAGGGGTGCACATATGCCACTAAAATTCTTAATAAACTTCTTGTAAAAACTAACCAGACCATGAAATGATCTTACCTCAGTAGCTGACCTTGGAGTAGGCCATTCCAAGATGGCTTTTACATTCTCTGGATCCATTTTGAGACCTTCAGGTGATATAAAAAACCCCAAATAGACTAACTCCCTTTTTGTAAAGATACACTTCTTCAAATTAATTAATAGTTTCTCTTCCCTTAACCTTTCAAGGACACTATGAATATGCAATAAATGTTCTTTCAAAGTCTTGCTAAAAATTAAAATATCATCCAAATAGACAATAACAAATTTTCCCAAGAACTTCTTAAGTACCTCATTCATAAGCTGCATGAAGGTGCTTGGGGCATTCGTCAATCCAAAGGGCATGACTAACCACTCATAAAGACCCTCCTTGGTCTTGAAGGCCATTTTCCACTCATCTCCTTCTCAAATCCATATCTGGTGATAACTACTCTTGAGATCTATCTTTGTGAAGTAGTGAGCTCCACTCAAGCAATCCATAATATCATCCATTCTTGGCAAAAGAAACCAATATTTGATGGTTATCCTATTTATAGCTTGAGAGTCTATACACATCCTCCACTCTCCATCCTTCTTTGGTGCCAATACTCCAGATAGTGCACATGGACTCAGGCTCTCCCGAATCAAGCCCTTCCTCAATAGCTCCTGAACCTATCTATTTAGCTCCTCTATTTCAGTAGGAGTCATCCTGTGAGCAGCTTTGTTAGGCAAACTAGCTCCTGGAATTAGATCTCTCTAATGACCAATTTGCCTTACTAGTGGCAATCCTTTTGGAACATTATTAGAGATAATATCTCCAAAATCACCTAGTAAATCTGAAACTTCAAGTGGTATTTCACTACTACCTTCTTTATCTTTCCTAGGAATCAAAGCATAGCACATACACTGATGTTTCATTCCATCTAAAAACTTTCTTCCATCAACAAGACAAATCCTAGCACTACTACATACCTTTTCACCTTCCTTTTTCATGGGCTTCAGTTTGTGGTGAACTCCATCCTTTGTTAGAGAGTATCTGTTTGCATGACCATCATGTACTGCATGTCTATCAAACTGCCATGGTCTACCCAACAATAGATGGCAAACATCCATTGGAATAACATCAAAGAGAACTTCATCATGGTAACTCCCAATTTTGAATTTCATGAGACATTGTTCACTTACTAGGACCTTATGATCTTCTTTCACCCAAGAAATCCGATAGGGCTGGGGATGTTTCTCCCTCTTGAGCTTTAGCTTAGAGACCATCTCCTCTGACACCAAGTTGTTAGTGCTACCACCATCAGTGATCACATCACAACATTTTTCCTCACATTTGCACCTAGTACAAAACAAACTCCTCCTTTGTCCTGGTTCAATCTCACCACTTAGTAAGACCCTTTCATTTACCAAGGATTCTCCTCTTTTTGCATCCTCTGAATGTGATGACTGTGCATCCTCATCCACATGAGCAACCCTAGCTTGACCCTCAGCTCTCCTATCTATCCTTCCTTGTCGTTGAGGGCATTCGAAGGCAAAATGACCTTCTTCATTGCAATGGAAATAGGTACCACAGAAGCCTCCTCTTCCTTGTCCACATCCTCTACCTCTTCCTCTTTGATTTCCAAAGTCTTGATCGTGGGAGTGGTTGAAACCCTCATTCCTCTGGTTCCTGCTAGGAACCACATCTTCATTTTTATTTTGGGTTTCATTTTGACCTCTAGATGACCTACCACTTCCCCTTCTTCCTTGACCACACCCTCTTTGTCTCCCTTCAAACCTCTTATTTAGCTTCTCTTCAACTTGTAGGGAAAACTGGTACACCTCTTCAATGCTGGTCATTCTTACCAGACTTAATTCCTCCTAGATGCTAGGTCGCAACCCACTAACATAACGAGAAACCTTCTCCTTATTTGCTTCTGCATGCCCTACTCTAATAAAAAGTTGATAAAACTCCTTTCTATATTCTTGGACTAATCTTCTTGCTTGCTTTAGCCCATGCATCTTCTTAAACAAATCAAGCTCGTAGTCCACAGGAATGAACTGCATCTTTAATTTGTCCACCATGCGATCCCACCTTGTGATCTTCTCCTTTCCTCTTCTATTTCTTTCCAATTGAACCTCTTGCCACCAAATTTTGGCATGACCTTTCAGTTTTTCCTTTGCAAACTTAACCCTATCTGGGTCCCTGATATCCTCATACTCAAAGTATTCTTCTAGTTCATTGATCCAGTCGATCAACTCATCTGGTTTCAGATTTCTTGAAAATACACCCACATCAATTGTAGGTCTTCTCCCAAATTTAGTAATGGCCTTAAAAAGCCTTTCCTCTGCCTGATTCAGAACCTCACTGTCAAATCCCCCTTTTGGTCCAATTTCTTCTTCTTCATTGTCATCCTCACTTTCATCACCTGTGGCAACATTTGTTCCTCTATGGAGCTCCTCCTGCAATGCTTGTACCTACCTTTGGAGGGCTCTAACCTCCTCAGGATTAACAGCTCTGACCCTTCCACCACACTCTCTTCATGGAGGCATCTTCTTAACTCAAACCCACAACCACACAGTCCTGGTGCAAACTGCCTCAGAGTGGGTGCTTTGTCTACACACTCAGGAAAACCAACTCTGATACCACTTGATGGGGTCACAACCCAAGCACATATTGGACACAACAGGAAAAGAGAAATTGTATTAATTGTGAAAATAAGCTAGTACATTCAATATAGAGAAAATAGACTTCAAAACATGTCCTAAGGGCTTACAATAGCACAAAATTGGAGATAATTTCTCCTTTTGGTACCTCCTCTCAATTTCCACTCCGAACTGCCTTTTACAATGCCAAAAAGTCCTTAAATAGACCCCAGAGGGTTAAGGACTAGGAGTAGATTCTAGAAAGTTCTAAGCATTCACCGACCAAGTAGAAGGCTCCAAAAGCCGTGTTAGAAGTTGGTACAAATCTAGAAGAATCCAAAAATGGTAATCAAACTTTCGAGAGGCATAACTTTTGAACCGTAGCTCCGATTGATGAACCGTTTACATTTTTGAAAAGCTCTCGAAGCGCTCTATAGCCCTATGGACTAGCTTTGATCATCTCCCATTTTTTTGGCCCTTTTCAAGATAATTTAATGCCCCTAACCTGACTTTGAAGCATTCTTAGGAGGTCTTCAAAAATCGAAAAACTATGATAACTTTCAAACCATGGGGCCTTTTGACGTGATTCTTTTTTTGGAATGCTCTAAATTGCAATTGCATTCATCTGGCCAATTTACACCTCCTATTTCACCAAAATGATGGCTCAATTACATACTCCTATTTTTTTAGCATTTACACGTATCCCAAGGTGTTCAAATACTCTATCCTAGAACACTGATAGTGGAACTGTGAGAGTTGAAACCTTTATTTGACCCAAATGGGTATCCAGAATTGAAAACACATGAAACAAAAACTAAGTCTAAGTACATTTTTTTGGGTGACACAGGATTGCCCTTATACCTCTGGATGCTCCTGCATCAATCAAGGAACTCAAACACAAGCACAACAATAGACCAAGAAGAGTATGATCAACACAAGAATGCTCTTTATTATGTCAAAAGAATGCCCTGATACATCAGTTTGTGTCTAAACACATGAGGAGTGCCTATATATAAAGGCCTCTCAAGATGCATCTAGAATGGGTCTAGAAAGAACCAAGACATAAGATAAGCATGACAACTAAGCACACACATTATCCTTCATTCTAGATGAGAGGATAAGAATGACAAGGTGTATCTCAAGTGGAGATGTTGTAGACACCATGTGCTTAATTAGTGTGCTAACTCCTATGTTGTAGAAACCATGTGCATAAAAGAGGTGCAAACTCTTATGTTGTCAACATGAAAACTCACAAGAGTATGCATACTCCTAGATTACTAATAAATAAATAATAAACTAATGCATTAACCTAAGTAAACTTAAGTAAGTGTAAATAGTAAATACTTATTTACATCAGTACCCCCCTTATGTGCAACTTAGGGGAATGTCCTTAATCTTACAAATTCTAGGATGAAATGCATGATGGGTCCTAGCTACTAGGCCATGTTAGGTACCCATGTACATAATAAAATACAATCTCTCATAAAGTGGAGAAAGAGGGCAAATCTCATGGGAAAAACCCTCCCCCAAAAAGAGAGATGAAAAAACAAGATGCATGGATGGATGGAGTAATGAAGACCCCCCCATTATGACATACATGAAGTATATAAAAAAGAGAATTAGGAGGAGGACAAAATCCCATAAGAGGAAAAAGTCCCCCCATAAAGAAGAAGGAGACAAGGTAGTCCTCCCCCCTCACCCAAATGTAGTGTGCCGATCAATGATAGCTGCTCGAATGTAGAAGCTGATCCATGATCATTGAATAATGTTCCTCCCCTTTGGAAGAAACAATGGTAGAGGTACAGGTGAGATGCTTTCCCTATGTGTAGAAAGAATCTTGATGATGAATGGTGTCTCTAGAACTTACTCAACTATCCTTGTGTTGATACTAATGGTCACTCCTTCCAATACTGCTGAAAAGAAGAAGTGCAGATCTAGCAAGGATGTATGTAGAACATGTTCCGAAGAACCAACTGTCTCCATAATCATGTCAATTTGTGAAGATTGATCATGTAGAGAATGGACATGAGGGTCAAAGTGAGCCCTTGTAACAACTAAAGGAGGATCATATTTAGCAAAGAGAAGCTAGATATCATCAAAGAAGTCTCCCAAATTTTCTATGTGTGACTCCATGAACAAACCTAAAATATTTGTCAAGAAGTCATCACTTGAGACTGGGATTGGAAGATAAAGTGTACCCTGCTATGCTAAAGTACATGAATCATTCACTATGGTAATGGATGAAGAATTTTCCTTAAAGAGGAGATGAATATCATTAATGATGTATCCCACATCTTTAATGTGAGACTCCATGAACAAACCTACAATGTTTGGAAGGAATTCATCCCATGAAGCTGAAGTAGGAAGACATAATGTTTCTTGCTACACTAAATCAGAAGCATTTGAGGCTGGAACTAGATTAGTAGTAGCAACAAGACCATCAGGAGGTTGGATCTCAATTGGAGTTGGAGGTACTGTAATAGGAGTGCCTGGAGATAAAATGTCCTCAAAAAATGGAGGGACCCATGGATGTCCATATGCTTCCCAAAGAGCCATCCAAAAATCATGAGGAAAACTTTCCATAAGAAGAGGTGCAAAATATTCCTTACTCATACTACTATACATAAAGTGAAGAAGAAGATGAAGATATTCGAACAAAGGTGGTATCTTTGAGCAGAGAGAAGGAATCACTTCCTGATGTTCTCTTAGATGACCAAGCATCAAAGCACTCCATTTCTCATAGTTCCTTGGTGTCAACTTCAGTCTTATACTAGATTGACATATGTGACGAGACTTCATGAGATCAATGTATGTATGCACCCCCCAAAATGCAAAAGATATCAATCCACCCCCCCCCCCCTAATATATGATTTTGGCACTTAGTGTGATAGCCACATGCCAATTTAGAGCCTATTTTTGAAAGTAGTATTTTTGTCCACAGAAGCCTATAATTTGATTGTAGATCTAGAAAGTAGACAAAAAATATGCACTTTCAAAAAAAAGGAACCTGAATATGTGTCAAGATGAGCCCATAATAAGCATTTGAAGTGGCAACAATTGGGATTTGTGAGTTACAGAAAAATTCAGGAACAAAGATCTTAAAACATCTGCACCAATGTGTAGATCATGAAATTCTACCCCCAAAAAAAATTGCTCACAAAAAGGAGTCTGTTTGGGGAAGATATCACTATTTGAAAATTGTTGCTATAATTATTTTCTTGAATCACTGCCATTGTGCTTCCAAAAATCAAATGGCTCTAGATTTTGCCTCAGATGTCCGATTTGGATGAAACAAAATCTAATTTGGGGGTTTTTTGACCTTCTAAATGTGATGCAAATATCTAATTTGCACCAGCAAGCTTCAATCTTTACCTATAAAATATCTCTCCTATTGGCTTGATGGCCAAAAATTTCCCAAAATATAATGCAGATCCAAATTTTTTTTGTAGAGATGCAGATGAAAAAATGTAGATCTAAAAATTAAATGTACAGATCTAAAATGAACATACAAATTTCACAAATTGGGCCTTTGGGTTGCCGGTTTGCAAAAAAATGTTTTCTCAATTTTGACTATGGCCAAAAATAGGCAAATTTATAGTCAATTCACTGAATCGATGTTTCAGACGCAATGGTGAGGTCTGCTTTAGCTCTAGACACTCCCAATTTCTGTAGATTCTCCAAATTCAAGTTGAGGTGTTGAAGCAACAACGGCCTCAAACAACTATGTGAAGAGAATCTCCTTGAGCTTTGATACCATGTAAGAATTTGGTATAGCTTTGATACCATATAAGAATTTGGTATAGGTCTGATACCATGTAATAATTTTCCTTAGGGAAAAATCACCCAAGAACAAGGAACTCAAACACAAAGCACAACAATAGACCAAGAAGAGTATGATCAATATGAGAATGCTCTTTATTATGTCAAAAGCATGTCTTGATACATCATTGTGTGTCTAAACACACTAAAAGTGCCTATATATAAAGGCCTCTCAAGATGCATCTAGAATGGGTCTAGAAAGTGTAGAACCAGAATCAGTATGCAAAGAACATTAACAAATGAAGTAAACATTCACAAACCAAAAACTAAATTCACATATATGCTTAGACTAAGAAAGAAAATAAGAAGTGCAAACCTCACAAGAGAAAACACTCCATGCTTTCTTGATTCTGTAGATGTGTCCTTTTGCTGTGGATGTATGCTCAAGATGCTCAAAAGCTGCTTCAATGGAGATGGGTAATGGCAAATTGGTAGCTTTGTGAGCTCTCAATTTGGTATTATAAGGGTATGGTTGATGGCTTTGGTTCTCAAAATAGCATGGTAACTTTAGCTCAAAGATTGTTGATGAAATGGCTTGGGATGGGATTCAATTTATAGGCTAAGGGGTAGAGGGATGGAGGGCTTAGATGTAAGGATGGATGAAGGCTTAAGGAGGGCTAAGATGCACTCAAAGGGGAGCACATGGATTGTGCTTGTTTAGCACCAATGGGAAGGTGACACTTGTCACAAGGAGGATGAGTGTGAGAGGGTAGGGTTAAGGGTTGGTTAAAGTCATGATGAGTGGGGTTGAGTATGTAAGAGGGATGTAAGAGGAATGAGTGTGGAAGAGGGAAGAGTGTGGAAGATGGATGTAAGAGTCATGAGTGGGTTTGTAAGAGTCTTTTATGTTTTGTAAGAGCACTCATGACTTAGTGGTTGGGTTTTTTGAGGGGAGACTTTGTTTTGGATTAGGAAAGTCTTAAACTTGTTTAAGGAATGTGACAACATTAGGGGGTGGATTAGGCTTGGGTTTAGGATTAGATTAGGGATGTTAGAGATGTGCAAGTGGATGGCATTAATGAGGGTGGGTGAGTTAGTGGCTAAGCTTGGTTAGTATGGGTGGATGGGGTGGATTAGGCTAAATGGAGGATTAGAGATAGGTTAGGGGTTTTTGAATTTGAGGATTTCATTTATCAAATAGATTTATTTAATAAATGGGGATTTTTGGAATTAGATAGAAGAATAAGATTTAATTGATAAATAATAGATTATTTGATTTATCAATTAGGACTATAGATGATTAATTAAATTAATCAACTAGGGGATGACAAAGGATTAATTAAATAGAAATTTAATTAATAATGCCTTTTTAGATAACTAAATAGGATTACTAAAATAGTGTAATCAAATTTAGGTGTCTACAGAAAGAACCAGGAGATAAGATAAGTATGACAACTAAGCACACGTCTTATCCTTCATTCTAGATGAGAGGATATGAATGACAAGGTATATCTCAAGTGGAGACGTTGTAGACACCATGTGCTTAATTAGTGTGCTAACTCCTATGTTGTAGACACCATGTGCATAAAAGAGGTGCAAACTCCTATGCTATCAACATGGAAACTCACAAGAGTACGCATACTCTTAGGTGACTAATAAATAAATAATAAACTAATGCACTAACCTAAGTAAACTTAAGTAAGTGTAAATAGTAAATACTTATTTATACCAATAGTAAGTGATGGACAACTATCAACCTTACCCCCTAAAAGAGCTATAAGCCATAGGATAGACTTTATTCTAGGAGCTACCTTACCTAACAAAGTAGCCTACAAGATGACCCCTCAACAAAATGAGGAAATAGAAAGACAAATACAAGAACTCCTAAACCAAGGCCTAATTAGGAAGAATATTAGTTCATGTGCCATACCTATTATACTTGCACCAAAGAAAGGAGGAACTTGGAGGATTTTTATGAATTCAAGAGCCATAAATAGGATAACCATTAGGTATAGGTTCTCTATTCCTAGGATTGAAGACCTAATCAACTGTCTAAGTGAAGCCAAGCATTATTGCAAGATAGATTTGAAGAGTGGTTATCACCAAAAAAGGATAGATAAGGAGATGAGTGGAAAAAAACCTTCAAGACCAATGAAGGGTTGTATGAATGACTTGTCATCCCATTTGGATTGTCTAAAGCCCCCTCCACATTCACAAGACTCATGAATGAAATTCTCAAGGACTACACATGCAAGTTTTTAGTAGTGTATCTAGATGATATACTAATCTATAACAAGACAAAGAGTGAGCACTTAGAAAAACTTGACATTGTTTTCAAGAAGAGGAGAAGTTGATGATCAACTTGGAGAAGTGTGAGTTCTTCAAAACAAAGCTAGTGTACCTTGGGTTTGTTCTAGCACATGGTCAATTGAAAATAGATACAAAAAAAGTTGAAGCTATCATGAATTGGCCTATTACAAAGTCAAAAATAGAGGTAAGAAGTTTTCATGGTCTTGCACAATGCTATAGGAAATTCATAAGATAGTTTAGTGCAATTTGTGATCCTATGTTAGATACTATCAAAGGAGGAATGAAGACCAAGTTTGTGTGGAATGATCATGCTAACAAGAGCTTTGAGTTACTCAAGGAAAAGATAGCTACTCAAACTATTTTAGTGTTACCAATATTTGAAAGGCTTTTCACTATTGAGTGTGATCCTAGAAATGTAGCAACTGGGGCTGCTTTAAGTCAAGAGGTAAAACTAGTAGTTTTTCATTCTGAAAAGTTGAGTGAAGCCAAGAGAAAATACTCATCTTATGACCTAGAAATATATGGATTGGTCCAAGTTCTAAGAAAGTGGAGGAATTATTTTCTTCCCAAGGAATTCATACTGTATTCAAACAATCAAGCACTTAGTTTATTGAATTCACAAGATAAGTTAAGTCACAAGCACATGAAGTGTGTTGAATACCTTCAAGTATATACCTTCAATATCAAGCCCAAGAAGGGTGTTCTAAACAAGGCAAATGCATTGTCTAGAAGGACACTCACACTCCAAGAAATTTAGTTGAAGAGCATGGGGATAGACCATTTCAATTATCTATATACATATGATGAGGACTTTGTTGACATATATAAGGTATGTGTTGAATACAAGAATCATTGTCATAGCAGGTATTCTGAGTATGCTTTGCAAAGTGATATTTTGTTCAAAGGGAATCAATTGTGTGTTCCTAGATACTCTATTAGAGAGAATTTGATACAAAAAAAACATAATGGAGCTTTGAGTGGACATTTTGGGATCACTAAGACCCAAGATCTTGTTTCAAGGTTTTACTATTGGCCTAGAATGAATCTTGATGTTAGGAGGTGTGTGGAAAGTTGTGTTATGTGTCAAAAAGCCAAGGGCACTTCTACAAATCATGGTCTTTACCAACCACTACCAGTTCCTACTAGGCCATGGGAATTTTTAAGCATGGATTTTGTAGTTGGGTTACCCAAGACAAGAGGAGGCATGGATAGTGTGTATGTGGTTATAGATAGGTTTAGCAAAATGACCCACTTTGTGCCATGCAAGACCACTAGTGATGCCACTCACATGGCTTCCCTATTCTTCAAAGAAATTTTGAGAGTCCATGGGTTACTTATTAGAATTGTATCAAATAGGGACAATAAGTTTATGAGTCATTTTTGGAAGACTCTTTGGCAAAGATGGGCACCAACTTATCCTTTGGATCAGCTTACCACCCCTAGACTAATGGTCAAACTGAGGTTGTTAATAAGAGCCTTGGGAATATTTTAAGGTGTTTGAAAAAGGAGTACTAACAACAATGGGATAAATTGATTGGACAAGCTAAATATGCCATGAAATATATTCATGAAATAGTGAGGAAAACATTGACAAAGAACACATGAAACCTAAGGCAAAGGTGGATAAAAGTAGAAGGGTAGTTGAGTTCAATATTGGTGACTTAGTCATGGTTCATCTTAACAAGTCAAAACTAAAGAAGGGAGTCCCTCACAAGTTTCAGATGAAGAAGATAGGACACTATCCTATATTGGCTAATTATGATGACAATGCATTCAAGGTTGAACCGCCCAAAGACAATGGATTGTCACCAATCTTCAACATTACAAAATTAGTCCATTACAAGGGACCATAGCAAGAAATGGGTTAGATTCTTCATGAAGTGGTCAAATATGTAGAGGATCTCCATTTACCTACTGCTACAGCTCCAGGACCAGACATCATATTAGACACTAGATTTTATAAGAAGACTAGAACAAAGGAAACAAACACTTGATAAAGAAGCATGGATATATGGATGATGATGCAATATGGATAAAGGAATCAAAATTCAAAAAGTAGGGGATTGATCCAATATCCTCAATCCAAGGGTGGATTGATCTTTTTATTTTGGGGAGGATGGTGCAGGAGCACACCTAGGAAATCTCCATTATTTGGTTAATTTTTGGCTTGCACTTGACTGTAGCCAAGTCAAGAGAATAGGTTAGTTTCTTTTTGGACCTTATAAGGTCATTTTCATTGTTGTCTAGGTGATTTAATCATTAAGACTAAGATCACACAAATAACTATTGTTAGTGGTTATTTCAATTTCTTAGTGTTTAGACGTAATAGTGAGTTTGAGTCATTAAATGTGTTATCACACATAGGATAGGTAGGAAATATGCTTTAAGGTAATTTATGATTTTTATACATCAACCTAGAGGGGTTAGAGGTCCTAGAAATGAGGGAAATGGCATAAGTGCAAATATGCCAAATGTTGCTAAAAAATTCTCATGACAACATGTGCAATTTATTGCAAATGTTGCATGCAACTCAATTACCTTGGATCCCCTAAATATGAGGAGTGGAAAACCCATTTATATGGCCTAAAAACTAGGAAAAAGACATCTATTACTAATGAAAGGCTCAATCTTGAAGGAGACATGTATTGTAAGAAGTTCTTGAAAGAAATATAGTGACAATGACTATGATTAGAATGAAAATTGAGCATTTTCTTCTTTGATGCTATATGGATTGAAGGAGTAAAACTTGAATTGGATTCATGTAATAGGATTAGTTTTAAGTGTTGTTTTATTTTTTGTATTTTGAGTGTAGAGTTAGTTTAGTTGCTTTAGTAAATTATTTTACATATATCCTATTCATTGGATCTGTGCTGACCAGTCTATGAAGAAATAGCTCCCCCATGAAATTTAACCATGGGAAATACCTCAGGGTAGATGGAAAGGTTAGGCAAGTCATCAATGTATATAAGTTTAGGATTTGGAGTTGTGAAATTTTGGGAAGCTATTTTAAAACTCAACCCCTAGGCGAGCTAGGAAGGCCTAGTTAGAAGTTTGATAGTGTTAAAACCAATGTTTAGGTGTAGGGAATGGAAGGGATGTATAGAATAAGTATAGTTATAGGAAGGAGATACAAATATTTTGATACACCCTAGAGGTTGAGGTCTTACCAATCCATTTAGATAAGTTTCCAAACAAGTTTGTGGTCTAGTCATAGGAAATAGGCCTTTTAGTCCTATTTGACCTACATAATAGGAATCACTTGTACGCACAAATTAGGGTTTTAAGACATACAAAATATTTTATGGAATCCAAAAGGGTGTTCAAATATAGAGTTGATTTGTGAGGTTGTTTGGAGATTTTTTGTAAGAAAGAAGAATTCGTGGATTATTAGGGAAAATTGAAACTAGGCCTAATTAGGCTTTTTGAGTCAAAAGCTTGAAATTATTATGGAAGAGGTTTAGAGATCTTTCCAAATTTCCAAAAATGAAAGATAATGGAGTGATCTAATGATATTGGATGACCCTGTAATGAAGGATGAAGTTAGAGAGTGAGTTGCACTTAGAACCCTCTAAGTGTGTGTAGAGAAGAGTACTAAAATTAGTGTGTTCATCTTCTAAGGGTAAGCACAAAGGATCAAACTCTTGGAGAGGAGTTAGGATTGGTGTTAGTTAATCATCTAAACCAATTAGGGACCTAGGTGAACTAGGTGTCAAGAAGAGACAACTAGGTCTCTTGAGGAGCAATGTAAGTAACCCTTGGAACACTCACACCAACTATGTTAGAGTAATTAGATATTTCCTAACTAACTCTACTTTGCTTAAGCTAAAATTTAGGCATATAATAACTAATTATTTTATTAATTATTATGATGCAACCTAGGTTAGACATTTTTAGGGTTTTGATCTCCTTTATAAGGACAATCTCTCTTTGTAATTATTAATTCATTCACTTTTGATATCAACAATCTACCTTTTTCTCATCAAGAATGACTCATCTATGGATTTGGGAGTGATAAGTGTTTTCATGCAAGTGATTCTTGGGAGCTATGGGGTTAATCTTTCATCAACTTTAACATGGTATCAGAGCTTTAGATCTTCATGCCCTTGTTCTATTCTTGAGTGATTGGCATCGGTTTTCAGATTTGAGCTTTTAGCAATTTTTATTGGATCTGGGGGGTCACTCATTTTCGAGGCACTTTGAGAAAAAATGAACATCACTGTTGAGCTTAGAGAAATCAAAAACCCCCATTTCCATATAAAATACATAAAGTTTGGATGATGTTGAAATCTGAGAGAATTTTTTTTGCACCCGGGTCATTTTGACCTAGGTATGCAAAATGAGGTGATAATTTTTATTTTGGTGGGAATTATTTTAGCAAACACAATTTTTTTTTTTGTGAGTAGTTTGATTTTTTTGCCATATCTTTCTCTCTTTCACTCATGCACGAAGGTCTTTTATAGTGGTATTTTAACCACATGCACAATGTACCTGGCCTAAGTTTAGAGATAATAAAGCCTCACATTTTAAATTGGTGTTGGTCTTTGCACCATAGTACATGCGCCCACCAAATTTTAGTATTTTTTTGGCATGAAGTCCCACTCCCAATGTCAAAATCCCTAGTAGATTTGTTTTGGATTACCAATTTCTCCATCATTATTTGGGTGATGTGGTGCTTTGTTTTAAAAGGAAGCCATTTTTTAGTGTCTCCCACCCCTGTAGGTCCTCTATTCAATCTGCACCTATGCATGCTGGAGAAGGCTTCATGGTGACCACACCTTCATCAACGTCCATTTTTAGCTTCGAGATGGAGCTCATTATTTGCACCATTTTTGGGCATCTATGGATGTATTTTATGGAGACCTCATGGATAAGGCATCCCTCTATGATTTTGGACCCTTCATTCTTATTGGAACCTGCACCTCATTCTTTAGTATAGTCTTCCTTTGGAGGCATCACCACCAAATTTGGTGCTCTTGTGATTTGGGCCTCCATTTCAACATCCACATCTATAGTATTTGTGTCTTTCTTTTTGGCATTTATGGTGCATAGGAATTGGGTGGGGCCCTTCCATTTTATCCAAAGCCAACTCAGCCTCTAGGAAATTTGAACTAGAGGAAAACCATTGGAACACCTCCAATCAATGGTGCTAATTACATTTTGGAAGGAGAAAATTGTTGTAAAGGAGGTCTTTTTTTGGCACCTTGCTTTTTGCAACCCCCTTGGCTTTGATAGGTGGAAACAGTTCCTCCTTGTTTGACAACTCCTATTCAATGAATTTTGGATATTTGCATGCCGAATTCTTTGGGCTCCACCTCGACTGCTTACTTTCTCACATCGGTAGCTCTGTCTTGTCCACAATCCTTTAGCCTTTGAGATTCCTATCTTTGTTTCCACATAGACAATTTTGATTGGAGGTTCTTCTATGTTTTTTTGGAAAGACTACTTTAAGGTTTTCCATTTTTAATTGGCAATTTATATGAATGGGTTGGTGTTGAATAACGACTCCACCATCTCAAAGAACAACCTCCACCCATGGTGTTTGGGATGGAAATTTCTCTAGCCCGCACTATCATTTTGGGCCCTATGCTAAGAGCCTTTTGTGTGCTCTTTATCTATCAGGGATTCTTTATGAATTGCACATGCTGCCTCTTAGATCCTATGCCTATCTACCTTATTGATCATGCCCTCAAGACAATTCTTTTGCATGACAAGATTTCCATGCATAGTTTTGGAATCAACTAAGGCTTTGTATGCATATTTTTAGGACTGTGATCAATTTGCATGATTTATTTTTACATTAACAATTTATTTGCATCCTTGGTAGTTTGTCGCTCCCAACTGCAATTTCAGTGATTGTTGGTGATTTTGGGCCATTCACTGTGGTATTTTCATCCTCTGAGCAGTTTTATGCCATTATATGGTGATATTTTATTCTCACATCCATATTTTGGCTGATGGATTTTTTTTGGCATCGCCCCTTTGATCTGACACATTTTTTTGGTGGAACATGATATTTTTACTTTGGTATTTGGGCTCATTACTTGCTAACATTAACGTCATGTCACCATTGCATCAACACTCCTAGCATCCCTTTAGGCTTTGTTTGGACTTACCTTCACTTTTTTCTCATATCTCAGGGATACAAAATTCATTTTTTGCAAATGAGATATCATTGGAAAGTTGGTTCCGAGCTCATCATAGTGGTAGAAGTGATTTTCAATTTTGATTTTTTTGATGGCTTTTTCTATTGTCAAAGTTAGGGTTGAGAAATCTTTATATCATTGGAAAGGTCTTTTCGAGCTCTTTCCAATGATGCTATTTTTTTTTTTAGATTCCTCTCCAAGAACATTCTATTTAGTCTTTTTCATTTTTTCATAATGGTGGATATCTTGGTTGTTTCAAGCCTGGGATCACTTTCATTGCTTCAGATGATTTTTCATGATTTTTCCTATCTATTGTATTAGTCTTATGTCTCTTCTAGTCCATTTAGACATTATTTTTATCCATTCTTGTAAATACACTGAGATAAAGTGCCATATTCCATCTGTATTTTTGTTTTAGAAGTTTTCCCTTATTTTGCCTTCTGATTTGAGTAGTGTCAATTGAGGAAACTCATGCAGATTATTGTATTCTTTAGATTCACCATATCTTGTACCTTATTGTACATGCACTAATATGATTAAAGTTCCATGTGGGGTTAATTTTTTTGTCTTTGTTTGCCATATTCCTTTATCAAGTGAGATTCCCTTCTATGACATTAGCCTCATGACGTGTCTGAGATTGAGCACCTCGATACACACATATGTACTTTTTTATGCATCTTTATCATGGTTCCTTGACATGCAATTCATTTGGACAACTTCTCTAGTTTCTTGTCATCTCACCCTTGTATGCATTGGTGGTGGGGGGGGGGGGGGGGGGGGGGGGTGCATTCCTTTGTTTCTCATGCTTCCTTGGTTCAATGGAGTGAGCTATGTATTTATTTTTTGTTCCTAGGCGAATGCAGTGGCTGGGTACCTATGGATTTAGGTGAGATGAATCATTTACCATATAGACACTCTTCTTTTCATTCTTATTTTGGTTGCAACCTTCCATGTTTGATTGATCAACTCTCTAGGCTTTAGTGTTTCATGTCATCTATATCTTTGAGTTCAATTATTTTCCTTTGTGTGCCTCCTGATTCGATGTAGATCATAGTTTTCTCTGCCTAGTCAAGTTCTATTTCAATGGAGGTTCTTTAGATCAGAAGTTACTTTTGACAAAGCTTTGTAACTTCTACATCCTTTAGTGGTGCTCTTCATGATCATATTTTGTTCCTATCTATTGAGACATTCCCTATTTTGGAGGCTTCTTCAGTCCTTCACTAGTTTCTTTCAACATGTTTTCCATCTCTTTTTGGAGTCAGGTTTTTCCTATGGGATTTTCTCTATTTCTCCTCTTTTCAAAGATTTGATTGTGCTTGGATATCTCATCATGCTTTGTTCTCGGGACCCAAATTTAATTTCTATAGTAGTTTCTAGAGACTCTAGTTTTCTTAAGCTAAACTTTAGGCATATAATAATTAATTAATTATTATGATGAAACCTATGTTAGACCTTTTTAGGGTTTTGATCTCCTTTATAAGGACGATCTCTCTTTGTAATTATTAATTCATTCACTTTTGATAATATAAATCTCTCTTTTTGCTCATCAAGAATGTCTCATCTATGGATCTGGGAATTCCAACTTCCATAGCTTTTTCTTCTCTCTTTTTGTGATAGGTGTTTGCATGCAAGTGATTCTTGGGAGTTGTGGGGTTGATCTTTCATCAACTTCAAAAAAATATTCTCAATGCACCTAGTTGTAGAGGCATATTCTTAAACGTGAAGTAAGAGATAAATAAGTACTATTATAATAACACAAATTAGATTTTAGGTAGAATTATGTATGACAGCAGATGCAACCTTTCTATACTTGTAGTAGCTGATAAGCTCATGAACATGTCTAAGTTGAGTAGAGTTTAATACACTATGAGCTAATAAAAGAAATCTAAATGAGCTTTATTTAAGTTTTGTGCAAACCAACATTGCTCCTTCTTTCTACAAGTAACCTTCTTGATGACCGAAATTAGGAAACCATCAACTCCTATAACACTCATAGAAACAAAAATACTCAAGCATTTCATTGTGTCTGCTATTTGATCATAAAAGAATTCTTGCATTCCTATGGTGGTAAACATATCAACCATGCCAAAAATTACATATTGTGGAAGTATCCAAAAAATGCTCATTAGGACAATTGCATAGGGATCATCTACCAGTCCATTATCCTTTTCTACCTTGAGCTTTTTCATTTCTATAGCTGCAACTCTATCATTGAAAGTGCATTAAAAAACATTATGATACCTATCCTTTGGAGTAATGTTTTACCTCTCTCATTCCCTGTCAATCTCCTTACAATGGGAACAAATATGTGATCATATACATGGACCAATAAAATAATAGAAATGCTAGTAAAAATTTGCATAATTGCAAAAGGGATCACAAAGTGTTGACCAATTTTTATATCCATTTTTCTTCCTTCCTTTGTGGAAATGTTGACGACTGTGAAAGCACAACACCATACATCAAACATGTTATTCAAATGGGTAACATCTTGGGTTTATTGCAGGTTACCTATGAATATTCCATCTTTTCTAAGTTTCTTGATGATTGGAAAATTATTAATGTATTAATCAGAGAGATACATTGTTGTTATTTAAATCAAATTCCTATTGTTGTACATGGTAAGGCATTTTATTCAGTTTTGAATAAGAAAAGTTACAAGTTTGTGTTGATTGTTCTTCAATAGAGAAGGAGGATAGTTTTGTTTATTTTCAAAGTCACCATTAGTAACTAGAATCCCCCACTTTATGTGTTCACTATGGCTTGTAGGAGGACTCTAGTATTGTAATATATATCTTTGATGTTGATGTGTTTGTAGGAGAAGCCAAGGTGAAAGAAATGGTGGGCACAACTTGACCATGAATGATGAAGGAGGATAAATGTTATAAGGAAAGTTGGAAAATGATCTTGGAAGGCAAGATGACATTGACATGATGTTGACAAGATCATGATGTAGAATAGTTGGATCTAGTATATTATCAAGCTTTTCTTTACTTCGGGAATAGTTTAATATTCTATACTTAACAAGGCCAACTATGTAAAGGTGGATGCTCAACTACATCTACCCCAAAAATAACTCTAAATTCCCTATTAACATCTAACATTCATTCATTCTTTCATCCATTAATATAATATAACATTCATTCATTATCACATGAATTGAAAAAAATTATGAACATCCATAAAGTAATCTCATAATATCCAAAGCTAACATCTCACATTCATTCATTCTTTAACATTCATTAACACTAGTGCATAAATGTTGATCTCTAAGCCTATTTTTCTGATTAGTGACCAAACACTTATTCATTTGAAAGTCATTTATTAGGCAAGATTACAAGGTCATCACTATGAACAAGTTATCTAGCAAAGGCCAAGAAAGTAACACTTAGACTGATTAGAAAAATGATTGCCAAGCATTCAGTAGAGACCGAGCATATATGTGAGATTAGGAATATAGTATGAGCTGAGTAATATAATGATGACCAAGCATATTGAGAAGTTATCAAGTGTTGAGCAACAACATACATGACCAAGCTTAAGAGCATTGAAGTGCCAAGCAATGCAGTTTTGATATGTGAGATTGTAATGACACAAACTCATTTGTGAATCATTCTAGCTGATATATCTATAAGATTTAATATATATAGAGCTAGATCAGATTTTGATTATGCATCATTAGCTCAGAAGGTAATGATACCTAGGAAATAAATTCAATCAATCAAAAAAATGGATATAAATGACAAAAGATGATGAAGTTTAAACTGTTGATCAAGATCTAGAAACTTCACCTGAAGTCTATTTAATGAGGATTCTAACCCTAGAATCTGAGAGATATTGATAAAGAGTGAGAAATAAAAATGAAAGGATGAAATGTAGATAGGATAGATGCATGTAAAGGAGTTAAAGAAACAAACCCAGCCAAGAGAAATCATAACAATGAAGGACTAGAAAAATTTATTAGATTAGGAGAATCAAATCAGAGATAGAGGAAATAGGAGACCCAAGTTCATCTTGCAGAGAATACTAAGGGTCAGGTATTGAATTAGTTATTTTGTAATTGAGATAGGGAAAATCTCTTAACAGATTGGTCCTAACAGGCCTATGTAAATCTCCTACTAGAGTCCTTACTTTATTGTAATTGTCAAACCCTCAAACAAGGGAAGACCTAATAGTCTTTTAAGTCTTTAACATGAAAAACCACCTTTCACCGAGTAGAACATATCTTATGGTAAATAATTATAATCTTGGCAAGTTAACTGTATTGTTGTAATAGTGAATATTGTGGCTTTCATCCCCACCCCAGTTTTACCTTCACCTTGAAGTGTTTATGGGTAACCAATTTTTTTTGTTATGTGTCAAACTATTAAGGATGTGATGAACTTATTTTGTTTTAGCATTATAGTTTTAATGATGAATTAGGTATGATTTAATGAGATCAATTTTGATATCAAAAGTTTAAGATCCCGATTCACCCCCCTCTAAGTATCTTGTTTCCTATATATATATTCCAACAATAAACACATAATATTTATTAACATTCAATAACACATAACACTCAATAAAATTAATTAACATTCAATAACATGAATATCACCAAACAAGTTAACATTCATTAATATTCATTAACATTCAATAACATTCAATCACATAAAAAATTCATATAAAATAATTAGTTGAACTCCTAGATTCCAAATTGAAACCTTCACCATGTGTGGGTTGTGTTCTAGAAGCAACAATATGCATTCCAATGTCATCCACATTTTTATCATTGATTGCTTATTTAAAAATAAATTACAACCACTTTATGTTGGAACATAAAATCAAATAGACTATTAGTAATGTATCCAATTGGAAATAATTTTCATTTACCATTTTTACCTTCATGACAGATCCAACAAAACTTTAATTGTAATATCCTTTATTAGTTTTGTAATAGAGCTGACCGGGTCATCATATTCTGTGATAATAACATCTTAATCCTCCTCATTAAAGCTCTCCTTGAGGACTAAGATTCCTTTCATTTTTCTAGAGCATCTATCTATGATAACAATATTATTAACACTATCAAACTTACTCCAATACACTTGAGAAAAGAACATTATAAAATATCATTATGCTTCTATATAATTTGAACAATTACAATGAGGTTTACCTACTGTGAAGAAGAGTTGGGAGTATCAATATCCCTATCTGTGCCATGCAGCTACTAATCCATGTGACCTTGAGACAAAGATTAAATATACAAAATATTAGCAAAAAAACTTAATAATAAAATTTTTTAGCAAAAAATCTTACTATTCTTACTTAAATTAAATAAACTATCTCTATACAGTGTATTGAATTATACCTATAGATCCCTGAGACTATGAGGGATGCTCAGGAAAGGGGATCAGGTTCCTGCATATGTTTAGCTAAAACTCACAACCATTCAAAAATGGAGCACATACACATTTATAAATAAATTGAGCATTATGCTCTTACTATTGTATGAAGGTCTAAATGAATCATACCTTAGCACTTTGAGAACGCAAGATAACTAAAATACATAAAACATAAAGTAAATACTTTGTTATTTTGATTTGAAATCTAGGTTTTGAACTAGAAAACTATTCCCAACAATATAACAATTTTTTACTGATAAGTGCATAAAATCTTAATATCTTTACTTACAAGGAAAATATTCATATTCAAGGACCCAGTCACACAAATAACACACGTGTTTTTTTTTTTTTGTTAAGCTTAATCTGAATATCATATTGTCACAAAAAATAGAAATAACTCACAAAAATTATGTCCGTTTGAAATTCACTTCCACTTATTAAAGAGTCTTCATAATTATAAAATATTACACTAGATCCATCTCATGTACCAAATTAATTAGATACTCAATATAGTTTAAATCCCTCACAACATCAAAAAGTCCCTTATAAATAGTTCAAACATTCCAACCTAAAGCCTCAAAAAATATTTTTACAACATTTTGACTTTTATAGTATAAAACAAATTTGGGAAATTGTGCCCATTACAATATATGATTTGATCATTTAAAATTTTCTATCTGATCACATGACTACTGATGAATATTTTTATTTGTAAGACTTGATCCATTTGCATAGGCCAAAAATGTTGCACCACCTCAAAGTTTCAAAACACATGCCATTTTTGCATGGTTTGTTTTAGCTGAAATTTGATGACTAAATGAGATTGAAATCAAGTTTTACAACTAGTAGATGCACTTTGAACCTTTCCCTTATTTTTCATGATAGCATGATAGAAAAAAAACTCAACTATGACACAAAACATTGCCTATGTGCTCATGTGCTATGCCTTAGCCTTCCCTTACTTGGATGATGCCCAAATACTATATTTCATCTCAACATAATAATGCGAGGACATTTGCTAGAATCTTTCAAACAATTTATCCTTACACTCCAATCATCTACAAGCACTTTTATCTTTTCCAAACCATTGACACCAAGCTCCACCATGGATGCATTGATAATAATTGCATCAACATGGCTTTATAAATTTAGAGCCTATGACATTGTTGGTAAACAAATTTTTCTTTTTAATAAAAATAAATAATTAAAACCTTTTATGCCCAATCTCTTAAGACAAATACAATTTTCCAACAGTTGAAGAATTATTACTTCTTTAATTTTTTTCTAAATTTTACTAAGGTTCAACTCTCTTATAAGATTTTCAATAGAAACACTCCCCAAAAATAATTAATTTTAACCAGAAAGTAATAAGGCATCCTGTCTACTCTTAGATAGGGGGAAAGATTAGATAAAAATGAATGAAATGCTATAGAGTACACATATAACAATAGAAATACATAGTTTCTCCACCAACACATGCATACAAAAGAAATAATAACAAATCAATTGTAATTTTCAGAATCTGCACCATATTTGTATCTAGTATTTAGAGAAAAGATTCACAATTAGAATTGATTCACAAATAAACCAACTAGGAATATTTCAAAATACAAAGTCTTCAAATAGATTATAAAACCTTCATTCATCCAAAAATCATTCTACTATGTTATAGACGATCCAAAATACTTGCACAAAGTTTTAAAAGCAAAAAGAAAATAAACTTAAAGCCTTTAGTTTTCATATCAATCAAAAAATTCAACCTTTACTACTATTGAGTTTCATGGATAAATAGAGCTATGTCTGAGAATCTCCATTAAAGCTCAATTCTCAGATAATTTAAGAAAGGAGTTTGAATAACCAAATCATGGGTACACAGACCAAAAAACTAACTACTAAAATTTATCTAAAAAACATAAAGTAATAAAATTTTATAGTCAATCATCCTCTTGCTGCTTAAGTTACTCTTCTTCATCCTCATCATCCTCTACATTGATTGGTCCATGTGCCATCTCCCATCCTATGCACGCATCCATGAAATCAGATATGGCAACCATATTTAGAATTTTTATGCTCTAGAGTCAGTTCTTCCATGTGTCTTTATCCTGCTCCATCTTAGTGACAATGTCAAGGTACTCAGGGAGTTATCAATTAAACATGTCTATCATGGAATCTACTTTGGCTACCTTGGTGAGATCAAAGGTGGTGAGATCTGAGTTATTTTAAATCAAGTTTAGGCACCTTTCATACTGCTTAATCAATGTTTCAATATTAGGGCCTCCCTCCTTGAACAGGGTTGGATGAGCTGAATTGATTATCTGAAACTCTTTGTTTACATTTTCTAGGGAAGCTTTGGATTCTTTCTCAAAGGATTGCATGTGAGAGATGACTGAACTATAATTTGACACTCTCTAGGCTATGTTTTTTTCCAACACATGGATCAATCCCACATCAACATGCTATAATGGATTCTCTTCCAAGAACTTGTTTGAACTATAATCTCCTACCTCCACCAATTGAGTGACCATGACCAAAATTTATTTAACCTCTAATTTCCAGATCATTACTTGAAGATGAGATTCATTAAGCACATCTTCAGCTAGAGTGAAGATTTTATGTAAATCTCTCACGAGCTTAGCCAATAGATTTATTACATGATCAATCTAGTTATAGACAATGACAGTCATAGCCTTTCCCTTTTTCAAATCATCCATCAATTGTTGATTTTTAGGAATGCTTAGACTAAATGTGAGCTATGATACATCATTAGATGCTAAACTCTATCCTTTTAGTGAGCTTATATACTTAGCCATCACACATATCTTTGCTTTCAACTTTTTCTTCTCAATTCCATCTTTTTGAGATTGTAAAAAAATCTATTTAGTTGATGCCTCCACCCAATGTTCTTTAGTTTCATGATTGATCACTCCTAGGTCTATGTGGGTAACTTTGAAGTTACTCAAGTCAAGTTCATCAATACCTTCCTTATGATTATACATAGCTACCTCAATAATACTTTTACTCATTGTGTTGTTAAACACCATTTTAGCTGTGTTATTAGTTCTATTAGGCTTTGGAGTTATGGTAGTATATTTTCTCACAATATCATCTACCAGGAAACAAATAGGTACCATACTTCTATTTTTATTCACTGAAGCAACTAGCCATTTTGGAGTGGAAGCAACATCTTTCTAATTTTCATTATTCTTGGCTGGGGTACTCATAACATCAATCCTCTAAGGGGATGTGACCACCATCATCTAGACTTGTTGTCAATTATCAATAGTTTAACTACCCTATTCTTTGTCAAGTTCACTGTCGAATTGGATTGCTTCATTAGACCCTACTAGTGTTGACATTTTACCTTTTTTCTTTTTTAATGGGTTTTGCATATCGAGGAAGTATCAATACCCTTCACACTACTAGCTCTTGAAGATCTCCTTCTACCTATAAATTTAATGAAAACATTAGAACATGTTTTCTCTTTCTCAATTTTGACTTAGAATTTGTTCTTTCAAAAACAACCTTTGTCCTTTCAAGGATGTTATCCTCCTCTTTGGAATCCCAATTTATGACAAATGGTTTGGAAACTAGGGACTAAACTGCTTGAGTTTTAATGAGACCTGACTTGTCTTCTTCAATTCCTGAGGTGTCCTCATCCATATTTAGTTGATATAGTTTACTTTGAGAAATGGTAAATTTGGAGGACTCTCTTTCTCATACTTCCAGTTTGCTAGTACAATCTTCCCAAAAATTCTCAACATTATGCATAGGTACAAACTTTACATTGGTCCTAAACAAGCTATGAAATATCCCTTTATAATCAAAATCATACCTAGCATGATAAAAGAAAAAAACAAAAATTAACTAAGTCTACACCTATGCACATGGAATCTTCCATACTCTTAGAGTTTAGTTTGCCTAATTTAAGTGGGAAGATAATGTACGATGCCTCCTCAGTGGAAAAATTGTTTATGATAACAATTAGTTTCCAAGAAACCTCTACTATGATAGAACAATCAAAAGCATATATGGGGAGTCACATAGGTTCATTAGTAAAGCCTCCTATCCTTAGGTAAGTAAACCTGGGATACTGAATGTATATATTCCCATAGGATTTAATGAGTTTATGAGATTCATGAGAAAACCTATGATGAAGAAAACCCTTCATTTCAAAACATAACTTTCCAGAGAAAATATCACGGACTTTCCTGAAATTTTCCATGGCATTGTCTCTATGCAACACAAGTCAATATTGTCTATGGTGATACCTTCAGTCTAGGGCTCATGGGGAAAGTCTTGCAAATCTTGGGTACCAGCTAACATGTACATCAATTATGAAGACATATAGAAATCTTTCTTTAAGTTTAGAGTCTCCTTGAGTTGATTTCTCAAAGAGTTGGTGATTACCTTGGCCCAGTCCAAAAATTGTGACCCTTCCAACACTATCTGAATATAGAAATACATCTACTATTAAAAAATATTCACATCTAGAGAACCACATATCTTGCAAAACATAACTATTATGTTGTGAACTCATGGGGACATAAGATCTTTCTTAAGGATTTTTGGCAGCCTAGAACCCCCTTTGTAAAACAACATAGTCTAGCTTCTCACAATGACATTCCTATAGACATCTGGGGTCGCTAAAAACTTCACCAAGGATGATATGGGGGTCATGTTAGAAAACTCTTGTTCCTCAAGATGAAAAAAATTGGATATAGATTCTTTGGAAATACTTAACAACACACCTCCATCCTTTTTTAGAATTTTTTTACTGGGCACATCACACATTTAGACACATTCTTGGATCAATTCCAGACAAGGATAGGGAGGTAGAAAAGTTGAGGCCATGATAAAATTACAATCCAAGACTTTAGTGGAAAAGGATTTTGAAATCCTCTCTCACAACCTCTCTATTATTCCCTCTAAATTAACCCCCAAAATATTTTTATCTGATATGATGGGAGACCTACTATACAAACTACGAGTATTCCCAAACACATGCAAAGTAGACTTCATGACTCAGAATCTCGCCCTTTGGAAATAAAAGAAATAGTCATTATCCTATTTATCAAAACATGAAATGCAAGAATGGGAATTATGAAAGTTACTTGGTGAACAAAAACTATGGAAACTATGAAGGTTGACTCTTTCTCCCGACTCCTGTAGCTAGTGTTTAAATTACTTGATGAAACTTATGCGTCTCTTTGCAGGAAATGATTCACTTCATATAAAATTCAAAACAAGGACAAGGCAATAATTATGAGATAGACACAATAAACCTTTACATGTCATGAAAAATAGGAGATGGGATTATTACAACATAATAGCATTAATTACCAAGCAAGAAACCCAAAATATAATTTACTTTCACATACGCCAGATATGTGAATCAATATTTTGGTGTAATTATTAATGATGTTATGATCTCAAAACATTAACCATTTGTCACCTTTCCACAAATGATTAAATTGCACATGAGCATGTCAAATCTAGAATGGAATCCAACTATAGCACACCTTCTCCTTGAATTTTGCATCACATCTAGCTAGGGCCCACCAAAAACTGTTGTGTGAGAATGATAAACCGATCAAATTGAAGGAACCTTCGAACTATTAAACCAAGTACAAGGGGTAATAGAGGTTCAAGAATGATTTGCACCATTTGGAATTGGTACAAAGTGGTTTAATATTTATCAAATAAATTGTGAACCTCTTGAGTTAATAACAACAATATACTTTGGTGTTGAGATTTCACGGGTCAAACCTGGTCAACAATAGGCAAAGAAGGAGAACTACTGGAAATTGTTTATTACATATTAAAAAGGCCAATAAGTGGTAGAGCAAATGGTTATAAAATAAAAAATTTAAGTAGGAATATATATATAACAAAATAAATGGTGACTCTAAAAAATCTCAAACTAACAGACATATAGTCAAAAAGGTCCTGATAATGATCTTAGGATCAAATGAATGAAATCGGGGCCAATAGTGCCCACATGGGAATAACATAAGTTACAAGGATCCTAGATAGGGTAGATTAGCCTTAAAGTACATTTGGAAGAAATTTGAATGAGTTCTAAATCCATTAGAGTAAAGAAATGTAAGTTAGAAATTAAAAATTTTGAATTCTAATGGTTAGTAGGTTTTTGGAGGGAAAGTTGATTTATACCATTAAACATATTTTTTATTTGTTACAACCTAATTCTATTAGTTTAGGAAGTTTTTCTCCACCCTATATATCCTAGTCAAGGCATAGGGACTACCCAAAGTGTGGCTTGGATAACATTTCGTATAAATTGTTTGAGGAAAAGTAGTAAAAGTCCATTGTTTCTGCAATTTCTTATGACTCTTTTATTGTCTCCCATTCCTTTTATTTATATATTGATATAGGAACATCTAATAATCCTCGTTAAATCATTTTTTAAGGTGCCAAAGTCATTATTGTATTCACAAAAACAAGTGTTGACAAGGCTTGGGAAATTGCTTGATTTTTAATCAGTATGTAAAAATAAATGCACATATATATCCAAATGAATGTGAGTATTTAAATATTAAATACTTTTCCATTTCCATTTTGGACTCAATTTAATATGTACGTTTGTGTACATGTGAGTGTGCACCTTAAGTTATTCATATGCCCTGTTTATGCTTCCACAATTTGTATCATCATTTACTTTAGCATTTGCAACTACAACATCTCAAAATTACTCTATCCTTTATACTCTATGAATATCTATAACCTCCATAAGGCCACTCTTCATAACTTCCATCAAAAATTGGAACTACTCTATAATAACCATCATTTAGCATTTCAACTTAATAGGTCCAAATGATTATTATTATTAACATTCAGAACTACTCTAAAATAATCATCATTTAGCTGTTGTGAAATGTTCAAATGAGAGAAAATAGTTGAGAGCTTAGAATGACACAATTTTCAGATGATCATATCTTCTAATGAAATGGGCTTGTGAGTACAAAGAAACTAGAAAGACATTTTGTACATACGAAGGTATGAAATGGATGATTTTGGAGTACTAAGTACAAACACTCATAATTCAATATGCACATATCATCATTCGAGATCAAATGGGTGTGTGAGATTATACACATACTGAACAATAAAGGATGGAATTCAACATAATAGTGAGGTCCCAATGCTCACACTTGTTGAGGTCCACTTCACCAATGGCCCTTCCTGTGAAATTACTATCTAAACCATTTCTCATGAGATAATTCTTTTTGAGCTCTTCATTAGCGGGATGGAACTTGAATTCAAGAGACAATTGTACATCACCCTTACCATGATTGTAAACAAAGCTAAGATAATCTGCTCACCAAAAACACAAGGAAACAAATGGATTCTTTCAACTGTCCTCCACCATATAGGCTAAGGCAACCCTATCCACTTAGCCAACCTTTTACAAAATTTGATATGTGGGTTCTTGAGAGATGTTGTGTTGACTTCTTATATGAGTGTTAGGAGAGGTGGAAAAATGGGACAGGATGGGATGTTTTGAGAGGCACATATCAAAGATGAATACAAATGAATCCTATTTCTAGTTGGAAATGGACTCCCTTAGCATGGTGCGAACATGTGTAAGAAAAGTATCACCATATACATACTTGCTTGGTGTTGAAAGGGTATGTGTATATATGACAAGGAACTATTTTATATTCTCACCCATGTTGGAAAAATCCCAACTATTTCTCAGCAATCCCACCTATCTTTATAAATCAAAGCTCCACAAACTAGAATTAAAAAAACCTTAATTAGGGTCACTGGATATACCAAATGAATATATGAATGCTATGGGAATGGGCCTGTTGACTAGTTGGGCTAGGGGCTTGCATTTTTAGTGGAACTTAGTGCTGATAGGAAGTCATCTCGAAAAGATTGGTGTCACAAATTATGCTGCTCAAACGTGACAACAGTTACAATGTTCTTAGGGCATGAATGATGGTGTTTTTACACAGATTTATTGTGTTTTCAAGCAATTTATTTTCAAATAAAATCAAGTTTCAAGCTAGGCAATTTCATCTTCAAATCATAGAAATAAATTTTCAAACAATTTCATTTTCAAATCACATAAATCAAGTTTCAAGAAATTTCATTTTCAAATCACACAAACTTGAAGCAATAAACATCCTTACTTGGGTAGTGTCATGATGTGCAAGGTTGCATTGTTGAATTACTCACATGGGAATTTTGCACTCAAACCTCATCACACTAGAATCATGCCTTTCACGTGTGATTACCTGTGAAAATGATTTGGTGTTTGTCTTTTTCTTTATGACATATTGCTTGTGATTGTTGGAATTTCAACAACCTCTAAAAACATAGTCAAAATTTTGATGAAGTTGGGGGCAACTTAAAAAAAAACCACCAATTTCACAAAATGTGCCCCCTTTGTCAGAAATTGACGTCGAAAATCAGAGCCAAATGTAGTAGTCAACATGTCAAATCAAAGAAATGACTCAAACATTTTTCCATTGCCCTTTTTAAAGCCTAAGAAATTTGTAATTAATTTAACTAGATAATTATAACAAATTTTATCTATAAAATCCAAAAAAACATAAACATGATCCACGGGAAATGTTTCATCGACTATATGTAAATTTCATCAATGATATTAAAAATTCTACTACTCTAAAATTTAACCTTATTGAAAAACCCAATTTTGTGAACAAGCCCTTGGTATGATGGTGAAGTTAAAAGTTTCTTAAAGAGTCCGATGAGTTGGAGTGGTGCTTGGATGGGTGACCTCATGGGAAGACCTAGTGCTCACATATGTGAGCATCATCTAGATTCAATGAGTGTTAAGTGTCCTATTCATTCTCATGAGAGACAAATTCTTGTGACCCACTACTCATAAAACATATGTCAATGAGGTTGACTAGAAAAATAACACATTTGAATTATGATAGCAGTATTGCAATATTAAATATCCTATTAGAGATCGAGTCTTGCTAAGTTCAATGATCAAACATATTAAGAGATGAGGTTAGAATTCTATTTGGAACATGATAGAATGGATAAACCTTGAACCTTAACTATTAACTAAGTTAAATTTTAGCCTAGCAATCAACTTTATAAATCCTCCATTAAAAATACCACTTCCATTATGACAAAGGGCGACTCCAACCCAAAAGAGTTAACTTCTTGTAACTTTTTGCTTTCCAAACGAGTTAGGGGAGAGGACCCAGTAGTTGAACAGGTTCCAATGGTTGTGATAGGAGTTGTTTACTTTATACCTATATTTACTCACTTAATGTCCAATTTTTTTGACAAAATTGTACCAATACTTGTGACTTCAAAGTTTTTAGTACAATGATGATTACCCAAAATTGAATGAAAATGTACCTTTTGTTTTAAAAAGTAACCAATGATGTGATGCCACATCAGTTGTTCAACTATGGGTACCCTTTATGCACTACTATTGGTCTCACTTTTATTTGGGCCTGTTTTGGACAACTTGGCAAAAAGCATGCTGATGTGGCATCATAATAGGTGATGTGGACTTGACACTTTAGTTATAAGTAGGCAACTTGCCAAGTAAGCTACTGCAAAAAATAGGGAGCGATTTGAAATTTTTGCTTAGGGTTTTGATAAGCATGAAGTTAGGGTGTTCAAGTACTGGGTCCTCTCCCCTAATTTCTTGTAACTTTGTGCTTTTCAAATGACCAGTCTTCAGGCATCGAGGTGGGAGGGTTATCACCTTCAGTCATAAAGAGTAAATAAAAGCAGAAAAGGTCATGCAGATAAGTTAATGTTTGGTATAGTCTACTCTCATAGGCACCCATATAATCTATGCTTAGGTACGGAAAGTTTATAATGTAATGCCTCCTCCTTGTCCATGGTCCCTACATTAATATTATGATGGGTTCAAACTCACATGGTTTGGGATAAGAGCGGCCCAACATATGATTGTTCAAAAATAATAATTTGGGTACTCTTTGTAGAAGATTGATGTGTTTCTACCAGCCAAAAAGATTAGATGATTTTTTAAGCAACTCATTTGTAGTAGAATATTTTCTTATTAAAGATAAATAAACACAATTCTTATGTTTTTTTAAAAGCAACTCGATTGTAGTAGAAGATTGATGAAACGTTTGGAAACCATGTTCATGTTTATATCTTAGCAAATACAATATTTTTAGTGTGGACTGTAGACATTTGTCTTTCCCATCACTTATGCTTTCCAAGGCCAATATATGTCTCAATAAAGAACAACACTCTTGAGATTTGATGTGATGGAACTTGATACTTCACTGACGTCTGATTTGGCTTCTGCTTCTGCTGCTATGGAACAACTTCATGTGATTTATTGCAGAGTGGGAGCCCCACTCAATTGCTTTTATTTATTGATCCTTACTGATATGGTGTGAAAAGATAAAATCTTATTTTTTACAGGATACATATCTCATTGTATTATGCATTTTTAGTAGAATGAAAT
This sequence comes from Cupressus sempervirens, assembly GCA_028749045.1. Classification (NCBI taxonomy): domain Eukaryota; kingdom Viridiplantae; phylum Streptophyta; class Pinopsida; order Cupressales; family Cupressaceae; genus Cupressus; species Cupressus sempervirens. Next base: position 8,949,827 of record CM053793.1, on the reverse strand, counting down.
AATAACAACTATAACTATTATACATTATAGAAGTTTAATATAGTTAATTTATAACACTTCAACCATTTTAAGACTTGCCGTATGCAATCAGTAAAACAACAGTCTAATTTGTGTTTGACTGGTACTGTTATTTTATGAGAATGGGTATTTTATTTTAAGCCAATATACTGCTTTATGCAGTTTCACAGGATGCCCGTGAGTAGAAAGAAGATGATGATTTTGATTGGTATTTTCTTTGAGAAAAGAATTAGGTAAGAACGTGCATGGAGCTTTCTTTGAAGATTGGGTGTTTAATACATTTGAACTTTACGACCATTTTGTCTTTAAAATATATATTTTTGAAAGGTTTTTTTAATGTTCCAAATATATATAGAATAAGCACATTATGTTTTAAATGTATGGACAAGGTGCAGATATATTTTTATTGAATAAAGCTTTAAAAATGATATTACAATAATGGATATCAAAATAAAAGAATAATACATTACAAGTCTAAGTAGACGATATGATCAGTCTTGATACATACAATGAGTTCATGCAAAAAAAATAGGCAAATATTTGCATAGGCTGAATACATATAAAACAACTGCAAAAGCTAGCTTGAAACCTGAAATGTGAAGAGCCTATGTTTAGAACACTTCATCTTCCCTTCTTGGAGCTGCAAAAACTGATATTTAATCTTGTCAAAACTACCTATTGTATCAAGCTCTATCTTTGTGATCAACTTTCAACTGCGAACATAAAGAAACTAGTTCAAACAAAATGTCTAAGTAAAATACTAGAATATTCGCTTCCTAAAGCAAGTATTGATTAGAAAATAATGTATGACATCTACTTTTCCAAATATGTAAAAAAACACATTTTCTCATAGAATTTGCATATTGTCATGAAGACCCAGACCAAAAATTGCTTCCTTCCATCTAAGCATATGACAAAAGATGGCTAGGAAAGTGCTTAAAAACAAGGTTCCATTTCAATTTAGATCTAGGGCAGCTCCAAAAGATATGTTTATTGATACGACTATTGTATTAAAATTAATCCGGTAAAGAGAAAAAATCAAAATCAAGTGATTCTAGTATTCAAATAGGAAAAAAATCTAATTGAACTCTTTTAATCAAGATCATTATGGATCCATGCACCATCTTGTACCAATCTTTTTTGAAACTAAATATGCATAAAGAGCATTTAATTAACAAAAAAAAAATTCACTTGTAGAATTTGTAGAAAATTGGAGAGAGGTTAACTTCTCTTGCTTCCAAACATAAGCACAAATCTACATCATCCAATATTTTTGAGACAAACTATCTCTCTCAAGCTCACTCATTTACATTGTAGCTCATATAAATTTGAATAACACTCTTTGTTAGGAGTAAAGTTAAAGGAAGCTCTAGAATTAATTAACCACATGACCATGAGTAGTTGGGGCTCCTAGAAAAGAATCAATGCCATCATCAATGGATACTCTCAAGTTTGAATCATTATAAGACTATGTTCCTTTATCTTAAATATAAAACTTGCAACCCCTCTTTGATGTGTTCAATTTAGTTTTAGTTTTGTACCATCTTAAATTGTAAGCGTTCAATGGACACCTAAATTCAAATATAATTCCTCTATCATTTAATTTTTTCTTAAAGTCGAGCTAATAAATTTTTTCTAAATTTGTGTTATTCTATCTATCCTCTAATCCAATAATTTGTTTAATCACCTAGGCCCTATGATACCATTTGTGGCATTTGTGTTCTACCCCAATTTTGGAATAGGTTATTCTCTGTAATCTAGCATCCCTTGATTGTCTAGGATCTATGATCCTCAATTAGTTGGAACATAATGCTTATGAAATTGTAACCCTAGGAACATAACTCCTAGGGCATTGTGTTCTCCAGAGCACAACACTTAAGGTTGTTTGTTCCCAGAGGATTACGCTAAAATATTGGCTCTGAGGTTTCATCTTTGTGGTTAAGCCAGATATTTGGATCTACAACATGCTTACTTGAGTTGTAACCCCTAAGATGTTGTGAGAGGAATATCTATATATATATCCCCTACTATTATAAGGGGTAAGGGATGGAGATGGCCTCAATTAATTATCCTCATTGTTGATTCTATAGTTTTGGGTTTGGTGTTCCCCCTTATCCCGCACCCTCAAATTATTCCATAAGGCGGGTAAGTATGCTAAGATGGTGTACAAAAAGGGGGTATAAGCAGACACCTTTTTTCTAAAGTCAAGTAACACTGAACAAGACATTTGAGGGTCATCCATTAAAAATTACAAGATGTGTTTAAACATATAAATTGTAGTACTCTGAATCTACTTTCTAAACTACTAGAGTTTTTACAAAATGGATAAGATTAGGTGGGTCAAACCATGCGCACAGGAAAAATAGTTCCTTTTTTTTTAGAAAACATAACATAGTTGTTTTCATGTGTAGCAAAAAAGACATTATTATATCTAGTATTTTTCATATCCCTTTGGTAGGATGATAGTTAAGAGTCATATCTATATGTTGTGTATTTTTTTGTAATTTTATGATGATTATTTTTTTTGTTATGAATTATTGAATAGACTACATCTTGAAATTTTGGTACCTATTCATGCGTTGAGCATAACTTGCATCAAAATAATTGAAAATGGAATTTAAAAAAAAAAAAAGTGAATATGATCAAGTTTAGAATAGAAATATGTAATTTATTTTTAATTTGGTTAAGTATATCAAAAGTTAATAAAAAAATGGTAGACATATGTCCATGAGGAATGTCAAGGCATTGGTAAAAGTAATTTTAGTTTACAATGTTAATGTTGTCCAAAAAAAGAAAAATATATATGGTTAGAAAGTTAAGAAGATGTGTAAGATTATGGTGGTGATTTTAGAGATACCCACTTCACCATTAGCATACCTAATGAAGAAAAATATGACAATTCATCTTAGAAGATGAAAAAATGTCTAAAGGAAAAAAAAATGGAGGGAAAACATTCTCCCAAGCCTTTGGGTCATTTCCCTAGGCTATCACCAAGCCATAACATGACCGGGTTATGAAAAAATGCATTTAAAAGCTGATCAGGTTTTGTATTACTACTAAAAAAGGTTAGATTGAGGGGGGGAGTGAGGGAGAGAGAGAGAGAGATTGGGTTATGTATTATACTAAAAAAGTGTCTATCATATCCCCCAATCCTTGTTTCCATCACATCCTCTCTCTCTCTCTCTATCACTCCTCTCTCATTTTCACTCTTTATCCTATCCCTGTCTATCTCTCTCCTATTACCTTCTCTCTCTCACTCTTTATTGTTGGTGTAATTAAATATTCACTAATTACACTTACTTAAACTTACTTAGGATAATGCATTGCATAGTAGTTTGTGATTGAGACACCTAGGAGTTTGCACCTCAATTAAACACATGGTGTAGGAGAATTCCACTCTAGGTGGTCATAGCTTTTATCTCATTCCACCTTTAGTGCACATATCACATTATCATCCTCATCATTGCACATACTTCATTTCATAATGGAGGATGATCCACCTTTCGTGGACATGTGATTCCACCTTGTGTGGGTGATAGCTTATCTTCTCCTTATCATTGTCTCTTATCACCTCTCCTATATAAGGAGGCCTATTATGTACATTTCAAATCAATCCATTGGATATCAATCAAGTCCATTATCAATAATAGCATTCTTACATCTTCATGCAATTGTCTTACCAATCTCTTGTGGAAGTTATCTTGGTCTTTCATTTGATCCTAGGGGTGTTGTAGAGTCACCTAAAACTCTAACATTTATATATCATATCCCCTAATCTCTCTCTCCATCCATCCCCCCACCCCCCTCCCCTCCCCCCCACCCCCCTCTATCATATCTCCTAATCTCTCTCTCTCTCTCGTATCCCCTTCTTCCTCTTACTCTTTCTATCATATCCTCTAATTCTTATTTCCATCCCATTCTCTCTCTCTCTCTCTCTCTCTCTCTCTCCTATCCCCTCCCTCTTTTTGTCCTATCCCCTTCTCTCTCTCTCACTCTCATTCTCTCCATCTTTCTCACTCTTTCTATCATATCCCCTAATCTCTCTCTCTCTCTCTCTCTCTCTCACACACACACACACACACACACACACACAATTTCTATCATATCCCCTACCTTTCTCTCTCACACACACATAATTTCATCATATCCGCTACCTTTCTCCATCACATTATCTCTCTCTCTCTCTCTCTCTCTCTCTCTCTCTCTCTCTCTCTCTCTCTCTCTCTCTCTCTCTCCTCCCTCTTTGTATCTCCTTCTATCTCTTTATCCTATCCCCACCCTCTCTCTCATTCTCTCTATTACTCCCTCCCTCCCTCAACCTACCTTTGTGTATTAGTAATACAAAGCCCGATCGGGTTATTGAAAACTATAAATAAAAAATATGTCAACAATTATTATGTTGTTTCAATGTGGTCGACCAGATTCTACTATTGTTTCATATGTATTTCTATACCAGGTATGCAAGTGTAAGGTTTTTTATACTTGGCAATGCTAAATTTTATATTTTTCATGTGCCAACATCTTATTTTATGTTAGTATCTTGTGATTGAGCATAAAATAATCATGCATAGTTGTTTAGTTTTGTATTTTTAAATTTTTTTTATTCATGTTATTGTTTGTAGGGTAATTTTCATCTACACTTATGAGAAAGAACAAGAGAGAAACGATTGAAAAATGAGAGACAACAAAGGCAAAAGCAATGGAGCATATGAGGAGATTATGTGAAGGTACATCATCAAATCCATCCAATGTAAGTCATGAAAATCTACCTATTGATATTAATGTCACAAACACACCTAATTTGACAAACAAAAAATGTTCAACATACCCCAATTGAAATGATAATGACAAATACACTTACATTACTTGATGCCCCTAATGTGACACCTCAAGTTGAAATGATGAATGCACATGATGTAAGTAATGAAAATATAGAGCATGCATGTTCATCAACATCTCCTAGAATAATTTGAAGAAAACCAAAGTTTCTAATTGACATTGATGAAAATATTTGAAGCCAATGCAAGATAAAATGTTAGAAAGAAATTGTAGGAGAATTGTATAAAATATTTGGAATAACTATTTTGACAATTAAAATCAAAGTGGAAGATGTCAACTTGTTGTTGAAATGGTTAAAAATTTATAATTTAGAGATACAATGAGAATTTTGGGGTTAAGAACATCTGAAAATAGTAGTGAAAGAAGCATTTTTAGAAATCTCTTTGATGCATACCAATCCATTGGTTCAAAAGCATGTACTAAATATGCTAATACAAGTTGATGAGTCCTCACATCAACCATAATGAGAAAGGAAATAGAAAAAACTTTTATGGTAAGAAAAACAAGTAAATCATTAAGGATAAGTAGAACAATGTTACTCAAAGCCTTAGTGAGGCAAGCGAAAATTGAGAATTATAATGAGGCTTCTTTTTGGTCATTCCAAGGTAGAATCCCACATAAGGATAAAGTTATTGTTGATGCACTAAAACCATTAATATAAATTTTTTGGTGTGATAACACAAGGGCTTCACCAAACCAAAAAGATGTTGTCAAAAGACGAATTGGAAAAAGAAACTGTGAGTCACATGCAAAACATTTTTTTGGATATGACTTAAACACAATTTGATGAAATGTTTCTTCAAAGATTTCCTCAAATTAAAATCAACCAAAGGTTTTTTGAGATGACAAAACAATTCTATGTTAAGATGAATCATACACACACTACATGTTGTTGTAGGGTTCATGTTGAGTTTTCTATGCATTGTGATGTTTATCGTTATATATGTTGTACTTTGCATACTATCAAAATATTGTAGGAATGTGGTCTACAATTACCTCATAAGTCATCAAGAGAATTTATTGCAAGTTTACTATGTAAACAAGATGATGGGTGCATTTATTATAAGACCATGTGTTTGAAAGGTTTTTGCCCTCAATGTGGTGGTTTGCAAAAATTGCATAGATGCCTACATCTAGATAGCACACATGAAATTGGTAAGCCACTAATTTCTCTTGGAAATTAAAAGTTAGTTATGTATGATGTTAAAGATGGAAAAGAGTTAAAGAGGTGTGAATTAGTGAAAAGTGATGTATGTGTAGCTGATTTTATGAAATTGTTTCAAGAGAAAATAGTTTATGACCACATAGGTCATACACATAGAGCTAGATGATTAGATGAGAAATTCAAGTTGTATAAGGACACTTTTCCCTTGGGTATGATTGTGTCAACTATTGACTTCACTAAAAATTATAGACTAAAACCTCAAAATGAAGTGCAACCAATGTATTACAACTCTATACAGGTGTCAATTTTTGTATAGATAGCATTTATTCATGCACATGATAGAATAGAGGATGGCATAAAAGTATTAAGAGAGTATCACTTATATATCAATGATGATCAAACTCATTCATTTGAGTTTGTGCAAGGATACTTAAGAGTTTTCTATGAAAATTTAAGGAAAAGAGATGAAAGATACAATCAACACATTATATAGCCAGACAGTTTCACCACACAATTTAAGAATGTAAGGATGTTCTATTGGTTGAGTAGGATGCATGTGACAAGTGGAGTGTAACATTTTTGAAATTCCATTGAGGTGGGACATGGAAAGGGAGAGCATGATGATGGTGGAGCATGTGTGAAAAGAGACCTTAGTAGAGAGAAATTAAAGTACGAATGTGGCACAATATTAGAAAATGCTGAAACAATTTTCCAATGGTGCAATTCTACAATGGGACTAGGTAATACATGTAAGTCTATGGTATCTAGATATTTTTGGTTGATACATGGACCTAACATTGACAAATTTCAAGACTATTGTACACTTACATGATCAAGTGAGATGCATTCATTTCGAAGTTCAAATGCAGTGTCACTAACTATTCATACTAGAAAGCTTGTATGTTTTTTCTCTTTGTGTATGCATCATTTATGAGATGAATGTGAATCAAAAGAGTGTGTTGACCAATGGTCTTGTAGACCTTTTCATCCAATTGACTCATATCAACTTCCTATAGTACTACAACTCAACCAAGTTGAACATCAACATATTTTGACCATGTATCTGACCTAGTTGAACTAGGTACTAAGTTATCAATTTAATACTTGGTTAAAATAGATTGCTTAAAAATTTTCCACTAACTTATCCTTCTATTTAATGCAAGTCATGTATATGCAGTTATTACATATCACAATAATGATGAAGGAACAAATTACTTTCTATGTCGGTGTATTGAGCCCAAAAAGAAACTGATAGCTATAGTCATTGATGGTGAGGATATTGAGTACCAATAGGATTCAATGTTGTGACAAGAACATGGCTTAGAAGGTAGTATATTTTTGTCCCCTACCATGAAGATCTCTTTAAGTCAATTTTTCATGTATAATATATCAATTTTGAATTTAAATCATCTTTACAATTAAATGTAGGTACCCTATCAAATATTCTACCACGTGGTTATTTGAACATTTTGACACACATAGACATATTCTTCATTACTCTAACCTTGTTGTTGCAACAAATATTCAATTGATACCGTATTGTGGTAGGCCTCTTAACAAGAATTATGGAAAGTGCATGATTTTGATCACGAGGCAATACTTGATACAATAAGGGTAAGAGCTAATCCAAAAGATTCTCTTAATTGATTGTATGCTATATAGCTGAATCATTCTACATATGGTAGAATAATTTTGAAAATTTTGTATATATTTTATGCAAAATATTACAACTTCATAGTGATGTGAATATAGAGATGCCAAATTTTGTATGTAAAAAAGACAAGACATGTAACATGTGCATATTTATATGCCACATTTTGTATAAAAATCCGATAAGAGATGTCACATGTGCATATTTAGATGCCAAATTTTGTATATAAAAAAGAGAAAACATGTAACATGTGCATATATATATGTCATATTTTGTATACAAATTTGATAAGAGATATCACATGTGCATATTTAGATGCCAGGTTTTGTATATAAAACTGAAAAGAGATGTAAATAGTATACATTATTGTTATAATTTTTCATAAGTTTATCTCTTGAAATTTTTTTTGTGGGTTTGATGATATCCTTAAAAAAATATTCAGTTATATTCAACTTATATGGATTTAGATGGCTTTTCTCTTGCATTTTTCTCTCAAATTTCCTAAAACATTAGGAAAGTAAATTATAGATTTGGATACCCATTTGGCTTCTCTACAACATGTGCAAATCTTGGATGGGTTTTTTTGGACTATGTCCTTGCTATCACACTATGTCACTCCTTTTTAGGCTTTAAATAGCCCTATGATTGGCACAAGGCATGATGATGACATCATCATGAGGTCAATAGGTCTACGAGGAGTTAGGGTGAGATTTTTGGTTAAGTTTGAGATGATAGGAAGGTCATTTAACCAATTGATGAAAAGTTGCATTGTGCAACTTTGCAACACAAGAAAGTTGCTTGACCAACTTTTGGCAAGAAACTTGAAAAGCATTGAAGAGGAGTCCTAAAGGGTGACTAATCACCCAACCAACCTATATAAATCATGAGAAGAGAGTTGATAGGTTGGTGAACTCGTTTGGAGACCAAAAGATCACCTTGTGTTTGTTTGCCTAGATTGTTCTAGGTTGGTCAAACATAGTCAACATTTGGTCAAAAGTAGACTCAAGGTTGGATTTGATCATTTTTGACCATATTTAGTCTTTATACATTATTTGGGATCATTTAATACCTAGTTGGAGTCAAATTGCATAACAGTGCAAAAAGTTGTTAAAAAGTTACTAAGTGCAAATGTTGCAAAAGTGCAATTTTTGCAATTTCTTGCAAAAGTTGTCAAGAATGTACAACCAAATAAAAAAGTTGGTTGGGAAATGCCCAAATGACCTATAGGAGTGTATATGTGTTGGAGATCACCAAAATTTTTGATTAGAATCAAGAAGACAAGTTTTGGAGCAATTTTTTGTGCTTTCTAGTGTGTTGATCTATACATTTCCAAGATTCTTTTTGGTTTTGTGTGATGAGCTGATTGGTTCCAATCCTTGAATTTATTTCACATGTCCAAGGCATTGATTTGAATTATTATAGTAGATTAGAATAATAGATTTCATTCATTTTCCTTTATTTTGTGCTTTCTTAGCAACTAGGGTTTTGAAGCTTCTAATGCATTCCTAGCAATCCACAATTACTTTGTTAGCTCCAGTTGGTCAGGTTTAGGCTAGGACTAGCCTACTCAGCCATAAAGTCCCTCCTAAAATATGAACCACATTGAATGGAAGAATCCCTAAGGGTCTCTAAGCACCATTGGGCTACGATCTTTGATCAGGCATTTCTCTGAGCTCGTGCAAGGTATTGACAAACTGTCAGGTGCTACAAGATCATGTTATCGGCCTACCAAAAAAATCTCAATTTTTAGAGATTTGACTTTGTTTGGATTTGGAATTTGTATCTCACCTATTGCCAAAATTTTTAATGTTTCTCAATTCAAATGAGCAAGGTTGTGTATATTTCAAACCGTTGGTCCTAGGATCGAATCATCTGCTCCATTAGCTTTGGTTGGTCAAGTTTAGGCTAGTACCAACCTCATTTCAGCCACAATGTCCCTCCATTAGTATTTTTTTGATAAATTTTTCTAATTGTGTGTTGTCTTTGATGTTACACAAATGTCATATCAATTGGCAGACAATGCTTACCAAGCTCACTTGGTCAGCAAGGCAATTTTCCTTGTCTATTGAGCAATCTTTGAGATTACTTTGCGAAGATAGTGTCTACTGAGCTCACTCAGGCATTGAAGGAAATTATGGAAGAATGCAATGCTAACCAAGTTCACATGGTTAATGAAGGAAAGTTGGTTAGAGCTAGTGTTCACTGAGTTCACTCAGTTGCCAAAGGATTTTGCAAGTCCATAGTGTTAACCAAGCATCTATTGGTTAACATAGGAAATCATTTTCAAGATCAATGTTTACCAAGTAGGGTCAGCCAATGAAGAATTTTAGAAATGAAGTTTAATTAGTTCAAGTATTGATTCTAGCCAACCATGGTAATGATAATTTGTCATTATAATTTGTAAATGAGCTGACTTGATAATTTGTATGGTATAAATATAAGGTCAAGTTAAGAATCTAGTGTGTATGAGCGAGTATGCAAGTGTATTGATTGTTTGAGAAGGAAAGTGTGAGAAAATTTGAAGGATGGTCAAATATCCTTGAGGAGCAACAAAGTTATATTTGATCAGGAAGGATCTAGCATGAACCAAAACAGAGATCTGTAATTAGCAATTTAATTGCATCTCATTCAGGTCATTTCATTGTTACTTTCTTACCATTGTAGTAGCGATTCCAAAATCTCTTAGCAAAGTCAGTTTAATAGCCAGTTGTAAATCCTCTAACAAGATGACAGTTCCATTGAATTGTTCTAAAGACCTCTTGCAAGGCCACTCCTAACAAGGTGAGTAAATCCTCTAACAAGGTCACACCTAATAGTGTGTTTTGTAACCTTTAACCAGGTTGGCTCCTAATAGGGCTTACTTCAAAAGAGTGAAAATCAGTAGCTAGTTACTTGGTGGTTTTTCCCATATTTGGTTTTCACGTTAAATTTGGAGTCTCATGTGTTCATGTTATTTCTTTTATGCTTGCATGTTAATCACTGTTAATGTTTAAGATCTATTAAAGTATAACATACACTGCATTACCGAGTTACAACATTTTAAGTATGTTTATCGAGTGATAGTAGTAAATAGTTTTATCAAAAATCTAAGGGATTTGTAAATTTTTTTGGGATAACTGATTCGCCCTCTCCAGCTACTTCATCTATATTTCCAACAATTGGTATCAGAGCTTTTGGTGCTTGCAGGAAAGGTTTCAAGGACCTAAGCTAAAGATCAGGATGTCGTATAAGAGAGAAATTCCAAGGCTTAATAGAGATACATTTTTAGCATGGAAGGGTCTCATGAGACTTTATTTGGCTTCCATTGGTGATTTAGGATTGAAATAACTTGATGAATAATACACAACTCCTTCTGTTGTTGGTGACATTGCTAAGAAAAATACTCATAACACCATGATGATTGATATTGCATCTGCTCTAAGCTATGAAGAATTTGATGATATCAAGGACTGCAAAACTGCCTTTGAAATGTGGAACAAGCTAAAAGACATCTATGGTGGTGATGAAAATGTGAGGAGAGACAAAGCAGAAAGCCTTAGAGGAAAATTTGATCTGATGAGAATGAGAGAGGATGAAAACATTGCCAAATATGTTGAAAGGATCAAAGCAAGTGTTAGTGCAATCAAAGCTTTTGGAGGAGAGATCAAGGAAGAAACTATTGTGGGTAAAGTTTTTAGAACATTGCTTCCCATTTATGCAATTAGAGTATCTACAATTCAAGAAAGAAGATGTGAGACAAATCATAAGATAAATTTGGATGCCCTGGTAGGAAGATTGATAGCCTTTGAGCTAGATAACTATGACAATTATGTTCTAGCTTCCAAGAATATTGAATTTGCATTTGAGGTGAAGCTTTCACTTAAGGAAAAAGGCAAGAAAATAAAGGACACTCAGTTAGAAAGTGAAGAAGAATCAGAGGAAAGTTCTGACAGTGATCTTGAAGTTGTTGAAGCTCTACTTGCAAGGAAATATTCTAGAGGCAAAGGAAAATACAAAGGTAAAGTTCCCCTAGTCTATTTTTCATGTGAAGAAATTGGTCATGTTGCTGCCAGGTGCCCAAACAAAAAAAGCAAGGATGAGAAGAAAGGTCACAAGTGCAATGGCAAGAAGGATTTCAAAAATCAAAAATCATTCAAGGACAAAAGTAAGAAGACATTTTTTATGGCTAAGGATTTTTATAATAGTAAAGATGAAATAGTTTACATTGCTGTGAAAGATGAATCTAATGATGATGAAGAAGATAAGATGGCACTTATCTCTCATGTGAGAAAAAATAATACATGGATCATAGATAGTGGATGTTCACATCATTTGGCTGGTGACAAAACAAAGTTTGAACACTTTGAAAAATATGATGGTGATAGTGTAAGGTTTGGAAACAATGAACCTTATTGCATAAAAGGGAGAGGATGAATCTCATTAACCAAAGAACTTGTATGTGATAATACCTATTGGGTTGAAGGACTAAAACATAATCTAGTAAGTGTGGCACAACTAATTAACATTGGATTTAAGGTGGAATTCATGCATGGAAAAGCAAGACTGTTGCATGAAAAATGAAAACTGATTGGATCAAGCAAAAAAACAAAAGGTAACTTGTTTTTATCTTGAACTTGGTGAGTGCTCATGTTTTATTGCTCAAATTGAAGAAAGTTGGTTATGGAATAGAAGGTTATTTCATGTAAATTTTGATAACATGGTGAAAATAAGGAAATTTAGAAAAGTAAGAGGCATTCCTAGTTTGAAGAAACCTGATGTTGGTTTATGCAAGAATTGTCAGATTGGTAGAATGGGAAAGACTAGTTTTAAAAGAAAAAACTATCAATCTGAAGATATCTTAGAAATTGTGCATACTGATTTGTGTAGACCTATCGAAATTGAGAGCTATAGTGGAGAAAAATTCTTCATTCTTTTTGTTGATGACTACTCTAGAATGATGACTATTATGTATCTAAGAGAGAAGTTAGAAGCATTTGAGAAATTCAAATGGTATTTGGCTAGAGTAGAGAAGGAAACAGGGAAAAGATTGAAATTCTTAAGGTAAGATAGAGGTGGTGAATTCATCTCCAATAAATTCAATAAATTTTGCATTGAAAGAGGAATCAAAAGATAGGTATCAGTGCCTAGAACTCCAGAGCAGAATGGAATAGCTAAAAGGAGAAACAAATAATTCATGGATTGTGCAAGGACTCTAATGATTGAAAAGAACATTGCTATCAAATAATTGAAGGAAGCTATCAACATTGCAGTTCATACCTTAAATCAAGTACAGTTGAAGAAGGACTCATTTAAAGCTCCCTATGAGCTATGGTATGGCTATAAAACCAATGTAAATTACGTGAAAGTATTTGGAAGTAAATTATATATTTTGAAAGAATATATAAAAGGAAAATTTTATGTGAAAGTTGATGAAGATATATTTTTACAATATTCTTGCAAGATTAAGGCATATAGATGTTTGAATTTGTCTACTCATAAAATCATAGAAAATGCACATGTGAGAATTGATGAGTTTGTAGAAAGGACTGAAGAAGAAAGCAGAAAGGAACTAGAGGATTACATGAGATTTTTTTTACATTGAACTTGATACATTGCTAGACACATTTGTCAATCAGGAGACTTCTACTCCTGATTCTTCCTCAGTCATCGAATTGCAAGAAGTTCAAACCGAGTCACAAGGACCCGACTCACATTTTGAAGCTACTGAGCAAATGCCTACCGAGTCTGAGCAGCCAAAACCTAAAGTTGAAGTTCAAGAGGATGATAATGAAATTCATTCAAAAGGAAAGGAACCTATATTAGCCAAGTATGTCAAGAGGCATCATGCACCAGATCAGATTATTGGAGATAAATCAGAAGGTACTATGAAAAGAAGTAAGCTAAAAGGTACATGTTTACTTGCTAATTTTGAACCTAGAAATGTCAACGATGCATTGGAAAATGAAAGTTGGGTTGAGGCTATGAATGCAGAGATAGAGAAAATAGAGAAGAACAAAACCTAGAATCTTGTACCTAAGCCTAAAGACAAAAATGTGATTGGAACAAAATGGGTATTCAGGAATAAGTTAATGAAGATGGTAAGGTATCAAGAAACAAAGCTAGATTGGTGTGTAAAGGATATTCTAGAGAAGAAGGAATTGATTATGGTGAAACTTTTGCTCATGTTTCAAGATTGGATGGTGTGAGGACCTTACTTGCATATGTAGCACATAAAGGATTTAAGGTATATTAGATGGATGTTAAATTTGCATTTCTCAATAGTATTCTTGATGAAGAAGTCTACATTGAACAACCTAAAGGTTTTGTTGATCCAAATAAAAGGGACATGGTCTGCAAATTACATAAAGCATTGTATGGTCTGAAACAAGCTCCTAGAGCATGGTATGAGAGATTGCATAACTACCTTATTCAGATTTGTTTCCAGAGAACTAATGATAACAATAGTTTGTACATCAAGGAAGGACCAAATAACAAGATTGTTTTGATAAAAATATTTGTGGATGATACTTTATTTATAGGGAATGATGATCTATGGAAAGAAATTTTAGAGCAAATGAACAAAGAGTTTGAAATGTCTATGTTTGGTGAGATTAAGTTCTTTGTTGATCTTCAGATACAGCAAAGCAAGAATGGTATTTGCATCACTTAGTCTAAGTATATCAAGGAGATACTCAAGAAATTTGGTATGAAAGATTCAAAACCAGTTGGAACCCCCATGTGTACTGGATTAAAGCTTATCAAAAAAGATGACTCAAAAGAGGTAAATAAGACCTTATATAGATCAATGATTGGAAAATTATAGTATGTAGTTCATACAAGGCCTGATATTGCTCTTGCAATTGGTATAGTGGCAAGATTCTCAGCAAAACCCAAAGAAAATCATATGATGACAATCAAAATAATCTTGAGATACTTGAAAGGCATTGAAGATTATGGCTTATGGCATAAACTTGGAGGAAATCTAGACTTAAAGTATTTACTGATGCTAATTGGGTAGGAAACATTGATGAAAGAAAGAGTACAAGTGGTGGAGCATTATTTCTTGGAAAAAGGTTGGTATCTTGGACAAGTAAAAAGCAAAATTGCACATCCCAATCTACAACAGAAGCAGAATATGTTGCAGTAGTAGTGAACTTTTCTAATATTGTTTGGTTTAAACAATTGTTGGAAGGTATGAAGGGTGAGATCAAAGAACCAGTTGTTATGTTTTGTGATAATACAATTGAAATTAACATATCAAAGAATCCAATGATGCATTCCAAAACCAAGCACATTTCTATAAAAGACCACTTTGTCAGAGAATTGGTGTAGGAAAAAGAAATCAGATTGGAATATGTTAATAGAAAAGAACAAATTGTAGACATATTTACCAAGCCATTACCTAAGGATGCATTCTTGTATCTAAGAGGTAACTTAGGGCTCATTCCCCTATCTGAAGCTCACTAAAATAAAGTTTTAGTGATGCATCAATAGGAACCAAGTTAAAGATCTATCAGTTGATGTAGCATAGTCAAGAGAGCATTGCATATGAATTAGTACTCAAGGTACATTGATACTCATTTGGTATGTGTTGTCTTTGGCATGTATTGTCAAAGAGGGAGAGTTTACTATCATATCTTTCTGAAATTTGTTTGAGGGAGAGTATACTATCTTTTTGAAATCTGTTTGGAGAAGAAGCTATGTAATTCCTTCATAGAAGGAGATTACTACATTAGAGAAGTTTGTGGCATAAAATCTAAGAGGGAGAAAATTTTTATCAGAGAAAGTCTTGTTTTCAAATTTCATTGTGCTATGACATGTTGTGTTTCCATCAATGCCAAAGAGGGAGATTATTGGATACAATTGTCTAATTGTGTTTTGTCTTTGATGCTACACAAATGTCATATTAGTTGGCAGACAGTGCTTATGGAGCTCACTTGGTCAACAAGGCAATTTTCCTTATCCATCGAGCATTCCTAGAGATTATTTTGTGAAGATAGTGTCTACTGAGCTCACTCAGGTGTCAAAGGAAATTATGGCAGAAAGTAGTGTTAGCCGAGTTCACATGGTTAACAAAGGAAAGTTGGTTAGAGCTAGTGTTCACCAAGTTCACTCAATTTCCAAAGGATTTTGCAAGTTCATAGTGTTAACCAATCATTTTTTGGTTAACATGGGAAATCATTTTCAGGATCAGTGTTTACCGAGTAGGGTCAGCCAATGAAGGATTTTAGAAATAAAGTTTAATTATTTCAAGTATTGATTCTAGCCAATTGTGGTAATGATAATTGGTCATTGTAATTTGTGAATGAGTCGACTTGATAATTTTTACAGTATAAATATAAGGTCAAGTTGAGATTCTAGTGTGTATGAGTGAGTATGCAAGTGTATTGATTGTTTGAGAAGGAAAGTGTGAGCGAACTTGAAGGATGGTCAGATATCCTTGAGGAGCAGCAAAGTTATATTTGATCAGGAAGGATCTAGCATGAAGTAGAACAGAGATATGTAATCAGTAATTCAGTTGCATCTCATTCAAGTCATTGGAATTGGATGGATTTGATGAATGAGAGGGTTTTAATGATGGTAGAAGATGGAAGAGGATTTATAAAAGGGGTTTAAATGATGATAGGAGATGGAAGAGGATCTATAAGTAGGTTGTTAGTGTCATACCAATTAAGAAACAATATTTTAAAGCCAATGTATTATTATACTTTTAATAATATTTAAACAAATTTACCTCGGGTATTCTTGCTCCTAGCCTCACACCTCTAGCAAAATGAGTACTCTGTGGTGTTCTTGTATTGCTAGTTGCACCTTGCATTGCTTATTGTTCACATATCAATCTAGAGCAATCTATAAAATAAATTTTTAATATACTTTTATGATATTTTAGGTGATTAAATAATATCATGTCAACACTCAAACAAACAAACCTATGTCTCTTATCCACTAAAGACCATCACCATCAAATCATCTATGAGTTTGAAATCTCCACCTTTGTATGAATAATGAGTATGCCCACAATGTACACATTGATGAGATGATACTCCATCCTAAAATGCCTCCATATCCATCCCATCACACACGTGCTAACAACTAAAACCAAAATTTTGTTTGGGCCTCAAAGACTATAATGATGCATGTGATGACGATGCAGGTGGTACAAGTGAGGATGACACTAGTAGTGCAAGTGACACAAGTGGAGATGATGCTAGTGGTGTAGATGACACAAGTAGAGATGATATTATTTATGTAAGTGATGCCGATGGAGCTATCATAGGCTGTGATGACCAAGGTGCCATGGATGAAGGAAAACTACCTAGCTGTGAGCCATGCTCAATGGTAACATCTATCAATGATGCAACCGCATAAAGAGTCTATAAATCTATAGACTCCATTACAATTTATGGCCCAAGCACAACATGAAGCATGGTTTTTCATACTATATGTCTCCTCTCATGTTGTGGTATCAACCTATGAGCCCAAGACCTACCCTACGCAAAGCCTCTCCCTCTACCCTAAAACTGATGGATGTCAAAGTAATTAATTTGGCTTCTCACCAAGGGTGAACTCACAATATAGCTTTCTCAAAAACTATAGAGGTACCTCATTATTATTACATGGTGGTAGGTCAAATACCATATACCACCTATCCCTAAAACATGATCTCATCCTATTATGACTACACCAACGAATAGGAAAAGTTTTGGTTGTGTGTAATAGGGAGTTGCTAGATATAGGATCAGTGAAAAGAGAAGATATGGTACCTTTCTTTATGTCTTTATCTTTCACTTGTTGATATGATAACCCATTGACATAAAATGCATGACACCTATCTCTCCATGTACCCCATTTCCTAACCTCCCTAGACACCTCATTTTTATTTTGGGTCATTTGTTCAAGTGTATTCACTAGGGTTGAGTGGTGAGAAAGTGTAGATGACCTCAACCTATTGACCATTTGGGTAATGTCAGCATTGTTTTGTGTAAGGTAGTTTATGAGGTACTCTTATGTAGTAGTTAAATGATGTAATTGTATGTGTGGAGGGTTTATAGGAGGTGGTGGTTGTTGAATGAGAATATTGAGTGGAGGGTTTTGTAGTTGTGTCATTATAAGAGGTGGGTTTTGTGGTTGTGTCACAATGAATGGAGTGTTTTGTGGTTGTGTCATGATGGGTGGAGGGTTTGATTGTGTAGGATGTGGTCTTTTCTCTCTCCCTCATTTTCTTGGATTCTTTGATGGATCTATATATATAATAATTATAATTACAAAACTTATCAATTATAAAACTACATTACAAAATTTGAAGGAAAAATACATAAACAACGAATAGAATGAAGACCTACCTCATTTGCAGGATGCCATGTGTTGGCTCCTAATTTAACATTATTTAAACAACCAAGTATGCAAGGCAAGGATGCGTCTATGGGAAACTATCTCCAATAATGGACACACTTCACCAAGAACCTAGGACAAGGCTATACTCCTTCTACACTTCAGGCTCTGCAAAACCTAGGTGGGTGAACCTATAGATTCTTTATTTGGTACCAGTTATCAAGGCATAAACTAAATCTAATGTAAAGTAGATAAAAGCCCCTAAATATTCTTTACTTAACCAAGAATCACAAGCATGAAATAGCTAAGGACATAACTCATGAAACTGGCAAGTTAAGTGCGGGTTAACATTGAATAACTTTCAACATAAAACGGAAAACGTTTGATTAATGATGTTGATTCAACACAACCTCAAATATGCAACAGTATAACAAGTGATCCTACAATTGATCAGTGCCTAATCCATTGGGGAATTCCATGAATTTAAGACATACATTTGTGACATTAGGACATATTTTGTATACCCAGACATTAGATCTATCTAATTACCTTATGATTTAGACATCAATGTTCATTCAAATATCATTCTCACAAAATATCCTTCTCAAGTAACCAATAACCTTGTTAAATATATCAAGCATTTACTTGGCCCTTTGGTCCAACAACAAAATACATCAAACATACAACCTAAAAGGGATGCAAATGGGTCTCAGATCTTTGTTCTAAAACCACATAAGACTTATAGATTGCTGAGAAAAGAGACAAGAACCAGAATGAAACTAGTGAAATTACTACTCATATGTATTCATTTCCTTGAAACTATGCATTTAGATGCATAAAATTAAAACATGAAAAACACCTAACATATCAGAACTTCCTGTATTATCTGCACTACTACTATTCACATGAAAGAATTATGTTGAAGTATGGTATCATAGTCAAGGAAACATATCAAAACTGGAACCAGAATATGGTCTCACAGTGATGTGCCAATTTTCTCCAAAGAACTGGAACCTACTGGTTTCTCAGTCACAAAAAATTGGAACCCTTCAACTGACAGAAAGAAAGAAAGATATAGCAAGAAGTGGATTCCTGGATCTGTTATGCAACTGACACCTGTCCACTTGAAATTCAATCTCTTGCAACTAAATCACCTCTCTCTTCTCTCTACCATTTTGATTTGATTTGGTTTCATCATTGCTTTGTAATTGATTTGCAAATATCTATTTCTGAATGATGAAAACCTCTTGCTTACCAAAATATCTTATTTTCCTTATGAAAAGCCAGTGAACTCCCCTTTTAACTAACTTAAACATGACCCCAACTGCATTTTCAGTGCATGTTACTGATATTCAAGTCATTACCCTATTGGAAAACAATTCTAGACTTTGATATCTGAATTTGGTTGCAAGTTTGAAATTTGGAAGAAAACCTCCTATAGCATGAACACACTGCTTCCTATGTAGAAACTAACTTTGGAATTGAAAAGTTCATCTTCTTCCAATTTCGGCGATATATAATATTGACATATTTGCATCTCAGGAACCTCCGAAAAATTGATTTGAAAGACACTCCTCTGCCAGGGTTTTGTGACTTGCAACCTTTTAAAAAAAAATTAAATTTCTCAAAAATTTAAAATCATCTAAAGTTTTTACTTCAGATAATACCCCTTTTGAATTTAAAAGAGTTTGCATGCATCATTTTTTGAAAAACAAATTTAAAATGAAAAATTTTAAAATCATTTTTTTTTCCATCCCCTTCAAATTCGTGGTCAACCCTCTGTTGATCGGGTGCTACGTGTCGCTCTATGATTGGCTCGCTTAGTTTGCATCATTCACCACATTTCATTGTCATATCAACCTTCGCTATGTCACTATGGTAACCTCTGAGCATTTTTCCCATAGCGATGATCGTCAGATCATCCGCATGTCAACATCTGGTGAACTTTGAGATTTTCCCACCACATCATCACCCAGTCACTCTATCATTGCCACTTGTCACCATCTGATTCACTATTGTCTCTAGGCGGGACCCACGTTGCACTCTGACTCTTGTCAAATTTTAGAGATTTTTTAGAAACTCGCTACCTTGCTAGCTAGATTTTTTGAAATTTTTGACTAGCGAAGTAGCAAGGCGTCAAATTTTGGACTGTTCAGTTACCTTCTATCTGCTGACATCATCCCTTGTTTTGCATGCTCATGTTCAAAATTTATGCCTTGGTAACTGACCACGGCTCCACTTATTGAAGGCGCTGCCTTTTAAAAAGCATTCTTTTTGGAACACTAATCTCTTGCAATGAATAGTATTTAAACACTTATTATTTCCACCCATAGCCCATGTGGGATAAAATCCTAGCCTGTTAATTCCAAGTGGCTTTAGCAACAGAGGCACTTCTTGCTTAGTGTGGATTGCTCTGTGTTGACTGCAACTCACTCTTTTATGCCTTTGAGCTACTCCTCCTTCACTGCAGCATCTCCCCTATTAGGTGTGGACTCTTCTATTAAAATTGTGGCTTTTCTTTGTTATTAACTGGTATTCCCATGCCACTCCTTGTTCATAGTGTGTGGGTGTGCTCTGTGACTGCCATGAGATGCTCTTTGTCATGCTCCTACCTTTGACCTACATTGGGCACTCTTTATGCTATCTTTGCATCTCTTTTAGTCGACCCTTCTTCATTCACATGCTGCTTTGTGTAAGGCTTGCTCAATGCTGAGTTTCAACTTGTTTTGACCTAAGGCTTAATCTTTTTAATGGCCTGCGTGAGCTATTCCTTAGAAAATTGGTTGGGGACATTTTTCCTCATCTACTCAGGCTTCAAAACATATTGGACTCTCTCTACCTTTTTCATATCTGCTTGCTTCCCTATTCAGCGTGGTATTTTGCCCTTTTATGTGTGAGTTGCTCCTCACACAAGATGTGTTCTTAATGAATCGACTCCAGTGGCTTCACGTGAACGTCTTCCCTTCTACTTGCTATAGATGGAATCTTCTCTTGTTATTATATATATAAATTCCCTTTAGCATATTCGTGAGCTCCCCCTGAAAATGCTCTACTTCTTTGATGGATTTGACTTTTTGTTGACCCACAACGTTTCTTTATTTGACTCAATCATTACATCCGAGCTTGGACCAAACTACATGGAAAAGCTTTGGGACCACAACGCATTGATGTAATAGTTCAGAAAAGGTCATTCATTTGTTAAACTTGATTCTTATTCATTTACCAGTGTGTTCTTTCATCGCTACCTTGTCTTCAAACACTACCTCTTCGCTAGATAATTGAGCTCCAGGCATATTCTCATCTCTACCACTGAATTCACTAATTGTTGATCATTGATGATTGGTAAGAAGATGGTCCATTTTTAGAAACAATACAAATTTAAGTAGGAGAGAAACTGTGCTAGGCTTTCTGAACAACTATTTTATTTTCATGGACATGTAATTCTATGGACACACTATAGTTGCTCTGCAAAAGCTTCACTAATCTTTGAGCTTCATCATCTGTCACTTCACAAGAAGATTCTCTTGTGTATTGAAATTGTAAAAGAGCCAACAAGTCTACCAGCCTCATAGTGCAAAGCACTTTCATGTAGCTTTGAATTAATCGTGCTTGAAATTTATATTTTGCTTATTGAATTACTGGAATCAAATTAAGCACCTTTGATAGATTTTATATCTGTAGCTATACCAGAACAAACCTCAGCCTTGCCATGAAAAGATCTACTCATTTCCAATCCCAATGTTGACTGGATCATGCAAGTTAATTTTTGCAAGATTATTGACTTGGTCATTTAAAATTGCAGACAATAGCAGGTTCCGATGCCATTAGTCGGGCCCCCCAAAATGGGTCTGACTAAAAAATTTTCATTTTCAAACAATTGAACTTTCAAATTGATCCAGTCACTATCTGACACTGATTTGAATCAAAATCCACCACTAAACAGCCAATCAAAAGTCATTTCCACCCTTTTCTATAAACTGTGATCTTCTGCTAATAGGGTCTATCGACTGGCTTTAAAAGCTAACCAAAAGACCTTATCAGGCTCTGAAATCAAACACACCAATTCTTTGTTCTGCATATTTCCACCTTGTCGAATCTTGTCTCATGAAAATTTTGGGGTCAAAAGATATTTTCTGTCAAAGTTGACCTCTCAGAATCACCTGCAAGTAAACATGTCAGAAAACAATAAACTCGGTTCGGACTTGGCTTTGAAAATTGGGTAAATGGACACTTGGGGAAATGAAAACTAGGGCATTGGTTCTTTGTCATGAGGACATTAAGAATATGTGATTTGGGCTCATGATGAATAATAGGGTGTAAATGGCGATCAGTCAAAGTGGACTACTTGGATTTGCTGATTGAAAAGAATATCAAGAAATCAATTTTTGCAAATGGATTTGACCTGGAAAAGTGTGCAAATGGATTCGTCAAAACATGCAAACTGACACACTTAAAGTATTTTCAGTTGAAAATACAAGGGTACAATCCATTTGACCTTACCAATTTAGGGATCTCAAATTATGACATCATGAACAAGGCTACCAAATAATCTACAAATACTAACACCAGTAAAAAGTTAGAATTTCCATTTGGAATTGTGTTCGAAAATTGATCAAACGAATTCGTCATAAGCTAAAACTTGAAACATAACAAATCTCTAACATTTACAATGCAACACAATAGGAATTTCAACATTTGGGTCAACTGGTCAAAAGTTACAACCTATCAAATAGGGCTTCCCAGAATTATATGCAATGTGCATCAACATGAAAAATTTAAAAGATCAACTTTGAGGGATCAAAACCTAGTCAAACGGACTCGAAACGACTCAAAATCTAAAACATAAGGTCTTAGGTATGGACACTAGACACTCTTAAAATGGTCTATCATACAATATTTCTGGGTGTGAGATATTCACTTGCAAACACAGCCTCCTGTCGTTGTTTGACACTTAGGATAAAATGCAAATTTGGTAAATACTCAAAACAGGACTTCACGAAATGGCTTGGAGTGTCAATTTATCATCATGAAACACTTAAATGCACTAGATGGAGGGTGTTAGAAACATTAAACACCTTAATGGCTCAAAGGTATAGTCGGGTACAACCAGGTACATATGCATTTTAAAAGCGTTTAAGGGCTTGATTTTTTCAAAGGTACTCAAAATTTGGGCTACAATTTTGAGTGCCAACACCATGGATGGAAATGCAATAAAAAATCAAAATTTCTCCCAAACTTGATCGGGTTTTGACCTTCTCCTTCGTAGTTGATGTTGTTGTTGTGATTTGAGGATATAAAAATGCCCTCAAGTGTAGGTAGTAGGAAAAATATATACTTTGAAAAACCTAATTGGGTTTTTCAAAGTATAATGGCTAGGCTTGGATACCATGCCTGACCCACATTTCACTTTTAAAAAACCTAATCGGATTATTAAAAAAATTGCTTTTCTTTTTTGGGTATCCACTTTTTTGTACACCAACTTGGTGCACTCGCCTAGGCCATAGAATTATAGAGGCCTCTATCATCCATTATAACAATAGGGTTCCCAAAACCCTATATTTCCCACGTAAATAGAGGGTAGGCCCATTCTATATATAACATGCCTATAATAGAATGATGGTGCAGAGCGGGGGGGGGGGGGGGAGGTTTGGGGTGTTCTAGAATGTTACTTATACAATTGTCCTTTCTTTCCCCCCTTTCAATTTATAGGGTGTGTAAGGTTTGGCCTACCCCTACTATGGAAATTGGGCCAAGGTGGGCTCTTACCATCAATAGATGATTGTCTAGCTCCTATGACTACCCACCCCCACTCTCCCCCCCACCCTTAACCTAGCGTCCAACTTCCCTACTAACTTATTTGGATCCCTAGAAAGAAGGTGCTATTGATATCTCATGCTTAGCCAATCTATAGCCTTTGCACCACCTAAACACCCTACTATCTCCTATGCACCACCTAAACAACCCTAGCATTAATCAATTTGCTAGAGGCTGCAACTCAAGGCAAGAGAATCACTAAAGGAGATGTCTGAACATTGGAGAAATGAGTCACACAATGGAAACAACAAGATACAACTAAAAATAAAAACTTTTTTATTATAAGAAAATATCCAATTACATCATGATGACATCAACCATGCCAGGTTGTAAGGTCTTCACGGTTGTGGCCAATGCAAAGGAAACCAATTCTGACCAAACCACCATCAATCATGCCACACCAATAACCTTTTCCTTCTAATCTACCATGTTACTCCAATAATCTCCTTAGTACTACTTGGGTGCCCTAAAATATATCATTACATTATATATATAACCATCACAACATAAAAAAAATGACTCAAAGAATCACATTCCCTAATAAAACATGAAAACATATTAGAACAAAGAATAAGCCCAAAAGATAAGATCAACAATTGATCAATTGAGCACATGGAGATGCACAATCCAAGATATAGGTCAATACATAATCCAAGAATCACCATGAAGAGTCTTGAACCATCACACACATGAATCATGTATCACAGAAAAAAAATTCACCAATCGGTCAAGGTGCCAACGAAGAACACACAACCCAATAGAAAAAGAAGAAAATTTCATTCAATATGAATCCAAATAGTGCGTGATCATAGGAGAATGATCCAAATTAGATCTTCTATAAGCCACCAAAGTTTCATAAGATGAAATGTACATTTGAAGAACCACACACACAATCTTCTAGAGAGGAAAATAAAAATAAGAAATAAAAAGTATTTTTAGGTAATGCAAGATTTTCTACTAACCATGGATGCTCTTGCATCAAACACCCTAGGTGAAAAGAAGATAATCCATAAGAGGAACTTATGAACATCTAATAGGATTAAAAACATAAATCTGTGCTTATTTTTAATCTACATATCCTCTTCATTAGATACCTTATCATTCTTTGAACAACCAATCTCATTGTTGTTACATTCAATTCCGTTGCTATCAACAACAACAAAGACTATGGTTCTTCTACCAAGATCATGTAACTTACATTTTTCACAAACTCTTCACTAATTAATACTCATAATCTTCTTACCGTTACCCTCATTTATTACCACAAGATCTTTGAGCTTCCGTGAAAACTTCTTATCCTTCACAATAATGTGTTGCATTATTGGCATCCCATCAGGCTTAGCTTTTACATCTACCTCTACAATTGTCTTTCCTACATGCTTAACAACATCCAAACTATAGGTCTTGACAACACTCAAACTCCTTGCACTTTTACATGTATCACCCTTCAAAGGAATTAAGGTAAAATTT
The DNA here is from genome assembly GCA_028749045.1 of Cupressus sempervirens. Taxonomy (NCBI): domain Eukaryota; kingdom Viridiplantae; phylum Streptophyta; class Pinopsida; order Cupressales; family Cupressaceae; genus Cupressus; species Cupressus sempervirens. Next base: position 8,924,559 of record CM053793.1, on the reverse strand, counting down.
TGATCATTGTTTACAATAGTAACAATATCCCTTCTAGAATCATGAATACCCCCTCTATCATATTGCTAAAGTCTACCAAGAAAAACATGACAAGAACTCATGTTAATCACATCACATAAGACTTAATCCTTATAAGGTCCAATATTGAAATTGACCAAACATTTTTTTCTAACTTCCACCCAATGAATACCCTGGAGCTAACTTATCCCATAAGGACATGTGTATTTAAGTCTTTGCAATCCAAGCTTCTATACCATTTCCCCTAATAAAAGGTTATCAATACTACCACCATCTACTTATAAATAGTCATCAACGAGTTTCTTCTTTTACTTAGTTATACTTCATTCTTAGCCAACATAATTCTTCTAAACATCAAAGATTCTCCAATATTTGATGAATCCATATCAACCTCAAGTTCATTCACAACTTAACCATCATGTGTTACTAGGTTCTTCTTACCAAAACCTATGTTAGTACCTTGTGACACTAGCAATATCTATGTACAATGTCCCACACTTGAAACAAGTACTTTGAAAACTTTATTGTCAACTCTCTTCCTTGAAATATTTTGATTAGATTCAACTAGAACTACTTGCTTCTCCTTGTCCACCTTAATCAATTTCTTATCCATACCCCAAGGGTTATTTTATCTTCTTCTTAACTTATCTTTTTCCCTCAAGGCATACTAATAATCTATTATAAATGCTTTAGAATAACTGAGAGTGAGAGTGAATCAATTATTCAAGGTCTAAATTTCCTATTCAAACTTTTCACTAAGTACAGTGAGCCCATTCATTCATTCATCCAAGCTTTTAAACTTTCTAATCAGCAAGCTACTATAAATCAACATGCAAGCATAACACATAAGAAATCAACACATAACATAGTGATTTACATGGAAACCCATTTGGGAAAAACCACTAGTAACATGCTACTCCATTCTCACTCTTTTGAAGTGATGCCTTGTGAAAGGCCTGCCCTGTTAAAGGCTTATAACACACTATTAAATGTGACCTTGTTAGAGGATTTAACCACCTTGTTAGAAGTGGGCCTAGTTAGAGGACTTTAGGACATTCACTTGGAATGCCACCCTATTAAAGGATTTGCAAATGGCTATTAAACCAACCTAAGTCCATAAGATTTTCCTCTCTAATACAATTGCTAGAGAGTATTAGAAAATCTTAACTTGACTACAACATACAACTTAACTTGCAAATCTCATATCACTTCTTAGCTCATACCATTTCATGGCCTTCAATCTTTGTAACTCTTAACAGCTTGCCCTCCTTTCAAGCTTAGTTTCTTTGAGTCTCCATGCTCAATGTACCAGTACAATCATCTCTTCATGACCATTTATAGAAGTAGAGCCTCTGTGCTCTTCCTTCTCCTAGATCTCTTCTCCTTGACACCTTCTAGGCACTTTGTAGTTTGGTTCTTCCACAACAACAATATCAGCAATATTTGCTTCTTGGTCTATGACTCCTTAAATAGAAGTCTTGGAGTTCCTTTCCTGCTTGATTCTTCCATTCTTTAATTCCAATTCATATGGATTAGGTAGGATTCATTGCATCTAACCCATATTCTATTTCCTATAGAAACTTCTTGAATGATCCTTTAGAATTCACCCAAAAATGGTTTACATAGATTTTTGTGCCACCAGCTCATCATCCTTATCATCCAACTTGTTCACAAAATTCAAGGCAACCACTTTGTCAGTTCAAATTTGGTGAACCTTTTTCATATGAAATAATGCAATAGCTTGACACTATTGAAATACTGGTGCTTGACACATACTGTGTTACTCGGCATCAACTGTGTTTTTCCTGATGCTCGACACCTGAAGATCACTCGACACCAACTAGGATTTTCTAATGCTTGGCACTTGATCTTCACTTGGCACCTAAAGATCACTCAGCATACACTAGAATTTACTATTACTCAGCTCCAACTGAGAATTTTTTCAGCTTCAACTAACTTGCTTGGCACCCACTAATGATCTTAGTTTAAGCTTTGCAGTCAATCTTGTTACAACTTCTTCCTCCGATGTTTGTAAGTGTGACCAACCTTTGTGTCCTTGAGTATGTTATCAATACATCATTTAACCATTGTCTTAACTGATCCTTACACTTTATTACAACATCATAACTCAACCTTTCCCTTAGGTGCCCCTCTTACATCTTGATGATCAAATCCCCTTCATCAATCAACTAAGTGATAGTACTTAGATCTTATAAGAAAATGTCATTCCTACAAATAGAAGGTTTGACATCAATGAAAAAACAATGATTGAAAATGTTTTTTTTCTTCTTTGGAACAATCTCCCTCTTTGATCTTCAACAATGAGCTTTTCAATCAAATTTCCAACATAATCATCCTCAACTGAACTAATCCTTAACATAATCAATTCATCCTGAATGCTAAGTCACAAACCATTCACATACCTAGCCACCTTTTCCTTATATGGCCCAAAGTATAGGTCTAGTTTGAATCTAGTAGAACTCAGTATACTCCTTGACTCACAACTCCTTTTTCCTCAAATTTTACAATCTCTTAAACAATTCTCATATGTTATCATCACATACACAAACTTGGCCATAAGTATAGAAGCCATAACCTTAATCTATTAATCTTAGGTTCAACATTATCCTATATATCCTTATGCAACTCTTTCTACCATAAGGTATCCCTTTAACTTAGTTTGTGTTAACCTTTTTGTTTATTGATCTTTAACATCTTCAAGATCAAAGTAGTCTTCTTGTTCATTAATAAAATCAATAAAATCTTCATGATGCAATGAGGCTGATAAATTTGAAACATCCATTCTATGACTCTTACCAATTTGTGCCATAACCATCAATAATATTTCTTCTTCTACATGGATATCTCCTTCAATAGTTTTAAGATCTAGAACAACCTACACATATTTATCCTCTATCCTAGGATTTATTTTTAATCCATTAAAAACATTACAAATCTTAAACCTCATCTCATTTATGAATTATCCCATCATGTGTTCCAACATTCTAGGGTTAATTCTTCTAGGCAATATCCTTCAATATAATCTTTGGTGCAACAACCTCAAATTTGATGATATGAATACCAGGTGTCAATTACCTCACTTTTGGTGATCTATTGTTCACACTTGCAATTTTCTATAGATTTGAAAATATGTTTGCCGATAGGAATTACCAACAACTTAAAAAGGTCAACAACCAATTAATGATTTCTGTTGACACAAAATTTTGCACCCTTACTTGAGGTATGACCCTCAAAGTGGCCTTGTATAACATGGAAATGACCTCCAAGTGTGGGACTTGCACTCTAAGGTTGAATCTCTAGAAAAGGTCAGCTTACTTACAATCAAGATGCACCTAACTACACTTTAAAGGAAAAGGGAGAAGGATATGCACGAAATAAAACTACCTAATCTAATCTAAAGGGTGGTGATGCACCTAGATTGAATGGTCACAACATTGTCTTCAACTACAAAAAAATCAATAAAAACCCAAAAATATGCTAGACTTAACTTCAGTCTATTCCCCAAGGTGACACATAGGTCTGAAATTGATAAAACATTGAAAGGAAAGATAAAATTCACTTATGCAATGATTGCCAATAGATTGAACATAACATGTAAGCTTAGGAAAATAGAAAGAAAATATTTACTACAAAGCATATACATGCACTAGACAACAAAATGGAAAGAGAAGGTAAGGAACAAAGATTTCATTAATGAAAGGAAAATTTGTAGAGAATAATACTACTATAAATTATAGACAGGGAAGAACCCTTTACAAATATTTACAACTGCCTTTTATAGATTTTAGGCATAACTCTAATATTACATTGAGTTCAGACCCTGGCCATTGAGTCTGATAGTAGAGGAGAGCAGTAACTACTAATTAGAGAAAATCATGATCAAATGCACCTTTCCATACAAAAGATCTGATATTTGTCTGCATATCTGACTCGAATAGATAGAAGCGATGACCATTATTGCTCTGGCTAGTAGATGGATTGATATGGCAACAAAAAGATGAAAATACATTTAAAAAGACATGGAGAACACCAAAAGTGGTTGCAAACAATCAAAAGATCTGATCTACCATCAAAGAGATGCTCTATTTGTTCTCGATACACCAAATTAGCTAAGTCATCATGTCAACTGAATTCAATTCCTTCTCTATACCTTTCCTAAGATTTCATTGGTAGAAGACTCCTTTCCATTTTCTAGCTCAGACAAACAAACACTTGTTCATGTCAACCTAGGTTTCTACGATCTTACAATCACCTTTGAAGTCAAAACCCTCTACATCATCATCAGCCTATAGATTGGTCTTTATGATCTTACAATCATCAATTTTCACGTGGTCGAAAGTGCCCTTTATAAATTTTACAATCTCATGAACACAACCTTTGGTGTAACATTGACAACAAGCATCCTAACCCTTAAGATCTTATGATTATAGTTAATCATGTTATCAAAACCTTCTTCTTTTTGCCTTATGATCTTATGATCATGGACAACTAACTTTTTCATGATATTGATAGCTTCCCCTTTCTTCCTTGCAATCATATGATAGCAGTCAATTATGCTACAATAAATAATTAATAATTAATAATTAATAATTAATAATTAATTAATAATTAATAATTAATAATTAATTAATAATAAATAATAGCAGTCAATTCTATTTACTTAAGCTTACTTAGGTAAATGCATTTCATTTATTAGTTGTACCATAGGAGTTTGTTATAAGTTGTTGACAATATGAGAGTTTGTTCTCTCCAGAGTCATACTTATCCTCTCAGCTTATTCGAGGACTTTCCACCTCATGTGGATGTATGCTTAGTTGTCACACTTATCTCCTAGCATCTTCTAGCTTGTTCTACTAGATTCCTTGAGCTCTTTATATTTGAGCTCCCTCATTGTATTTCATATCTCATTTTTGCATATTGTAAATACATATTTTCTTGTGTTTGCATACTTGTTGTCTCTCATGTCCGTTTAGGGTTTTTTCCTTGCTCCACGCTCTTCCTTCCTTGGCTTCCCTTTGACAGGTTATTGCATGCAGGTGATCTTGAGCATCTTCAAAGTTGGATTTCATCAACTACAACAAATTAACCCTATCATGACATCAGAAGTCATTCCATAACTTTTTCCCTTTACCCTCGATGATATGCTAGCCACTATCTTTCTTTTTCGTAGCCTTGATAGCCTCAATGTTTACATTTATGATCATATGATAGGAGGTCTACTTTAACATTGCAACACCACCTTATCATTTTCCATGAGACTCCTATGATGTCATGACAATAGAGATGTCATGAGATTGCAAAACTTTAAACTTCCACCCACGATGCTATGATGAACTGGGTGTATGTAGGAAAATCCTAATCTATCAAGAGCACTTGTAAACAAGAAAACATTAGTTGTACATGTGCATATGAAAGATTGGAAACAAATTGAAATACAAATAAAAAAAGCTCGAGTTTAACAACTTATGCAACTAGAAATTAAAATCCTCATGCAACCTCAAAGCAGCTCAACAAGGGTGCCCATAAGAGGCCTTGTCGGTGTGCTTAAGTGTAAGGGATGTGGATGTGCTCTCCCAAACATAACTATTTAATCCCAATGTAATGAAAGTGCAATATGAAGTATGTGAATCTAGACTAAATGAGTGTAGAATATCTTCAAGAAATGGATATGAGTGAGCCAATCTCAAAGGATTCTAGGATGTGAAATGGAAATGCAAAGAACCAAACTAGTAACAATAATCTATCATGAAAGATGAAAGCATAGATGCAAGAAATCTAACATCTACCCAAGGGTTAGTAAAAATGAATAAAAATAACTATGAAAGCTCTAACTCTATTCTAGCATGATAACAATGTAAATGTGGGAGATGTGAAATGCTTGAGACAATGACTCTATTTATAGGCTTGAGAGAGGCCTTTGGGAGGTGGCATATATCTGGCATCCACATAGGTTCCACAAGGGAGACACATGGGCCAAGGGGACAAGCCATGAAAAGTTCAACATAAGCCTTTTTAGTGAAAGTGATGGCTCAAGGTTTGCTCACACATGTGTGGAAACCTTGGAGAAATGAAAAAGGGACAAGTGTGTAAGAGTGTAAGACACTTTTGAACAAATAATAAAATGGAATCTTTCTTGGATCTTGAGTTGCTCACATGTGTGAGGAAATACATAGGGACTAAAAGGTGCTTAGGAAGGTGTTTTAGATTAATTAAGTGAGATTAAGTAGTGGGTAGACTTAGAAGGATGAGACTGATGGGTCGTAGACTAGGTTTTAGGTGGGATTAAGATTAAATTAAATTTGATTTAACTTAATCATAGGATTAAAGAATTTAATAAAGTGGAAGGAATTAAATAAATTGGAATTTGTTTAAAAGGGGATTTATGAGCACTATGCATTAAATAAATTTAACACATTAGAGGGGATGTATTCAAATTAAATTTAAATACATTAGGGAAGTGAACCTATTTAATTCAATAAATTTAATTAAATAATAATTAATTAATTATAGTGTCAAGGGAGATATTAAATCAATTAATATAATATTTAGGAAAGTTTTAAGTGTCTACATTTTGTCCCTCTTTGATATATTGTCAAGACGATATTGCATCAAAGAAAAGAAAATACAAGTTGCCCTAGCGAGGAGAGGAGTCACAAGAGTCATGTCATAGCAACGAAAAGGGAGGAGGGTGCCCCCTCAACGAGATGGGGTGAAAGAGGAAAATATTTTTCCCCATTTTCTCAAAAGTAGACATGGGAAGGAAAAGGGAAGGAAAAAGGCTTAAAAGAAGGGCTTGCATGACTTGTTGGTAAGATAAAAAAGAAGTGGGATAAATTGGATAATGATTAATCTAAATGCATCCTAATTACATGAATTCATGGGATTTAGTTGTGTTCATATGGGAGAGCACACCCTAGTTTGATTTTGAAAAAGGAGCTATGCATCCAATACTATAGAAGCACAGATGACAAGATTCCTTTGCATGGACTAGACTCTAAAAAATAGAGACTTTAGGACAATAGATGTAGTTTTCATAGTCATGATGGAACAAATGACATATGCATAGTGGAGAGGTCTAGGCACACCCAAAGTCTTTTTAGGGATCTTGGTGGAAAGTGTGCTAACTCATTGCCCCCAGTGAGAAATGCATAATCATAACTCAAAACTAACATAGATGTGCTAAAGAATCATGAAAATAGATGATAGTGTGAAATGACATGTGTAATCAAGTTAAGTAATGCAAATGATACCAAGATATTGAAGATCAAGGCACACTTGGGAAGGTTGTAGCTGAAACACAAAGATAAAATCAACAAAAAGGCTTCATGACCAAGTAGTCATTTAGTCCATAGTTCTTGCCATGAACATTATGCTGATAGTGAAGTTTTCCAAGCTTGTGTATGAAGGATTCATCTTGTAAGGTGAAAATTGATTGTTTGATTGAAATTGTATTGAAATGTTTGTGATTGTTCGTTGGAAATTGTGTGAAAGGAACAAGGTTCTCAAATAATTTAGTCTCAGTGTGAATCTGTGTAAGTTTGTTTGCAATCACTATTTTGATAAGCTTAGTTTGATGGGTTGAAGCTTAGTGTCATGAGAATAGATGATGAATAGAAGAAGCTAGACAAGATGATGGATGAACTTGATTGAATGAGATGAATGGTTTTGATAAGGTTGGATTTGAAGAAAAACGATATATAGGATGGAAGTTGATATGTATGATATGATTGGAAGAAGGAAATTAGATTAGATTAGCGGATAAATGAATTGATTCAATTGATGAAAATCACTAGATTGGGACCAATGCCAAGGGAGATCCAAGGAATGGTAAATGGATGAGAATTGTGGGGATATCTAAATGGTAGAACAATAATGGGGTACCAAAGGGTCTGGTATAGGACAGTGGGGAGTCAAGGACTATGTTTCAAAGGATTTAAAATGCCTCATACTAAGGATAGGAAAATGGAAGGAAATATGGTGGGAAAGGATGCATGAACATGGAAAGATGGTGTGAAGGCTATTGTATGGAAGAAGGGAAGGCATGTGTATTTCAAAAGAATGTATGAACATTTTTTTGTTGTGCCTCTAGTATTGATCACAAGCATAGGCCTAAAAGTGGAATGAATAATGGATATGAGAGGGAGGGTATGAAATAGGGATAATGATATGAAGAGTATGGATGAAATGTTGGACATGAAATGGATGAAAGGAAAATGATAGCTAAGATCAAGGACATACAAAATAAGGATGGAAGTATGTAGGATTATGGATGGAGCATAGAGGAAAGGAAAATACCAAGGACTATGGGATGCAAGATATGGATATGATGTCAAGATAAAATATGTGAAAGGATGGTGGGAGTATGTAGTATAATGTGTGGATAATGAGAAAGGGATATGGAAAGTGCATATGGATGGATGAAAGGAAAATGATAGTCAAGGTCAAAGACATATGAAAGAAGGATGGAAGTATGTAGAAGTATGGATGGAGGATAGGGTAAATGGAAATGACAAGGACTATGGGGTGCAAGATATGGAAAGGAGGTCTAGATCAAATATGTGAAAGGATGGTGGGAGTACGTAGGATAATGTATGGATAATGAGAAAGGGATATGGAAAGTGCATATGGATGGATGGAAGGTAAAGGAGGGTCAAGATCAAAGATGGACAAGGATGATGAGTGATAGATAGGAATATGGAAGATATGTAAGGTAGTGTGATATGGATAGAGTGTGCCCCCAGTTTAGAGTGCAAGTGGAAGAGGAAAAGTGAATGGATGGATAAATGGAAGTGGAAGACATTGGATTTATGATAGGAAAATAGAGGGAGGACTCAAGCATCAAAATACATGGATGGTATCACTTTTGTTTCTCTTTCTTCTTTTCAAGGAATTTTTACTATTTTCTCATAGATTTTGGTAGGATAAGGAAATGAAGGATGAAATGGATTGGGAAATGGAGGTCAATGACTTATGAAAAGGTTTAGATTAAGGGGGTGTAATGGTTGGGAGGAAAACATGGTTGATGGATGCTAGGTTGGAAGATTTTTGAATGAGTGAATGACGGAGATGGAAAGATTGTCATTGACACACACCTTGAAGGGTGATGGAAAGGAAGAAATTTTGGGGGATATGTAAGAGAAAGTTTGAATTTTGGGATATAGGGACCAAAAATAGATAAAGGAGGTGATGGATTTAGGATAGTGGATTTGGGTACATAAGGACCCAAAATGGATTTGGAAAATAAAATTTTTGGTTGATTTATGAATGAAGGAATCCTTTGGATTAGAGAAATTTGATGCCATTTTGAACTTTTTTTTAGATTCACTACTTCATTAAGTAGCTTTGGAATCCACATATTTTTTGCAGTTTTAATTTCTAGCCTTTGTGGTCTTCTGATTTTTTCTTCCTTTTGGATAATATTTTTCATTTCTTGAACATGTCTTTTAGTGGGGACATGTTGATCCTTGGATTTTTGCATATTTTTGGCTTGATTCACTTTATCTTTGGCATCCAATTTTCTTCCATTGGCCATGGTATGACAACATGAGAAAAAATGGGATGGAGAGCTTATGGATGAAATTATGGATGGTGAACAATGGAAGGAATTCAAGGATGCATGTCTTTGTTGATCTTTATTAGGAGCATGAGGGGATGAAGTGGAAGAATTGGATATGGTGGATGGATGTATGTAAGGACCCAAAATGGATGGAAGTAATGAAGGGTTTGGCTTTGGAACATATGGACCCAAAATGGATGGAAATGAGGAAGGAATGGGAATATGGATATAAGGGCCCAAAATGGACTACGAATATGGATGATGGGAATATTTAGGTTTGGATGGAGGAATTTTGGATTTTGAAAGAGTTGAAGGCATACCAACATCTTGAGACATTATTTCTTTAATGTGATACTTATAATTTTCAATACAAGATGCGAGTCCATGTATAGGAGGTTCATGAGTGGATTGGATAGGTATAGAAAGATCTTGTGGAGGATTGGTATCGTGAGAGGAATCATGAGGGACAATAGGATCATGAAATGGATTGGGATCATTAAATGCACATGATGGGGTACTTTGATTGACTTAAAAGAGGATCATGTAGTGGGATGAAAGGAATTATTGGATCATCTAGTGGGATAGGATCATATAATGGAGTGGATGGAATGGAATTATGATATGGAACATTTTAATCTTGACAGGGAGGAGAGCTAGTGGATTCTATAGAAGGAACATCTTCATTAGGTGGAACATTTATGGATGCTAACTCTTGAGATGGAGGGGAATCAGTAATGTGTGCGGTACATGGAATGCCTTGATATTGATAAGGAATGGGATCATGAGATGGAATAAGAGGGATAAATGGATCTTGAGGGATAAGGGAATAATGGGATGGAGAAATGCTCAGATCTAGAGGAGAAAAGGAATCCATAATGGCATGCTTTGGAGAAAGGTCTTGAGATGGAATTGGGTGTATGATTTTGGGTGATTGGATCACTTTATTTTTGTTTTTATACTTAAACAAGGTTTCCAGTGAGATAATCCTATAACAATGTGGGGAGGATGTTGATTTTGGAGGATTAGGATTGTGTGAAGGTTGAGGCACAGGTAGGGGATTAGGATGATGGTTTTGGACATTAAGCTAAAAGTATGGGGAATTACATGGAAGATTTGGGTTGGATGAGACATGAGGATTATGGTCTTCGAAACATGGGGGAAGAGGACATATGTTTTGGAAGGTAGAATTTTGCTTTTGATTTGCTAGGCTCAAGATAGAATTCTTGAGTTACTTAATTTATTTGGCAATGATAATTTTTTTTGAGGATTTATGTGGGCTATGACTAGAATTATATGTGGTTGAAGGATAATGAAGTGAATTTCCCTTGCCAAAGATAGAAGAATAATGAACATGAGATGGATTAGAATTAGATATGAAGTTTTAAGGATTGATTTGATATGGGGCTTTTGCTAGAGGTGTGACTCCATATTGCCTTTGAAGGTCCCCAACCATTTGGTTAAGCCAATTTCTATCCATGAACTTAGATGGGGAGTGATGAAAGATTTGATGATGGATGAAATATGACCTTAGGACTAGGAGTAATTTTGGACTTAATTAAATTTGATTTGGATTGGATTTGACTTGATACTAATTTGATTTGATTTGATTTGATACTAGATGAAGGGTTGAGATGACCTTGATCTATTGGGAGCATGTGTAAACAAGCAAACATTAGTTGCACATGTGCATATGAAAGATTGGAAAAAAATTGAAATACAACTAAAAGAAGCTTGATTTTAACAACTTATGCAACCAAAAATTAAAATCCTCATGCAACCTCAAAACAGTTCAACTAGGGCACCCATAAGAGGCCTTGTTGGTGTGCTCAAGTGTGAGGGATGTGGATGTGCTCTCCCAAACACAACTATTGAATCCCAATGTAACAAGAATACGATATGAAGTATGTGAATCTAGACTAAATGAGTGTAGAATATCTTCAAGAAATGGCTATGAGTGATCCAATCTAAAAGGATTCTAGGACCTGAAATGGAAATCCAAAGAACCAAACTAGTAACAATAATCTATCATGAAAGATGCAAGCATAAATACAAGAAATATAACATCTACCAAAGGGTTAGTTACAATGCATAAAAATCACTATGAAAGATCTAACTCTATACTAGCATGATAACAATGCAAATGAGGGAGCTATGAAATGCTTGAGAAAAGGGGTCTATTTATAGGCTTGAGAGAGGCCTTGGGTAGGTGGCATCTATGTGGCATCCAAATAGGTGCCACAAGGGAGACACATGGGCTAAGGGGACAATCCATGCATAGGTCAACATGAGCCTTTTTAGTGAAAGTGAAGGCTCAAGGTTGTTAGTGTAAATAATTAGTTATTATTACACTTTACTTAAATTTACTTAGGTTAATGCATTATTTAATTATTTATTAGTTAGACACCTAGGAGTATGCATATTCATATGAGTTGTCTTGTTGAAAACACAGGAGTTAGCAACTCATTTCAGCACATGGTGTCTACAACACAGGAGTTTGCATAATCAACCAAGTTGTCATGTAGATAACATAGTTGTTCGCACTCTAATTAAGCACATGGTGTCTACAACATATTTTTATGTGACACACCTATATAAGCTTATCCTCTAATCATTGCACTAACTTCTATGCTCAATGGAGGATAATCCACTCTTGGTGGACATGTGCTTAGTTGTGAGACTTATCACTTTTCTAACTCCTAGTCATTCTAAGGCCTTTATATTCAGGCACTTCTAGTGTGTATGTACACAATGATATTTTCATTATTGTTCTTTTGATCATACTTTATTGGTCCATATTGTGCTAGTGCTTGAGCTTCTTGATCTTGGTGTGATTTCTCCCTAAGGCAAATTCTTACATGGTATGAGAACTGAGGGAGCTTCTCTTCACATAGCCATTGGAGACCATTTTTGCCTCACCTCCCGGAGGACCTCAATTTAGATCCAAAGTATGAATTTCTATTGGGACTGTCTAGAGCCAAAGCAGACATCACCATTGCATCTGGAGTGTCAATTTGGTGAATTTTGACTGTAAATTTGCCTACTGTAGGCCATAGTCAAAATAGAGGCAATCTTTTTTGCAAACTAGAACCCGAAGGCCCAATTTATGAATTTGGTATGATCATTTTTAGATCTATGTAATTTATTTTTAGATCTAAATATTTGCATCTCTACAATTATTTTATTTTTTAGATCTGCATTTTTTGTTTTGAATTTTTTTTGGCCTATTAGGCCTGTAGAGGAGCATATTTTTACCAGAACTGGGTGGTCAAATCCCAACACCTGAAGAATATTCTCTACAATATTCCATCATAACTAGTGAATCCACATAACATTTGACATATTCTACCACCGATCCAAATTTCCAACAAATCTGGCGAACTACCATAGAATAGTGACGAGTTTCACCAAAACTGGCGGCCTTAAGCTATCTTACCTTTTGGTAGACAACAGATTTTAAACATTGCAAAATATTTCAACACAACACATGTGGGACTAAAGTTCCATACCACTCTTGCCAACCTTCTCTCTCCCCCCGGTGATGCCTTTCCACCACCGACCAATCGCTTTGCTGACACCAGCTCTAACACGTACCTCTTCCAAACAATGCCCACGCAATGATCTATATCCTCCATGCGAACACTATCATCAACTCCATGGTGGCAAGTTAGAGCCACATCAGCGTCTGACATAGCACCAACAAGCACCAGACACATCACTACCACCTAAGTTTTCCAGTCATTAGACATGTCTATAGTGACATGTCAACAGTGACATCATTAACCAGGTAAGCTTTTCATGTACCTAAATTTGACGGCTATCTAATTGTCACTAGTAGGCCAAATTGCACTACCGCAATGACCATTTGGACATCAATTTTAACAGAGTGTTTTGCTGAGCAAACCCCTCTCCATATGTAGTTTTGATTTGACAGTCCAACTTTGCGAGGCCATATCTCAGTCATCTATACTCCAAATTAGGTGTAATTTTTTTATTTTGGCTAGAATTTCTTGAACTTTTTAGTGCTGCTATTATTTTCTAGTTTTGGTGCATGGATTTGTTAGAGATTTCAATTTTTGGTAATGCACCGTATGGGCTCATCTGGACACATTTTCAAGTTCTATTTTTTTTTAAAGTGCTTAATTTTTTGTCTACTTTCTAGATGTACAATCAAATTATAGGCTTGTGTGGATAGAAATAACACTTTCATAAATAGGTCCTTTTTTGCATTGTATTTCTTTGATCAAACTTCAAAATTATTGTACATCTGAGCTACAATGCTTAGTACCATATTTGAACTCCAAGAGGAGATTGTAAACAACAAAATCAAAAGTACACTTAGGCATAAATTGGCAAGTGGCTATTGTAAACACACTACATATAAAGTGCCATAAGAATCACTTTTGGGGGTGTTCTTTAATTGAGTGAATAGGGGAGTGTGTCTTGTGTTCTTGTGTCTCTCTTTCTCTCTTGTGCTCTTTTAATTTTTTGCATCATGGATTCACCTAAAACTCCACTTTTAACTTCACATAATTATACAACATGGAAAGATATTGTATGGAGTAGACTAATGGAAACAGGTTTAAATCTATATGTTGATGGTACAATTGTAATACCCACTGATGTTGATTTACAAGTTGATTGGTAAGTTAAAGACAACTAGGCTTTAGAAATTACAAGGAGTTGTGCTCATAGAGATCTCTTCTTCCACATTTCTAGCTTTAAGGATGCCAAGGGTTCTTGGGAGAAACTTGAAGGATTGTATGTTAAGGTGGATGAGGAAAAAGGATTCCAAATTGAGGATGGTCTACTTCTATTGGATCCTAAGAAACTTGACACAATTCAAGAATATGTCAACAAAGCCAATGAATTGAGAGCACTACTTAAGGATTTTGGTAATCTCATGAAGGATGATAGATTGATTCATCACATCTTGAAGAGGCTACCTTTAGAGTATGCATCTTTTGTTTCGACTTACAACACTCATAGGTTGACTATTGCAAGTGCCTTCACTAAGCCTTCATTTGATGCATTTGTAGAAATATTGATGTTGGAATGATCGAAGTTGATAGATATGGGAATTCTCAAGTCATCCAAGTCTATGGCATTGGTGGCTAGTAATGAGAACCAAACAAATCAAGGTGGAAAAAGTTTTACCGACAATAAGAAAAAGCAATGGAAGCTCAAATCACAATCAGAGACACAACAATCTTCCTCCTCACAATAAGGAAATTCTTCTTCCAAAAAGAAGGGAAACAACAAGAAGAAGGATAAACTATTTTTTTCATATTGCAAGAAACCAAATCATGATGAGAATCATAGCAAGACTAAGAGAATAGATGAGTTGGAAAACTTACTTAGGAAGAACAAAATCAATGTTCCAAATGCTTCCAAGTATTCAAATCCATCCACTTCATAGGGAAAAGAGAAAGTACTTATGGCAAGTTCAAGTTCTTCAAGGGAATAGATTCTTGACTTGGGTAGCTCACATCATATGGGTTCTTCAAAAGGACACTTTTCTTCATTGAAGCAGTCTAAGGTACCTCACATCTTTGTAGGGAATGATACACAAGTGGAAGTTGAAGGGAAAGGACAAGTTGAGATGGAAAATGGAGAGTTCAAAGATGTTCTCTATGTTCCTAACCTTAGCACTAATCTCCTTTAAATTTAAAAAATCACTCACTATCGAGGTGGCAATAAAGTTGAGTTCTTTCCTGATTTAGTAATGGTGCAAAATATTAAGGATGATTCATTGGTTGTAGTGGGTAAAGTTAATCATGACACAAGGCTTTATTTTTTCTCCCACTTTGTGCCTAAGTCTCTTTCACATGCCTTGTTGACATAATCACAATCACAAAGTAAATTATGGCATGAGCAGTATGGACATCTTGCCTTCTGCTATCTTCATCAACTTAGCTCAAAAAATATGGTCAAAGGTCTACCTACAATCAACTTTTCTAAGGGTGAATGTTCAACTTGTTCAATGGATATGCATCTAGAAGAGAAGTTTGACAAAGGGAAGTCTTGGAGAGCATTATTTTTTCTTGATTTAGTTCACATGGTTCTAGTAGGCCCTTTTTTAGTGACATCAGTTAGCAAGGGTCACTATGTCCTCACTTTCATTGATGACTTTTCTTGCTGCACATGGGTCTACTTTCTTAATCACAAGAATGAAGTGTTTGATAAGCTTCTGGCCTTCAAGAGTCATGTTGAGAAGAAATCAAGTAAAGCCATCAAGGTTCTTTGTATGGACAATGAAAGTAGATATGTGAACTCAAGACTTGACTTAGAGACTTTTGTGAACTTGAGGGTATTGATCTTTAGAATCCTATAGCATTTAGTGCACAAAATACAAGTGTTGCAACAATAAGGATTAGAACTCTTAAGTCAATGGCAAGTTGTATGATTCAAGCTAAGTCTCTTGATCCATCACTTAAGGTAGAAGCTATAAGTAGTGCCAATCACATCCTTAATAGGTCTCCTCATAATGTCTTAGATGGAATGACCCCTTTTGAGGCATGGTGCAGAAGAAAACTAGTTGTGAAACACTTCAAAATTTTTGGTTGTCTAGCATGGGCACACATATCTTCAAGGGAATGCAAGGCACCACCACCAAGGCCTTGTACTTTTATTGGATATTAAGAAAGTGTTAAGGCATAAATACTTATGGATCTTGAGACTCATGAGATATTCATAGAGAGGAATGTTCACTTTGAGGAAAGTTCACCAAACTTATCCTCTAATCCTCTCCATAATTCATACATTGTGGAAACTGATAGTGACAATAGTGATAGTGATTCAATAGGTTCACTTGTGGGGGATCCTTTTGATAGATGCAAGAAAAGGTCCCAATATCATAAAATTCCACATGCATATATTGCTACAGTGATAGGTCCATGTAATTTAGTGTAATTGGGTATGTAACGCCCCGCCAAGGGATCCAAAAGAATTAACCTAAAGTTTCACTAAGTTTGCTAAACTTTTTTTTTTTTTTTTTTTTTTAAAGTAAGAAAGTATGACATACACATCAAACAAATAGTAGCGGAATCAATAACATGTAATCATCGACAAACATACATTGCAAGTTACATTTCTTAAAGATCCCAAGACGTTGAGTCACGTTTAAATTTAATTAATTCTAATTCTAACAACTAACACATACATATAAAAGAATAATCAGAAACTCCAATGTCCATAATATACATTTGTTCCGAATGCTCCTTGGCAAATTAATTCGGAATGCTCATTCATCCACTGTACATGTCACAGGGTATGAAAGGCTTAAAAGAATATACATATGTAAAGATCAAGATACAACATCCTCAAATCCATGATACAAAGTACAGTAAAAATATATGAAACTATTCACCATACATGATACATCCATACATCCATAATGATAAAACATCTATCATAAAATCTAACCATCCATCATAATAATCCAAGAACATAGTGAAGGTAAATGCCAATCACGAAATCTCCAGCCACGGTGACCACAGAACAGATCTCAATGGTAAGAGTAAAAGCACTACCACCCGACCGCGTGGAACCTAAATGGTCCACTCCCACCGCGCTGAGGAGATAGTCTCAAGTCCCAAATAGGATAACAAAACCTATAATCATAAATACTCTCTAAGTCCAGGAAATCCTATAAGTATGCTAACTCAAGGGTTCCTAAAAAAGATCGACATCTAAATCCCAGAGGTACCACAAGACACGTAGGAAACCTAATATGCAAGCGGGAAAGTGTCATCGCAAAAGTCATGTAGAAGTTACCCGAGCAATCCCTTAGGAATCCCGAGTCCCTACTGACCTGCGGCCACTAGTATCCTCTCGTACTGACGAGGCATA
Source organism: Cupressus sempervirens (assembly GCA_028749045.1). NCBI lineage: Eukaryota > Viridiplantae > Streptophyta > Pinopsida > Cupressales > Cupressaceae > Cupressus > Cupressus sempervirens. The sequence goes on along the minus strand of CM053793.1, from coordinate 8,907,116 downwards.
CTATGGAATGCAAGGTCGTAACCAAGCGTCCTCTCTACCCCATCCTAGTCTGTACTAGCACTCATGGCATGGGAGAGAACATACAATTATCTTGTTAGGTTCATTTTCTCTCATTTAGTGTAAATGTTTTCACTTATTAAAAATGACTTACAATGGGTTTCTCAAGGCAGCCTCTTAGGGCTCCGACCCCCATTGCAAGCCACTTCCCGACTCTACACATAGATAACCTACCCTAGCTCATGAACTCATAAATCAAAGAATCATAATAAAACCATCTCAGTCCTATACGAGCAACTGAAAATATCATAAAAAGATAATCCACAAAATATATCAGTTCTTCATGAGCAACAGATAACATCAAATAGTAATCATGTAATCACGACAGTTCTCTATCAACAACTGAAGGCATCAATGATAAGTCACAAAATCCAATGGTTCTCTAATGAGCAACCAGAAAGTAATACAAGTATAACTGATCGAGACTCAGAAATGGTTATCAAATATAACTGATCGAGACTCAAAAATGGTTAAGTTAGGTATTCTCAAATACATACACCTCAGCTTCACACAAGGAAACTGGAAGCAATAACAAACAGTAAACACAATCATGTCATAGAGCACTTCATCACATTACCATGGTTAGGTTAAGAAAGATCGAGACCAAATCATCAAGACATCACATTCACAACCCCGAGCCTCTGGTAACAACCTGAACTGGTCAACGCTAAACCAATCCCAAAACATTCAAAGTACAAAGTCAACATCAAAGTCTCAGAGATTGGATCTGAAAGTATATTATTTAAGTTAAGGTAAGGTTTGTGATTTAGTTTAATGTCGAATTCAAGTAACGAAGTTTTCACAACTACCCTTTTTCGAATACCCCAATTCTATAATAACTTTCATTAAATCAATATCCAAATTTATAATTTAGTCAAATAACATTCATTATTGATTAACTTAATTAAACTAATTTTAATTAAATTAATCAATATTTATTAGATCTAATTACTTATTTTAATCCCACTACTAATTGTTAATTTATTAATATTTAAACAAAATTATTAATAAATTAAAATCTACAACTATATCTATACAATTAATATTTATTTATTAAATATTTAAAAAGTTTAATATAATATTAAAATATAATATATTATAATTTTTATTATTTAAAAATTTTTAATTAAATAAAATTTGTTTTTTTAATAATTAAAAAAAATTATATAAAAAAAATAAATAAATTTAAAAATGAAATCCCAAAACGTTTATAGCCCGTCGGCTTTGGCCGCAGGCCTGCGGTCGCAGGGCCTACGGCGGCAGGTACTCTATACCTGCCGTCGCAGTACCTGCGATGCAGGTACTGTCGGCCTGCGCCGACAGTGGGGGCGGGTACGGGATAATTCCCTCCCCCCCACTATATTATATTTAAATATATATTTTTATTTTTTTATTTTTTATTATTATTATTATTTTTTTATATATGATTTTATTTTATTCTATTAACAATAAAATAAGTTTTATTTTAACAAAAATAATTTTGTTTAATCTTTTTTTTTAATAAAACCAATTTCTTCCCAAAGGATAAATATGTAAAAAATATATATATATATATATATATATATATATATTTATTTATTTATCTAGAACTGTTCAATTTCATTAAAACAAAACTCTTATCAAATTAGATCTTAATTTCTAAATCAAGAAAACAAGGGTTCTAATTAATTCATCCAGTCTCCATGGATACAGAAATTATTGACGAATAATTAATAGCTTCACAAGATTGAAAGCTTAAAACTTTTATCACTGAGAATTCAGATCTTCAAACCCCAGACACGAAGAAGGCAGGAAGGGATAAATTTAATGGATAAAAAACACAAGACCCTACCTGATCCTGATGCTATTATGCAACCTCCAGAAAACTGTATGCGAATTCGCTCCTCTCAATAACCTTCCCCTTCAAGACTTTCTTCGTATCAGCCTTCTGAAATTTGCTTCCAAAAATTGTCTTCCTCCAAAAATTCTCCTCCAAATTCGTATCCCTCCAAAAATGAACCCCCAAAGTTGTGATAAGCAAATTCTCCTCAATTCGGGGCACTAATTGTGCGTTTACCAGAGAAGACTCTTTGCATAACTCAGTTAACTCAAATTAACTTTTATTATCTTTTCTAATTCTTTTGCATTCAACTTTCATGCACATTAAGTTGAATTATTAAATAACTTTATTTAAAAATTCACTTGACTTCAATTCTTAATTAATTTATTACTTTAAATCTTATGTGCACTTTTAAGAAATTAAAATAACATTATTAATTTTTATAATTTAATCTTTTAATTTAATTCTTATATTTAACTCATGTTTAGATCATGCGATCTAGAATTCTTAATAAATTAATATCTTTCAACTTTTAATTCATTTTAGAACTTAATTGATAACATATTTAATTAATTTAAATAACAATAATATTTAGCATTTATTTAAAAATGAACTCCAAATATATTATTATTAAATTAAATAAATATTATCATGTTCTAAATATATCTTAAACTTTAATTTCCAACTTTAATTCTTTTATTTAATTAATTAATTAATTAATTAAATATAAAGATATCATAATAATTCCTTATTAAATTAAATCATTAATTAGTCTTTTTAATTAGACTTAATTAATAGAAAATACACCAAGGACTCATAAAGCAACATACGAAAACCCAACATAGAAGAATACATACCAAATCAAACAAAAAGGGTTATAATCACGAAATTACATCATTTGATGCATTCGGAGGGAACTTAACTCAGATACTTGTCCTAATTATCAATTAGGACAATTGGCTAAAGGGTTTAGGATTTGGACTTAAGAGTTTATCTCCCCTCTCTTACCATTGAGACAGTGCGATAGGGTACGCTCATCCTGACAATTCAGGGAAGTCGATACCCGGTACCTGCAACCTACATAAAATCCACGCATGTAAAAACACAATATTCTAAGCTAAACAGGCAATGGCAGGAAGTGGTGCATCGTGTAGATCCCGACTAGCAGGTGACTACGACTCCCTTCCTTAACCATATCAGAAACACCATACATAAATAAAACAGCACGCACACCATACACATGCAGTATGGGGTAAGTATCCATAAGAAACACATGGAATAATGAACCATCTAACTAATCATCATCGATAACCAAAACCATTGACTAATCATCATACATGCATGAAATATAGAGTACCAAGTAATCTCATCATATAATAAACTGAGTGTAAACATCATCTGATAATCTCTAAAATAATAATACTACTCATCAAACATAATTTTTCCTAAAAGAGTTTGGCAATCATATCATAAATGTAGCTCGAAAAATGTAAACTAGGGGCAGGCACTACAGGGTACACCTTGTCTTCTAGTTCTAGACTCAGGGGATGACTACATAACATATATTTTAGGTTTTTTTGTGGAGTCCTACATAGCAGATTTGGGAGACATTATTGATGATATACATCTTCTCTTTGATGAAGACAATCCTTCTTCAGTTGTTGCGAGGGAACACTTTGACCCTCTTGTCCATTCTCTACATGATCAATCCTACAAGGTTGATATGATTGTGGATCCTTATGTACATTAGTTGTAGGAGGTCCCCTTATCATTTGAGGAGACAATTGGTTCTTTGGGATATGTTCTACATCAATCCTTTATAGATCCAAAATTGTTCTTTTTAATAGTGTTGGAAGGGGTGACCATTAGTATTGACATAGGGATAGTTGAGCAGTTTTCAATGGGGAAGCATCTCATATGTACTTATGACATTGTTTCTTCCTAAGGGGGGGGGGGGGGGGGGGGGGGGGGACATTATTCAGCAGTCATGGATTAGCTTCTACATTCATCTTGGAGTAGTTATCACTGATTGACATTCTACATTTGGAGTGGGGGGGGGGGGGGGGAGGGGGGATTACCTTGTCTCCTTTCTTCTTCTATTCCTTCTCTCTTATGGGGGGGAATTTTTCCTCTTATGGGTTTTTGTCCTTCTCATGCTTCTCTATTGTATATACATGATGTATGGCATAATGGGGGGGTCTTAATTACTCCATCCATCCATGCATTTTATTTTTTCATCTCTCTTTTTGGGGGAGGGTTTTTCCCATGAGGTTTCCCCTCTTTCTCTATTTTTAGAGAGATTGCATTTCTTTTGTACATGGGTAGCTAACATGGCCTAGTAGTCAGGACCCATCATGCATTTTCATTATAGCTTTCATGAACTTAAGTGCATTCCCCTAAGTTGCACTTAATGGGGGGTGCTAGTGTAAATAATTAATTATTATTACACTTTGCTTAAGTTTACTTAGGTTAATGCATTATTTTATTATTTATTAGTTAGACACTTAGGAGTATGCGTACTCATATGAGTTTTCTTGTTGACAACACAGGAGTTAGCAACTTAGTTTAGCACATGGTTTCTACAAAATAGGAGTTTGTATAATCAACTAAGTTGTCATGTAGGCAAAATAGTTGTTCACACTCTAATTAAGCACATGGTGTCTACAACATCTTTTTACATGACACACCTATGTAAGCTTATCTTCTCATCATCACACTAACTTCTGTGCTCAATGGAGGATAATCCACTCTTGGTGGACATGTGCTTAGTTGTGAGACTTTTGACTTTGCTGACTCCCAGTCATTCTAGAGGCCTTTATATTCAGGCACTTCTAGTGTGTATGTACAAAATGATATTTTTATTATTTTTATTCTGATCATACTTTATTGGTCCATATTGTGCTAATGCTTAAGCTTCTTGATCTTGGTGTGATTTTTCCCTAAGGAAAATTCTTATAAAGGTTTTCTCACTCATGTGTGAGAAACCTTGGAGAAAGGAAAGGGGGACAAGTGTATAAGAGTGTAAGACACTTTTGAATAAATAATAAAATGGAAACTTCCTTGGATCTTGAGTTGCTCACACATGTGTGAGAAAATACTTAGGGACTAAAAGGTGCTTAGGAAGGTGTTTAGGATTAATTAAGTGAGGTTAAGTAGTGGGTAGACTTAGAAGGATGAGAGTGATGGGTGGTAGACTAGGTTTTAGGTGGGAGTATGATTAAATTAAATAGGATTTAACTTAATCATAGGATTAAATAATTTAATAAAATGGAGGGAATTAAATAAATTGAAATTTGTTTAAAAGGGGATTTACAGAGCACTATGCATTAAAAAAATTTAACACATTAGAGGGGATGTATTCAAATTAAATTTAAATACATCAAGGAAGTGAACCTATTTAATTAAATAAGTATGGGAACATGAAAAATATAATTAGATAATAAATAATTATAATGTCAAGGGAGATATTAAATCAAATAATATAGTGTTTAGGACAATTTTAAGTGTATAAATTGGGTTTGACTAAGCTATTGACCTTTGCATGGTCACAACTTAAATCTTTGAAGTTTATCAATGGAGTGCATCGATTGAATTAATTAGCCCTCATTCAATGATATATTCATGACCCTTGCAATGATGTGAAAAGCAATCCTTTGTGAACCTGGCTCACCATGACACATGGTAAATGCTCACTTCCCTGCAATTGGTAAACATTGTGCAACTTTAGAAAGTGCATAAACACCAGATGTTGATCTGCTAAGATCTAATGACACCAATATGACTGAAGGACCTCGACATAGTCAGTACTCTTGGCTAATTGAGCACTTCGCCTTTGTCACCCTTCTAACACATCCTTCATTATGTAGCCCACATACCAAATCTGGTCCCAACTTGCCCACATGGCAAATACTTGCTTCCTCGTAATAGGTAAACATTGCGCAACTTTAGAAAGTGTCGAAATGCCAAGCATTGATCTTCTCTAATCTGACGGCCGAGAAGATCGTGGGGCCTCTAAGGCTTCGAAGATAGGACATGACCTACAATTATGCAACAAACTGCAATCCTAATTATTTCACACCTTCACAATCTAACTGGTGATTAAGGCATAAACCATAGTGATAGGGTGATAAAAGGTAGTCGCATGGTTGTGACGTGGAATATTCATAAAAACGTAACAATGCAATATGAATAATTTAAGACTTAGGGATATAAAGAAAATACTTTTTGACCAAGATTTTACATGTCCCTCTAAAGTTTGCATGGCAATAAATGAATAGTCCAAAGGACGTGGACCAAGGCTACCACCTTGGTTTTTCATGGAATTGGTCAATGTTGAGAAAAATAGGGGGGTGGGGGGAAAAAAATGGTCAACAATTTCCTATGATCTCCTTGTGCAAGTCCTTTACAATTGTGAGCTAGAACCCTAATCTACAACCTCACAATGACTTCACAAGTCATAAAATCCATAACTCTACAACTGCAAGATCTAAACTTTCTCTAATACCACTTGATGTAGCTTAAGACGAGGGAATCCCCAAAGGAGATGTTCGAACCTTTCAGCAATGAGTCACAAAAAAAGATACAACTATAAAGAACAACTTTAATTATTAGAATGTATCTAATTACATCAAGATGACCTCAAGTATTCTAAGTTGTAGGGTCTTCTTGGTTGTTGCTAATACAAAGGAAACCAATATAGACAAAACCATTATCAATCATGCTACATAGATAACTTCCTCTTGATGATATACCATTCTATTACAACAATATCCTTAGCACTACTTGGTTGATAGCCTCTGCAACATGCATGCTAGTTCAAAGAATCACATTCCCCAATAAAATAAGAAAACATATGACAACAAGGAGCAAGCCCAAAAGATAAGATCAATGATCAATCAAATTAGCACATGGAGATGTATGATCTGAGATATAGGTCCAAACATGATCCAAGAATCACCATGAAGAGCCTCAAACCATTGCACACACAAATCATGCATCACACAAAAAAAATCCACCAATAAGCCAAGTTGCCAAAAAACAATAGGACATCTGAGAGAAAAATAAGGACATATCATCAAATAAGAATCCAAATGATGCACAATCATCTATATTAGGTTCTCAATAAACTACCAAATTTGTACAAGATGAAATGAACAATCAAAGAAATACATATAATACCTTCCAAAGAAAAAAATAAGAACATGAATGACAAAACATTTCTAGATGATGCAAGATTGCCAGCTACCCAAGGATGTCCCTATATCAATATGTTTGTGTGTATTTGTATATATACACATATATGTATTTATATATATGTATACATATATGTATTTGTTAGTTTGTGGTGACTGATTAGGAAAGTACTGTAAATTTTTGGGTCATGGCTGACATGTTGTAACCCTAAAGTGGCATAAAATTACTTGTATAAAAGAGCTTAGGGTTAGGTATTTTTCATTAAGTTGTGATGCGAAATTGGTTCTTACGGTGTTATTGAGTTGTAAGGAATTACAAATTGTAATCAGGTTATAATCACTAGATCGTAATAATATCAGAAGTGTTGTTTGGTGGACATAGACTAGGGATTGGATGAACCACGTTAAATCTTGGTGTCTTGTGTTCTTTTTTGTGTGATCTATTATTTTCTGTTATTGTTTATATTTGCATGTAATTTTTATTTCTGTCCATGTTTTAATCCTAACAAGTGGTATCAGAGTAAGGTTGTTTTTCAAGTTATCCTCTACAAGAATGTCTCATGGTTGAGTGGGAGTGATGGTAGATGAGGGTAATCTAAGGGTTGACAGGTTTAATGGGCAGAACTTCCAGTTATGGAAGATGCAAATGGAAGACTATCTTTATTAGAAGGATTTATGAAAGTCATTAGAAGGAAAAGCCAAGAATTATGGATATATGTCAATGATGAATGAGATCTTTTGGACAGAAAGGCACTTGGAAGCATTCGATTATGCTTGGCAGCATTGGTGGCATTTAATATTTCAAAAGTGAAGACACCAAAAGAGTTGATGAAAACCCTAGTGACATTGTATGAAAAGCCCTCCACTTCAAAAAAAGGTATTTCTCATGAAGCATTTATTTAGTATGAAAATGGTAGAAGGTGGATCTATTGCAGATTATTTAAATGAGTTTAATACTATTACTAGTCAGTTATCTTCTATGGGTATCAATTTTGAAGAAGAAATTAGGGCTCTCTTGATTTTGTGTTCTTTTCCTAAAAGATGGAATGGCTTGGTAATCATTGTGAGTAATTCTATTCTTGGATCTAGTACCCTAAAATATGATGATCTGATCGATGTTATTTTGAGTGAAGAAACTCGTAGGTAATTCTCAAGTGGATCTACATCAAGAAGTGCTTTGAATGCACAATTTAGGGGCAGAATGACTAAGAGAGGAAGTAATTCTAGAAATCATGGGAAATCAAGAGGAATGTCAAAGGGGAGGAGGTCTCAATCGAGAGGACCAAACGATCGTTGGTACTATGGGAAACCAGGTCATAAAAAGAAAGATTTATGGAATCGAAAGAAAAATGAAGGATATAAACTAGATGGAGATAAGGAGGCAAATGTGGTAAGTAAAAAATCCGAAGAGGATGCTTTGCTTCTATCTTTAGAAAGTGTTGATGATTCATGGGTTTTAGATTCTAGTGCTTCATTTCATGTTACACCTCATAGAGGTTATTTCATTGATTATGTCCAAGGGAATTTTGTGCTTGTTTATTTGGGGGATAATGAACCCTGTCAGATTGTTGGAAAGGGAAAAATTAATATTATTTTGCAGAATGGGAATCATTGGCTACTACATGAGGTAAGACATGTTCCAAGGCTGAGTAGGAATTTAATTTCAGTAGGGCAACTCGATGATGAGGGTTGTGTAGTTACTTTTAATGATAAAAATTGGAAGGTTTCAAAAGGTTCCCTTGTAGTAGCAAAAGGTGTGAAAGTAGGCACCTTATATCTTTGTACAAGTCATATTCTTCCTTCTACTTTAATTATTTCAAAGAAAAATGAATGTTCAGGAACAATTGTTGCAGTTGAGTAGGGAGAACAAATACTTGTTGTAGATTTTGATACAATGTTGTGGCACAATAGATTTGGGCACATGAGTGAGAAAGGTATGAAAGTACTTCATTCAAAGAAAGTTTTACTAGGTCTAAAATGTGTTAATATAGATTTATGTGAAAGTTGTGTGTATGGAAAACAAAAGAGAGAGTTTTGTAAAGACTGGGAAGGAAAACAAAAAGGAGAAATTAGAGCTTGTGGATACAGATGTATGGGGATTGGCTCAGTTATCTTCCTTTGGTGGCTCTCATTATTATGTTACATTTATTGATGACACAACTAAAAAATTATGGGTTTATTTCCTTAGATAGAAATCTGATGTATTTCAAACTTTTAATAAATGGAAATGCTTGGTTGAAAATGAGACTGGTAAGAAATTAAAATGTCTTAGATCTGATAATGGTGGTGATTATTGAAGTTGTGAATTTGAAGATTATTGCTCCACTAATGGTATTCATAGACAGAAAATTGTTCCAAGGACTCCATAGGAAAATGGAGTTGCTGAACACATGAACAAGACTATAATGATGTGTACAAGGAGCATGAGGTTACATGTTGGGTTTCCCTTACACATATAGGTAGAGGCTACCAATACTACTATATATTTTATTAATAGAGGTCCCTCAACTCCTTTGGGCTATGGTATTCCAGAGGAAGCATGGACTGGTAAGAAGGTGAGTTATTCTTTTCTCAAAACTTTCAGTTGTGAAGCATTTGCTCACATAGATTCTGAAAAGAGAACCAAGCTAGAAGCTAAGTCAAAGAAATGTATATTTTTTGGATATGGCATTAATGAATTTGGTTATAGGCTTTGGGATTTTGAAAATAATAAAATTTTGAGAAGTAGGGATGTCATATTCAATGAGAAAGAGTTGTACAAAGATTTTCTATAGCAACATGAGAAGAAAGAAGATGATTATGTAGTGCTAGATGATACTCCAAAAGTTGATGTTCTAGACATTCCTCGTGATGTGCAACAACCGCAACAAAAAATACTGCACACACTAGTGAATGTTAGACAGTCAACAAGGCAAATTAGACCTCCAGAAAGATTCTCTCCCTCTATGTATTCAATTTTACTTACTAATGGTGGTGAACCTGAATGTTATGATGAAGCTGTGTAGGTGGATACTAAGATTTAGTGGGAGTCTAAAATGAAAGACGAAATGGACTCTTTGTTGAAGAATAAGATATGGGATTTATGCAAGTTGCCTGCAAGAAAAAGAGCTTTACAAAATAAGTGGGTTTACAAGTTGAAAGAAGAGGAAGGAGGTAAGAAATGATTCAAAGCCAAGTTAGTTGTTAAAGGATTTGCACAGAAAAAGGGCATTGATTTTGATGAGATATTTTCTCCTATTGTTAAAATGACTTCTATCTATATTGTTTTAAGTCTTGTGGCTATTGAAGATTTTCATTTAGAGCAGCTTGATGTTAAAACAACCTTCCTTCATGGTGATTTGGATGAAGAGACATATATGGCTCGGCCACAGGGATTTGCAGTCAAAGGTAAGGACTTAGTGTGAAAATTGAAGAAAAGTTTATATGGCTTGAAGCAAGCACCTTGGCAATGGTATCTAAAATTGGACAATTTCATTCATGAGCATGGATACAATATGTGTCATTTAGATCATTGTGTTTATTTTAAGAGGTTGGATGATGATAGCTACATTATTTTATGTTTATATGTTGATAATATGCTTTTAGTTGGATCTAACATGTATCACATTAAGGAGCTAAAACACCAAGTATCACATGCATTTTCTATGAAGGATTTGGGGGCAGAAAAAAAATCCTTGCTATGAAGATTTGTAGAGATAGGAAAAACAAAAAATTGATGCTATCTCAGGCTAATTATGTTAAGAAGGTGTTGCAACATTTCTCTATGGAGAATTCTAAAGCTGTCAGCACACCTTTACCTAGTCATTTGAAGTTGACTAAGGAGATGTGTCCTAAGAGATAAGAAGAGGAGGATAAGATGTCCAAGGTACCCTATGCTTCAGCTATAGGAAACTTGATGTATGTTGTGGTATGTACTAGGCCAGATATTGCACATGGAGTGGGAGTCATTAGCAGGTTTATGAGTCATCCAAGAATTGAGCATTGGAATGTCGTCAAATGGATTCTTAGATATTTGAGAGGAACATCTAATAAGTGTTTACACTGTGGGGGCTCTATTATTGATTTACATGGCTATGTTGACTCAGATTTCATAGAGGATATTGATACCAAGAAGAGTACTATAGGTTATGTCTTTACTATTAGTGGGGCAGCCATGAGCTGGGTTTATAGGTTACAAAAGGTTAATGCTTTATCCACTACCGAGGCAGAGTATGTAGCTGCTACAGAGGTAGCCAAGGAGATGATATGGATTTAGTTCTTCTTGGAAGAATTGGGGCACCCTAAGAGGGGTTATTATTTACTTACAGATAGTCAAAGTGCCATTCAACTCTGCATTCAAAGACCAAACACATACAGTTGTTGTACCATTTCATTCGGTCAGTTTTGGAGGATGGACAATTAAAGTTGGATAAGATACATACAGATGACAATCCAACATATATGTTTTCAAAGGTAGTAACAAGGGAGAAGTTGAACTCCTCTTTAGCTTTGGTTGGTCTTCTAGACTAAACATGAATAAAAGAATAACAAAGTCCAGGGTGGTTTGATCCAATGGGAGCCCCATGCGGTAGCGGTATAGCTCCAAGATTAGTTTCCAAGTGGGAGATTGTTATTTAGTGTGGAGCTTGATCAGTCCCCAAGTGGGAGATTGTTAGTTTGTGGTGACTGATCAGGAAAGTACTATAAATTTTTGGGTGGTGGCCGACGTTGTGGCTGACATATGGCCAACATATGGCAAACATGTTGTAACCCTAAAGCAACATAAAATTACTTGTATAAAAGAGCTCAGGGTTAGGTATTTTTCATTAAGTTGTGATGCAAGATTGGTTCTTGCAACAGTATTGAGCTGTAAGGGATTACAGATTGTAATCAAGTTATAATCACTGGATGGTAATGATATCAGATGTGTTGTTTGGTGGATGTAGCCCAAGGATTGGGTGAACCACATTAAATCTTGGTGTCTTGTGTTCTTTTCTGTGTGATCTATTTTCTGTTATTGGTTATATTTGTATGTAATTGTTATTTTTGTTTGTGTTTAATCCTAACAGTATTTATGTGTGTGTGTATACATACATGCATACATATATTGATATATTCTCATTTTGGTAACCACCATGATCAAGATCAATAATCACTCATTATCACCAGTAGCAAGCATTTGTGTTCATGCAATCAAGGCAATTATTTAGAAATTCAAGTTCTAGACTTCATCTCAAGTATTTATAGTGCTCTTCTTCATTTAAGCTTATTTATCTCATTGATTGTCAAGAAAAGAAGTGTTTTCATAAAGACGAGGATACACCTAGACATCTATATCTTTCTTCTTCTTCTTAAGCTATCATTGTGAAGAATTCCACCATCCATTACATGAGGTTTCAAGGTATGATAAATTATATTTTATAGAAGTAACACTTTGATTTTATTTCAAGGTTGACTCCATATATATAGGTTTCACTAAGGCAAAACCCTCTATCCAATTTTCTTCCTTTTTTTTGTGTGCGGATACATGTAGCACGACTAGCAGGACTTAATTTGAAAAGTACAAGTTTTGTTGGGAAGTTTGTAGTTGAAATTAAGAAAATAACCCAAGGAAAAAACACCTAGGGAATTTTGTACCTAATAGACCATATCTTAAGTCCATTTACTGGTTAATAGAGTTTTTGGGTCTCCATTTCAAGTCAATGTAGTTTCCTATCTATTTTTAAATTTTTTTTATCATTTTTAAAACTACTCATATTTTATTATTTTCTACATCATTGCATTCATTTAGTGCTTAATCCTTACTTGAGGGAATATTGGTCATAATCCTTTTGATTGTACATTAGGAAGAGATATGGGTACAATCCTAGCTTCTTCCTTTTCCTTATTGTAAAAGTTCCAATCTTTGTCCTCAATTTTTGTAGGAGACTAAGAGCTCTCCATAAGCTTAGCCCACTTGTTTGTTTTCTTTCCTTAACATTTTCCATCATATGGCTTGTGATTATCAAGGAAATATTTTATATATTTGGTGCTTTACCATCTATTTACCAATATACCATGAAACTCAGAGCTTCAGTTAGACTTACTACACTCATCATTTTATCTTTTTCACTTAGGTTTGGAATAAGCTCTAATGAAAAAAATGATTGAATATGAAGTTTTTCAGTTAAAAAATTACTATATGGACCACCTCATTAACCTTCAAATATGAGATAGTATTATTGATTTTTGTTACTCAATTTTTTATCTATCCATCTTCATTCCCATGTATGAAAACTATCTCGTTGTGTTATTGAATGCATTTAGGTACTTTTCAAATAGTCTTGTTGACTCAATCTCAATAAGCTATAATGATTCATACAAAGTCTACATCGAAATAAAATATTTTGGAGTCCTTTGATGAGGATCCAAGGGTAGCATCCCAAAGAGATATTCAAAAAATTGTATTGTAAAATAGAATCTTCATCACTATCTATTCCCTATAATTCTCCCTTAAACTACAACCCCCTCGAACACCGCCACCCCCCCGCCATCTATATATATATAATTTTTAATTTTCAAGTAGAGAAAGCGGGTTAAATAGAAAATTATCAAATCTTGGAGTTTTATTTTCTCTATCCATCCAACCCAAAGGGTTAGAATTGCATGTCAATAAAATATAGAAAAATATTTGAATATCGAGCACACTCTTCATAAGGTTTATACATATTTCAATGCCGAGCTATAAAAATGCTACTATAATATTGTCATTTCCCTTTATTTTAAAAAATAGATTTTGGTTTTTTCCAAAATTAAACTTAAGGAAGCCATTGAAATTGACAATTGATTCTCCAACCTTGATTGTGACAAAGTTTAGAATTTGAGTTCAACGTGATTTTATCACTTTTGTTCCATTTATATTCTCTCAATTCCTTTTTGTTGTTTTCATTGTTCTTTTATTTCTCCATGCCCATTTTTAGTTTTAGTTGCTCTTCCTATTGATTGATTGAATTTGTATTTATCACGATTTGTATTCATTTATTTTTGTATGATTAATATATATTTTTTCCTAGAATGCTTCTTCATTTATTTGTATATGTGCACATATATGCAAATTTAAAAATAAATATAGGTAAGCGCCTACAACACAACGGTAACTTGTGAGCCTCTCATAATAATTAACCTAGGCTTTAGCTGTGTAAGAATTTTCCTTAGGGAAAAATTCACCCAGGAGCTAAGAACTCAAACATAAGAACAATTATAGACTAGAAAGAGAGTATGATCAGAATGATGATATATTCATTCAATATGCATTAAGAGTACACTAGGAGTGCCTGTATATAAAGGCCTATGAGATACATCTAGAATACCTCATAATTAGCTACATGATAAGTCATACAACTAGGCACATGTCAACCAAATATGGGTTACCTCCATTAAGCACGGAAGTAAGTGCAATGATGAGAGGATAAGCCTACAAGGGTGTAACATGCAAATCAGTGTTGTAAAAAAAATGTGCTAAAAAAGGAGTGTGAATAACTATGTTGTCTATATGACAACTTAGTGAATGATGCAAACTCTAGTGTTATAGACACCATGTGCTGAAATAGAGTTGCGTACTTCTGTGTTGTCAATCATGGCAACTCAAAAAGGTACACAAACTCCTAAGTGTCTCACAAAATAAAATAATAAAATAATGCATCAACCTAAGTAAACTTATGTAAGTGTAAATAGTAAATACATATTTACACCAACACCTGCACTTAAGTGCAACTTAGGGGAATGCCCTTAAGCTTACAAAAACTAGGATGGAGATGCATGATGGGTCCCAACTACTAGGCCATGTTAGGTACCCATGTACATAATGAAAATGCAATCTCTCATAAAGCGGAGAAAGAGGGAAAACCTCATGGGAAAAACCCTCCGCCAAAAAGAGAGATGAATAGGGATGCATGGATGGATGGAGTAATCAAGACCCCCCCATTACGACATACATCCAATATATACAATAGTGAAGAAGGAGAAGAACAAGACCTCATAAGACAAAAAAGTGCACACCCCCCCCAATAAGAAATAAGAGGAAGAGAGACAAGGTAGTTCCCCCCCCGCAATGAAGAATGCTTTTCAGTGAAAGCCGCTCCAGGAAAGAAGTTGGTCCAAGAATGCAGAATGATGTTCCTCCCCTTTGGAAGAAATAATGGCAAAGGTGCAATCCTAAAGATGTATGGTGGCCCTGAAACCTACTCAAGTATCCCTGTGCTAATACTGGTGGTCGTCCCTTCCAACTATGCTAAAAAGAATGAAGGTAGATTTGGCAAGGATGTCTATTGAACCTATTCCAATGAACCATCTATCTCCTCAATTGATAAAGAGACCCCCTCCAATTGTTGTACATAAGTATCCACAATCATGTCAACCTATAAATATTGATCATGTAGAGAATGGACATGAGGTTTAGAGTGAGCCCTCACAACAACTATAGAAGGATCATCTTCATCAAAGAGAAGATGAAAATCATCAAGGTTGTCTCCCAAATCTGTTGTGTGTGACTCCATGAACAAACCTGCAATGTCTGCCATGTAGTCATCAACTAAAGTTGGAGCTGGAAGATAAGAAGTACCATGTTGTGTTGGACCTTTCACTGTGGCAATGTAAGCATGTGGACTATACTAATGATGTGACCTCTTGTTGCAACTATAGATAGAACCCCACGTGTCTAAATCTATCGAAGCAATATCCTTGGTGTCACTATCAATTTCCACAGTATATGAAGTGTAGAGAGTATTAGAGGATAAGCTAGGTGAACTTTCCTCAAAGTGAACATCCTTCTCCACAAAGATCTCAGGTGTCTCATGATTGTAAGCCTTTGCATTGTCTTCATATCCTATGAAAGTACAAGGCCTAGGTGTCGATGCCTTACATCCCTTAGAAGATAGGTTTTCCCATGCTGGACAACTGAAGATTCTGAAGTGACTCACAACTGGTTTTTTTTTGCACCATGCCTAAAAAGGAGTCTTCCTGTCGAAGGCTTTATGAGAAGACCTATTAAGTATGTGAGTAGCATTGCTAATGGCTTCAAATTCTAATGTAGGATCAAGAGACTTGGCTTTTATCATGGAACTTGCCATGGATTTGAGAGCCCTAATTATCATAGTTGCAACATCTGTCTTGTGCGAACTGAATACTGGTGGATTCTAAAGATCGATCCCCTCAAGCTTGCAAAAGTCTCTAAGTCTTCTATCTACATATCTATTCTCATTTTCCACCCATAGAACCTTGATGGCTTTCCTTGATTTGTGTTCAACATTAGTCTTGAAGGCTTGAAGCTTATGAACCACTTCATTCTTATGATGAAGGAAGTAGACCCATGTGAATTATGAAAAGTCATCAACAAAAGTAAGGATGTAGCGGCCTTGGCTTACTTAAGTCACTACAAAAGGACCTATAAAAACCATGTGAACCAACTAGAGAACAACTGGTGCTCTAGAAGACTTCCCTTTATCATACTTCTCCTTGAGATGCATATCCACTAAACATGATGAATGCTCACCCTTAGAAAAGTTGATGTTTGGTAGACCTTTGACCATGTTTTTTGAGAAAGTTGCTGAAGATGGCGGAAGGCAAGATGACCAAACCGCTCATGCCATAGTTTGGTTTGTGAATTAGAGTGAGTCAACAAGGCTTGAGAAGGAGACTTAGGCACAAAGTGGGAGAAGGAATAAAGGATCTTGTCATGATTGACTTTCCCTACTACAAGCAATGAATCATCTCTTAGACTTCACACCATCACTAAATCTAGAAGGAACTCAACTTTGTGACCATCTCCAAGGTGAGTGATTTGGTAAAATAAGAGGAGATTGGAGCTAAGGTTTGGAATGTAGAGGACATCTTTGAATTCCCCATTATCTATTTCCACATGTCCTTTTATTTCAACTTCCATTTTAGTATCATCTCCCACAGAGATGTGCAGTACCTTTGATTGCTTCAATGAAGAAAAATCTCACTTTGAAGAACCCATATGATACGAGGCACCTGAGTCAAGTATCCATTTTGAAGAAGAACTTGTGTTTTCCATAAGTGCTTTCCCTTTTCCCTTTGAAGAGGTTGGAGTTGAATCCTTGGAAGTACCTGACACTTGAATGTTGTTCTTCCTAAGTAGGTTTTTTGACTCATCGATTCATTTAGTCTTTCAATGATGCTCATCATGATTTTTCTTTTTGCAATATGCACAAAAAAGTACGTCATTCTTTTCATTACTTCCCTTCTTGTTGGAAGAAGTATTGCTTTTTTGTGAGGAGGATTGTTGTGTCTCAGATTTTGATTTCTGCTTCCACTACTTCTTCTTCTTGTTGCTAGAACTTTTGTCTCCTTGACTTGATTGGTGCTCATCACTAGCCACCAAGGTTTTGGTCTTTGATGTCGTGAGAAGTCCTAAATCCATCAAGTGAGATTGTTCAACAATCAACATTTTTGCAAATGCATCAAATGTAGGCTTCTAGTAAGCAGATCCCATGGTCAACCTGTGAGTATTAAAACTCGAAACAAAGGAGGCATAATCTACAGGTAGCCTCTTCAAGATGTGATGAATCAACTTTTCATCCTTCATGGGATTTCCACAATCTTTAAGAAGTTCCCTATACTCATTGGCTTTGTTGATGTAATCTTGAATTGTGTCAAAGTTCTTTGGATCCAAGAGAAGTAGATCATCCTCAATCTAAAATCCCTTTTCTTCATCCACCTTACCATACAATGATTCAAGTTTGTCCCAAGCTGGTTTGGATTCTATGAAACTAGCAATGTGAAAGAAGAGATCTCTATGTACACAACTCCTAATAATTCCTAAAGCCTATTGGTCTTGTTTTTTCCATTCAATGAGTTCTTTAGCATCAGTAGATTTGGTAATTGTACCATCAACATAAAGATTGTAACCTTTTTTCATTAATCTACTCCATGCAATATCTTTCCATGTAGAATAATTGCATGAAGTTAGAGGTAGAGATTTAAATGAACCCATGATGCAAAAAATGAAAAGAGCACAAAATAGAGACACAAAAACATATACACACCCCACCCACCCCCCCTTTTCACTTAATCAAAAGACCTCCTCAAAAAAGATGCTTTTGGCACTTTATAAGTAGTGTGTGTACAATGGGCCACTTGTCAAAATGAACAAAGTGGACTTTCTAATTTTTCTTTTACAACTACTTTTTGAGGTCCAAATTTGTCACTAAGCACTGTAGCTCAGATGTGCAACAATTCTAAAAAGTAATGAAAGCTTTACAATGTAGAAAAATCCCTAGTTCTGAAAGTGAGAATTTTGTTCACACAACCTTTGAATCTGACTTTAGATATGGAAAGTAGACAAAAAATAACACACTTTCAAAAAAATGGAACTTGAAAAAGTGACCAGATGTGCCCGTACGAAGCATTTGAAGTTGTAAAATGCAAGATTATGTAGGTACAGTCACCAAAAAATGCAATTTCTAAAAAATCCTTGCACCAAAACTAGAAAATAATACTACCATTAAATTTTTCAAAAAATTCTATCAAATTTCAAAAAAAATTGCACCTGAATTGGAGTTCAGATGACCAAGTTATGGGCTCGCAAATTTAGGCTGCCAAATCAAAAAGCAATCTGGAGAAGGGTCTGGTAGGAAAAATGCTATCTTAAATTTGACAGTCAAATGGCCATTATAGTAGTTCAAAATTGACTAGGTATGACAGTCAAACAGATGTCAAATTTAACCTAGTGAAATGATGATGTCAGTGAAAAATGACCCGCCTGGTGATGTGGCAGTATAGACTGCTGACGTGGCATAGGGTATGATTGTATAGATTGTACAAAACTGTACAGATCGGAAACATGTGGTAGTCTATGTGGTGGGATGTGGAGAAGGCACGAGGCTGGAACAATCAAAACATGTCGCATGGCACGAAATAGACAATAGTTAACACGACGTCAAGAAATCTCAATCACGCATTGGAGAAAGACTTGCGGGGTCCAAAGAAGGAAAAAAAGGCGGTGTTAGATTAGTGGGAATTATCCTACATTAGATGTGGGAGAGCCCAATGAAGTGTTTAAAACTTTGCGCATGCGAGTGTGAAAATAAAGCCCGTTGGTGGTGGCTAGGCAATCGTTGGTATGTGAGCTCAATCGATTCGATTGGGAATGCTTGCCGAATTTGGTCGACCGGTGGAAACTATCAGAATATTGTGGCCACCTAAAAAGCCACAAGTACATAAAATTGTACAATTTCTCCATGTAAATATTAAAATCTTAAGTATTATATATTTATGAGCCAATGACTATCTAGATACAAATGGAAAATTTTAATTAACTTCAAATTACCAAATTTATTATTTTTTAAAAAGTTACTAATTGAAAGATTAAATAAACTCTCCTTTTTAAGTTCCAACTAATGTGGCTTCATGACTGTTCCTTCCATGATTTAATGGCCCAATGGTGGAGGAATGATGACTCTGTATATTACACTGTTATGTATTCTTTTGTTAATAAATTACAATTTGTTAACTGCCATCTTAAGAAATGGACTAGGTTATGCTTTGGCAATCTTTATGCTATGAAGATGAAGGTACAAGGTCACTTTGATGTTATCACTCATCAAATTTAGGTTCTCAATTTTCTAGAGAATTTGGACGAGCCAAAGTTCTAGGTTATTTGGGAATCGCAAGAATGATAGCTTAGAGGTGGTATATTTTTTTGGAAGCAAAAGACCAAGGTGGAATGGCTTCAAGAAGGGGATATGAATATTATTATTTTTTCATTAACCAGTGCAAGCTCATCAAAGAAGTAATTATATATCTTCTCTGGTCAATTTATAAGGAATTTAATTGTTATCTTCGCAAGCTATGCCTTATGAGAATACTCCATATTACTTTGTCCTTTTTCTAGATTCAATTCACTTTTTGCTAAGAATGCAGAGATTATGATCTAATCCTATATTTTCCCTCTCTAGTATTCTATGTAATGAATGAGTCCTTTATGCAGCCAATATCTCTATCAAACTCAAAAGAAGTTGTTTTTAAGATGCATAAGGGTAAAATTCCAATACCTAATGGGTTTCCAACTAATTTTTTCAAGAAATTTGAGATAGTATTAATGTGGATTTTCTAGAGGTGGTTCATGAATCTTATTTCAGTACGTTGATGCTTAAGGACTTGAATTCTACCTTCCTTTTTCTTATTTTAGAAAAATGGGGTGCTACTCAATTATACTTATTTCGATCTATTGCTTTGTATAATATGGTTTACATTATTATCATTAAGTTGTGTTACTGTATCCTCTTCCCTTATTCTAAATGGGGAACATTCTAATTTATTTGGTGCCTCTCAAGGTTTGTGCCAAGGGGATCTTCTTTCTCTCCATTTGTTTATTACTATGTCTAAGGATCTTGACAAATTTATTAAGTCTCACATTTCCCAAGACCCAATTCATAGGTGGAGCTGGCGCAATGGGTAGCCTAAGCTTTTCTCAACTCCAATCTGTGGATGATATTTCTCTTATGGGGATTTCTTGGTTGCATTTAGTTGGTTCCTTTAGGAAAATGGTGGTTATTTATTTAGCCTCTTTAGGTCATAAAATCAATAGCAAAAATCTTCAATCTATCATTTTACTACTCTGAAACCTATTTAATCAAGGATTATTGTATTCTTGAGGTTTTAGATTGGGTCTTTACCCTTGTTTTATCTAGGCATCCCTATAGCTATTAGTAGACAACCTATATTAAATTGGTATGGGTTACTTGATAATTTGTGTCAGAAGATCAACAATTAGACTAATTGGTGGCTTTCGACTATTGTTCATACGACCCTTCTTCAATTTATGATTCAAAATCTTCCTATTTATAAAGGTTTGGTTCAAGAAACCCTATGTATTTATCTCTCTCTCTCTCTCTCTCTCTCTCTCTCTCTCTCTCTCTCTCTCTCTCTCTCTCTCTCTCTCTCTAGTTCCTTTGGAGTGGTAATTCATAAAATTCTAAGTGGACCTTAGTTAAGTGCGAATTTGTGTGTCGATTGAAGGAGGATGAGAGTATGTGCCTCCATTTTTTTAAAAATTGAGTGGACGTGCTCTTGCAACCAAATTGTATTGGAGTCGAGATCATCTCTGGCCTCATATTCTCATACATACAGATTTACAGAGGGTTGACTATTTGGATATTTCTCACTATCCTCTAGAAGGCAAGGGATCTATGGTTTGGTATATTATGAAAATAGGGGCTCAGTTGGTTAAGATGGGGCCTTTTTGGCTCTGAAATATGTGTTCCAAACCTTAGATTTGTATGGATTCTTGGGATGGTCATCCTCCTCTTTTTTCATGTATTCAAATTTGCAACACTTTTGTGATTTCTTTATTGTAGTTGAGTGGGATAAGGTTGTGTATTTTGAAGACTAACAAGAATTTTAGTTTGTTTTTGGTTAGAGATGGAAGCATTGTTGTAATTGGCTATCGGTTTGCCTTGAGAGGGATTGGAATGAGACGGCTCACATTCTTGCTTCTCAGGAGTGTGATTCCTTAGCAAGGCTAGATGCCTTGGCTTGGGGTTGTGACTCCTCTAGTAAATACATTGTTTTTGGAAGGTACTCAATGCTTGTACACAATCATTTAGAGGACTTGAGGTGCTTGGGTGAAAACAGGTCTAGAATAGTTTTTCTTGGCCAAAGTGCAACTTTTTCATGTGGCTAGTGGTTTAAAACCATTGTCTTACCTCAAAAATTTTATGCAAGTGAGGTTTTCATGACCCCTTAATGTGTATCTTGTGTGTCTTGTGTTGTGATAGTGAGGATTTTGTTTCTCATCTATTATTCTAATGCTCCCTTTGCAAGGGGATTTGACATGTGTGGTGGAGTGTTTGGGGTCAAACTTGTTGACATGCCCTCTCTTTATATGCATTTAGGGCAGGTCACGACCTTGTCAAAACTACTCTTCTTTAGGTTATATGGGATCTTAGTCCTGCTTTCGTCATTTGTCAGGCTTGGTTGGAGATGAATCAAAAGATTTTTTTAGGATACAAGGATGGTTGTAGAACACTTGTTCGAAATTCCTCATTCTCTTTGTGAGAGTGCTTTTGCTAAGTGTGAGATGACCAAAGGTTTGGATCCCAAGGACATTACTGGCAATCTTCTAGACACCCCCCTTCATGGAGGTGCTCTAGGGTGTGTTGGTTAGGTATAAAGGAATATAAGTATACATCCTTTGCATAGGCTTAATTGAGAAAATCATTGGACTTTCTCTCCTCATGGAGTTTTCAAAAATTAATATTGATGTCTCATCTCAGGGGAATTTGGACATGTTGGCATTGGAGTAGTTGGTTGGGATAGTTCTGGGGACACTTAATTTATTTTTTCTATTTATAAGGGCTTTCACACAAATATTTTTAATGGAGGCTCTTGCTAATTTGTATGACATGTTCAACGTTGTTGTGCTCTTGGCTGACATAGGACTATTTGTGAGTCTGATTTGGATTCTTGGGCAGTGATGTCTCTATTAACTCAACAACAGCTTGAGGGTGTTAATTGGCACTTAGCTTTGGTTATTTGATAGACTCATTTTGGTAGCTCTTTGAAACCTATTACTTTTACTCGAATTCATCAATAATGAAATTGTATTGCTGATTGTTTGGTCAAATAAGTTTCGAGTCACACTGAGGATTGACATATTGTAGATAAGAGACAATTACATCTTAATATGTTTCATGTATTAGAATAACTAATTAATTGCGACAAAGTTTCGTTGTGCTCTCTTTAATGGACACTTCACTCTTTTCATATCTTTCTTATGCTTGAATAAATTTACCCTTCTCTTAATCGTTCAATTAAAAGATTAAATAAACAAGTAATCCAACTCTTATTAGAACATAGATAACTGGCCCCTTCCCCACATTATAATTCTAAACTCATAAACATTTCTTACGACACTTTCCTGTTATATAGATTGTCAGAAAAGCCACATTCTAGAAGGTGCAAGATGGATGACAGAATAATTAAATACTTTTGAAGTAAAAACCAGAATACGAGACATTGAGCTCATTCAATCTCTCAATTATCATTTCACTAAATCGTTCACCAAAAAACAACTTAAAACTCTCGAAGTAAAGATCAGCACAGGAGTCATTGATCTCATCCAATCTCTCAATTATTATTTTACTTAATCATTCACCAAAATCAGTTACATTAACAATCTTCACAGTTCTGTTTCTTCAATAAAGCCATCACAATTATCTGTGATCACTTACTTTTACAGAGTCCTGCAAATAATTACACAGAACCACCAAAATAGACCAATCCAACACTCCCCTGGATTGAGCATTGATAATAACTCAGACTGATAACTGATCTAAAATTAGCTTGAAATACACACCCACACGAAGACAACTCCTACAGCAATGTTGCACTTGATGAGAAAAACACAAAGTTTTGCCAAGAGACTGGTCTTAAAAGAAACAAAACTCAAGTCCCCTAACCAGTTTTACAAAAACCCACATTGATTTAGACACCCAGATCACGTAGAAACGAAGTGTGTAAAACCCCCACTTAGGGTTTCACACAAGTTCGTTTAGTACATGTTAAACAGGCTTCTACATGTTGGTTTACTCTTATTTTCTTAAGAATTTTCCACCAAATTATCTTATTTGTTGTAATCCATAGCGCACTGAAGAATCTAGTGTACTTGCGAGGATCAATTGGGTATTCCATTTGGGCCTTGATAGTGTTTTCCGCACTCGGGCAGTCGTTGAGGGTAACGTTCACGATCCTTGCAGTAGTTGTAGACAAGGTAGTTTCTCTGGATCCATTTCATTTTCAACCTCTCTTCACTTGTTAGGCCTCCTGTTCCACTAGAGATGAGAGAGTCGGAAAACTGAGCTGAGCAAGAAGAGTCCTGAACAGGGCAACCACTCAGAATAAACTTGGAGAACTTTGCAACGAAAGGCTGGTATCTGTAGTCTGCCCTGTATTTGCCATTCTCCGTAGCCCAATCAGATGCATCCCAAATTGACCCATACACCCAAAGAGGCCTTTGTGGGAAAGTTGAAGAAACCCTTCTTGGGTACTTTCTGATTGCAATGTCATCTACATAGAAGCTGCCAAAGATGCAACAAGTCCTTTTTTGTTAGAGCCAAAACTTGTTTATATCTAAAGATCGTAGAGATATCACATTTCTACAATTTATTATAATTATTCATAACAGTTTTCTGGATTTGATTGTGTGTATTTTTAGCATTAATGTTTCGGATCACATTCCATAATCTATCATCAGAATGAAAGTAACTGAAATGTTAATGCTAAAAATACACACAATCAAATCTTGAAAACTGTTATGAATAATGTAAAGATCTGTACAAGCATGTAGAGGTTAGATGGATCCAACTATGAGAACTCTCAAGAACACAAGTTGTTAAGGGTTTATTCCAATGAAGTTGAAAATGAAACCATTTCCTTTTAAACTAAACTGTACATTGATAACTTATCATATAATAACTTTAAAGCTTCTGGATTTGATTGTGTATATCTTTTTTGCTTCTATTTCAGATCATTATATATGATCTCTTTTTCTCTTTCTCTGTTTGTACTTCATCATTCATCATCATCCTGAAGTACACTATCAAATCCAGAAGCTTTGAAGTTGCTAATTGATAAATTGTGAAAAAAAAATGAATCTAAACTTATCATATGTCAAAGTCATGGAAACCAAAATAGCCCTTATATTCATGGTGTCTATGGTAAGGTCACGTAGCTCTCTTCCTTTCAAGAGCTCTTACAATCAAGATTATCTAGTCTGCGCCCTATACATTCTCCAACTTTGTCAACATCAAGTTAGTAGATGCAAGCTTTTGGTAGGAACTGTGTATGTATTTTCCAATCAATATTTGGAATCTTTATCAGTTCTGCTTTTGGAGGTGATACACAATTCCTATCAAAAGCTTGCACTGTAAAATTTTTATACCATTGACATCAAGTTATTGATAACCTAAAGTATTAGGGCAGTGGCTATGCGGCCACGAAAACGGTTAATCATACCAAGGAGAAACACTTTATTTTGTAAAAATTGTAAAACATTATATAAATACAACGATTCTTGTGGTTGGATAGCCACTACCAGAACCGAGCACTTACATGATATGAGATGGGGTCCAAAGAATGCTGTAATTGTGAAAGTCTTCGGTCGGATCAAACCAGAGATGAAACTTGAGCTCCCTGCCTGTAAGAACATGACCATCTCCACTTCCACTGATGTAGACGTTGGTCTGTAATGTGTATGGTTTTCCAGGTGTTGTCCCAAGGAACTCCATGTCAATTTCATCATGGTGACCTGGGAATTCTTGATTGTTGGATAGCTGAAAAACACAGATTTCAGCATATGATTGCCATTAATTTCCATCATTAGTATATAACAAACTATATGACTAGAAAAGGCCTTCTACAATGCCATTACTACCAAATAAAGTTTGCTCTCAATATGGTTAATGCTCTAACAATTGTATATATGTTAGATAACCAAGCTTCAACATGAGGTGCATTTCTAAAGCTATTGAGCAAAACCCATTGGCATGATTGGAAAAATTGTCAGCAAGACAAAGAAGAGAATTACATATAATGCTGTAATGATCCCTGCAGTGTAACCAGCCTGTAACTTAATGGCAGCACTGAAGAAACCTGACTTGTATGCCTGCAAGGACTTGAAACCACTCCCTGAAAGCATTCAAAAGCAGGTTTTTCAGACTCTTAATATGTCGAAATTGAGTATACAAGATTCTAAGAAACAGGAAAAAAGAGTCTATAATCATTTTACATCATTTTGAACTTTATACTATTATAATCTTGATAATGGATCATAAAGTGTGATAAGAAACGTTGATTAAAAATATCTTACACAATCAATACCAGAAACATTATTATTTACAAGATCTGCTATTAGTTCCAGTAAGAGTGTAATCCTAAGATAACTGTCGCTAGTCCACTTGAAACCCCATGTATATGAAAAGACTCCATATACAAATGGGCTAACAGTTCTCACAAGACCACTAAAACACTACAAAATAAGGATAAGGACAATTGTGTTATATAAGAAACTCTTCACAGAATTGGGATATCAGTGGCAATGCAGCTTTCCATTCCAACACTCACATTAAAAACAACAAATTTCAGTTATAACATAAAAGGGGAAAAAAACACAATGGTAAATTGTGAGCTTCTTATCTGAGAGGTCTTAGGTTCAAGTCTACTCGAATTTAACAAACAATAATAACTAATCAAAACGCAGAGAATCAGGAAACCTGATGTAGTGTCTAGCCAAATTGTAGTGGAAGACTGATCCTGTGACACTTCCTGATGCTGAGAACCCCATAGATTAGAATACCCATCAGAGAATTTTATGGTCTGGAACCTGGAAGTGACAGGAATCTGCTGGTTGTTAGACTCGTTTGCATGTACACCACACAGACTAATAATCACCATGACTATAATGATGAAGTTCATGGCAGCCATTTGTTGTTGCAGAAAGGCTTTGCCCATTGTGAAACACTTCTCACAAGCACAAGATCAGCCTTCCTTCAACAAGGATGCATTTGCCAGTCCATCTAAATTGGGAAGCAATAAATAGATGCAAAGAAAGAGCTACCAAGCATGGGCTTTAAAGTCAATAGTGGGAAATATTAAAAACAATCATGTTGAGAGGCAAAGTTGAATGGTGGAGATTCAATTCAGAGAGCTTGGAGTGCGTTCCATAGAGCTAGGAGTGCTTGTACGCCGTCCCCTGCAACAGTTCTGACGGGAATTTGGACAACTTTAGGCAATTCAATAAAGAAAGTTTTGAACTTAAATGCTTTTTGTGCATTCACATTTGTCCCATAATGTCCGTGGCAGAACTCTGCATCAGCTTCAATATAATATGAAGTATGGTAGTTGAGGAGGTTAACTACAATTGATGGTCTTTCAATTTTAATCGATTTATCTATATGTGGCAAATCGTACACCTTTTCTCAAACTAGGATTGATCGTTCATCTCTCTTTTAGAATGAATTGTGTGGTGTAGATTTTGCATCTTACTGTGCCATGGTACCTGGTAAATTTTGATATCTAAGCTCATGCGTAGGAGCATTTTAAAGGCTTCCTAACAGCTTTGACTATAAGCTAGTATAATTGTTATAATCAGAGAGAAGATGAGGATTGTTAAATGGTATTAGAACTAAGGAGGAGAATCCTTAGGACATCAAATCAGGGCCCTCATGCATTAAAATCCATCTCACAATAGGGAGGAGTGTGCTACTGAGACAACTCAAGATTTTTACTGTATTAGAGTTTACTTTTAAAATATTTGTCATACAAATCTTCCCTTAATCACAATGGAAGTTGACATAAAGTTGCACAGAGAAATGCTAATTATTCATATATAGAGCCATCCAAACAAAAGAGGCAAATCTCACAAGGCATCAGATTGAGGAAAAAAAACCTAGCTAGAAATTAGAAAATACAAGGCTTTTGACTGGAGTGAATTTGCAAGGAACAAGGTTTCCGACTGTAGAAAGGAAACTACTATTTTGTAACACACGAAAGAGACAGGAGAAGAAAAATCTATTCATAAGGTTGGTATAATGTTATCTGTCTTTTTACAATCAAAGTTTGTAAATTTGATTTAAAGAGAGGTGGATTGTAGAGAGATTGTAAAATGGATATCTCAATTGATAGTAGTATTTCTATGTTTTATTTCAGAGCTTTACTAGTCTATGTTGTTAATTTTTTTAATTATACAATGACATAACATTTCATTTTCTTGGATTATTTATATCATCCACTGTGCTCTTAAATTTGGAGATTCCGAAATGATCCAAATGACTGTTGTGGTTGACTATATCTTGACTAAGATCTTTACTATAGTTCTAAATATCTGTATCCCTAGGTAGGTAGAGACAAAGAAGCTAAGGACCAAAGAACAAATAATGTTCAAGAACAACCATCATACATAAATCACACCTTCACCTTAACAAGCATCAGTGAAGAGACGAAAGCAACCATGCATAGAGTTCACTATGATTTTGTGGATTTTCATAAGGTATCTGACACATATCAAATACACTTAAATGATACAAAGGATTATTTTTACTATTTGAAGTCTCTATTCAATATTCTTATATATTTGTGAATAACATTATCTTGATGTCTCAATTAAGGTGGGGTCTCAAGAGAAAACTTGACATAGTAGGATTTTTTGGTGATAGCCATCAACTTTTGGTTCATTTGGGAAAAATCACAACTTCCATTAATTCTAAAAAAGACAAGTGTGGTGAATTTTACTTGCAAAAATTAGAAGGTTCAGATTTTATTTTTCTTATATGCACATGGTTTTTCTCTCCTCTACCTCACACTTTACCTTTTTGACTCCAACTTTCAAATGGAGACTAAACAAGAATGTTTAACTCTTATCACCCTTGAGAAATAATGCTTAAAGGGTTACTTCTTGAGCATTTCGACAATGATGGACACATATTTTGCTCATTGGTCACATTCAACCGGGCCGTACTTTTGAGTTGTAGATTGAAGTCAGAGATATTATATACAGAAATAGATCTAAAATTATTCATATTAAGGAATTCATTCCTCAAACCACCATCTTTGTAGGACTAAGCATAACTACTTTCAGTACTTGATACACAAGTTGAGATTGAAGACCATCACTTAGTTTTTATTACCCTAGGTATCCTTGGCTTGCTCTTAAATCTCCATGGTTCAAATTGAAAATCACAAATTGAAGTCTATTTGGTATGCAAGAGCTTCCTCCTTGCTACCCCTCATTAACCTTGATATTGATAAACAATCACCATAGGTCTTTTTAGTGAGTGCTAGATTGAACTCTCTATGTGGGAGATAAACAATGGAATCTATAGAGTCCAGAATTTACCTAGAGAGCTACCATTTTCAAAATTTTGTTTCTACTTAGATATGTGTCCATAGATTAGTGATTCAATCATCTCGTCCTCTAGCTAAATTGGACTCTGGCTACCTTACAACCTAAGAATTCCTTCAAGGCACAACTTAGAGTATGTTCCCACTAGTTTTACATTGAGATAGACCCCCATATTTTCGAAGAGCATTGTATACCCCATGCATGCTCAAAGGAAACAATGATTGAGGAAGAATTTTGTTCAGATGCTCCATATTTTGAGACAAAAGGACAATTTTTAGTCTTTTCCTTCTAGGTTTCCATGTCTTATAAAGACTACAAATGTATTTTTCTGTACTTATGAAATGTGCATGCCTTCATCAATGAATTTTGCAAGAAGAGGGCCCTTTCAACCAACCTCAAATGTTATCTTGTAGATCTATAAGGTATCACAAACATAATGATTCTCATGACTTCACTTCTATCACAACACTTTTT
This sequence comes from Cupressus sempervirens, assembly GCA_028749045.1. NCBI lineage: Eukaryota > Viridiplantae > Streptophyta > Pinopsida > Cupressales > Cupressaceae > Cupressus > Cupressus sempervirens. Next base: position 8,877,697 of record CM053793.1, on the reverse strand, counting down.
ACTACTAATTTGAATCTTAACATTACTATCAAAGACCTTCAAAATTTATTTTTGTAATTTACATTTTTCTATATTACATTATTATTATGATTTCTTCAAAAAAAAGCTTATACTTTTTACTTTACCTGAAATAAATTTTGATCTTTCATAAAATCAATATACATACCAGAAAAATCTGGTATATATATAAATTATCATTAATCATCCCATCTTGTTCTTTCCTTTCCTTTACCTTTCTTTTTAGGATTCTAGATAACAGGCACCCACTTCTCCATTGAATATTTTATATTTGTCGAAGCATTTATTTATATAAAATCAATCAGTTCTTCTGATGTTATGATGACATATCTTTGTCTGCTGCAAATAGTTTTCACCTTGTTTTATTTCAGTAAGGATTGGATGCTACGTATCTTGAATAGTGCAAATCACTGTTCATTTGAAAAGTCACGGATTATCTTATAAAATTAAAGTGGTATGAACACGAACAAGATGCTATCTTCTCTTCCATGGAACAAATCACAGAGACTGTAAGTTAATATTGACTCAGATATTTACAGTGGATAAATATAAGGAAGTGCGGCATTATTGTGTTAGGTTGTCTTTTTAATTTATTGTTTCTAGTGCTTTTCTTTATAGATTCCGTTGGAAATGTGAAGCTTGGTTTTAATTGTTCATGCAATAAAATTAATAATATTTTATAATGGTTGGGTTAGTTAAGGGTTGCATATTTGAATAATGGTTTGCTGGAGTTATATTTAGAAAAGATTTTTTAATTAAAAGTTGTGTATAAGTATTAGAGTTATCCTGCAAATTTTGTCAAATTTGCATGTTGCAAGTATTTACAAGTTAAAACGACAGCTATAAGCTCACTTAGATAACAAAAAAACTTAAAATCTGAATCTTAAAATTAGCTATAACTACTTCTAGCGTCCTTCTCCTAATTGAAATTTTAATGAAAAAAATTTGTTAATAATTCAATTATTAGAACAATGGTGTATAAGTATTAGATGTATTATACAAACTTTGTCAACTGAAAAATCTTAAATGTGCATAAAGAATTGCATGTTGCAACTATTCATAAGTCAAAACAATAGCTATAAGCACTTAGATAATGAAAAAATCTCAAAATCTGAACCGTTAAGAAACCTAAGATGTGTAAAGTTAGCTATAACTATTTTAGTTATCCTCTCCTAATTGAAGAAGTTACAACACTTCAAAGGGAGGTTGGAAGAGGTCTGATATATCACCCAATATGTGAGATTGAGGGAAAGAAAATGGTTAAAAATTCAATCATGATTGACTGATAAATATATAATTTTTTTAATTCAATTGAATACTTATATTTATTGTCAAATAAATTAATAATAATTAAATATTATGGATATTTATTTTAACACATTATAATTTTATAGATATGTAATTTTTATAGTTCATAATATTAATACAAGTTATTTTCAGATTTGATTGTGTGGAATAATTTCATTGTTCCTGATCCATAATAATTTTATATTCTCTTGTTTTCTATTTTTATGATCAATGATGGAATTTGATTCAAAATTTTGAAAGAAAAAGTTCACACAATCAAATTTCAAAAATAATTTATGTACAAAAAAATATATAATTATTAAAACAAAAATAAGATTAAGTTTTTAATTTAAAAAAAAAAAAAACCATAAACAAATTTCTAGATGAAATTGTATTTGTTTTAAGTTCATTAGATTTCCACAATCCATATGATAAACTATCACATAATAAATTCTACAAGAAAAATAATCATATATTTGTTTATTTAATCATAAATTATGACCAAACATCAATCAAATTAACAAACATCATTTACATACAATTTTCTATACACTATATAAAACACATACACTCTTCGAGCATAAACATGTATAAAACAACCATAAAATAAAAACAAATATATCTCAACAGATATGATATAAAAAACTCACCAAGAGGATCAGCTAAACAATATTTGAGCAATAAACCAAAGTATATAGTCCACTCTCATGACGTAACACTAAATCAACATTTATTATTGGCAACAACGTTAAAAAGTATGCATGAACAAGCCAAACATTGTATATAGACTGATGCTGAGGAAGAACAAACATATGTTCATATTTAATAGCAGAAAACCATTGTCCAAAATGATTTTGGTGGATATAAAAGGGAAAGGTAAGCTGTATGTATCAGGACTCTTTATAACTATTTAAGGTTAAATATTGGATTCTCTGACAATGAAATCTTAGACAAGAAAGGTTATTGGAATAATGTGAAATTGGAACTAATCACACATTTCGGTTCTGCCCTCATGCCCAGAAACTCTGGAGGTTCCTCCTTTCCACCTTTCCGGCTTTGTTTCCTCAAACCTGGTCTTGGAAAAATGCATTACTTGGTTTTTCTCCAGTCCCTAATATAATCATTCAATCTTTCAGGCACATTATCCTCAAGCAGATTTGGCGGTTAAGGTGTACGGCTGTCTTTGCTCACACTTTCCATTCGTCTTAGGTTGAGTATTTGATGGTTACTTCAGATTTCTTTCCTATGCTCCTTACTTTGAAAGCCACCGTTCAGACCAATATAGTTCTTAAAAAGTGGCTAGATCATATAAATCATCAGCTTTGTGCTTTTGAAGAAAAGTTTAAAATTCGAGCTAATCTCGCTGTCATCAACTAGTCTTGTGCAATATGGTGTTCAAGTCTATGCTTTCACCCTGGCATATGTACATCTTGGTTGCAGCTTCAGTCATGGCTGCTGATACTTTGAAGGAATTGATGAGTGCGTTGATGGAGATTTGGAAGCAGTTGCATTATTCATTTTTAATATTCTCAATACCGATGTTAACTCGGATGATCATTTGTTGTAATATAGCTAATGCAATCAGCATTGTATCTGCTGTCATATATTTGTAAATGTTTGTTTTTGTTAATAAAATGCTTCTTTCAATTTAAAAAAGAAAAGAAAAGAAAAGAATACATTGAAAAAAAGATTGAAAAAGTTCATGTAACTCATAATCTTATAACTTTTATCTTTTATCAAAGATAGAAAACAATTTTAATAAAAATAATTTTCTTTGTTGATACGTCTTAACTATTTTATAATATTTATGGATACTTTTCATCAATAACATTCTTTTGATAGTCTTGAACTGTTTTATCAAAATTCGTAGCAGTTTGTAACTTTGAATAATACTTTCTAACACATTTATTGAAAACGATGAAGGGCAAACACAAACATATTTTCATGATTAAGAGTAACAAATATTTATTGAAAATAATAATAAAAGGGTAGACATATTCTCATGGTGGGTTAATACTATCTTTGCAAGGGAAACATGTTAGCATCAAAAGATTGTGATGATTGGTACGAGGCTTGTGAATTTGGAGACTATAATTATTATTATATTCTTCTATAATTGAGGCTTTGCTTCCTATGTTCATAATTGATATTTTGCTTGCTATTTTTTTATAAGCCATGAATCTCCATAAGATTTTGTGAACTATTTTTTCACAAGATAGAGTTATTTTTAATATGGCAGTATTTGATAATTTATTTTATAGAGCTAAAGAGTGAAAGTACAAACAGCTCATTTGTGTGCCCAAGGAGATATATTTTCAGAAAAGGTGTTGACATGATATTTTTTGTAATGAGGAATTGATATATTGTCATAGGATGTCAAGTCTAGCCTATGAGCTAGAAACCTTAGCATACTATGAAACACGTATTTTATTTTTAAAAAATTATAAATATATCTTAGTTGGATGTAATTTATTTTTCCATCATTTGTGATTAAGAGGAGTAGATATTATTTTGTATATAATGATAAATATAAGTAGGATGTTTTTTATTAGAGGATAATATATGATTTGAATTATATTTATTATTATAGGTTAGTCTTTTTTGAAATTTCTATAAAACATTTTGAGTCTTGGTGGCCACTTCACCAAGGAAGTGTTTAAATGACAACACTATATATCTGAAGATACTTTTAAATGTTAACATCAATTTTTAAGTTATTTTTTGCTTTGTGTTTATTTAGTATCGAATTCATATTAAATTCTAACTTAATTTCCTCTACTAGTCATTATATTTCTTTACAAAGTGTAAAATGTTTCATTTGTGTCTTTTAAAGATGTATTTAATTACCCATCTTTAAGCTTATTTTGATTATCTTAGTAAGTTTATAATCGGCATACTTGCCAAAGTTTTGGAATAAACATGATGGCAATGTAATGATAATTTACTTTCAAGATTAGTTTTGCTTAGTTGTTGACAGTTGATACTCTTAACCAATCACGTGATACTAATGTTTTCATATCTTTTTCATTCTATGTAATCATGTAGCTCCTTTTGGGAGTAAATATTTTGTCATCATTTTTATAGAAAGCTCGAAGATCTAGATCGCATGGGAGAATGAAAATAGGCGATATGGCAGTGCTAATAGCCAACCTTACAAACAACCAAAAGCATCTTACATCAAAGAAGAAAATCATGTAGAAGAAGAGTTGACCCAAAACCTTATATACTTGTGGTGATTTTCTATCAACTCGTGTAATGGTTTGGTAGCCTCCCAATAAAGAGTTCTTGAGAGTGAAGTTTGGGATGGATGAAGGGTGATGTGCAAATATTGAATGCTTCATTTTATTCACTTTCCCACACATAATCTATTAACCCTTCAAGATCATCAAGAGGATAGAGATCAATAACAATAACAACAACAAATACTTATACAAAAGTAAGAGGAAAAGAATCATACATAAGATAAAGAGTGTGACACAAGTAACCATTTGCCTCTAGAAATTATACCAATTAATGCCCCTTCTTCCAAATTACAAAGATAGAAGGAGACACAATATGCATATTCTAGAAGAGAGAGAAGGAGAAGTATTAGTGAGAAGATCTCTCCAATTAGGGAATACAAAGAAAGGTGACAATGATTCTAGAGAATCATCAAGGAATCAAAGCTCACCAAAAAGTTGAAGTGTTAATTGAAGCTAGAGTAGAGAGAGACAAGATCCAATTAAGGAGGAAGGCATACCACAATGTATGAGGTGAAAGTGAGAGGATATTGATAAGAACCCACCAAGTTCCCTAAAGAGGAATGATGAAATCTTGTCGACTTGGTAAACAATTTGTCCATAATAGTAGTGTTAGATGAGGAAGACTTAGAGAATAACTCCACAAAGAGTGGCATGTCAGTGCACTCTATTTGTAACAAAGACAATGAAGAGAGGAACTTTGATAGTGAAGCAACCCAAATATTCGAGAACACTTTGCATGACAATGAGAGCTTGTTCATAATATATAGAGGAATTGAGAATAGGGGTTCTAAGACAAAGACCCCAAGGAGAAGGGAGATCAACTTCAAGGAAGGTAACCAAGGTACAAGGGATGTTGATGGTAGACATGTAGAAGGCTTGCATGTGGCCTAAAGTGCAAAAGAAACACCATTTAATATGGGAAAGAGTGAAATAGTCTAGTGAAACTCTTAGTACATGGTGTATACCATTCTAGAATTATGACCCCCTCACAAGTTCTAGTAGGGATAGGTAGACATGTCCTAAGTTTATCAGGAATGCATTAGAGGATCCAATGTTGAATTGAAAAACATGTGCAATCATATGGTTCATAAGCAAGAAAATAGACGGAGATTACTAGCTAAGGTCATTCCCTACCACACTATGACAAATAACTATTGATTAGTTTTTGGATAATCGTGGGAAAATTCAAAGGCATTTGAGGAGGAATTTTAAATCCTTAGGGATGATAATGAGATTGTGGCCAAAACCTACAACACCAAGCAAGGAAAGAATGAGAATGTATGAGATTATAATCATAGGCTCAAGGAGTTTCTTAAAAAGATGGAGATACATTTGGTTAATAGATTGAAGAAGTGCTAGTTTATTGAAGAGTTGATTCTCTCACTAAGGAAAAAGATAAAGGTAGCACACCATCCTTATGTACAGTAATGATTATAATTAACAATGGACATTGAAAGTGAAGCCAAAACATTATGGGGGATGAAGAGAGTGAGCAATGAAGATAGCTTGTAGTGATGGTGAACCAAAAATTGGATGTGCATGATGTGCATGATGAGGGTGTTGGAATCTAAAAGATTGATAACCCAAAAAACTAGTGCAAAGAATAGATATCTAAACTATGAATGCAAATGATACAAAATCAAAATAGAAACATAGAGTTAGTCTCCAAGAGAGTAATGCAAATGTTGGAAGCAAAATAGCATTAAGAGGATGTAAAAGAAATCGATCACAATTACAAGCCAGGTAGCATGTTTATATAGACTAGGAAGAGGGAGGGGATGGCAACATTGACCAATGAGGAGCAACCATCTATCAAACTAAAGATAGAAAAGTATCTTCCTAAGATAGCTAATGGAAGCTCACATGTAGGAAGGTGACACCTCGCAACCACTTTCTAAATAAGACATGCTTTATTAACCTAAGCAAGATTATTAAAAGTGTAGGACAAAACTAGCAATATAGGGAAAAATAAATAACCCAGAAGGAAATTTAAAAAACTACACTAACACCCCCCATAAGCAAAGTTTAGGTGGATGGAGAAATGGGTCCCGACAAGTCAAGCCTAATGAGGTACCCATGTGTACATAAAAGTACCCCAAAAGAGAGAGAAAAGAGACTCCCCAAAAAAAAAATTAGGACTCCAAGTGAGAGGAAGAGGCCCCCCCAAAAGATGAAGCATCCTACACCCCCAGCAAAGCTAGCAAATTTTGTCCGATAGATCCACTTACATCGAATAAGTTTTCTTCCCTTAGGAAGAGGGACAAGATCCCAAATGTGGTTCCTCATGAAGGAACTATACTCTTCCTGCATAGTTGTATCCCACTTAGGAATACCAAAAGCCTCATGAAAGGACTGTGGATATGAGGCAATAGCAATGAAGGCATGTGGAGCATCCTAGAATTGTGAATGAGTTTGCCTAGTGTCTGATGGATCCCCAACCCAATCACCTATAGACTACAAGGTCTGTCTAGCCCAAAGTGGAATAGAAGATGGAGAAGAATCATCAACTTGTGAATGATGAATAGGAGAGCGAGGAAGGAGGTGAGTCCTCTGAATCACTCTCTGCATCGAAAGTGGAGGTAAAAAGCAGCTCAAGTGAATCTAACTCATTAGAAGATATTTCATGTATTCCAAGTGACTCCAATGTCAAAGTAGAAGGAGTTGGAGAAGTGATAGAAAGGGAGCTTGAAGGTCCCTCCTCAAACTGAACACTCCTCTCAATGAACAACTCATGTGTAGTAGGGTGGAGCAACTAATAACCCTTCACACCATCTAGATAACCTACAAATATGCAAGGTCTACTCTGCAAATCCAAGGCCTTACGATTCTCTGTAGGAATGTGGGCCCATGCAGGAGAGCCAAAAAATCAAAAGTGTTTAACTGACGGTTTCCGAATGTTCCAAGCTTCAAAAGGAGTAACTCCCTTCAAGGCTCGGTGAGGAACATGATTTTGGATATAACAAGCACATTTAATGTTGGGTGATGCGACGCGCTCCCCTGCCCACAGGTGGTTAATTATGTGGTGTTCCATGTTCACTAACAGTCATGGCTTTTGGTGCAACGGAAAATGGGCCCAACAATTGGTATCAGAGCCTAGTTTTGGCTTGGTCATGGGTTCAAATCTCCCCGGTGCCTTCCCGACCCGCGTAAGCACCTGGTATGCGCGTCGAGGGAGAGATTGTTGGGTGATGTGACGCGCTCCCCTGCCCACAGGTGGTTAATTATGTGGTGTTCCATGTTCACTAAAAGTCATGGCTTTTGGTGCAACGGAAAATGGGCCCTACATTTAATGGATTTTTCCCAATACTATGGTGCAAGAGATCTAGAGTGAATCATATAGTTTGCCATTTCCTTCAAGGATCTATTCTTTCATTCTGCAACACCATTATGCTGAGGATTTATGGAACTAAATATTGTAAATCAATCCCCTCTAAAGTGCAAAATCTTTCAAATTGATGGTTGACATACTCACCACCATTATCTGTGCGTAAAACTTTGATGCCTTTCTTGGATTTCTTCTCTACAAAATTTTTGAAGTCCTGAAAATGATCAAATACCTTTGACTTCTGTTTGAGAAAGTACACCCAAGTATATCGAGAAAAGTCATCAATGAATGTGAGGACATATCGGGCCTTGTTGAAAGAAGGATGCTGAAATTGACTAGCCAAATCATTGTGAACTAACTCTAGTATCTGTGAAGCTCTCCATGCCTTACATTTGTCATAATTTTCTTTAGGATTCTTACCAAGAATTCAACCTTGGCAAACATTTCTTGAGAACTGAACCGAAGGCAACCCTATGACCATGATTTGCTAGTTGAGTTGATGCAAATACCAGAAGTTAAGATGGCCAAACTGCTCATGCCATAATTTACTCACATCATTAGAGTGAGTGAGAAAAATAGACAAAGGAGGATCAGGAACAGAGTGAGAAAACAGATAGAATCATGACTGATGATCTGCTCTTCCAACTGCAATTGGAGAATCACTATGCAACTCACCTATCTCCACTGAATCAAGAGTGAACTCAACCTGCTTGCCTGAACCTATGTGAGTGATCTGGTATACCGATAGGAGATTAGTTGATAATGAGGGTACACAAATAACATCATGGAATGTGCCATCCCCCACATCAACAGAACCTCTCCCACACACCTCAACAGGAGTGTCATCACCCATCAAAATAGAAAGCATAGTACATGGCTCCAAGGATGCAAGTTCTTCCTTAGATGAAGTCATGTGGTGTGAAGCACTCAAATCAAGAACCCAAGTGGATGGTGAGGAAGCAACTGCAACAAGGACCTTGCCCTTTCCTTTCCCCTTGTTGTTTTCTTTTTCCTTAGTAGACCCTTCATTAGAACTTTGTTTGATAGACTCAAGAACACTGATATTATTCTTCTTAAGAATGTATGTTAAGTGATCAATTTGTTTCTTCAAACATTTATGTTCATCATGACCAAGTCTTTTACAATAGGCACATTTGACCTTTTCTTTCTTAGGCTTATTGCCATTGAAAGATGGGGTATCAATAGTTGCTTTTGAAGCAATCGTTATCTGAACCTTCTTTTCCTCACTATTATTTTGTTTCTCATCCTTACTATTGTTGTTACTACTTTGTCTTTTTTGTTCTTTTATGCCTTGGTTGGTAGCCAAGGCATGTGACTTAGAGGACTTAAAAGTGCTCGTCTGGATTAGCTTGTCCTGTTCTCAAGTGAGATTGACAGCAAAATCATCTAAAGATGGCATGGTGAATTGAGTACCAAGTATACTCTTAGTAGCATAGAAGGTAGAGACAAACACAGAATATTCTGAACTTAGCTTAGAGAGAATACTAAGAATCAATTGTTCATCTTTCTTTTCAATTCCACATTATTTTAGGATTCCACATTGTTTTAACGACAGCCTTAATGAATTCAATTAGTGAAGAAATCTTGGATTGTGTTGAAATTGCATGGACTTAAACTAATTAGTTCATTTTCCAACATATGACCCCTCATTGAATCTTGTGTGCCAAATAGTGTTTCCAGCTTTAACCATATTTCATTTGGTGTATCCAAAGATTCAATGTGAAATAGAAAATCAGGAGAAACAAACAAACACAATGTTCCAAATGCCTCATCACATTTGTTAAACCACTTAGGCTTATCTTCATCTTTATTAGGTTCAATTTCAAGTCCCATAGTTATCCTATTTAATCTAGCTTTCCTTAAGTGAATTGTCATGCATGATTTCCACTCAAAGTAATTGTATGGAGTTAGGATGGACATATTTGTTTGATCCATGATGAAAAATACAGAGAAGAAATGCCAAAAAAAAAAAAAAGAGAACCCAGCCATGATAATGTCACCCCCCCTCCGCCCCCCGCCTTTTACTCAATCAAAGAACCCCCCTAAAGAAATATGATTTGGCACTTTATTTTAGTGTATTTACAACTACCACTAGAAAGAAATACTTAGTGTTCTTGATTTTAATGCATTACAAACCCTCATGAAGAGCTTATGTTGAAATTGAAACTTGGGCACAATAATCAAGGAAACAAATAGCACCACTGCGATCTACTAGAAAAGTCATGCACTTTCAAAAAAAGAATCACCTCGATACAAGGTCGTATGAGAAAATTATGATCCTCCAAAGTTTTCAAAATGAGAACTATGCACAATCACGGTCGAGAATCTACAATTTCTAAAAAATTTATGCATGAAAATCAAAAAACAACTCTGCTAGTGGATAGAGCACAAAAAAATAGCCAAGGTCATAAAAAAAATTGTCAAAATTAGAGTCTGTATGAGCAAGAACGAGGAATTTGAAAATTGCATTCAAATCTACGACTACCAACAGAGAGGGGTATGGTTGTATCTTTTTGTGCTTGATTATGCAAAATACACAGCTTGCATGCAAAAACTAAAAGGTACTCAAATAGTTTTTTGGTGTTGCGAACAAAAATTGAAAAATATTTTTCTTGCTGATGTACAAAAGATGTAGTTGTAATGTAAATCAGATACCTTTAACAATAAAAAATGGCTCCAAAACCCAAGAAACAACCCAAACAACCAAAAGATGACATGCAAATGTTGAATAAGCTTCCTAAGTCCATCAATGGCATGCTGGAACCTGCAATACTGATTGAAAATTTCAAATATGCACGTTGGTTGTCAGATTTGAGCTTGAAACCCTAGAGATTAAAAACATTTTTGTCAAAACTATTCTAATTCTCAAGATCATCCAAAGATTCAAGAGAAGAGCATACCTCATTTTTCAAAAAACTACAATAAGATTTATTAGCGCCCCCCTCTGAATCTCTCAAATAAGGAAACTAAAATCTACTATTGCACATAGAAAAGCTCTGATACCATGTTAGAATCTAAAAAGATTGATAACCCAAAAAACTAGTGCAAAGAATAGATATCTAAACTATGAATGCAAATGATACAAAATCAAAATAGCAACATAGAGTTAGTCTCCAAAAGAGTAATGCAAATGTTGGAAGCAAAATAGCATTAAGAGGATGCAAAAGAAATCGATCAGAAATACAAGCCAGGTAACATGTTTATATAGATTAGGAAGAGGGATCAATGAAGAGCAACCATCTATCGGACTAAAGATAGCAAAGTATCTTCCTAAGATAGCTAATGGATGCTCACATGTAGGAAGGTGACACCTCACAACCACTTTCTAAATAAGACATGCTGAGCAAAATTATTAAAGTGTAGGAAAAAACTAGCAATATAGGGGAAAATAAATAACCCACTAGGAAATTAAAAAAACTATAGTAAAGAGGGAACTTAAGGTAGAAAAATAAAACTCTAAAGAAACTAAAGATTAAAATGATTTTTTTAAAATTTGATTGCATAAAATTATTTTCACTTTTTCTGATCAATAATATTTTTCTTTTTTCTTTTTAATTTTTAATTTTTTTAATGATGAATGATAGAATTTGATTCAAAACTTTCACAAAAAAGGTTCACACAATCAAAATTCAAAAATAATTTATAAAGAAAAAATATAATTGTTTAAACAATAAAAAAATAAATTATAACTAATACAAATTATAACTAACATATAAAAAAATCAAAACACAAATATAAACAAACTTCTAAATTAAACTAGATTTATTTATTCAATCCGGACTTGTAATCAAACGCCAATGAAATAAACAAACACAAATTGATTAAACTGTATAAAACTAATACAATCTATAAACATAAACTTTTATAAGATAGCCACACACAATAAAAAACAAATTTATCTCAAAAGATATGTTATAAAAATCTCATCCAGAGGAGCAGATAAACACTATTTGAGCCATAAACTAAAAGTATGTAATCAACTGTCATGACGTAACATTAAATCAATATTTATTATTGGCCACAACGTCAAAAAGTATGCATGAACAAGACCAAGGAAGAATAGACATTTTTTTTGTAATATTAATTGCAGAAAACCTTTGTCCAAAATGATTTTGATGGATATATAAAAGGGAAAGGTAAGCTGGATGTATTAGGAGTGTTTACAACTATTTAAGGTGGATAAATTGACAGTGAAATATTCACAAGAAAGGTGATGGGAATAATGTCAAATTGACATGACCGGACTAATTTATAAGGGAAAATGAATGAAAATGGTAAAGTTCGTATAATTCATAATCTTATAACTTATATTAAAGATAGAAAACAATTTTGATAAAAAAATAGATTTATTTGAATGATACTAATCTTAATTTTGTATGCTAATGTTTTTAAATACATTTTAATTTTATAATATTTATGGATATTTTTCATCAATAACATTGTTTTGACAGTCTTGAACTGTTTCTCAGAATTCGTAGCAGTTTCTAACATTGAATTAATACATTATTTAAAATGATGAAGGGCGAGCATATTCTCATGGTTAAAAGTAGCAAACATTTATTGAAAATGATAAAAGGGTAGACATATTTTCATGATAAAAGGGCAGACATATTTTCATGGTGGGTTAATATTATCGTTTTAAGGGAAACATGATAGCATTGGAAGATTGTGATGATTGGTACTAGGCTTGCTGAATGAAGAGTCTATAGTTATTATTATATTCCCATTATTGAGGCTTTGCTTGTTACTATTTTATGATTGACACTTTGCTTGCTATTTTTATGAGCCATAATCTCTATAAGATTTTGTGAACTATTTTCTCATAAAATAGAATTATTTTATATCTATCAGTGAGAGTTTGTTGTCATAGGATGTTAAGTTAGATTTAATTTTTTATTTATTTTTAATCATTTGTGATTGTAGAGTATATATTGTTTTTATATATTCATAAATATATGAGTGAAAAGTTTTTTAAGAGGGGTAAATATTTATTCAAGAATAAAAAAGATATAGAGAATAAGGTCATGAAACTTAACAAATTAGTCAATATCCATTAAATGATCTAACAATGTAGCCATTTTCAAGAGGCAATTGTCCTTTATCTGCAATATTCCAAGTATAGCCAAACAATCAACAACTTGATTCCACTCTATAGGAATGTGCTTAAAAAAAACATAATCATAAAGAAACACACAATCAAATAATCTATCTAATAATTAATTATAAGTGCCTACCAACACCATCCAACAATTTTCTATTAAGAAAATACACCATCATATGAGAATCAAACTCACAAATAATCCTTCTTGAACCAAAAACACAACTACACTCAACAACACTCAAGATGGCTAGAGCTTCTATAAGATTATTTGGTTGAAGGCCTTTATAAATAGAAAAAATAAATGAATGTCCCTAGAAATATCCTATCCAACCACATTGATAGATGCATGACCAGGATTCACACAAGATGAACCATCAATGTTAATTTTGAAAACTACTATGGTGGATGGGTTCAATAAACCCTACCTATTAATTTTATTTGTAGAGAGTGTATGTATCTATTCTTAATGATTTTAACAACATGCGATGGAACACCTCCTTGAAGAGGAAACTTGAAAGGTGAGTACATATGGAAACATCCATAGGATCCACAACTCTAGAAATACCATACATTGGTAAAACAGTCTCTCAAAGAGAATGAACTATTTTCCACTACAAATGCTTAAATATCATCTTGATATCTTGAAAAAACCTAAAATTCCTTTCTAACTAAATATGCCAAATAATAAAAGAGGGATTGACAACACATACAACTTGATAGTTTTTAAGTTTATTTATATTTTGTTTTAGGTCTATTTTGTATAAAATTCATATTTTAAAATATTGATCTAAATTTTCCAACTAGTTGTATTTTTGTGTTACAAGCTAGGGTTATCGTTGTGCACCAAAGTAATGACATGCCAATGTCCAATACAACCATTATACTTATAGAGCACAAGAGGTGATTAAGTCATGTCTGGAATCCTAAAGGGGAACATTGGTGGTTAGTCTAGCAATCCCACCCCCCCCCCCCCTCAACATTATCTAAAGAGATTCAAACCTATGACCAAGCTCTGATACCACTTTTTACAAGTTAGGGTTATATTTGCACCAAAATATTGATTAATCAATGGCCAATACAACCATAAGACTTATTGAACAAGGAGCCAATTAAGTCATGTCACAAATCTTGAAGGAGAACATTGGTGGTTAGTCCAGAATTTTGATGTAGAAGCATCTTGGATTCAAACCAATCTTGCATCAACTAGAAAAAATGTGTTTAATTTTCTAGTTTTGTTATTTTTTTGGTTTGTTAATCATTTTAGAAAGACTTTTTTTGATTGAGTTACATTTGTAATGTCCAAAGTATGATCTAGACCCATCTTGGTTCTTATTCCTAGGATTTTAGTTTGTTTGGTTCTCTGTTTCTCAATTTGTGATTTGCTCTCTCTCTCTCTCTCTCTCTCTCTCTCTCTCTCTCTCTCTCTCTCTCTCTCTCTCTCTCTCTCTCTCTCGGGTAACATGTTCTTGCCACTTTTCATGATAGTTTGTGGATTTTCATCTTGCAATTAAAATCTACAGTCATGGACCTTAAATGTCATATTCATATATGTTCTTAAATTATATGTGGACCTAAATCTAGAAACACAAGCTTTCAAATGTCGTATGTTACTAGTTCCTTCTTATTTGGGACCAAACCTATTTTTTGTTGTATATTTCTAATCCTTGGAAAGTATTCTTGATCTTGAGGCTGGTCTGCACATCATGATTCTTGTATATATTATAATGAACGCATATCAAGGGGTATTAATTCTTCAATAAAGAAGTTTAGTTCTCTAGAATTGGATCTAAGGTCTCTAATCAAATAGTGTAAACAATAAGACATGCATATGATTGACATGAATGAAGGTCAAACATTGAATCTTTGTACAATTCTAATTTCTTATGAATAAATGTTGTTCTTTCTTGGTTCACTCTAAATACTTTTTTTTTTCATTGTGTTCACTCTTGTTGCATGATTGGGCATATCTCTTTGAGGTCTCTCCAACTAGGGACCGTGTCAAGTAGTATCAAAGCAAAGATTGTGTTCCTTATGAGCTTATGTGTGAATCCAAAGTTTTGAACCCCTAATTAAGTTAGGTTGTAGGGTGGAATAGTTGATATCTAACCTAAAATTGCATAGGGTTGCAAGGATGATTTAAGGAAGGAGAGATGAGGATCCAATAGTGATGGATTTGTTAAGGAAAATATCTACTAGTCTTGAAGTAGTAGAAACTACCCAAAGAGGAGGAAGACCTATTAGAGATGTGAGTGATGAGGAAACTAAGGAAGCTATTGTAGAAAATGTTGAATTTGTACTTGAAAAAGGGTTTGAAAATTTTCTATGAGCGTTGACTAGATTTAACACAGGACCACATTTTAATTTAAATCAGATTATGAAAGTATGGTACATTTGGATGAATTGCTTGATTGGATTATTGAGA
Source organism: Cupressus sempervirens (assembly GCA_028749045.1). Lineage (NCBI taxonomy): Eukaryota > Viridiplantae > Streptophyta > Pinopsida > Cupressales > Cupressaceae > Cupressus > Cupressus sempervirens. The sequence goes on along the minus strand of CM053793.1, from coordinate 8,862,281 downwards.
TGGAAAAGTAGTTTGAGTATGAAAGTACAAATACAGATAATAAAGTAAAAATATCTAGTACCAAATTGAAGGGATGTGCATCATTATGGTGGGAAGATTTTCAAACCAACAGACTAAGGAGAGGAAAACAAATGATCAAGTCTTTGGATAAGATGGTTAATAAGTTGAAAGGTTATTCTTGTTTGGTGATTATAAGTTAGTCTATTAAGCATGATGCACAATTTAACCCGGAGTCTTTTGTGAAGAAGTATACCAAAGAATTATATAGATTGGACATCATATCTAGACATATAGATGATGAAATGGAAAGAATTACAAGATATCTATGGCTTGAGGACATATATTCAGGATGAGATTAGCTTGATTAATATGGAAAGTATTGAGGAATCTTATTAGTTTGTCCTAAAGGCTAAGGGGAAATTGAATAAGAGACAAGAACATAGATAAAGAGGAAGAGGTCCCATATTTCAAAGTGGTAGGATATTTACTAGAGGAAGAATATATTATTCAGATACAAATAAAGGTAAATCAAAATGGAAAGCATAAAATTCACACCCTAAAGAGGAGGAGGTTACCCTAGAGGTAATGGTTATAAAAGAGGAAAGAGGATTTTGTTCAAAGATACTTGTTTTAACATAGTTAATTCGAGTGCACACATGGGAATACAACTAAGAAGACTAGTACCAGTAACATAAATACATTTATGGAGAAAGAATCACCTTAATCTTTGAATCAAGTGGAAGATGGAGAATCCTCAATGATAAGAAGAGCATTATGTAATTGAGAACCTAATAAAAATTAGTGCTAAGGAAATTTTGTTCCAAGTAAAATGTAAAGTTACAATGATATCATTGATAGTGGAAGTTAAAATAATCTAGCATCAAAAGAATTGGTTACCAAGTTATAGTTACCAAGGATGAGGCATCTAAAGCCATATAAAATTGCATAGATAGGGGATGTTCATAAGGTATTGATAAGTGAGAAATATATTGTAAAATTTAATATTGGATCCTATCATAATGAAATTCTTTTTATATTATGTCAATGGATTGTTGTCACATATTGTTGGGAAGGCCTTGGTGGTATGATTGAAAAGCTATACATGATGGTAGATTGAATAGATGTACTATAGTAGAAAATGGGATGAAGAAAGTACTATTACCTTTGATTGGAGGTCCTAAGAATCAAAATTGTACCATAGTGAGGATTTGTTTGGTTCAAGGTAAGAAGGCATAAAAAAGGAGAGTATGTGTTATGCTTTGATTTCAAAGAAATCAGATTTTAAGATGACATAGGGATATCCTAAGGAAATAAAAGAGTTATTGACAAAATTTGAAAACATCACTTTAGATATAACTTGTTAGATGGATTACCTCCTATTAGAAGTATCAAGAACTACATGGATCTAATTCTGAGATAAAGTATAATTAACAAAGAACCACACCAAATGACACTAGAAAATAATGAGGAATTGAAGATAGGTTTAAGAATTATTGAGGAAAGTTCTAGTCAAAGCTCAAGGTTAAGTCCTTATGCAATACATTTCATATTGAGACCTCAGAAGAATAAAGAATAAAAAAAATTTGTTAGTTCCAAAGTTATCAACAAGGTCACAATAAAGTATAGGTTTCCTTTGCCTAAAACAAATTCCATAAAGGATTTTTTTAGAGGAGTAAAGTGCTTTATCAAGATTGATTTAAAGAGTAGTTATCATCATATTAGAATTAGAGAAAGATATGAATGGAAGACCTCATTTAAGACTAATGAATCTTTGTAAAAATTGTTGTTTATGCCTTGGTTTGATTAATTTCCCTAGTAATTTCATGAGGTTGATAAATGAGATATTGGAGAAATTCTTAGGTAAATTTGTGATTGTGTATCTAGATGACATTCTAATTTTCAGTAAGAGTAAAGTTGATCATTTATTTCTTCTAAGGAAAGATTTACAAATATTGAAGGAATAAAAATTATTGATCAATTTGAAGAAGTGTTATTTTATGAGAGAAGAGAGTATATCTGGAATTGTGATTTTATCTTACGATTTGAAGATTAATCCAGAAAAGGTTAAAAGTAATTTTGGAATGGTCTACACCAAAAAATGTTGTAGAAGTCAGATCATTTTATAGATTGGCTAGTTTTTATTTGAAGTTTATCATAAAATTTAGTTCAGTTTGAAACCCTATGATAGGCACTAGGAGAGCTGACTGAAAGAAGTTTACATGGATGCATGAAGAAAATTAGATTTTTTGCATTATTGAAGTAGAAAGTTGGTGAATTTTTTTTTTTAGCCTTACTAGATTTCAATGAGGTATTTCAAGTGAAATGTGATGCAATAAATAATACAATTGTAGTTATCATAAATGAAGAAGGTAGGCCTATTATTTTTTATAGTGAAGATTTGAATGATTCCAAGAGGAAATATTTGATTTATGATCAAGAATTCTATGTCATCGTTCAAACCTTAAAGAAGTGGAAACATTACTTGCAGTTGAAGGAGTTCATGTTGCATACTAGTCACAAACCATTGCAATATATGAGTAATCAAGGGAAGTTAAAGTAGATACACATGAGATGGATTGAGTTTTTTCAAAGTTATACTTTTGTTTTGAAGCATCAAAATGTACAACCAATTAGAGTAGCTAATGTATTGAGTAGAAGGAGGAATTTTCTATTAGAAATGAGTATAGAATTGCTTGGAATTGGTGAGTTGAAGACTTTGTATGAGATAGATCCTAATTTGGCAAATGCATGTAAAGCTTATAAGGAATTGGTGATTGTTGATCAAAGTAAATGGGTGCATTATTTTACATAGGATGACATATCATTCAAAGGAGTTAAGTTGTAAATACCTAAAGGATTTGTAGACACTTAAAGCATCCCTAATACTATGCTAATATATTCAATTTATCTTGTAACACTATAGTTAATTATTTAATAATAGTTATATTAGTTATGTTCATCTAACTATTTAATTTTTAAAAAATTATTTTCATAAGGTATTTTAACTTAATTCAAATACTATCCCCTAATGTATTAAATTTAATTTAATACATGTTGCTCCATAACTCCCCTTTTAAATAGATTCAATTTATTTAAATTCTCTCACATGTTAATTCTTCCTAACATACCATTAAATTAAATCTCATTTTATATAATCCTAATTAATCCCTAGATCCTACACTACTAACATCGCTCTCCATCTAATTATCCTACTCACTAATTAACTAAGGTTAACTAGACTAATTTTCATCTTCCTACAACAACTAGTCTTAATTATTTTTTCCAACATGTGACAACTAAATTCAAATATTGACTTTTCAAATCAAATTACTTTATTTCTTCCAAACAAGGGACTTGGACAACCCTTATGACATCTCTTACACTTTCCAAAATTATTTATTAGCCTTTTTCTTCTTACATCTCTTATACACACTTACATGTGTACTTCAAGTACACTCGACCCATCACATCCCAAGTTGCCCATAGATGTGTGATAAAACCTTAGACTTTAGATGGCTTATGTGTCTTCCCTATGGTACCTATTTGGATGCCACATAGATGCCACCAACTCAAGCCTTCTCAAAAATATATAAATAGAGCCCTATTCTCAAGCATCATCATCTCCCATTTTGCATTAGAGTTATTATGCTAAAAATATTGTAGAGTATTTTCTTGAGCAATATTTAGATTTCTTGTGCATACTAACATTGTCTTGGTAACTAGTTTCATTCATGTATATTTTATTGTGAGTTCTCATTTGATCCATGTTAGATTTGCATTCAATTTCACAAAAGTTCTTGTTGTATTAACTCACATAGATCTTAATTTCATCCATATTTTCATCTTGCATTGAATGATTTCTTCCATAATCATCTCTTGGAACATTAAATAATCTTCATTCTAGTTGATATCTTTTTGTACTTCCTTCTTGTGTTCATCATTTATTGTTCTAAAGGATTCGTTCAAGCTTATGTTTGGTAGAGCACATCTACAGACCTCTCCATGAGTAAACCAACAAGATAGTTTGGGTGCACTTGTTGATATTCTCTGAGGTTAGTGAGGAAGGTTCATTCTTCAATTTTTAAGCTCGAAAAACTCAATTTTTCATGTGTAGTTGAATATTCTTGGATTTTTTTATACATATGTGTTTATTAAACTAAATTTTCTTATTTCAATTTGATCCCAACAGGTGCATTTTTTAGATATACAAGCTCCCATATTTGGTGGAGTCCTGCAAGGTTGGAAAACTATGTGGATTTGGAGTCATGATCTACATTGTCTGATCATCTTGGTTTGGGATGGCTACAATGGGATGGATTATGGGTTTGTGAGAATTTTCCTAAGGCAGATATTCAACACCAAGATCAAGAATCTTAGTAGATAGCACAAGAGAGACAAGTGATGATCAAATGAGAATGGATATCAGATAATTGGATATCAGATGATTGGATGATTGGATAATTGGATAATTGGATGAATACATCATAGAGGGTGCCTATATATAAGGGCAACCAATATGTCTAGAAGTCACACAAGAGATAAGGATTACAACTCAGCACATGTCCACCAAAGGTGGATTATCCTCCATTGAACACAAGAGTTTGTGTGATGATGAGAGGATAAGTTTACATAGGTGTATCTCATAAAGAGATTTTGTAGACACCATGTGCTCAAATAAGTTGCATAGACAACTTATATGTCTATGCATATTCCTACATAAACTTAAGTAAAGTTTAATAATAATTAATTATTTACACCAACACCCCCCTTTAAGTGCAACTTAGGGGAATGCACTTAAGCTTACAAAGCTAAATGCAAGATGCAATGTGAGTCTTTGATATTAGACCATGTTAGGTACCCATGTACAAATGCAATGCTCTACATACAATGCTATGCAATGCAATCTCTCTGAAAATGGAGAAAGAGGGAAAACCTCATGGGAAAAAGCTCCTCCAAAAAGAGAGATGATGAAATACAAGATGCGTACAAGGATGGAGTAATCAAGACCCCCCTAGTATGAAATAAATCATGCATGTACAAGCATATATCCCCCATAAGAAAAAATACATGATGGTATCCCCCCCATATTGAATAATCTCCTACAAGGATGTCATGAAGACAATAAAGTATCCAATGCCTACAAATGACATTTCTCCCTTTAGGAAGAAGTTAAGCCAAGTATAGGTGCAAGTATACTTCCCATTATGGATAGGAAGATGGATGAGGAATCCATATGTAGTATGCTATAGATGTTTCCTCTGAAGTCTACTCATATGTTGACGAGTCCTTGATGAATGAAGATGCCACAAGAAAATCTAGTGGATGCCTAAAAGAAAGTGGTAAATAAGGTAACATTTTCATGTATGAAAGTGAATCAAACTCCAAAGACAAGGAATCATCCTTAGAGGAGGATATGGGAAGAGAAGCAATGTATTCTCCCCTCAATGATGAATGCACACCCATGAAAGAAACTCCTTGATGATTGAAGAAGTTGCACCATGAAAAGTGAATGATGTTCTTCCTTATAGGAAGAAGTGGTAGAGAATGCTCCCCAACTAGTAGTAAGAATCCTCAAAAGATATGATGTCTGAGGAAAGTGGAATAAAATCTCCGAAGACTAATATGTCTCCTTTGAAGTAAAAGAGGGACTCCAATTGCTGAAAAGAAGTCTCCATAATCATGTTAGTCTCAAAAGAAAGATCAAGTGGTTGAGGGTCAGAGTGTTCCCTCACAACAAGTGAAGAAGAATTCTCCTCAACAAAGAGAAGATGGATGTCATCAATAATGTCTCCCACATCTTCAATGTAAGACTCCAAAAACAACACTACAATGTCTGGAAGGAAGTTGTCCCATGAAGATGAAATAGAGAGACATGATGTTTCTTGTACACTGTATCAAGAGCATCTATGGCTAGAACTAGATCAATAGAAGCAATAGGAGCATCAGGAGGTATGATCTCAATTGGAGTTGTAGGTACCACAGCTAGAATGATTGGAGGTAGAATTTCCTCTAGTAATGGAGTGACTCGTGGATCTCCATATGCTTCCCAAAGACACATCCAAACATCATGAGGACTACTTGCCTTACTAAGAGGAGCAAAAGATTCCTTACTCGTATTGTTATACATAAAGTGAAGAAGAAGAGAAAGATGTCCCCAATTAGTATTAGGTGGAAATATTTTTGAATATAGATAAGGAAACATTTCCTTATGTTCTCTTAGATGATCAATCATCAAAGCACTCCATTTCTGATAGTTAATTTTTGTCAATTTGAATCTTAAACCAAAGTGACACTTTTGACATGACTCCATGAGATCAAATAATGCATCCATCCCCAAAATGAAAAAAAATCAAAGAAACCCCCCCTAATGCATGATTTGGCACTTTATATTTAGTGTGATTACAATGGCCACTTGCCAATTTAAGGCATAAATGGAATTCTAATTTTGATGGTTACAACAAAAAATATGAAGCTATATCAGCCTCAACAAGATAAGACACAAGACCTCTCAAGGATCTAGTTAATTACAAGTGCCAATAGGCCAAAATGAGACCAAATTTTGAAAATACTATGTCTACTCAAAATTACTCCAAATTGATACTAGAACTAGAAAGTAGACAAAAAATTATGCACTCTTTAAAAAAAAAGCACCTAAATATGTGTCCAGATGAGCTCAAACTAAGCCTTTAAAGTTGCAAAAATTGGGATTTGTGATTTACAAAACAATTCAAGAACAAAGATCTCAAGCATCCTACACCAATGTGTAGATCACGATATTTTACCCCAAAACAAAAAAAAAGATTGCATGAAAAAAGGAGTTCATATGAGGGAGATATCACTGTTTGAAAATCACCTCTGTAAATATTTTTCCTGAATCACCACTGTCACACCTCCAAAAATGAAATGACTCTAGATTTCACCTCAGATGTCCAATTTTGATGAAACAAAAGTCTATTTGGGGGTTTCTTGACCTTCTGAATGTGATACCAATATCTGATTTGCACCAGCAAACTCCAACCTTGACCTACAAAAAAGATCTCTCCAATGGCTATGCAATGAAACTCCCATGGCTCTGATATCATGTAAGAATTTGGTATAGCTCTGATACCATGTAAAAAATTTCCTAAGTCAACACCAAGATCAAGAAGCTTAGTAGATAGCACAAGAGAGACAAATGATGATCAAATGAGAATGGATATCAAATAATTGGATATCAGATGATTGGATGATTGGATAATTGGATGAATACATTATAGAGGGTGCCTAGATATAAGGGCAACTGATATGTCAAGAAATTACACAAGAGATAAGGATTACAACTCAACACATGTCCACCAAAGGTGGATTATCCTCCATTGATCATAGGAGTTTGTGCGATGATGAAAAGATAAGTTTACATAGGTGTATCTCATAAAGAGATGTTGTAGATACCATGTGCTCAAATAAGTTGCTAACTCCTATGTTGTCAACAAGACAACTCATATGTCTATGCATACTCCTAAGTAAACTTAAGTAAAGTATAATAATAATTAATTATTTACACTAACAGGGTCACTATGTACTTGGAGATGCAGGGATAACATCAAGGTATGTACAATGGTGGGTCACTCATCAACTAGTTTGACTTACACTGTTAGGCCATAAACCACTAGTGGAGAAGAGACAAGGTGAGACAGATAAATCCAAAGAGGATGATAGTCGTGATAGGGGTAGATGGAGGAAATGGTGAGGGAAATTAAATAGGTCCATCTAGATAGGGGTTCCAAGTGCACCAATGATCAGGTCAAGCATGAGTACAAGCAACGATTTCCCTAGCACAGATAACACAAGTTCTAGTATAAACACCACTAGTACTATAGGAAGTGTATGTGTTCTAGGGTCCTCAGATATAGGTTGCAAAACCACTTCCCATCAGGTAAGAGGATTATGATGTGGTGTTGGCTACAAAGGATAGCCTCACAATAGAGGTGGCCTATCTCTAGGGGTTATGATTTTGGGATACTACCAAGGTGGACAATTCTTAGACTAAGGTCACTAGGCTAGGGTAGATAGTTTCCAATAGGCACTAGATCTACTAAAGTCTCAAATTTAATCAAGTGAGTTTGTGATGATTGTATGTATTAGTAGGCGAGGAGAGGATTATGTGGATGAATTATAATATAAGATTGATAGTTTGAGGGAAGAGTGACATGAGTTTGAGCAGAGGGTACATGAGTAGCGTAGTTAGAGGAACCTAGCTATCTAGGGACCTATCATTCCAGGTATATAATAGGTCATGTAGGAGGCCATATTTGTACAATGTTGAGAGGTATGAGTTATTCAAGAGGAATCTTATTATTGAGAACTATATTTTTAGTTCATGTATGTAGACCACAGGGTGGTACATTTCAAAGAGGGGTCATCTTCTTGGACCATAGGATGATGCCATATAAAAAATAGCTCAATAGGATCACCTATACCTCCTCATGAAGATGGCATAGGGGGAGGGGGGGAAGGATCATCCTCCCAATCATCCATTTGAAGACCTTAGAGATTAATTTTCATACACATGTGGATGAGATGTATGATATAAATCAACATATATGAGACATAGATGTTGTTGCTACAAGTAATCATATTAATAATTAGTGTCAAAAGTATGCATAGAAATTGAACTACCATATTTTTGAGCAATGAAGGAGGGGATGAATGGTCTTACTATTATACCCAAACTCAAGTATTCACTGAGTAATTCTACTCAAGTACTGAGCAAAAGAGTCAGACATAGACAACATCAAGAAGTCGAAGTATACAGCATAGAGACTACCAAGCTACACATAACACACGAAGCAAAGAGTACATCGAATGACAATATATAAGATTTTTGTATTCAAAAAATGATACAAAGGCTACATTAAAGTCTGAATTGGTGCAAAATATGATGCAATATGATCGTACTAAGCAAGATAAAGGTAAATGTTTGACATGATTTTCTTGAAGAATGTAAAATTTTTTGTTGATTTCAAGGTTGGGCGGACCAATGATAATAAATGATGAAAGAATAATGAAATGGTATATAATTCTAACCATTTATTACTATTAGAGAACAATTATAAATAGTTATAACACCCTAATTAAGTTAGACAATGAAAAAGGAAAAAGGAAAACTATAAAGGACATATCAAGGATAGTTCTAGAGTTGTTGAAGTTGTTAAGTTTTTTTTTTAATTGTTATTAAGAAGATAGTGAAATGTTTTTTGTTGTTGAGTAAGGTATGGAAGCAAGAAAGAGAGATTATAGGTCACAATAAAGGCCAAAGATTAGAGATAAGGACATTATAGAGAGGAATTATAGATCTATCATAGAAGGTGATAACTAGAGAGTAGAGGAGGGATCTAAACCAACAAAGTAAGTTTCTACTATAAAGATCATTTGGTGCTACTTTTTAATAATTGTAGTAGTTTTCTAGATCCTTCAAATTAATGGACTTAACAGTTTTATATAAAAAATATCTTAACTGAGGATGCACTTGAAGAGTGTTATAAAATATTTGAAAAAGGTAGATCCTTACAAGTCTTATTATATAATCCGAACTAAGTAAGTCATTAGAAGTAACAAACCATTGTAGATCTAACAAGACACCCTCTTATTGTAGTAGTGATGGATTTGTGGCTACCATCCCCATCATAGTTTTCCTTCTGACAAAGGGTTTTTGCAATACCAAATGAATGTGTTATGTGATATGTTTCATGAGATTATGTATTTTTAGTTGGTGAATATTGAATTAGTTATGCTATTTTCATTCACAAAGTATTGTGATAAAATAATAGAGATTACCAAGTTACAAAATGGAAAACAAAAAGTTATATTTTTCTTAAGGGTAAAATTTTTAGAGGATACTAATTCAGTCCCCCCTCTTAGTATCCTATCTCTCCTAAGTATTCCAACAATTAGTGTTGGAGCTTAGTTCTCTTGTTGAAGGTTTTACCACCTGAGAGTAAAAGATCGGAGTCATGGAGAAGTATAGACTAGATATGACTATTGAGAATTAGATACTGGAGTTAAGTATGACCATGAATCAAATAAATGAGTTGAAGAAAAACCTAAAGAAGTCCTTGAATAGGAAGAAAGAAATTTCCCAGCAAACAAATGAGACATCTTACCAGAAGCAAGTTGTTGAAGAATTGTCTAATGAATATGATGTTTTTATAGTTGATCTATTGGAGAAAAAACACAATCTCATTGAGTAGGTTAAATCACTTAAAAGGGAACAATTTTTTTTGTCTACTAGCATGTGTAAAGTAATGGAACAAAAGAGAAATATTGAGAGTGACAAACCAATGATGGAAGAAGATAAGAGGCAAATTGCTAAAAGAATAGATGTTAAATATGAAGAGATTTCAAGATTGACACAAAATATGTTTCACATGAGAAACTAGCTAATTGGTGAAAATCGTGAATTTGTAAGAAAAATGGAAGAAATTATTGAATTAAGGACTGCAAATGAAAGACTAGAGAGTGAACTGAAATCTAAGAAAGAAGTGATTAAGAGAATAAAGTGATCACAAGAAGTTATCAAAATAATGGATGAACAACTTTTTGGAAATATAAGAGGAGTAATTGAGAGGGGAGGGATGAATCAATTACCACAAAAAAAATCCAAGATCCCTTAAGATGCCAATATAATACAAAACTAAAACTTTGCTAAAACTAAAATATTGTTGTAACTCAGTTAACATAGGAACACTCAATTTACACTAATAATTACAATCACTCAATAAAATCTAAAATAATCACTTCTTAAGATTTAGTGTGTTTAACCTTACTTAACTTAGTTGTAGAATCATAAAGAAAATAACATGAACACAAGAGACATCAAGATTTAACATGGAAACCCAATTTGGAGAAACCACCAATTGTAACTAGTTATTGTTTTTTACTCTTCTAAAGTGAGCCCTATGAGGAGCCAACCTTATTAAAGGTTACAAAACACATTGTTAGGTGTGACCCTGTTAAAGGATTTAGTTCACCATGTTAGGAGTGGCCTTGTTAGAGGTCTATAGAAACTTCAATCTTGAAATGTCACCTTGTTAGGGGATTTGGGAAATAGTTGTTAGGATAACTCTATTAAGAGATTTGACTCACTACTACAATTATTAGAGAGTAACAATGACTTGACTTGATTGTTGATGCAACTGCCTTTGCTGATTTTAGATCTCTATTCTGGATTGAATACTTGATCATCCTTGATCGAAATCTTCTTTATAGCTTGGTCAACTTGGATACTCAAATATCCTTCCAATTTGCTTCCTTAATTTATCTTTTAATTCCATACTTCTTACACTTCAATCCTCAGCTTGACCTTATATTTATATGATTTACTTTTTCAAGTCTACTTGAATATATACTTTCAAACAAATAGTATTCATCCCTTAAGTCAGCTAAAACTAATTAACAAAACTGTTAGATCAAATATATTGATACATGAAAATCCTTCGTTAGCTAACCACACTTGGACAATGCTAACTCAGAAAAAACTTTCCTTTATACTTCCTTTGGTAATCGAGTGAGCTCAATTAACATTGGTTCCATCCCAAATTTCCTTTGGTAACCGAGTGAACTCGGTTAACACTGGTTGTGTGTTGTCTTTATTGTAATTCTTGGCATACACATGAAAATTCCTTCAATTCTCGAGTGAGCTTGGTTGACACTGATTTCTCGATAAAAGACTTGACATTTGTGTAACATCAAAGATAACATACAATTAAATAATTGTATTCAATACAACTTAGAGGATAGAAGTGGTTGAGAGATACATCTTGACTAGGTTATACCGAGCACTCTACAACCAAGAAATGAATCATCAAAACAAGCCGAGAAAAGAAAATGTGTATATCAATCCAAATCCAAAAAAACCCACTCATTATCAATGTGGAAATCTTGGACACATAATAAATGTATGCATGAGAAAACATGGTAAGAGCAATATTACTCCCAAATTTGAGGGATATTGTTATCCTTGTAATAAGTATGGGCATCAAGCATATGAACATAGATCCCAATTTAGTTAGTCGCCTAAGAAGTATGCATTTAATGTCAAATTCTATACTTACAATAAGTTTGTACACAATTCATGAGATTGTTGATCACAGATGAATTCTAACTAGAAACTAAGGAAGAAAGGTAACACAATCAATTGGGATTACAATACATGGTATTCATGTATTGCATGTGGAAAATATAGTCATATTGATGTAAATTGAAAGAGATTAAACTTTGGAGGAAGATTCGGTAATTGGAGGAATTTTGGAATGGCATATTATCATTGACACAAGATCGACCATCTAAGAAAGAACTATAGAAATTGAGTGTCAACACAAAAAGAAGAAATTCCAAAAGGTAAAGCCAACATAAATGTGGATGAAATTTGTGAATAGATGAATAAGACATGAAGAAGGAAGTTGAAAGAGAATGAGACATTAGATATTTAAAAAAATGGTGACACCTCATCCAATGAATTAGGTGTAATCAACAACTCCAACCAAGCCTTAGAAGTAGGCAAGGAATTGCATTTGTAAAGATATATCTCACACCATTTCCTAGAATGAAGTGGAAGGTAATCCATATCTACATAGTATTTGATATACAAGGACCACACATGAAATGTGGAAATATTGCAATTAGGAAAATTTACATAATTTTTTGGTAATTAAGAGATAGCAGTGGTAATAGAGCTAGTAATACAAAAGGTGTGATAGTGCTTCACCCAAGTTTGAGGCAAGTTTATCACTTTGATAGGGAGATTGGATGAACCAATCACTAGCTCATGCTCATGGTATTCTTACAGACTTATAGAATATCTTTCTCTCCTACCCTAGAACCTATAGGACCCTTTGGTCACTATGATCCACTAGTTTCCTTAAGCTAACCTACCTACCAATAATTTATGTATGCTTGTTCCACTTCTTGTTGTATTCTTTCTCACTTGCCTTAGCCCTTAAACCATCTTCAAAGGCTTAAATCCTCCATATGTTTCATACAAACTTGAATAGCTGTGGGGGTGTCCTAAGGGACTTCAATTCAATTAGCTAGGGGTGTTATATATCCCTACTACTCTAGTTTCTTATCTGATCTCACCAAATTCCCTTATTAGGTCTCCTACTCTGAGAAAGTAGGGTTTTTTCTGCTATGCCTTCCAAAAGAACCCTACAATATTTTCTAGGTTTCTTGTTTCATTAGTCATCTCCTTAAATATTTTTGGGGTCTTGAGGTCATATCCTTCCATCCATTTCCCTAACCCAAATTACATGAAACATAGGCTTTTTAGGTTTCACAGGTTGCTCCAACAATCAAGACTATTCTAGGCGTGTTCCAAGATTCATATGATCCTTTTTAATTCATGGAATTTTGGTAAGACTTCCTTCTTCCATGTCCAAAATTAATTTGGACTTTACCTTTGCTCCTTTGTAAGTAATGTTGATCACTTTATGGTCTTCCCTAGCAGGACTCACCATGGGCTCACCTAGAGTAAGACTTTAAAAATGATTCCTTTGCATTTTTGGGCCCTTAATTCTATACACATTATGTACATGGAGTCTACTCACTATTCCCAAGAATTTATATAGAATAGATGGTGGGAAAGTGAGTTAGAACTGCATCTTCAACAACTATCTGGACAAAACTAGTGATAGTGTAAAACCAAAACACTTTCACAAAAGACAAACAAAATGATCAAAATATCTATCTACCAACACAATAAATCAAGAAAAAATTTAATTCAAAGGATATACAAGTTAAAACATGGATCTTCAACTTATAACTACCTAATTTCATCAATAACCAAGAGGTTGCATACAAATTGCTTTAAAATATTGATTGCCAAAAAAATCAATCCGTACAATGAGCATCCAATCTTGTTCAAAGGTCTTGGTATACCTTATATAGGGTGGTTGGGGGGTTATTTTCCTTTTATATATCTTTCCACCAAGTTTCCAACTTTCTTGACAATGTTGCTCAAGAATTTTTTCAAAGTTGCAAAGTTGCAAAATGCAACTTTTACATCTTTTTAGCAACTTTTCCCCAACTTAGTCAAATGACCTCCATTTCTTCCCAAACTTAACCACAAACCTCATCTAAGGTAAGAAAATCACCCTAACCCTTCCTAGACCTTATTGACCTCATGATTATGTCATCATCATGCTTTGGGCCAATTTGAGGGCTTTACAACTTGCTAGCCCCTAATTGCACCTAGTAAAAGGCTCTAAGATCCTATAAACAAAATACTTATTGTACTACTACTATGGTAAACATGAACTTGTACCCAACACATCCAAAATTTGCTAAGGCTCAACCCTCACAACAAAAACATAATACATTAGATTTCCTAATAAATCCCTAGGTACTCCTACACCATTCTCCTCATTTGCACAACTTTCAAGGAATGCATGGAGAAATCAGAGATATATCAATGCCAAGCTTTTTGAAAATTTCTTCCTCTACCCATGTACCTTCATCTTCTGGTTGTCCTTTCCACTAGATTAGGTGCTCCATGTAGGTCTTATGCCTAGTAGACTTATCCTAGATTTCAAGATCCTTTTAAAGCTTGTTACTTCACCTTGGGATGTAAGGTTCTAGTACTAACATCTTCTAGTATCTCTCTACTATTCTAACTTACCTTTGATAGCAATCTTTTATATTTGACCAAATTTGTTACATTCAACACTGGTGAAATTTTTAAGTCTGTAGGAAACTCTATCTTTAAGCATTTTGTTCATATTTGGCTAACACCTTGCATGGACCTACTCTCTTCATTTGCAATTTTTTGGCACTCTTTTCTATAATCTAGACTTATTGAGATGAACCATAACATAGTCTTGTACTACAAACTGCATGTCCTTTCTTGACATGTCAATATTAGCCTTCAACTTGTGAGTTTCCACTATTATGGATTTCTTCACTTGTTCTTGTATGTCCTTCATGATTTTCAAGAAATATTATCCATGTCCACTTCTATACTCCATAGCTCCTAGATCTCTAAGTTCACACACACCTCTTGGGTGCATACTGTACATAATCTCAAAAGGACTACTCCCTATTGTCTTATTTGTTAGGATAAACCACGAACAAAAATAAAACTACATGCAAATATAACCAATAACAGAAAATAATAGATCACATAGAAATGAACTCAAGGCACCAAGATTTAATGTGGTTCACCCAATCCCTGGGCTACATCCACCAAACAAAAAATCCAATCTTATTACAATCCAGTGATTACAACTGTATTACAATCCGTAATCCCTTACAGCTCAAGAAGCAATTTCGCATAACATAATGAAAAATACCTAACCCTAAACCCTTTTATACAAGTATTTTATGCTATTTTAGGGTTACAACATGTTGGCCATAACTTTAGTGGTGAATCTACGAATGGAAAATAGTACCAAAAAAAATTTTACGAATGGCGAATAGTACCCAAAAAAATTTGGGGTGATGCCTCAAACCCCACTAATTATGACGTATGTACAGTAATTTCCTAATCAGTCACCATAATCTAACAATCTCCCACTTGGGGATTGATCAGGCTCCACACTAAACAACAATCTCCCACTTGGAGACTGATCTTGTAGCAATGCCACTACCACATGGGGCTCCCACTGGATCAACCACCCTGGACTCTGCTATGCTTTTATTCATGTTCAGTCTAAAAGACCAACTGAAGCTGAAGATGAGTTCAGCTTCTCCCTTGTTACAACCTTTGTCAACATATCTGCTGGATTGTCATTGGTATGTATCTTCTCTAGCTTTAACTATCCATCCTCCAAGACTGACCAAATGAAATGGTACCACAACTGTATGTGTTTGGTCTTAGAATGCAGAGCTGAATTTTGTGCAAGATGAATGGCACTCTGACTATCTGTAAACAAATAATTATTCATTTGAGGATGTCCTAATTCTTCCAAGAAGAACTGAAGCCATATCATCTCCTTGGTTGCCTCTGTAGTAGCAACATACTCTACCTTTGTAGTGGATAGAGCGTTAATCTTCTGTAACCTAGAAACCCAGCTCACGGCTACCCCACCAATAGTAAAGACATAACCTGTAGTACTCCGCCTAGTATCAATATCCCCTACCAAATCTGAGTCAACATAGCCCTGTAAATTAGTAGTAGAGCCCCAAAAGTGTAAACACTTATTGGATGTTCCTCTCAAATATCTAAGAATCCACTTGACAGCATTCCAATGCTCAAATCTTGGATGACTCATATACCTGCTAACGACTCCCACTGCATGGGCAATATCTAGCCTAGTGCATACCATAGCATACATCAAGCTTCCTACTTCTGAAGCATAGGGTACCTTGGACATCTTATCCTCCTCTTCTTGTGTCTTAGGACACATCTCCTAAGTCAATTTCAAATGACCAGGTAAAGGTGTGCTGATAGCTTTAGCATTCTCCATAGAGAAACGTTGCAACACCTTCTCAACATAATCAGCCTGAGATAGCGTCAATGTTCTATTCTTCCTATCTCTGCAAATCTTCATACCAAGGATTTTTTTTTTCCCCCAAATCCTTCATAGTAAATGCATGTGCTAACTGGCATTTTAGCCCCTTAATATGATCCATGTTAGACCCAACTACAAGCATATCATCAACATATAAACATAAAATAATGTAGCTATCATCATCCAACCTCTTAAAATAAACACAATAATCTGAATGACACCTGTTATAGCCATGCTCATGTGTAAACCTATCAAATTTCAAATACCATTGCCGAGGTGCTTGCTTCAAGCCATATAAACTTTTCTTCAATTTGCACACTAGGTTCTCCTTACCTTTGACCTCAAATCGCTGTGGCTGAGCCATATAGATTTCTTCATCAAAATCACCATGAAGGAAGGTTGTTTTAACATTCAGTTGCTCTAAATGCAAATCTTCAATAGCCACAAGACTTAAAATAGTACGGATAGAAGTCATTTTAACAACAGGAGAAAATATCTCATCAAAATCAATTCCCTTTTTCTATGCAAATCCTTTTACAACTAACCTAGCCTTAAATCTTTTTTTACCTCCTTCCTCTTCTTTCAACTTGTAAACCCACTTATTCTGTAAAGCCTTTTTACCTATAGGCAACTTTCACAAATCCCATGTCTTATTCTTCGGCAAAGAGTCCATTTCATCTTTCATTGCAGACTCCCACTGAATCTTAGTATCCACCTGCACAGCTTCATCATAACTTTCAAGTTCACCAGCATCAGTAAGTAAAATAGAATACAAAGAGGAAGAAAATATTTGTGGAGGCCTAATTTGCCTCGTTGACCATCTAGTATTCACCGGTGTGTGTGGTATTTGGTGTTGCATTTGTTGCACATCATGAGGAATGGTTGGAACATCAACTTTTGGAGTATCATCTAGCACTACATAATCATCTTCTTTCTTCTCATGTTGCTACAACAGATCTTTGTACAACACTTTCTCATTGAATATGACATCTTGACTTCTAACAATTTTATGATTTTCAAAATCTCAAGGCTTATAACCAAATTCATTAATGCCATATCCAACAAAGACACATTTCTTTGATTTAGCTTCTAGCTTGGTTCTATTTTTAGAGTCTATATGAGCAAAAGCTTCACAACCGAAGGTCTTGAGAAAACAATAACTCACCTTCTTACCAGTCCATGCCTCCTCTGGAATACCACAGCCCAAAGGAGTAGAGGCACCTCTATTAATCAAATATACTACAGTATTGACAGCCTCTACCCATATGTGTAAGGGAAACCCAACATGAAACCTCATGCTCCTTGCGTGCTCCATTATAGTCATGTTCATGCGTTCAGAAAATCAATTTTCCTGTGGAGTCCTTGGAACAGTTTTCTATCTACGAATACCATTAGTAGAGCAATAATCTTCCAATTCATGACTGCAATACTCACCACCATTATCAAATCTGAGATATTTTAATTTCTTACTAGTCTCATTTTCAACCAAGCATTTCCATTTCTTAAAAGTTTGAAATACATCAGATTTCTATCTAAGGAAATAAACCCATACTTTTCTAGTTGCATCATCAATAAATGTAACATAATAATGAGAGCCACCAAGGGAAGATACCTGAGCTGGTCCCCATACATCTATATCCACAAGCTCTAATTTCTCCTTTTTATTTTCCTTTCCAGTCTTTACAAAACTCACTCTCTTTTGTTTTCCATACACACAACTTTCATAGAAATCTATATTAACATATTTCAAACTTGGTAAAACTTTCTTTGAATGAAGTACTTTCATAACTTTCTCACTCATGTGCCCAAGTCTGTTGTGCCATAGCACTGTATCAGAATCTATAGTAGCTATTTGTTCTCCCTACTTAACTGTAGCAATTGTTCTTGAACATTCATTTTTCTCTGAAACAATCAAAGTAGAAGGAACAATATGACCTGTACAAAGATATAAGGTGCCTACTTTCACACCTTTTGCTACTACAAGGGAACCTTTTGAAACCTTCCAATTTTTATCATTAAAAGTAACTACACAACCCTCATCACCGAATTGCCCCGCTGAAATTAAATTCCTACTCAGCCTTGGAACATGTCTTACCTCATGTAGTAGCCAATGATTCCCATTCTGCAACTTAATCTTAATTTTTCCCTTTCCAAAAATTTGACAGGGTTCATTATTCCCCAAATAAACAAGCCCAAAATCCCCTTGGACATAATCAGTGAAATAACCTCTATGAGGTGTAGCATGAAATGAAGCCCCAGAATCTAAAACCCATGAATCATCAACACTTTCTAAAGATAGAAGCAAAGCATCTTCTTCGGATTTTTTACTTACCACGTTTGCCTCCTTGTCTCCATCTGATTTATCTCCTTCATTTTTCTTTCGATTCTGGCAATCTTTCTTTTTGTGCCCTGGTTTCCCATAGTACCAGCAATCATTTGGTCCTTTCGATTGAGACCTCCTCCCCTTTGACTTTCCTCTTGATTTCCCACAATTTCCAGAGTTACTTCCTCTCTCAGTCATTCTACCCCTACTTTGTGCATTCAAAGCACTTCCTCATGTAGATCCACCTGAGGATTTTCTATGAGTTTCCTCACTCAAAACAACATTGATCACATCATCATATTTTAGGGTACTAGATCTAGGAACAGAATTACTCACCGCCATTACCAAGCCATTCTAGCTTTTAGGCAAAGAACACAAAATCAAGAGAGCCCCAATTTCTTCATCAAAATTGATACCCACAAAAGATAACTGACTAGTAATAGCATTAAACTCATTTAAATGATCTGCAACAGATCCACCTTCTGCCATTTTCATTTTAAATAAATGCTTCATGAGAAATACCTTGTTTGAAGCGGAGGGCTTTTCATATAGTGTCACTAGGGTTTACATCAAATCTTCTGTTGTCTTTGCTTTTGTAATATTAAATGCCATCAATGGTGCCAAGCATAATCGAATGCTTCCGAGTGCCTTTCTATCCAAAAGATCCCATTCAGCCTCTGACATAGTTCCCTGATTCTTGGCTTTTCCTTCCATTGACTTCCATAAATCCTTTTGATAGAGATAGTCTTCCATTTGCATCTTCCATAACTGGAAGTTCTGCCCATTAAACCTGTCAACCCTCAGCTTACCCTCATCTTCAATTACTCCCACTCAACTGTGAAACTTTCATGCAGAGGATAACTAAAAAACAACTAGGCTCTGATACCACTTGTTAGGATAAACCACGAATAGAAATAAAACTACATGCAAATATAACCCATAACAGAAAATAATAGATCACACAAAAATGAACTCAAGGCACCAAGATTTAACGTGGCTCACCCAATCCTTGGGCTACATCCACCAAATAGAAAATCCAATCTTATTACAACCTAATTACATTTCGTAATCCCTTACAACTCTATATCGCTGCAAGAAGCAATTTCGCATAACATACTAAAAAATACCTAACCCTAAACCCTTTTATGCAAGTATTTTATGTCATTTTAGGGTTACAACATGTCAGCCATAACTTTAGTGGAAAATCTACGAATGGCGAATAGTACCCAAAAAAAATTACAAATGGCGAATAGTACCAAAAAATTTTTTTGGGGTGATGCCCCAAACCCCACCAATTATGAAGTATGTACAGTACTTTCCTGATCAGTCACCATAATTTAACATTATTCACCCTATCATTGTAGGCATATTTATGTGTGAAAAATGTGGACAAATAGAAAACACACTTTATGAATCCTTACTCTCAAGATCAATTAGTAAAACTCCATGAAAATTCAAGATCTAAAGAATTGACTCATAGTTTCCTATCATCAATGTAAAAAGGTTTGTAGAGAGGTGGCTCTCATATGAACATACGTCTTGATCTTTGCAAGTACATCGAATGAATGGATGATTCAAATGGAAATGAACATGCAAGGTATCTCCAAGTCTTCAAGAAAGCTTCAAATTTGCAAGTATAGTAGTGGTATCAAGTGTGTATGAAAGTATGATCAATCGCAAGAATGCTTCAAGTCCTTAAGGAAATGGCATGAAAGCTCCAGAAACCTATTGCATAATGGTGATAATAAAATTTCATCATGAAAAATGAAGGAAAGAGGTCTCCTTATATACCAAAGCCAAGAGGCATGAGGAAATTGGAGGGAAATTGAAAACCCACATAAAAGAATGTGCAATTAGCATTTAATTAGTGATGTGGAGTGTAAAACTCCATAAAAATTATAAGATGGTTATTTTAAAAATAAAAAATCCCCTTTCTTATAAAGTAAAGTGTGTGACATTTATTTAATTTATTTCTTTTAAAATAATAAATGTTGCACATAAAATGATGTGGAGAGGAGTTTTATTTAATTAAAAGGGTTCAAATTCCTTTAATTAAATAATGTCAAAAATCCAAAGTGATCAACCATATATTTAAAATTAAGTAAATAAATTAATTCCAATTTAATCAAGAAAATTGATGTAAAATAATAATGATTAATTAAATAATTTAATTAATTCAAATAAATTGAATGATTCAACTAATTAATTTAATCAAAGGAAATGATAATGAAAATATTGATTCAAGCTTGAGATAAATTATGAAAATGGGGCACATAGTCAAGGTGACCATTTTTTAGTACTTACATTTGCCCCTCTTTGACTAATGTGTGAGTATTGAGAACACATTGAGTCAAAGAACCAAATCAAAGATTCAAAAGATCCAAACAAACTTGCCTAGGGGCCTTAGAGTTGTGAGAACCAAAGATTCAAAGTTCAAAGATAGATAAGAGTAAAACTCTTGTTACACAAACTTGCCAGTATGGGACTCATAGTCGTGCAAGAATACTTTCCCAAGGGGACTCATAATTGTGCAATACAATCCAAGAATTTCTTAGCTATTCAAGTTATAAGATAGATAAAGGAAAAAGACAAATATTAGCACCCAAAAAATGATAAGCCAAGAATTGACATCCCCCAAGTAAAATAATCATCTTCCCCAAGCTAGGTAGAAAAAGATAGATAATGAGATCTACCAGATTTCCACAATCCATGTTAATTCTTTCAAATTTCTGGATTTGATTGTGTATAGTTTTTTTTACATTAATGTTTCAAATCATACTACATGATTTGGCTTGAAAGATAGTTCCCTCACATGAAGGTATCAATGAGATCTATTAGATTTCTACAATCCATGTTAATGCTTTCAAATTTCTAGATTTGATTGTGTATAGTTTTTTACATCAACATTTCAGATCATACTACATGATCCAAAAAGATAGATAGATATTGAATCAAATTACCTAGAGTTTCCTTGCCCCCTCATGATCAAAATCAAAATGAAGGAGAGGCTAACCAAGAACAAGATAGATGTAATCAAATCAAAATAATGGTTTATTGATGAAACTATCACACATGGGACCCAAGGCATGAACCTAATGGTCCCTCAACCTAAAACACCATGATGAAAGAACACCAAGGATGATCAATAAGCATGAAGATATATGCCCCAAGATAAAATTTGACCAAAATGACAAAGCATCAAAAAGCAAGGTCAAAATAAGAAGAAAGAATGAGGGTAAAGTGAATTGAAAGACAAAGAAATGAAAGAGATGGAAAGAAGAGGGAAAATGTCTCAAAGAAATATCAACTATTTAAGATAGGAAATTTCAATTGAGATCATGAACAAAAGATGTGAAATAAAGAGCACAATGTGATCATAGCTGATAAGGGTGCACAAAAGATGAACAAGACCTCCAAAAAAAAAAGAAACAAAACCTCCAAAAAGAAAAGGAGACAAAAATGCATGTTCAAGTCCATATGATGTTTCTGCTCATTTTATGTATTTGCTCATTTTGGCCAAGAATAAGTTCCTAGTTGTAATAATAGATCTGAGATACATAATCTCCACTAGTTATAACCATGAAGATATGAATGTAACATCAATTTCATTTCCATGCACAACCATCACTAGCCACCAAAATAACCATGAAGATATGAATGCAATTGGAAGCATCACACAACCATCACTAGTCACCAAGATGACTATGAAGTTATGAATGTGATTTGGTTAGTGTTGAAAAAAATAGTAAGTATTGAGATCAAAGAATACAAGCAAGAAATCAACCAAAAATGTTTATCATGGTTCTTATTTCTCTAGCTATGCATCCCAGAGAAACCACAAAAATACTCAATGAAAATTGATGTCAATCAAATCACACAACAAAAAAGAAACCACATACCCCTAGTCCTCTTTATATGCATCCAGGAGAGACTAGAGAGGGAATAAAAGAATAGCTAGTACTATATATATATATATATATATATATATATATATATATATATATATATATATAGAGAGAGAGAGAGAGAGAGAGTATTGAATGGTCAGCACACAAAGAAAAGATTAAAGCATAGCTCAAGAATTAAGTTTAAAAATTTTAATGTGATAATTGACACTGAGTTTTGAGGAAAATGTGAAAGGATCTCAAGACTCCCAAAGTGATAGGAATATATCTAAGGTGTATTTAGCTGATGCACACTCCTTGGATATTCTCTACCTTCACAAAGATTAACTCTAATCACTACAAGGTACTTTGCTAATAGACCAACATTTCATTCTAGGCTTGCTTCACTAGATTACAACTTCTTTCAAGACCTCCCTATGAATTATCTTGTCTTGCAAGGTTTGAGTCTCTTCCTAGGGTGTTTTTCATAGGATTACATCCATCTTTATCATTTCATTTATTAACTCCTATACTATCTCTTCAAAACAAGAGGAAACTCCTTCTAGGCCTAATAACCCTTAATTAGCCCTCCTATTGAACTAAAACTTGACTTGTGCTAAAATTTTATTAACAAGACTCCAAAATAATCCCAATTTAGGATACCCTTTTCAAAGACCTTCAAGATTCTTGAGGTCTTGGTTTTCCAAGGTACACTAGATGCTCTAACCCAAATTTGAAGGGTTTGTTAGGGCTTGACAACATTTCATGATAGACATGGGTATTTTTGTTATCTCTCACTCACTTGTGACTTGTAACACCTCTCCTTACACCCATAGAACCTTTACTCTATGCTCTTACCATCAAAATACACCAACTCTTCAAAATAACTTACCCTTGCAAGACATCAACATTCCTTGTCTCAAATTCTAGTCGAGAACTGCCCAATCTCGCTTAGGGCTTTGAAGGAAAGTACATGGCCTTGACTTTCCTGATTCATCCCTTCTATGATACAATGAATAGGGTTTCTGCAAGCATTTCTTAGGGTTTTAGAGATTTCATCCATGGGGAATGCTAGTAGACACCATTTTGTGAAGTCTACCCCAGTTTTAGCCAGTGAACAAGTAGTTCACAAAATCATTTATTACCAATGCCAAAATATTTCTAGAAGTCTCAAAAAAAAACAAAAATAAAGGATTAAATATGAAAAAACTAAATCCAAAACACTAAAATACTATTTCAATCACATTTCTATCAAATCCCTTCTCTTCTATTCAAAATTGTTACTATTTTCCCATTAACTATTTAGCATCTCTGCTCCTCTCAACTTCTAACCCCATGAATTATGATTTGGAGGGCTTTAAATTTTCATTTTTCAAATAACTAAACAAACTCCTTTTCATTGGTAATCTCTTTTTTCTCTCCAACTACTTTTGCAACTTCTTGAATAAGAAAATTACAAAATTATCACATTGCAACTTTTGCAACCTTGACAATATTTGTATTTTTATACTCTAATCTTTATAAAACTAAAAATCATGACTCCAAATAAAACATGGAAGTTATTTAGACCATGATTAGGCCATTTCCACTCCTAACTACCCTCTTACACTAAACTAGCACTCTAAGACAACTTTTAGCAATAATTTTTCTAGTTGACAATATTTTGACACCAATTTGTCTAGGATGCATTAAAACATGCATAAGGACCTCAAAAATAAAGGACTACTTCTAAGTCTCTCAAAGACTTTTGTTTTCTTTCTAACAACCTATCCTAGATGCTCTTGCACCATACTCCTCCAATGAGATAAAAGTCCTTTTAGAACTATAAGAGGGAGTCAGAGAAGGATCAATTCCATGCTTCTTGAAGTCCCCTTATGCAACCCAAGTGGCTTCACTATTTGGCTTTCCAATCCATTTCATAAGATTTTTCATGTAGGTTTTGTTCCTAGTTATTTTATCCACTTTAGAGCTAAAGATCTTCTCATCTTGTAACCTATTTGTAGATGGCTTTGGCAAGGTAGCTACAAGGTCTTGAAAGTGTATCCCTTACTGGAATGGAAGTTTGAATGGGACCCTTATAAGCTACCAAGTCTGCAACATTAAAAGTAGTGGATAAACCCATATCTTTTGGAAAATCAACTTGATATTAATTGTTCCATGCTTGGCCAAAATTTTGCATGGTCCCACCTTCCTCATATATAACTTGTGAGATTCCCCTTTGGACAACTTGTTCTTGTTAAGGTGCACCATGACATAGTCTCCAATTGAAAATTGAACATCTTTCTTCCTAGCTTCAACCCATTTATTCATCTTTTATTTATTGTGCTCCAATCTATCTTTACCATGTTATGAACTTCCTTCATGGAAAGAGAAAAATATTTAGCAGGAGCATCCAGAGGTATAAGGGCAATCCTGTGTCACCAAAAAAAAATGTACTTAGACTTAGTTTCTGTTTCATGTGTTTTCATTTTTGGACACCCATTTGGGTCAAATAAAGGTTCCAACTCTCACAGTTCCACTATCAGTGTGCTAGAAAATCCCAAAAAAATAGGAGGATGTAATTGGGCCATCATTTTGGTAAACTAGAAGGTGTGAATTGGCCAGATGAATGTAATTGTGATTTAGAACATTCCAGAAAAAGAATCAGGTCAAAAGGCCCCACGGTTTGAAATTTATTGCAATTTTTTGGGTTTTGGAGACCTCCTAAGAATGCTTCAAAGTCAAGTTAGGGGCATTAAATGACCTTGAAAAGGGCTGAAAAATGGGGGACGAGCAAAGCTCCTCCATAGGGCTATAGAGCACTTTGAGAGCTTTCCAAAAATGTAAACAGTTTGTCAATCAGAGCTACGGTTCAAAAGTTATGCCTCCCAGAAGTTCGGTTACCATTTCTGGATTCTTCTACATTTGCGTCGACTTCTAACGTAGCTTCTGGAGCCTTCTATTTGGTCGGTGGATGCCTACTAGCACCTTCTAGAATGTATTCCTAGTCCTTAACCCTCCAGGGTCTATTTAAGGAGATTCCTGGCATTGTAATAGGCAGTTCGGAGTGGAGTTTGAGAGGAGGTACTGAAAGGAGAAATTATCTCCACATTTATGCTATTGTAAGCCCTTAGGGCATGTTTTCAAGTTTATTTTCTCTGTACTAAATGTACTAGCATATTTTTCAGTTAATATAATTTCCCTTTTCTATTGTGTCCATTTTGTTCTTGGGTTGTGTTCCCATCAAGTGGTATCAGAGTTGGTTTTCCTGAGTGTGTAGACAGAGCACCGACTGTGAGGTAGTTTGCACCAGGACTATGTGGTTGTGGGTTTGAGTTAAGAAGATGCCTCCATGAAGAGAGTGTGGTAGAAGGGCTAGAGCTATTAATCCTGAGGAGGTTAGAGTCCTCCAAAGGCAGGTACAAGCATTGCAAGAGGAGCTCCGTAGAGGAGCAACTGTGGCCGCAGGTGATGAAAGTGAAGATGACAACGAAGAAGATGAAATTGGACCAGAAAAGGAATTTTATGGGGAAGTTCTAAATCATGCAAAGGAAAGGATTTTTAGGGCCATTACTAAGTTTGGGAAAAGACCTACAATTGAAGTGGGTGTATTTTTCAGGAAATCTGAAACCAGATGAGTTGATCGATTAGAGCAATGAACTGGAAGAATACTTTGAGTATGAGGATATCAGGGACCCAGATAGGGTTAAGTTTGCAAAGGCCATGCCAAAATTTGGTGGCAAGAAGTTCAATTAGAAAGAAACAGAAGAGGAAAGGAGAAGATCACAAGATTGGATCGCATGCTGGACAAATTGAAGAAGCAGTTCATTCCTGTGGACTACGAGCTTGATTTGTTTAAGAAGATGCACGAGTTAAAGCAAGTAGGAAGATCACTCCAAGAATATACAGAGGAGTTTTACCGACTCTTGATTAGAGTAGGGCATGCAGAAGAAAATAAGGAGAAGGTTTCTCATTATATCAATGGGTTGTGACCTAGCATCCAAGAGGAATTAAGTCTGGTAAGAATGACCAGTGTTGAAGAGGCATACTAGTTTACCCTACGAGTTGAAGAGAAGTTGAATAAAAGGTTTGAAGGAAGACAAAGAGGGTGTAGTCAAGGGGGAAGGGAAAGCGGTAGGTCATCTGGAGGCCGCAATGAAACCCAAAGGAAAAATGAAGATAAGGGTACTAGCAGGAACCAGAGGAATGAGGGTTTCAACCGCTCTCGTGACCAAGACTTTGGAAATTAGAGAGGAAGAGGTAGAGGACATGGACAAGGAAGAGGAGGCTTTTGTGGTACCTATTTCCATTGCAATGAAGAAGGTCATCGTGCCTTTGAATGCCCCCAACGACAAGGAAGGACAGATAGGAGAGCTGAGGGCCAAGCTAGGGTTGCTCATGTGGATGAGGATGCACAATCATCACATTCAGAGGATGTAGAAAGAGGAGAGACCTTGGTAAATGAAAGAGTCCTACTAACTGGTGATATTGAACCAGGACAACGGAGGATTTTGTTCCATACTAGATGCAAGTGTGAGGATAAATGTTGTGACGTGATCATTGATGGTGGTAGCACTGTAACTTGGTATCAGAAGAGATGGTCTCTAAGCTGAAGCTCAAGAGGGAGAAACATCCCCAGCCCTATCAGATTGCTTGGGTAAAAGATGATCATAAGGTCCTAGTAAGTGAACAATGTTTAGTGAAATTCAAAATTGGGAGTTACCATGATGAAGTTCTCTATGATGTTATTTCGATGGATGTTTTCCATCTATTGTTGGGTAGACCATGGTAGTTTGATAGACATGCAGTACATGATGGGCATGCAAACACATACTCTCTGACAAAGGATGGAGTTTGCCACAAATTGAAGCCCATGAAAAAGGAAGGTGAAAAGGTATGTAGCAGTGCTAGGATTTGTCTTGTTGATGAAAGGAAGTTTTTAGATGGCATGAAACATCAAAATATGTGCTATGCTTTGATTCCTAGGAAAGATAAAGAAGGTAGTAGTAAAATACCACTTGAAGTTTCAGATTTACTAGGGGAATTTGGAGATATTATCTCTGATAACGTTCTAGAGGGATTGCCACTAGTAAGGCAAATTAGTCATCAGATAGATCTGATTCCAGGAGCTAGTTTTCCTAACAAGGCTGCTCACAGGATGACTCCTACTGAAACAGAGGAGCTAAATAGACAGGTTCAGGAGCTATTGAGGAAGGGTTTGATTCGAGAGAGCCTGAGTCCATGTGCAGTACCTACAGTACTCGCACCAAAGAAGGATGGAGAGTGGAGGATGTGTACAAATTCTTGAGCTATAAATAGGATAACCATCAAGTACCGATTTCCTTTGCCAAGGATGGATGATCTTATGGACTGCTTGAGTGAAGCTCAGTACTTCACAAAGATAGATCTCAAGAGTGGCTATCATCAGATATGGATTCAAGAAGGAGATGAGTGGAAAATAGCCTTCAAGACCAAGGAGGGTCTTTATGAGTGGTTAGTCATGCCCTTTGGATTGACAAACGCCCCAAGCACCTTCATGCGGCTCATGAATGAGGTACTTAAGAAGTTCTTGGGAAAATTTGTTATTGTCTATTTGGATGATATTTTAATTTTCAGCAAGACTTTGGAAGAACATTTACTACATATTTGTAGTGTCCTTGAAAGGCTAAGGGAAGAGAAACTGTTAATTAATCTGAAGAAGTGTATCTTTGCAAAAAGGGAATTAGTCTATTTGGGGTTTGTTATATCACCCGAAGGTCTCAAAATGGATCCTGAGAAGGTAAAAGCCATCTTGGAATGGCCTACTCCAAGGACACCTTCTGAGGTAAGATCATTTCATGGTTTAGTTAGTTTTTATAGGAAGTTTATTAAGAATTTCAGTGGCATATGTGCACCCCTAACTGATACAATAAGAGGGGATAGAAAAGAGTTCAAATGGACTACAGCAGCTGCGAGAAGTTTTGAATTGCTGAAGAAGAAGGTAACGGAACAACCTATGTTGGTACTTCCAGATTTTAGAAAGGTTTTCCAGGTGAATTGTGATGCCAGTGGCAGCTCTATTGGGGTTGTATTAAGCCAAGAAGTTAAGCCTATTGCATATTTTAGTGAAAAATTGAATGATGCAAAGAAGAAGTATTCTGTTTATGATCAAGAGTTCTATGCAATAGTTCAGGCCTTAAAGAAATGGAGGCATTATTTATTGCCAAAGGAATTTGTTTTGTATACTAATCATCAGGCATTACAGTACCTAAATAGCCAAGGTAAATTGAATTAGAGGCATATCAAGTGGGTAGAATTCTTGCAGAGTTATACATTTGTGTTGAAGCATAGAAGTGGAAAATCTAACAGGGTTACAGATGCACTAAGTAGGAGACAGTTGTTGCTTACAGTAATGCAGGTTGTAGCAGTTGAGTTTGATGAACTCAAGAATTTGTACCCCGAGGATCCTGATTTTGCTGAAGCATGGAAAGCTTATAAAGAGCCTATTGTTGTAGATAGAACCAAGTGGTTAGACTATTTGATTCAGGATGGCATGTTGTTCAAGGGTAGTCAATTGTGCATTCCAAGGAGTTCCATGAGGGAAAATATGATTAAGGAGAAACACAGTGGAGGGATGGCAGGACATTT
This sequence comes from Cupressus sempervirens, assembly GCA_028749045.1. Taxonomy (NCBI): domain Eukaryota; kingdom Viridiplantae; phylum Streptophyta; class Pinopsida; order Cupressales; family Cupressaceae; genus Cupressus; species Cupressus sempervirens. Next base: position 8,832,984 of record CM053793.1, on the reverse strand, counting down.
TGGTCGAGATAAGACCATTGCCATTCTTAGAGAACATTATTTTTGGCCTCAAATTTCACAAGATGTGAAGAATTTTGTACAGAGTTGCCAAGTTTGTCAAGTTGCCAAGGGGTTTAGTCACAATACTAGCCTATATCAGCCATTGCCTATTCCATCAAGGCCATGGGAGGACATAAGTATAGATTTTGTTCTTGGATTGCCAAGGACACAAAGGGGTAATGACTTAGTATTCATGGTGGTTGATGGGTTCTCCAAAATGGCACATTTCATTCCATGCCACAGAACTCATGATGTTGTCCATATTGCAGACTTGTTTTTCAAAGAGGTGGTAAGACTACATGGTCTTCCAAGGAGTATAGTTTCTGACAGAGATACTAAATTTGTGGGGTATTTCTGGAGGACATTATGGAAGAAGTTGAGAACAAACCTAAAATTCAGTTCCACGCATCACCTGCAGACTGACGGCCAAACAAAAGTGGTAAATAGAAGTCTGGGCAATTTGCTAAGATGTTTAGTTGGGGATAAGCCCAAGGGATGGGATTTGTTTCTACCACAAGTAGAGTTTGCTTACAATAACTCTATAAATAGGAGTATTGGAAAATCACCATTCCAAATTGTATATGGGAATAGCCCAAGGACTGCACCAGAACTGAGGAAGATAGAGCAAGGGGAGAGGACAAGTGCTGAAGTGGAAGAATTTGTTGAACATATCAAGCATCTACATGAGGAGGTTCAGGCACACATTACCAAGATGAATCAAGAGTATAAATCTAGGGCTGATCAAAGGAGAAGACATAAGAATTTCCAAGTAGGGGATCTAGTCATGGTGCACTTACAAAAAGAAAGATTTCTAGCCGGTACTTACAACAAGCTGAAAATGAAGAAATTTGGCCCCTACAAAATTTTGAAGAAACATGACTTAGGAAATGCATATGAGGTGGAGCTGCCAAATGGTATTCACATTTCTCCCATTTTCAACATTGCAGATTTAACAGAGTATCATGATGATGGTGTAGATGAGGAGCTGGTGTTAGAGCCATGCCCAATTCTTGCTTCTAAGGAGGAGATAGAAGACATTCTAGATCATCGTGTGGGTAGGAGTACCAGAAATAGGCAATATGAAGAGTATTTGGTCAAATGGAAAGGATGACCGATCGAGGACTCAACTTGGATTTCAACAGCTGAGGTTTCCCATTTGGGATTTCCTCTACCATTCATAAAGTGACAAGGTTACTTTTCAATCTACCCTGGGTGTCTAATGCAGGAGCATCCAGAGGTATAAGGGCAATCCTGTGTCACCAAAAAAAAATGTACTTAGACTTAGTTTTTGTTTCATGTGTTTTCATTTTTGGACACCCATTTGGGTCAAATAAAGGTTCTGACTCTCACAGTTCCACTATCAGTGTGCTAGAAAATCCCAAAAAAATAGGAGCATGTAATTGGGCCATCATTTTGGTAAACTAGAAGGTGTGAATTGGCTAGATGAATGTAATTGTGATTTAGAACATTCCAAAAAAATAATCAGGTCAAAAGGCCCCATGGTTTGAAAGTTATTGTAGTTTTTTGGGTTTTGGAGACCTCCTAAGAATGCTTCAAAGTCAAGTTAGTGGCATTAAATGACCTTGAAAAGGGTTGAAAAATGGGGGAAGAGTGAAGCTGTTCCATAGGGCTATAGAGCACTTTGAGAGCTTTCCAGAAATGTAAATGGTTTGTCAATTGGAGCTACAATTCAAAAGTTATGCCTCCCAGAAGTTCAGTTACTATTTCTGGATTCTTCTAGATTTGTGCCGACTTCTAACACAACTTCTAGAGCCTTCTATTTGGTTGGTGGATGCCTACTAGCACCTTCTAGAATGTATTCCTAGTCCTTAACCCTCCGAGGTCTATTTAAGGAGATTCCTAGCATTGTAAAAGGCAGTTCGAAGTGGAGTTTGAGAGGAGGTACTGAAAGGAGAAATTATCTCCACATTTATGCTATTGTAAGCCCTTAGGGCATGTTCTGAAGTTTATTTTCTCTATACTGAATGTACTAGCTTATTTTTCAGTTAATACAATTTCCCTTTTTTGTTGTGTCCATTTTGTTCTTGGGTTGTGTCCCCATCATTGGCCAAAATTTTGCATGGTCCCACCTTCCTCATATATAACTTGTCAGATTCCCCTTTGGACAACTTGTTCTTGTTAAGGTGCACCATGACATAGTCTCCAATTGAAAATTGAATATCTCTCTTCCTAGCTTCAACCCATTTATTCATCTTTTATGTATTGTGCTCCAATCTATCTTTACCATGTTATGAACTTCCTTCGTGGAAAGAGAAAAATATTTAGCTACTCCACTAACCTTTGCATCTTCTTTCATGTCTCTTAGTTCAATGATACCTCTAGGATGCACTCCATATAGACTACTTCAAAAGGACTTTTCCTAGTGGCCCTATTTATAGTATCATTATAGGCATACTTTTCTTGAGAAATAATGTGATCCTTGCTCTAACCATACTCCTTGGTCAAGAATCTTAAGAGGTTTCCTAGGATCCTATTAACCACTTATGTTTTCCCATCCAATTGAGGATGGTAAGTAGATCCAAAGGATATATTTGTACCCAAATTGTGCCAAAAAGTCTTCCAGAAATGAATCATAGACTTAGTGTCTCTATCAAAGACAATCTTGAAAGGAAGGCCATGTATCCTTACTACCTCCCTAAAGAAAAAAATTTTAATGGCACATGCATCATGAGTGGTTTTACATGGCACAAAATGAGCCATTTTTCTAAACCTGTCGACAATGACATAGACACTATCAAAGCCCTACTTAGTTTTAGTCAGCCCCACCACAAATTCCATGCTTAGACATTCCCAAGTTCGTTGGGGAATAGGAAATGATTGGTAAAGACCTACATTAGTGGCACCTCCTTTATCATTTGACATACCATGCAACATTCAACATACCTCTTCACATATCTGCTTAAAGTAGGCTAGTAATTAAACATTTGAACCAGATTAATTATTTTATGTACACCAAAATGACCACCAAAGCACCATTGTGTTTTTCTTGTATTAGAGTTTCTCATATGGATCCCCTAGGGACACACAAATGATTACCTTTGAAAAAGAGACCTTCCTACAAGGTAAAATCAGAAAACTCATGGTGAAAGTGATTAGTAAAATCAGTATAAACTTGATATGGCTTGGTAAAATATGGATCATCAAGGTATAGGTACTTGAAGTTTTCAATCCCCACACCCCCAATCTACACTTCTTGAATAGTCAACAACCTGTAGCTTAGCGCATCTATAAATTTATTTGTAATACTTTTATTATGCTTTATGGTGAATGTATAGGCATGTATATACTCCATCCACTTCATATGTTTGTGTCTTAATTTGTCTTGGGAATTTAGAAAACTTAAATTGTGATTATTTGAATAAATAATAAATTCTTTAGGTAATAAATAGTTCCTCCACTTTCTCAAGCCTTGGACCAAGGCATACATTTCAAGGTCATAGGAAGAATACTTCCTTTTTGCTACATTTAGTTTATCACTATGGAAGGCAAGTGGTTTACCTTCTTGGCTAAGGACTTCTCTAATGGCAAGGTTGTTGGCATCACATTCAACAGTAAACAATTTCTCAAAGCTAAGTAAGACCAAGATTGGTTGAGTGGCAATCTATTGCTTCAATAATTCAAAATTCCTAGTAGCTTGTTCAATTTATTTAAACTTTTCCCTAATCCCACCTTTAATGGTTTCCAAAAATGATGCACATATATGACCAAATTGCTTAATAAAATTTCTATAAAATTGAGCTAAGTCATGGAAGCTCCTTGCCTCTGAGGAAATCTTAGGTGTTGGCTAGCTAGGTATGGCCTCTACCTTGATAGGATCCATCTTGAGTTGTCCCTGTGAGATGAAAAACCAAAATAGACCAATTCTTCCTTCATCATATCATATTTTTCAAGATTTATGGTGAGCTTGGCATTAGAAAATATTTTCAAGACAAGACCCAAATTTTTGAAGTGTTCTTTTTTAGTGCTACTAAAAATCAAGATATCACCAAGATAATTGTCAATAAACCTACCCAAATAATCAGAGAAAACTTCATTCGTGAGCCTCATGAATGTGGAGGGGGCATTTCACAAACCAAAGGGTAGCACTAGCCACTCATATGACCCTTTAGTGGTCTTAAAATTTGGCTTCCATTCATCTCCCTACTTAATCTTATTTGATGATATCCACTTTTTAAGTCAATTTTAGTGAAGTACTTTGCATTTCCCAAACAATCTAGCGAATCTCCAATTCTTGGGATTAGGAATCTATACCTAATTTTTATCTGATTGGTTTCCCTTGAATTTGTACACATTCTCCAAGTACGTCCCTTCTTTGGCACTAGGATAGTTGGGATTGCACATGGGCTCACACTCTTCCTTATCAACCTATGATCTAGCAATTCTTACACTTTCTTGGCTATCTCCTAATGTTGACTAGGTGTCATCTTATATGTTGCCTGATTAGGAAATGATACTCTAGGAATGAAATCTCTTTGATGGCTAATAGATATCTTAGGTGACAATGTAGGCTTCCCATCACTCACAATATCTTCAAACTGATCCAATAGTTTTTGTACTTCCTTAGGTAACTAAGACCTAATTATGCTTTGTGTATTCTATGGCTTGACAATGATGTCATACAAGGATTGAATAGTATAAAACTTATCTCCTTTCCTAAACCTATAAACATTTTTCCTACCACCATATTGGGCTTCCCTATCATATTTTCATGTCCTCCCTAGTAGGAGATGACAAGCATCCACTAGAAGTATATCACAAAGAACCTTGCCCTTATACCTACCAACATTGAAATCAATGCATGCTTGTTCCTTTACCTCTACGTGTTGACCCTTATTTAGCCATGTGACTCTATAAGGATTGGTGTAAGCAAGTCTTTTAAGCTTTAATTTTCCCACTAATTCTCTAAAACTATGTTATCAATAGTCCCAAAATCAATTATAACTTTACATACCTTTTTTTTCACCTTGCACTTGACCCTAAACAGGGCTCTCCTTTGGCATTGATCCTCCTTCATGGGCTCCCTAATGAGTGTTCTTATAAACATTAAATTTTCACCCTCTTCTAAATCTAATGGGAGATCATTTTATCTCTTTCCACCACTTTCTTCTTTGGCATAGGCTACTTTCCTTTCTCTTGAGGTAGAAGCCTTCTATGGACATCTATATGGTGGGTGCCCTTGTTGGTTATAATTCTAAAACTTTATGGTGGAAAAATATGAGCGACTTATCCCTTGGTTTCTAGTTTGGCCCCTAAAACTACCATAACCTCTACCCCTTTGATTGAAACCACCTCTTGGACTACTTGAGCCACTTTTTTCACTTGGCTTATTACCCCCTTGAGGCCTATTTACTTGACCTCTTCCACCACCAAAATTTCCTCTCATATTTCCCTTCTCTCTTCCTTTTCCTCTATTCCTATTACTAAAGTCTTGCTTCTTCAATTTATCCTTTACTTTGAGGGCTAGTTGGTAATACTTCTATACTATATTAGGACTCCACAACTAAAGTTCCTCTTGAATATTCCACCTCTATCCATTGATATATCTTGCAATTTTAATTCTTTTAGCCTCTTGCACTTTCTATCTTGGGCAAAGTTTATTAAACTCCTTAGTGTAACTTGACACGTTATTATCCTTGTGTTTGATATTCTTCCTCTTTGTGTGCAACTATACTTCAAAGTATTTAGGAAGATAGGTTTTTTGAATCTAACTCACCATAATCTTCTAGTTTGTAAAGGATTTGTTTTCCTCTTTCACTCTTTCATCTTGAGTGAATTTTCACCATGTGAGAGTTGGTCCTCTCATTCTTTCTTTTTCTACCTTGACCTTCTGAGCTTCTATCATATTCTCACACTCAAAATAGTTTTCCATGCCTAGAAACCATTCTAAGACATTATCAACATCCAAATTTCCACTAAACAATAGCATTCCTTCCAAGGCTTTTTGGTTTAGTGCCTTGATTTCTCTAAGAAATGGTTCCTCGGTTATTTCAAGATCAGCTGTGGGTGCCTCCTCTTCATCAAACATCGATTTCTTCTACTTGCCATGATCCTCTTGCTAGGTGATCTTGCTAGTAATTGCTTCAATCTTGAGGGTTGTTTCCTCAAGCATTTATTCCAAGGCTTCTATATTTGCCTTCAACTCTAGGTTTTCCTCATCTTTTTCTTGAACCTTCTTGGCTAACTCTACATTTTTTACCATGGTGGATCCTATGGGGATTCTACTTCATAGTTAAACATACACTTATATCTCCAAAAATTAAATTTCTCTTATAATAATTTGATAGGAATAGGTCTAAGGTGTAGTTAGTTGATGCACACGCCTTGGATATGCTCTACCCACACAAAGATCAACTCTAATCACTACAAGGTAGAATAGAGATGAATTTGAGAGAGTACAAGATACATTCCTTGCTAAACTAGTCTTTGAGATAAAAGGGAAGGAATATAGAAGGTTAATAGAAGAGGAAACACAATTCATATCAATCTATGATAGTTTCTTCACCCAATTCTCTAATTTCTTATACATCCAAGTTGGTGGGTATGAAGGAAAACCACTAAAACTAACAAGGCATTACATAGACAAATATGTTTTAATGGAAGTTGGTAGGTAGGTAATTGAATTTGATAGAAGCTACAAGATTCAGAGGTTTTATGGTCCTACATTCCCTATAGAACTCGGCCATAACAAATGAAAAACTATACAAGATGCCTCTAATCTCAAACATGAACTGAATTTGATGAACCTAGAGGCTCATACTATTCTCCTTGAATTTGATGACAAATAATTTTCTCAGCCCCTACTTGAACTATGACCAAATTTCTCACATGTCCCTCACTTAGAAGACTTTTGGGTTGATTGTGATGATGATTATGAAGTTGGAAAGAGGTGGTGGTCTAGATTGATCTTGAAGCAAATAAAATAATTTAAACTTTAAATAAATGTAAATGGGGTAAGGGAGAAAAAAGATGAATAAGTTATTGATCCTTTTATAAAACACAGGTTGAATCTTTTCCTCTACTTGGAATAGAATTGGATTCACCTTAGGAGGAAGACCTACAATCCAAGATTGGCCTAGTCACAGTGAGGACTAAAAAATTGGTTAAAGGAGAAAAGGCAATCAAGAATGAAAAATGCAAAGCAAGCTTTGCAAGAATCCCTCATAAACTCTATCTAACTTCCACTTATTCATGATACTGAAATTGATAAGGATGTCACCTTTTCCCCTATAGGTATTTTGAATGTTGAAGTTAAAGTTGCACTTAGGGTCCAAATTTTAGTTCAACACACAAGGCCAGCAAGGCAAACTCATTCTTGCACCAAAAAGGAGAAAGCTCAAAAGGTTATCATGAAGGATACCTATATAGATCTGATTAAGGTAGAAGTAGTGATAGAACCTTTAGAATGAAGAACTTAGGAGGCCATAGATCAGAATGATCAACTAGTAGAAGGTGATGCTAATGCTTTAAGTTTAATGATCACCAAATATGTTTCCCCTACCTTGCAAACCCCTCCATCTAAAGATACCTCTTCAGTGCCTAATTGGTGTGATGTGTCTGTGAACAAGAAAGGGAGCTTGGTGCTCATAGTAATTTAATTCAAGGACATGGTTAGGAAATTTTTGGAAAAGAAAACCAAAATAATAAAGCCAAAGATAGAAATCTATAATTAGGGTTGATGAAAAAAAAAGGGGATTGGGTGGCTAATATGTTCAAACCATGTGAAGACAAAAGTCTTGAGGACACACTAGGGTCACAAGTCATATTTGGAAAGAGTTCTTAGACCAGCCTCTAGAGTTGTAGATATGAAAATCCTAGATGCAGGACACACCAAGGTTGGCAATCATATTTGGAAAGATTGGAAAGAGAAGAAGGAACTAAAATAGTCCATCTACATGAAAACAGAGTACATCCTTAATCTACAAAATGAAAAATCTAAATGCCATCCACAAGCTATTTCCATGATTGGTGTGACTTCCATGGGAAATTAGCACTTTATAGACTAGGTAAAAAGGGATAGGTCAGTATCTAAAGCTTTTAATGAATGGCTTGAGTTGGTCATTTCTCGTAAAGGTAGCTACATAACTCACTTAGCTGAAATGAAGGTGAAAGCTGAATAGATGATAGTTGATTTGGAAGAAAATTCAAATGCGTGAGCTAAGGAAAAGAAGATATGGGAGGATGTCATGGCTCAGATCAAAGAAGTTTAGGAGTATGGATCAGATAAATTTTTGGTTGAAAATAAATTATTTGGGATTGATGTGTATTTCTTATATGTCTCTTGAACTAACCTAGAATGGAGAAATATGGTCATTGAACAATTCTTGGAAGAGTGTTTAGAGCTAGTCAAAGAACTCAATTACCTTAAAGAGATCCTACACAATGACATGAAATATATCAATGTTGAGATCTTAGGTAATAAAGACCAGTCTAGTAAGGATTTGAAGGAGATAGAAATTCAATGCCAGGACAAGCTATGAGCTTTCAAGGACACCAAGGAGGTATCTACTACTATTTTAGTGATCATTGCTCAAACGGATTCCATGATCATAATTAGTGATGATCATCTGATGATGTAGATTAAGAAGATGGAGCACAACTATCGGGTCATCACCATCTGGCAACTAAGAATAGAACAACTAGGAGTCCTGTAGTAGAAAGATATTATGGATTTTGAAGTCACCTACATTGATTGGAAAACCATAAGTGGCAATGTGACTTTAGAGCAAGGACAACCAGGAAATCTAGTTAATATTTCAGCTACTTATCTTAGAAGTCAAGCTTTGGTTGTTTAGTCTTTTAGTTCCTAAGTTAGTTGCTTTATGGTTCTAAGCTTAGTATTATTAAATTTGACTGGAGTTATTTTTGTAACCATTTTATAAGCCTTGCATGGCTATATATTGTAATACTTTAAATGTTTTTGGTTTTGATACTCCAATAATTTTGTGATAGTAACATAAGTTATCAAAGCAAGTTCAGACTAAACTATTTTGGTTATGCTATTTATGTGGACAACAAATAGAAAAAAAAATCTTTTGATACTAGTTATATGTTGTTGGTCATTTGTGATCGTATGGTTTTAGTAATTTGAATTTGTTTCATATGGAATATTTTGTTGATCATGATCAATGATGATATTCTCTATTCTGTGAAATATTTTTAATTATATTATTCAATGGAATCAATCATCCTTGTTTTTCAGTTATTCTCTAGGGTACTTACTTTATTAAGTCTTTGGGCTTATTTTTGAAACAACACTATCCTTGCAATACTTTAACATAAAAGATGGAAAAGTATTTTTAAAAATCCTTAGTTCTTTTTGGTTAAAAGATCTCATTTGATAAATTAATTTGAAATAAAAGAAATTATTGTTTATCATCTAAGGAGGGAGTTGTGCCTCAAAAAAGAGAGAGTTCAATCAAAGGGACTCAATCATTGTGGAAGTTTTTCTTGTTCATTACCTTTTGTTCTTCATTTTTAAAAGGGGAAAATTTGTTCACTAACATTTTTTGGTGACATTGCTAGGGAATCCTTTAGGTTTCAACATTGTTATAAAGAATGGTCTTACCTCATGCGGATATTTTTCCTATTCTTCAACTAGGATTAGGATTTGACAATACTCAAGAAGATATTATTTTAGACCTAAACACACAAGCTTGGAAACTCAAAACTAGTGTTGAGTAGTTCTTGCAAGTTAATCAAGTGCTTCAGAGAGAAGAAGAACCGAGTAGAGCTCATTAGAGGAATACCTATTTTTCAAGAAGTTGTGGTTGGAAGATTAGCCCAACAACCTCTTTGAATATTAGTATTCGAAAATCCTTTTATTTTAGCAAGTTGGCTAGAAAATATGCCCAAAGCAAAGAGAGGAAAGGATTTTTAGATCAATCCTATGAGTTAAGAAGTCAAAACTTTGCCACTGAGCTAACTTGAAGAAGAAGAATGTCTATAAAAAGTAAAAGTAGACATGCTTCTCCTAAGAAGTCACCCCCTATTGTTGTAAGTGTTGGAATTATGACATATTTGTCATTAGTGCAAACACTTATTGGATTTTGAATGCTTACCAAGCTCATCACTTAGTCTATAGTTCACACTGAGTATTCAGTAGTTATCTTACAAGCTCAACAGGTAAACAGTTTTCACCAAGCTTTCTAGAGGATACCGAGTGAATGGGTAGTTTAGTAGTGTTTACCAAGTGAAGAAGGTAAACAAAGTTCAGCAGTGTTTACCGAGTGAAGAAGGTAGACAAAGGAATCAATGTTTACTGAGTGAAGAAGGTAAACAAGACTCTGTGTTCACTAAGCATAGCAAGGTAAACGAAGAAGATAGTTTCTACCGAGTGACACTATATCTACCGAGTCACCTATGGTTACCAAGTTCAAAACTATGTCAGGTGATTAGTATGGACCAAGCCTTCACTTCTATCAAGTGCATGATGATGTCGAGTAATGTAGTGGATGTCGAGTATCCTAAGGTCACCGAGTCAGTTTAGTGAACCCAAGTTTTCTACTATCTGGCTGACTCAGTAATATTTTGTTCACTTATGTTTTGGTCGACCTTGTAGTTATAAATATTGGAATGGTATATATGTAATGCATGATATCATTTTTAGGATGGCATGGCATATATAAAAAAAAAGGAGAATAATGTGAAAAGGTATTGCTATATTTTTGAAAGAAAAGTGAAAGAAAATCAGTAGCAGGGTAAAAGGGATTCAGCAAGGTCAGCATAGGAGCAAAAAAGTTATATCTATCAGATCAGGTGATCAATGCAAAAAAGATCTTATCAGCAAACAGTTGTAAGCAGATCCACTGCTTCATCCTAACAAGTGAATCAGTTTCTAAATCCTTTAACAGGGTAGACTTAACAGTCTTTTTTAAATCTCCTAACAGAGTGCATACTTCAGTGTATGTTTGTAAATCCTCTAACAAGGTGGATCTATCAGTCCTACTTGCTCCTAATAGGGAAGATCATCAGAAGTGATCATTGTAAGCCTTAACAGGCCAACTTTATATTGCAGTATTGAAGTTTTGTGGGTATCATCCCCATCGCAATTTTACTTTCTAATTGGAAGGTTTTTGGCTCACCAAATCTCTGTGTACATGTGCAATAAATTCTTGTTCTTTCAGTTATGCAGTAGATCAGATGAATGAATGGTAAATGATTAATATGCTGAATTGATTTAAAGTTTTATACGTTACTAATTCACCCCTCCCCTCTCAAAAACCTATCTTATCCTAAATATTTCCAACAATTGGTATCAAAGCATTGAGGTTCTCAAGATAAAGTTTGACATCTTGAGCAAAGATCAAGGACAATGGAGATATTCAAACTTGACAAATCTATTGAAAATGAGAAGCTAGATCTAGAAATGGCCATGGCTCAACTCAAAGAAGTAAATGAGCATCTTTCTCAATCTCTAAAAAGAAGGAAGGAACTTGCAAGACAAATGAATGATCATCAGTATGTTAAAGAAAAGATTGAAGACCTTTTACCATCAAGTAGCTCAAATGAAGCTAATGAAGCAATCAAGGAACTCCTAGCAAAGAATGGTTCTCTGCAGGAAGAAGTAAGAAAGCTTAAAAGAGAACAAGAAATCCAATCCATCAGGCTATGTGAAGTTTTGGAACAGAGAAACAAGGCAAATGAAGAATTAGAGGTAAGAAATAATCAATCCCTTCAGCATGAAAATCTTATAGGTCAACTATCTAATGCAAATGAAGAAATTGTGAATCTAAGATCTGAGAATGAAAGTTTGAGAAATGATTTAATCACTGAAAGACAAATCAATGCAAGCTTACAAAGTGATCTGAGATTTGAAAAACAAATCAATGAAAGTTTGGAAAATGACTTAATCACTAAAAAGAAAATCAATGAGAGAATGATGAAATCTCAAGTAGACATGACTCAATTAAATCAGAAAAGTGAGAAAAACTTTCATAAACAAAAAGGTAAAGTCGGTCTTGGATATAAGGAAGAAGGTGAATCCTCAAGACAAGGTGCCCAAAGGAATCAAAGACCCACTTGCAATCACTATGGAAAGATAGGTCATACATCAAACAAATGTTGGAATAATGGAAAAGAAAAATTCAATGGTAAATGCTTCAACTGCAATCAGCATGGTCACAAAGCTAATGAATGCAAAGAAAAACCAAAATTTGAAGGCAAATGTCACAAATGCAAGAAACAAGATCACAAAGCATCTGAATGCAGATCCAAATCACTCAATCCAATTGAACAACTTGTCAAAGAAATCTTTGGATGGGACTACAATACTTGGTGTAGATGTCATTATTGTGGAGAATATGGACACGTTGGCAAAGACTATTCAAGGCATCACTTGATAAAAAGAGACACAATAGTAAGATGCTATACATTTATAGAACTTGGCCATATAGCCAAGAATTGCATTAATACTAGAAGAATTGAAGATGAAGAGAAAGCTAAAGCTGATAACATTTGGAAGCAGATGAGACAACAGTGGATTCCTAAATCTACCGAGCAAGACATTTCAAATGATGGTCATGTCACTCAAGAAATGGGTGACTCCACCATTTCCAATTAAATTTAAGAGGAATCAAGAATTGCATCTTAAAGCCATATTTTAAGCAGTTCCAGAGTGAAAGGGTGCAAAATGATAAAATCAGTGTTTCATATACAAAGTTCAAAGAAAGGTTATCATTCACCATGTTGCATCTATCGAGCAAGGTTGGTTGAAGACCTCACTGAGCTAAATCGGGAGTATCAAAGATTTTGTTCATCCACCGAGTTGCAAGGTTCTACCGAGTAGATCGATGATAGACTGGCAAGCACTATGTCATCTCAGCTACCTTCGTACTGAGTATTAATGACAGTATTTTTGTCAAAAGGGAAGAATTCAATTTCATTCTTCATCACAACTAAAGAGCTAAGAGATTTCTAGTTGAACGATAGTGATTCTGAAACTATTTGAAGCAAATTTCCTGCGAAGAATTTATCATTCACTGAGCAGCAATGGCATCCAAAAGCACTAGCAGCAACAAGGCAAAAAGAGGTTTAGAAATGTTGGTAAAGAATACAGAATGGAAAGCACCCAACTTCAAGATTGTTCTGGTTGTTGCAGAATCACTCGACCCAAATGGAGCTCAATCACAAATACCACCCAAGGTACTTCTTATCAATGATATTCATACTCATTTCAAATGTTCTATTCAAGAAATCAGAAACCTAGAGATGGACAATGCCCTAGGTGAAATGAGTATAGATGGCTCTTTGAAACCCGAATTCAAGCATCTAGAAACCAAGGGCTTGACTCATATCTTGCATATGCCTAGAAACTTCCAAACCAAATGGATTAGGTATATCTTAAGTCGGGTGCATAATGGTCAGTTGTGGTTGGAGCAACCCGTAGTGATAACAAAGAAGATGATTCACAAAATCATGGGTCTCCCTATGCTTAGCAAAGCCAAAGCCACAAAAACCCTAGGTCAGGAAGAGCTACAGAAACAAACCCTAGCCAAATAGGGCGATAGAGGTTTAAAAGTAAACACTGTATCTGATGTCAAACTAATATTTGGCATTCATGTAATTGCATATAAATTATACAGTTCCAGTAGATTGAATAGTGTACCTTGTGAAGCTATGGATTTGGCCCTCAAGGTTGTAAAGAAAAACCTTGAACTTGATCTGCCTAAGGTATTACTGAAACAATTGAATAAAAATATGGATAGTATAAGGACTTCCAAAAATAACCCTTGTAAATTCTATTCTCTATTAATATGTTTATTTTTCTATGTACAAAAATTCTTTCCATCCAAAGGAACTGTCATATGGAGAAAAGACATTCCAATTTTGTATCAAATAAATGAGTTTGTAGCAGAGATGGGTGAGAATTTTGATAGCATCATGGACAACTATTTTGAAGATTTCAAGGAGAGAATGAATAACAGGTTTTGGATTCCTCCTAAGCTTGTTGAAGATTATAAGGATGATGTATGTTTTTTGGTCGATTGTGACAAGGTATACATTCAAGCAGTCAGACCCCGAGTTGCATGGGTGAAACCTCTTCCCTATGAGGTAAATATTGATGAAACTAGAGACATCATAGAAGCATTGGTAAATGAGCTAGTAGACCCAAGGCAACAAATTTTTGGAACCTATGATGAAGCTAAGGCCAGAATTGAGCTTGAAATCATGCTACCACAAGTCATAAGCAAGGGCAAGAGAAAAATAGTAAATTGAAAACTACAACTGGTCCTCTTATGCTCACCGAAGGAAAAGGTGAAGATGAAGAAGGTGAAGAAGAAGAAGGAGGAGAAGAAGAAAAAGAAGAAGAAGAATCTATAGAAGAACAGCCAAAGAAGAAAGGTAAGGTAATCATTACCAAATCTAAGAAGAAGCCTACTACAGTATTCACAAGAAGGACAAGGAAAGGTAAGCAAGAACCTATATTGGTTAGGCCTGCACCTACATTAGAGCAAAGGCTTAAACAATTGGAAGAAGGAGCTGGCATCACAAATTTTAAGGCATTGAAATTTGAAACAAGAACAGATGCTAAGAAAATGCAGATAGAGGAACTAGTACTAAACAAGATGGGTAAATGGAAATACTCCCCAGACCAGATTGCCCCTCAAATCTCAAAGGAACTACTGGAGAGATTGCAACTGAGATGGGAGTTAGCAACCCAAATGGTAAAAGACATCTATGAGCAATCTCTGAAGAATCTAAGACCAAGTCTCACTGGAGCAGAAGTAAACACTGAAATGAAAAATCATGAAGGTAAAATGATGATCAGATTCCACACCTATTTGATTTTGATCAAAGACATTGAGCATGTTGTAAATGATGCTACAAACATGTGGAAAAATATCTATCATCTACATAAGCCCAGTGAAGACCCAGTGGAAATCAAATATGATGACAGTAGTGAGGGTGAAGATTTTGATAGCACTCCACCCATCACAGTCTCACCAGGAGAGCTACATGCATTAATGGAAGAAGGCAAAGAGGAAGAAGTTGAAGAGGAAGATAACGAGGAAGATGATCTAGTGAAAATTGCATTAGCAGTTATTGCATCCCTTCCTCACTCTCCACCTAAAATTGTCACATCATCAAGGTTGGAGTCAGCTTCAGCAAGTTTGATATCATTCATATCAGATTTAACATCTGCACCTACCACATCATAGTTCCATGTTTCATCAATGGAAGTGTCTACCACTTCATCTACTGAGTTGCAGCCCTCTTCTTCAGCTACTGAGCCAACCTCCTTAGCTCCATCATCTTTAATCGGTATGGCAGTAAGTTCCACAATTTTGTCAATTCCAATTCGTTCTACAATTTTGTCAGCACTATCTACATCTACTTCAAATCTAGTTAGATCAGATTCTGCATTACCGAATGTATCATCATTTTTGGGAAGTGTTCCAATTTTTCATCCGATAAATGCTCCTATTGGCACTCAATCCTCAAGTATCCCAATTTTCACTGCTAGTCCTTCCATGTCCACTATTGTGTCTATTCCCAAGGTCAAACTAGTCATCACAGAAGCCAAACAAAAGCAACCATTAAGACTTTTGCTCACTGGAAAAGAAATTCTTGAGGATATTGACCTAGACATAGAATTAGTGATTCCTAAAATTGACTACGAAAATGCTACCATCGAAGAAATGAGGTATGCTAGTCAACTAATTGAGATGAAGGCTACGCAAAAGCAGTTAAGGTTTGAAAGGGATAAAGAATATAGAATAATTGAGAATGCCTAGAATATTATTACAGAAGCTATAGGTGTTGAAGTAGATTCTACTCAACACATTTTGATTCAGTTAGAAGGGGCTATAAATAAATTCAATGAGGACACCTTTGGTCAGGACAAACTGATTGAAAAGGTAGAAAAGAAATTTGATAATAAGGTGCTTGAGCACATTGCTCAGCATATTGCAATAAAATAGGTAGAATTGACCACAATTTTGGTCAATCTTGAAAATTGTTTCAATAATGTAACTTCACTTTTTGCCAAACTCTGTGATGTTACCGAATACACCAAGGAGATCAAAGAGAAATTAAATAAAATTGATGAGGATATGAAGGTCAGTGCCCAAAAGCTGCAACTTGACCCCAGTTCAAGTTCATCCCATCATCTCAGAATCATATTTTTGTCAGAAAAGTAGGCAGAACTACTGAGAGAGGAAGCAAGGATCAGATCTACATTGATTGACTTTCAGAATATGATTCTTCCTGTCATGGACACAATGCAGAAACACATTGTCTACTCCAAAACATTGATCCATGACAACAATTTTTTAGTTGCAGATCACATGATTCAACTTTCAGCTGAAGTTCAAATAGCTCTTTCCACCTACACAATTTTTCAAGAAAATTGGGATAAGACCTTGGCTCTTATTCTCAAGGTACATTCTGAGTTTATCTCTCATTTTGGTGTTTCTATGTAAATACATACTGATTACTTTGGCATTATTGTCAAAAAGGGGGAGAATATATGTAAATAAGGAAGCCATATGTAAAGATAGAGATACTTGTAAATACTATGTGGATATTGTATGGGGGAGATATATGTAAATTAGCACGACAAATTTTGTGCATAAGTTTTGACTCATAAGTGTTTTTGTCACTAATACCATAGGGGGAGATTGTTGGAATTATGATATATTTTTCATTAGTGCAAACACTTATTCGATTCTGAATGCTTACCGAGCTCATCACTTAGTCTACAGTTCATACTGAGTATTCATTAGTTATCTTACAATCTCAGTAGGTAAATAGTTTTCACCAAGCTTTCTAGAGGATACCGAGTGAATGGGTAGTTCAGCAATGTTTACTGAGTAAAGAAGGTAAAAAAAGGAATCAGTGTTTACCAAGTGAAGAAGGTAAACAAGACTCTGCGTTCACCGAGCACAGCAAGGTAAACAAAAAAGATAGTTTCTACCGAGTGACACTATATCTACCGAGTCGCCTATGGTTACCGAGTTCAGAACTACGTCAAGTGATTAGTATGGACCAAGCCTTCACTTCCACCGAGTGCATGACGATGCCGAGTAATGTAGTGGATGCTGAGTATCCTAAGGTCACCGAGTCAGTTTAGTGAACCCAAGTTTTCTACTATCTGGCCAACTCAGTAATATTTTGTTCACTTATGTTTTGGCCGATCTTGTAGTTGTAAATATTGGAATGGTATATATGTAATGTATGATATCATTTGTAGGATGGCATGGCATATATATAAAAAAAAAGGAGAATAATGTGAAAAGGTATTGCTTTATTTTTAAAAGAAAAGTGAAAGCGAATCAGTAGCAGGGTAAAAGGGATTCAGCAAGGTCAGCATAGGAGCAGATAAGTTATATCTATCACATCAGGTGATCAATGTAGAAAAGATCTTATCAGCAAATAGTTGTAAGTAGATCCACTGCTTCATCCTAACAAGTGAATTAGTTTCTAAATCCTTTAACAAGGTAGACTTAACATTCTTTCGTAAATCCTCTAACAAGGTGGATCTATCAGTCGTGCTTGCTCCTAACGGGGCAGATCATCAGAAGTGATCATTGTAAGCCTTAACAAGCCAACTTTATACTACAGTATTGAATTTTTGTGGGTATCATCCCCACCCCAGTTTTACTTTCTAGTTGGAAGGTTTCTTCATCACCAAATCTCTGTGTACATGTGCAATGAATGCTTGTTCTTTCAGTTATGCAGTAGATCAGATGAATGAATGGTAAATGATTAATATGTTGAATTGATTTAAAGTTTTATAAGTTACAGATTCACCCCTCCCCTCTCAGTAACCTATCTTATCTTGAATATTTCCAACAGTAAGTTTGTAAGCCTTGATTTTACTAGGACATTAATACCCACTTATTTCAATGCCTAACCTCTAAACCTCATTTTACCTCAAATGGTTGCTAATCCTTGGGGCACCCAAGTTGGTCCCCTTGCTTTAGGTCCTAATCTAGATCCTCTCTCGAAGGGAGCTAGGGATATCTTTCTTAAATTCAATGGAGATGGGAAGAATTTAATTGATGAACATATGAATGCTATTAATACTGCTTGTGGGGTTCTTGTAGTTTCCATAGAAAATGTAGTCATTAGATTGTTTGTACAAACCCTAACTAACATTGTCATAGATTGGTTCCACTATCTCCCAAATGGAACAATCACTAATTGGGCTTCAATGTGAAATGCATTTGAAGCTAGGTTCAAATTAGTAGATGACAAACATACTCTTTTTCTATAGTTGACACAACTTAAGAAAGAGGTACAAGAACCCATGCACGATTTTTTGGTGAATTTCAATAAAATACTTCATAAACTTCCCACTGCTAAAAGACCTAATGTTGATAATTTCAAAGGATTTTTCATGAATTCAATGCCCCTAGACATCTTTTCTCACCTAAGAAGAGACAAAGTAGCTGATATTGCTACTGTTCAAATGCTATTTGTTGAGTTGGAAGATGATCTTCTAGCTATCGGTAAATGGAGAAGAGAGATGCAAGCTTCAATCTCACAATCATCCTCCTCAGGCCAAGATGATCCTTTGGTTCAAAGTTTGTTAAATGATGTAATTACAATGAAGAGACAAATGTCAAAAATCAACACTGCATATGAAGATATCCCTAGTAAATTCCTAAATGCAGGAGTAGGTGGAAGGCGGCATAATATTCTACCATCAAATAAAAATTTATTAATTGAAGGTGGTTCAACAAATAAAAAAAATGTGTGTCGTTCACTCTACTAATGATCATGAAGGTGCTCCATGCCCTAAGATGATCAATTCAAATCAACTAAATACAAATACAAAGATGATAGAAGAGATTAATGTTAAAGAATACTCAAGAGGTCTTGGAGATTTTTTAAATTATTTCCTTGAATATGAGTCTAATTCTGAAAAAGGAGGCAATTTCTTTGTCACCCTTGAAGACCCTTCATACACGGTACTCACAAGAGGTCAAAGAGGAAGTAAAACTCCTAAAGATCCTTCTACCTCAAACCCAACCAAGAAGTGGAAGACTCTACATAATCTATCAAAGAAGGTCCCTAATACTCTAAAGGTTCTTGCTCTAGAGGTAAAATTTTTTAATAGAAATGATTTTGAACCTGCCTTTTATATAGTTGAATTTTGTAAAACCTTTAGAATTCAAATTTCTCCAGCTAATTATCTACATCCAAATCCTAGTGAATTAGATAAATTGATAGAATTTGTAAACGGTCCAAATCAACCTCAAATACCTCTATTGACCAATGTTGTGTCTAACTCTAAATCTCCCATGGAAAGAAAAGATAAAGCATCAGCTAAGGATATCCTCATCATTCACAAGCCTTCCCCATTTTATGTGTCCTTTTTTATCCATGGTCACAAATTGAATAATTGTGTCATAGATTCTAGAGCTTTAGACAATATCATGCCATCCTTCATAGAAAAGGCCTTAGATCTTCCTATCACATAGACATCAGGAAAATTTTATGCTATGGATTCCAAACAATTCCCTCTTATAGGCTAGATCAAAGATTCCCAGGTTAATCTAGGTGAATTTCTTGAGAAAAGAATTGTGTTAACCATCTTGTTCGTGGACATTCTTGCCAATTATGGAATGCTATTGAGTCAAAAATTTTGTAAGAACCTAGGAGGAGAGGTAAAGTTAGATTGGTCATAGGAGACTATACCAATTGGTAGAAAAAAATTAGTTTTAAACTGTAAACCCAATGCCAAAAACATAGTCTTTCCCTTAGAGGATCCTAGGTCCCCCACCCTCTATCAAGAAACTAAATTTTCTAATTATGTCATCCTACCAAAAGAAGATGTAATTCATCTAGAGAGATCAACTAATTAAGGTGTATGGACCACATATTTTAATAGTAGTTGCACCTCAGTCGGCTCAGTAGTAAGGGTAGTACTCATTTCTCCTATGGGTGAGATCATTCCCCATGCCTTCAAGCTTGAGTTTAACAATACAAATAAGACTTTTAAATATGAGGCTCTACTATTAGGAATAGAAGATGCTAAGAAGAAATACTTAAAGTATTAAAAGCCAAAGGAGATGTAGAGTTGGTGGTTAAGAAGGTACAAAATATTCTTAGCTATTAAAAACCCAGACTAAAGCACTATATGAACATAGTATTGGATAAGATGGAGGGATTTGAGGTGTTCTCTATTGAGGTTATTAGGATTAACTTTAGATAGAAACAATAGTTACATGAAAATATAACCAATATCAGAAAATAATAGATCATACAAAAGAGAACACAAGACACCAAGATGTAACATGGTTCACCCAATCCCTCAGCTACCTCCACCAAACATCAAGTCCAATATTATTATTATCTAGTGATTACAATCTACAATCCCTTACACCTTAATACCACCATAAGAAGCTACAATATCACCATTACATTATGAAATCCCTAACCCTAAGCATTTTTATACAAGCTTTTTCTACTTACAGAATTAGGGCTAGAATAAGTCGTCCAATAGGAAAAATAGTAGTCAATGCATTTTACAATATAAGGGTATTTTTTTAGCTACCCCCATGGGGACATTGTCCCTCAACCCCATGTTGTATAGCGATAGGGAGTGCACCTTGGGCGCTACCCCAAGACCCCATAGGGCCACTCCCCCCAAACCCCCATAGAAATAATATGGGAAGAAAACCACACCAAGTAAACCTTTGAGCCTAATTAGGCTCCACATCACAACAATCTCCCACTTGGAGATTGATTGGGAGATTGATCAGACTCCACAAAAATAACCTCCCACTTGGAGACTAATCATAGCACTGCTAAACATGTTCCACCCACTAGAATATAAAACCACCTTGGACTATATTGTTCTTTTATTCTATTCAGTCTAGAAGACCAACCAAAGGTAAAGAGGATTTTAGCTTCTCCCTTGTTACTACCTTGGTAAATAAATCGATTGGATTATCATCTATATGTATCTTCTCTATCTTTAACTATCCATCATCCAAAATTGACTAAATGAAATGGTACTGCAACTGTATGTGTTTTGTCTTTGAATGCAGAGTTAAATTCTTTGCAAGATGAATGGCACTCTCACTATCTATGAAGAAATAATTATCCCACTATGGTGTCCCAATTCTTCCATGAGGAATTGAAGCCATATCATATCCTTGGTTTCCTTTGTAGAAAAAACATACTCTACCTCTATAGTGGATAAATTATTAACCTTTTACAATCAAGAAACCCAACTCACTGTTGCCCCATCAACAATAAATACATAGCCTATAGTACTCTGCCTAGTATCAATATCCCCTACCAAATCTGAGTGAAAATAGCCCAGTAAATCATTAGTAGAGCCCCCAAAATGTAAAAACTTACTAGATGTTCCTCTCAAATATCTAGGAATCCATTTAACTACATTTCAATGCTCAATTCCTAGATGAATCATATACCTACTAACAACTTTCA
Source organism: Cupressus sempervirens (assembly GCA_028749045.1). Classification (NCBI taxonomy): domain Eukaryota; kingdom Viridiplantae; phylum Streptophyta; class Pinopsida; order Cupressales; family Cupressaceae; genus Cupressus; species Cupressus sempervirens. The sequence goes on along the minus strand of CM053793.1, from coordinate 8,811,519 downwards.
CTACATGTGTAATATCTAGCCTAGTGCATACCATAGCATACATCAAACTTCCTACAATAAAAGCATAAGGTACTTTGGACATCTTATCCTTCTCTTATTGTATCTTAGGACACATCTCCTTACTCAACTCCAAATGACCAGTTAAAGGTGTGTTGACAGCTTTAGAATTCTCCATAGAGAAATTTTGCAACAACTTCTTAATATAATTAGCCTGAGATAATGTCAATTTCTTGTTCTTCCTATCTCAAAAAATCTTCATAGCAAGGATTTCTTTTGTTGCCCCAAAATCCTTCATAGAAAATGCATATGCTAACTGGCATTTTAGCTTATTCATGTGATCCATGTTAGACCCAGCTACAAGCATATCATCAACTTATAAACATAAAATAATGTAACTATCATCATCCAACCTCTTAAAATAAACACAATGAGTTGAATGACACCTACTATATCCATGCTCATGTATGAAACTATCAAATTTTAGATACCATTGCCAAGGTGCTTGCTTCAAGCCATATAAACTTTTCTTCAATCTGTACACTAAGCTCTCCTTATATTTGACTTCAAATCCCTGTGATTGTTCCATATATATCTGTTCATCCAAATCTCCATGAAGAAAGGTTTTTTTAACATCAAGTTGCTCCAAATGAAAATATTTAGTAGCCACAATGCCTCAAAAAATGCAAATAGAAGCCATTTTAACAATATGAGAAAATATCTCATCAAAATCAATGTCTTTTTTCTCTGCAAATCCTTTTACCACTAACCTAGCTTTAAATAGTTTCTTACCTCCATCTTCTTCTTTCAACCTGTAAAGCCATTTTACTTGCAAGCAACTTGCATTAATCCTAGGTCTTATTTTTCAACAAAGATTCCATTTCTTCTTTCATTGCAGACTCCCACTAAATCTTTGTATCCACCTACATAGCTTCATCATAACATTCAAGTTCACTTGTATTAGTAAATAAAATAGAATATAGAGAAGGAGAAAATCTTTCTAGAGGTCTTCTTAGCCTTGTTGACCATCTAACATTCACTGGTGTGTGTGGTATTTGTTGTTGTGGTTTTTACAAATCATGATAAATTGCTAGAATATCATCTTTTTGAGTATCATCTAGCACTAAATTATCATCTTCTTTCTTCTCATGTTGTTACAATAGATATTTATAACACTTTCTCATCAAATATGACAACCCTGTTTGTTACAATTTTATGATTTTAAAAATCCCAAAGCCTATAACCAAATTCATCAATGCTATATCCAACAAATATACATTTCTTTGACTTAGATTCCAGCTTGGTTCTATTTTTAGAATCTATATGAGAAAATAATTTACAACCAAAAGTTTTGAGAAAAGAATAACTTACTTTCTTACCACTCCATGCTTCCTTTGGAATACCACAACCCAATGTAGTAGAGGGACCTCTATTAATCAAATATATAGTAGCATTGACAGTCTCCACCCACATGTCTAAGGGAAACCCTATATGCAACCCCATGCTCCTTGCACACTCCATTATACTCATATTCTTGTGTTCAACCACTCCATTTTTCTATGGAGTCCTTGGAAGAGATTTCTATCTATGAATATCATTATTGGAGAAATAATCTTCAAATTCATGAGTGAAATACTTGCCACCATTATCAAATCTGAGGCATTTTAATTTCTTACCAGTCTAATTTTCAATCGAGCATTTCTATTTCTTAAAAGTTTTAAATACATCATATTTTTGTCTAATGAAATAAACCCTTAATTTTCTAGTTGCATCATCAATAAATGTAACATAATAATGAGAGCCATCAAGGGAAGATACCTAATTTGGTCTCCATACATCTATATGCACAAGCTCTAATCTCTCACTTTTCTTTTTCTTCCCACTCTTCACAAAACTCACTCTCTTTTGGTTTCCATATGCACAACTTTCAAAGAAATCCATATTAACACATTTAGACCTAGTAAAACTTTCTTTGAATGAAGTAATTTCATACCTTTCTCACTCATGTGCCCAAATCTATTGTGTCATATTTGTTTGTTCACCCTACTCTATTGCAGCAACTATTCCTAAACATTCATTTTTCTCTGAAACAAGCAAAGTAGAAGGAAAAATATGACCTTTACAAGGATATAAGGTGCCTACTTTCACACCTTTTTCTACTACAAGGGAACCATTTGAAACCTTCCAATTTTTATCATTAAAAGTAACTACACAACCCTCATCATTGAGTTTCCCTACTGAAATTAAGTTCCTACCCACCCTTCAAACATGTCTAACCTCATGTAGTATCCAATCATTCACATTCAACACCTTAATCTTAAATTTTCCCTTTCCAACAATCTAACAGGGTTCATTATCCCCCGAATAAACAAGTCCAAAATCCCCTTGTACATAATCAATAAAATAACCTCTATGGGGTGTAGTGTGAAATGAAGCACCAAAATCTAAAACTCATGAATCACCAATACTTTCTAAAGAAAGAAGCAAAGCATCTTCTTCTAATTTCTTTCTTACCACATTTGCATCCTTGTCCCTTCTAGTTTGTCTCCTTCCTTGTTCTTTTGAATCCAACAATATTTCTTCTTATGCCCTAGTTTACCATAGTACCAACAATCTCTTGGTCCTCTAGATTGAGACATCGTCCCCTTTAACTTTCCTCTTGATTTCCTATGATTTCCAGAATTGTCTCCTCTATTATTCATTCTACCCCTTCTTTGTGCATTCAAAGAACTTCCTAATGTAGACCTCGTAATGTTTTCCTACGAGTTTCCTCACTCAAAATAACACCAATCACCTCATCAAATTTTAGGCTATTAGATCCAGAAATATAATTACTCACAGTCATTACCAAGCCATTCCATCTTTCAGGCAAAGAACACAAAATCAAGAGAGCCCTAATTTCTACATCAAAATTAATACCCATAGAAGATAATTGACTAGTAATAGTATTAAACTCATTTAAATGATTTGCAAAAAATCCAACTTCTATCATCTTCATATTAAATAAATGCTTCATGAGAAATACCTTGTTTGAAGTGGAGGGCTTTTTATACAATTTTTCTAGGGTTTGCATAAACTCTTTCATCATATTTTCTTTTATAACATTAAATGTCACTAATGGTGCCAAGCATAATAAAATTCTTCCAAGTGCCTTTTTGTCTAAAATCTTCCAGTCCTCATCTGTCATAGTTCCCTACTTCTTGGATTTTCCTTCCAATGGCTTTCATAAATCCTTCTGATAAAGATAGTCCTCCATTTGCATCTTCCATAACTGAAAGTTCTACCCATTAAAATTCTCCATCTTTAGCTTACCCTCATCTTTCATTGATCCCACTCAACTGTGAGACCTTCTTGCAGAGGATCACCAAAAAAAAATGGCGACGATCTAACTAAAAAAGAAAATGCTAACAGCCTGAGCTAAAAAAATTGACAACCGTATAGCTCTGATACCACCTATTAGGATTAACCTCACACAAAAATAATAGTTACATGTGTAATACCCCAAAATTGGCTCATTGCCATGATCACCAATTTTGGTCTATTTTGATCAATTCTAAGACCTATTCTAATAGGCAATTCTCATTCTATTTGTTGCTACTTGATTTAATTGTTAGATGTAGAAAACCCTAATTTGCATTCATCATGCTTATTATTTAATTCCTATAGTATTTACTCATATTAATCACATTGAAACCTATTGATTAATATTTAATTTAATTATTAAGTATTTATACTTTAATTAAATTAAATTATGCCTTAAGGCTAATGTACTAAGGAATTAAATTTATTTAATTTGATAAATATGCTTATTTTGATTAATTAAACAAAGTTATTTAATTAAATAGGAAGTTATCCCTAATTAATTAAATGAAATTATTTAATTAAGTGAAAAAGGCATTTATGAGCTCATATCTCACTTATTAAATTAAATAATCTCTTCAGTTCTAAATGAAAACTCTGAGTGAACTCTCTCTCAAATTGGAAACAATCTAGTTAACTTGCTCTCACACTTATGACAAGTTCAGTTAACTACTCATCGCACTCAAATCAAAAACAATCTACTTCACCTGAATAAGGAAGTTTCCATCTTAACTGAATCTTTGCTTCAATCCTGACCGTTGATCTGAATTAATCTCACTTGTTGATGGATTCCAGGAATTCTATTTAAGGAACTCCTAATTTTTCATTATAGAGGTTGAATTTTCATGCTATTGAATTGCTGTCAAATTGAGTACTCACCTTATTTTCTAGTTTCCACATTGCTATCATTTTAGATTCTCATCTAGCTTAATAATGTATACATCTAGTTTAATGTCTTTTATTGTTTAATAGAATAAATTGCATCTCTCATATAGAATAATTTGCACATTCATTTAGATCAATTGCATTTATTTAAATCCTTCATTCTTAGAGGGTTTGGTTACTTACACCTTGAATTTGAGGATATCTAATTAGAAAAAACCCTTTAGATAGGAGGCAACAGGTCGCACTGTTGGGTGTCTTGGGTAAACAATACCTTGTTTATCCTGGGATGACTTCGCAAGTAATGACCACGTTGAAGTGTTTGTGAGGTTCAGAGGCCCACAATTCACAAGTAAAACATGCAAATATAACCAATATTAGAAAATAATAGATCGCACAAAAGAGAACACAAGACACCAAGATTTAATTCAGTTCATCCAATCTCTGGGCTATGTCCACCAAACAAAAAGTCTAATATTATTATTGTTATCCAGTAATTACAATCCATAATCCCTTATAGCTCAATACCACTACAAGAAGCTACAATATAAATAGCGCTGCAATAAGTTTCCCTAGGACCCCACAAAGGTGCTTCCCCTTAACCTCGTCTTGGGGGTGCTACCCCCAAACTCCCATAGAAATAATATGGGGAGAAAACCATGTTAAATAAACCTTTATCTAATTAGGTTCCACATCACAACAAAGGCTATGCTACAAGAATTGAACACTAGACCTAATGCTCTTGTCGAATCAACATCTTTATGAATTCCCCACCCATGTTTCAAAGAAGATCTCTACACTATAGAACTTATACACCACTGCAATGTGCCTAATAATGCTGACTCATGATAGATTTTCAATAATGATGCTCAAATCAATGCTTTCTTACGTGGGAAAGAAGGTTTTGAAAACATATTCTTTGAAGGCTCCTCATTGGAATGTCATGAATTATGTCCTAAAGAAATTCAAACAAAGATATTGAAGTGCTCCAATTGAAAGGTAATAGAATTCCTAAGGGACTAGTTTCCTTGGAAACCCTATTTGACAAGAAGGATAGTCCTCATAGGAATATTATCAACGAAACAAAAAAGATAGAGAAGTATGGAGATTTTTACAAAGTCAAAATTGGCACAAAAGAGAAACCAAGAATGGTCAACTTGGGTAAATGTTGCAATGAGTTTGAAAAAATTAAATTTACCAAGTTATTGAAGGGGTTCAATGATGTATTTTCCTAGTCTTATGGAGATTTGAAAGACTTCAGACAAGGCAAGTTTAAACACCAAATTCCACTCAAACCTGGGGCTACTCCTTTTCGACAGTAGCTAAGAAACTAAAATCCTAAGGTGGCTAATGAAATCTTAATGGAGGTTGATAAAATGTTAAAGGCTCACATAATTTACCCTATCCACCATTCTAGCTAGGTGGCTAACATAGTGCCTATCCGCAAGAAGAATGGTGAGATTAGGATATGCATTGACTTCAGGAATCTAAATCAAGAAAGTTTGAAGGATAATTTTTCCTTAAGAAATATGGATAACATCCTTTATATGGTTGCGGGCTTTGAAATCATGTCCATGTTGGAAGAATTTTTGGGTTACAATTAGATCAATGTTTCTCCCAAAGATCAACATAAAATCACGTTCACAACCCCTTGGGGTACCTTTGCATACAATCAGATGTCTTTTAGGATAATAAAAACTAGTGCAAATTTTCAAAGGGCCATAAACTCTTCCTTTAGTCACCTACTAAAAAAATTCATCATTATTTACTTGGATGATATGACTATCTTTTCTAGGAGAAGAAAGAAGCATCTAAGAGATTTGAGGTTTGTCTTGTAGAGATATAGAGAACATGATGTCTCACTAAACCCAAAGAAGTGCATTTTTTGTGTTATAGAGGGGAAATTCCTTGGTCATCTAGTTTCATAAGATGGGATAAGGATTGACCCTAAAAGGGTTAAGGAAATTTAATAGTTATGTCTTCCTTCCAATTGAAATGGAGTCAAATCTCTCTTTGGATAGATTAACTTCCTAAGGAAATTTGTGCCATAATTATCAAAGACTACCAGATTGATTTCTTATCTCCTTAGTGAGAAGGTAACCTTCAAATGGAATGAAAAATTCATGGTAACTTCTTGGAACCTAAGTGACTTAGTACGCACTATCTTCTTGGTGTACACTCAAAAAGTGTCACACTCTAAACCCTTCTATTCAAGTGATCCCATGGATTGGAATTCTTGAATGTCAGCTTAGAGCTACCTATCCATGGAGTGCGAATGTATATTTTGAGAAAATGTAAATAGCTCTTAGCTGAGCCTTTGAGACACAAACCTTGCTAGTAAACAATGCAATGGGAGGTTCTTAAGACAAGAGAAAGAATGCAAGTGTCCACAATAACTCTCAATCTATGCAATGCAAATGTGGACTAAACTAGCATACAATGCACAATGCAACTATATTAATCAAATGCAAGTATTACAAGATCCAAGCTAGTTAAACTATGTGAGCTAGGTTATTGCAAAATATAAGCTATACTATATGAATCTAAGATAAAATTTCATGGTATGAAAGAATTAGACAAGAGGATAGAAGTTCTCCACAAGCTTTGAAGAAGATCAATCGATAAACCTACAACATAACAATATTCAAGAGTGTGGATCCTTTGAGAAGGGGAGAGCTCTTCCTTTTAAAGGTGTATGAATGATGGAGATCAAGATCAAGGGATGGATGATCAAGGGTGAGAGTTGACTCTAGCATCAGCCATGTGCAAGACCATGTCAACCAATGGAAAGAAGTTGAGTTTTCATGTGAGATAAAAAGCTAAAAAGCTTTTTCTTTTAATTTGAAAATAGAAAAGAGACTTTATGTGTGCACATTGAGTGGGTTAGAAGAATGGGGTTTTTTATTTAATCAAAAGGGGACATGTTTTTTTAATCAAATAATGAACTTAGGATAATATAGTCAAACTAAGGTTATAATCAAATTAATTGATTTTTAGCAATTTTTCCTAGGAAGATGATTAATTAATTTAGCCAAAATGTTGAGAAGGGGGATAATAGTCTAGATGACCATTTTTAGGTGATTACATTGTAGGGCCCATTTGCCATTGCACCAAAAGCCATGACTGTTAGTGAACATGGAACACCACATAATTAACCACCTGTGGGCAGGGGAGCGCATCGCATCACCCAAAAATCTCCCCCTCGACGCACATACCAGGTGCTTACGCGGGTCGGGAAGGCACCGGAGAGATTTGAACCCATGACCAGACCAAAACCAGGCTCTGATACCAATTGTGGGGCCCATTTGCCATTGCACCAAAAGCCATGACTGTTAGTGAACATGGAACACCACATAATTAACCACCTGTGGGTAGGGGAGTGCGTCACATCACCCAACATACATTTTCTCCTCTTGACTAATGTGTGATCAATCTAGGAACATGTGATTGTCAAAGAATATAGAAGTCGAGTAGGCAGCAATAAATAGAGAGATCTAGTTCCAAAGAACAAAATGCAGAAAGAGATAGCAAGTCCTAAATGTATAGTCTTATAGCAATAATATTGAACAATAGGATAGAGATAATATTGAAACTCATGAAGAGTACTAATACCAAGAAAAGTAGATAGACCAAGAGCACGTGAAAAGATCAAACATATGCTCCTAAGAAATAGATAGTTGTAGCAAATGATGATAGAGTATTTATGCCCCCTCAGGATCAAAATTGAAATGAGGTAAAGGAAATATAGAAATGAGCTAGATATGAGAAAATTGAGATATAGAAAAGTGCATGATAACATATATGTGATTAGAACCAAAGATTTACCATAAGGAAATGGTAGAATGCCCCAATTTGACCAGAGTTGACCAAAAAGGTCAAATCAAGTAGAAAGATTATTTAGACATGAAAATGTGAAGTGAAGTAGATATGAAGTGTAGAAATGGTGAAAACATGGAGAAATGAAGATGCCCTAGAAAAGATTCAAAGATTAGACCTCAAAAGTTCAACTAACTATATAGAAGGTAAAATTTTGAAATGTGATTTTGGCTATCAAGATGAACTTCTATTTCAATTTTGATCCTAAAAATGGATCTAGGATGTCAAAATTAGCTAGGGATTCAATTTTCACATAATTTTAAGGAGTTTGAGAAATGAGTCAAAATGAGGTCGGAAGGTTATATAAGGGGTCCAAGTGCCATTTTCAATTCATTTTTCTTTCATGGTTTTGAGAAATTTTGAGTGATTTGGACAAACAGAATGAATTTAGTAGGTGCTCTGACCCATTGACATTGTTTTGAGCATAGTTGGTTGCACAATTGGCCACCTGACTATGAGGCCTCGGTATGTCATCAATATTTTGCTGCTTTTGGAATAATCTATTGTATTTTTGGTACAATTTGGGGGTTTGAAAAATAAATACCATGTGATTCTTTAAAATTATCAAAAAATTACTTTAAGAAATATTGCACAATAATTCTGTTAGATCAAAAGTATCACACTGCCTAACAAAGTTTATCATCCTAGCCATACTCAAATATCATCCCTCATGGTGTGAAATGTTGCCCAGGAAAAAATATCAATTAGGTATTACAAGAAGTATCATATGATACTTAATCAAAAAAAAGTATCACCTTCATATAGGAAAAAAATTTGTACAATCTATTTTTGGGCTTTTGCTACATGTTAAACATTGTAATTTTGATGTTTCTAATGTTCATTTTACTTGGTTTTGTAGATTGTTCTTCTCATACTTCATATTAGGGACCCCAAAGTGGTGGGATTATGCATCCTTCATCATCTAAATGATGATGAGAAGGTGACCATATTGAGTATGGGGCTAAAGTGGGTGACATGCATGCCCCATATATGAGTGAGTCATGGGCTACTAAGTGCTTTAGCTAAGCAATGGCATAGCAAGCACAACACCTTCCAACTATCAATCAAAGAGGCTACCATTGCATTGGAGGATGTATATCACATCCTTCATGTTCCTTGCTATGAAGAGATAGTGATTCTTTATGTATGGTTTCTAATTTGCAATTAAGTTTCTAATATCCATCTAGCATGTATTGACATGAGTTTTTGCACGTCACAGGAATATTATGATTAGACTCTGATAGAGGGGACAGTAGTTATACAATAGGTATAACAAGATTTTACTATCTTAGATCACCACTTGAGTTGGCAGCAGCTCATAGATGAGTACAAGGCTAAGTATCCACTACCTTTCCTTTTTTGCTCACTAATTGCCTAGGCTTTGGTCACTAATAGGGGCCAGAAGGGCTTGGTGTAGGAATACCTAAAGTAAAAGAACATGATAAAGTTAAGATTCCTTATTTGAGATATTTAAATCCATTTGAGTAATTTATATTTTATTTGGGTCAATTTTTGAAGGCTATGAAGCCATTTTTGTCAAAAATGTAAAAGTTGCATAAAAAGTTGTACAATGCAACATTGAGAAAGTTGCTAATAATATAAAAATGATGTAAAAATGTATATGGTTGGTAATGGGGGTAGTTAGGAAGGTTTATAACTATCAAATGGATATAAATACCATTTTATGGTCGAACCAAATCAATTTTGAGAGGAGGAAATATTTTGATACATTTTTGGTGCATTCTATTATTGTTATTTTGATTGGTTTTTCAATTTTAGTGTTAGTTTTAGGTCTTGTAAGGCCATGTATAGCTTGAAAACCATGTAATATAGAAATTTATAGATGAAGGATGAATCCTCTTTCTCATTCTTTTGGTTTGGTTCATTTTTATAAATAAATGAATAAGTTATGCACATCTTGATGAAAGTTAGTATTTGTAGATTTGAGGATTTTAGGGAACAGGCATGTCGCATCATTTAGTACAGATATATTTTGATGAATCAAGACCTCCAAGAATATTAATTGGAAAGATGCATGAATTAACTTTCATTTCCTTTTGGTTTGGTTTGTTTTATACTGATTTGTGAAAGTTATGAGCATTTGAGTGAAAACTGATTTTTAACAATCTGCATTGGAGTTGCAGGCAATGATTTATGCTTGGAAAATGATTTTTCAATGGTAAAAATAAATGGCTTACATATTTTGGAACTATATTAATTAACAGATAATGTGAAATTGGTTTGGTTTCGTTTAGATTCATTTTGAGGAAGATATGAGATGCCCTAGGAAGGGTTTGGTGTTTTAAATCTGGTTTATGACAAAAAAATGGCAGTCTGAAATAGTTATTAGTTGAGGAACCAAATGGAATCATAAGACCTTGTAATTTTTGGAAATGGTAGCTATTGATGTTATATGAAAACTTCATTCTTTCTACAAAATTTAATATTGTGATTTTATGGGTCAAATAAATCAATCTTCAAAGACTATCTTGAAGACAGCAATGTTGTGGTTTTCCTCATAAGTTGCCTTATTTCAAAGATATTATTGAATGGGTGTTGAAAGGATCATAAAGGATCTTATTGATAATCTAGTTTGTATGATGCTCCGCATCCCACTAGGATGGGGTAGACTATTAGTAGATTTATTGAGGTATCCTCAGAGGATGTCATGGGGATGTGTATTTTTGGCAGATATGTATAAGAAGCTCCATGAGATATCTTACCAATCATGATGGACCTAGGAATGCAAGTTTGGCATTGGCCCAGGTATGGGCATGGGAGAAAATTTCAATGATTCAACTATGGGTGTAGCCCAAGAGCATGGAGAGCATTATATTTTTAGATATATACAAGGTTCATCCCACAAAGTAATAGTGGAGATGTGGCTTACTACCAATGGTTCTTTGATGAGCTCACTTTATTTGTCTAGCAACCATATCATGAGTGCCACAGATGGTCTAATGCATAAAAGATCAAGTATATGCATTATAGCTAGCCACTAGTCGAAAGACATTTAGAGATAGTGGAGCATTTTATCATTAGCCAAGTATGATGTTAGTTTGGCCAACAATAGGAAATCTTAGTGGAGACCACTACTTATGCATGATTTCATGAGGAGGATGCTTAGGATTGGCTACCCATGTTAGATTATCAAGTTTCCTTATGAGAGACATCATCTTTGATGTGTGAGCCTTGGGACTACCATTCAAAGGTGGTATATATAGGGGCAAGTTTGGCTTATATGTATGAGATGTAGAGGTATCCTTTACCTAGATTCACATGACTAGATGACCCACCTATGGTAGCAAGATAGGGGAGATTGATGAGATAGTGATGGAAGCAAAGGCCAAGGTGGTAGGTACATGGAGCTTAGGAGTAGTTCCTAATCTGGTGGAAGGACACAGACATGGGCCTAGTCTATGAGAGAGAACAAGGAGGAGGAGCATCGATTGAGAAATAGGAGAGTAGCATGGGTGGAGGCATAATAGGAGAAACCTACTAGAGGATATGGAGGGGAGAATGACTGGGATGCTAGGATCTAGGCTTTGGAGGAAGAGCTATAAAGGTTGAGGATGACCATAGTGGTCAAAGACTAGAAGCTAGTAGACATGTGAGAAGAGGCTAATAGGAAAGAGTGATCTTTGAGGGATGATTTGGCATAGGCCTAGTGGGAGGTGGAGTGATAGATGACCAAGGCGACCTACTATCATGGTGTGTATATTGTTGTAGTTCTAGTGGACCAACGAGTACCTATATACTTTGAGAGGGTTGGTAGATTGAAGCAACAACCATTGAGGGCACTAGTGGCTCCTCCCTAGGTACAACCTTCTCATGAGGGGGGAAGCCAATCTTAGGTCTAGGTTGATGTTTTGATGATAGTTTAATAGTACCATATGTATTTTAAGACATTCATCCAGATTTTGGATCCAATATTGTATTGTGAATTTGATATATATATATGAGATATTGGATTTTTTCAATATCTTTGTGTACTTATCTCATTTTGTGAATATTGTATAGGGATGTTTCATTTTTTTTGTTTCCATGTGATGTTTCCAGTTTCCTACTCATGTATGCATAGTTTGATGTTCATGTTGATATGTTCATGGATCTCTCTCATGTATAGTGTTTAACTCTCATGTGTATGAAATAGATTCATATTTTAAAAATATGATACTTGGATAGATCATATGTAATTTTTAGATTAACCCTTATGATGATAGGATAGTAGAGAGACAAACTGAAAGATCAAGAAGATGAAAAGACATGATTAAGAAGAAAGCAAAGAAGATGTGAAAGTAGTTAGCTGATATGTCTAAGAAAAGATGAAGAGAGAGCTCTCCCCATATGAAAAAATGAAATAATAAGCTAAGATGTTCCTATGATGCAAACTAGCATGCAAAGTGGTTTACTTGCAAGGGACACAAAATATTTAGACTCTAATTTCATCATTGAGCATTTATTAGGGACATCATAAGATCATATAATCAATGCTAGAGTAACTATGAGGATATGAATATGATTGATATTAGATAGGAATGTGTAAATCCAACCTAAGCATCGAAGACAAGATGACTCTGTAGTTAGATTCCCTAAGTTTAATATAGAAATATTACACATGTATCAAGGCATAAGTGCTAGGATAACCCTTGAGTGTGGTCTTGCAAAAACAAACAAGGATGATACATTGTAGGTCCAAAGTGTCAAGTAGGCTAAGCATGAATTCTCTAAACATCTTAGACTAATAAAGTATACCCACAATTAGAAAGAAAGTAAAACATGCCCCATGCCCCCAGTCTTCTAGTCCATGACATCCTTGAAAGACTATTAGGGATGGAACAATCAGCAAAGAAATCATCATAAACAACATAAAAAAAAGATAAATTTCATCATAACTTAGGAATTTTAATGTTTAAGTGTGTGTGTGCAAATCACGTGGTCATTTCTTCAAGACTTGAATTTGATAGTGAGAAAGATTGTAGCACCCTAGAAAATAGGTAGGCTATCTGAAAAGTGTTGAAAAACACTTGATGTCAAGTTGGACTAGTGTTGAGAAACATTATTTTGTGAGTTTCCAAACAAACCCTAATGCACAAGGTGGCCTCAATAGGCTAAGTAGATGTTCCCCCAAGACAAGGGCAAGAGACAATTCTAGACTAGGAAATGCATTGAAAAGTGAATGATTAAGACTGATAGACATAGGTGTGAGGGTCTCAAGTAGTGCCTATTTCCATGTTTTCACCACTTGGTACATTTTTTTAGGAATTTTAAAATTAGAAAAATTGTGTTTTTTGGAAAAATAAAAAATAAAAAATTAGTGATACATCAAAGTGGTGATTGCTAGGTTTTCACTAAGATGGTCATTTTTTCAGGACATTTTTTTATTTTTAGGATTTTTTTAGGATCAATAGATATATACAGATAACTAAGCTATGAGCCTTAGGCATACAATTTCTTCAAATATATAATATTGATAGGCTAAACTAGTTGTTCCCCTTCAGGAGTAGAAATTTGATAAGCACTTGATCCAAATGTTGTTGTTACAATGTAAGGACCCAACTACTTAGGCTCAAATTTCCCTTTTTGCTCTATGTTCTACTAATTTTGGGGTTTTCTCTAAGAAAAAGCTTGCCCACTTGGAAATCACAGAGATGAACCTTCTTGTTGTAGGCAGTAGACATTCACTTTTGATAAGCCCTATGTGGTCAAAAGAAACCTTATAGTGCTCATTGAGAGTTTCTAGCTCTTGTATCCTCATAGCCCTATGATCTTCATTAGCTATCAACACATGTAGAGAGACTCGTAGTGAGGGAATCTCAACTTCTGAGGGTAAGAAAGCCTTAGAACCATAGACTGATGAAAAAGGTGTAGCTCTTGTAAGAGTACAACTAATGGTCCTATAATCCCATAGTGCCAGATTGATTTGTAGATGCCAATCTTTTCCTAATTTGTGAACTATTATATGTAGGATATTGAGCAATGTTTTATTAGAGGCCTCAGCTTAGTTGTTCCCTTGGAGATAGTAGATTGAGGACCAATGTTGTTTGATCTTGAATTTCTTACATAGTTGTTTTAGGTCCTTGTTTTTGAATTCTCCTCTCTTATCAGTAACAATGAAGGATAGGATGCCACAGTGATAACCAATGTGGTTAAGTATAAATAGGGTACCATGTTTGCATGTAGTATCAGATATAGGTACAACATCAACCCATTTTGTAAAGTATTCAGTCATTGTTATAATAAACTTGTGACCATTGGACAAAGTTGGATGAATCTTTCCTACAAAGTCAAAGGCTCATTGTTGAAATGTTCAATATGTAATAGAAGGTATAAGCTCACATCCAGAATCATGAATCAAGTTACCATAAAGCTAACATTTCTTACAAAATTTAGCATATTGAATAGTGGCAGCTTGCATAGTTGGCCAATAATAACTTGCCCTAAGTATTTTTGAGCAAGTGCAAGGCCATTAGAATGTGCCCCTCAAATGTTGTTGTAGGCTTTAGCTAATGCCTTTTTAGACTCTTCTAGTTCTAGATACCTATGGAGCATTCTATATAGACCTTTCCTATACAATTCACCAGATACCAAGGTATAGTGTGAGGCCTTGCAAAGGAGTTGGCATTTTTTGTTTCACATGAGATTTTTAAGAATAATCTAATCATGCAGATGGGAGAAAATGATGGCATAGTGAGATCAATCATGACTAACAATGGTGCAGATCAAATGGTTATCAAAGGAGTCATAGGAATGGTGATGTAATCCTTCCATCAAGAACTCAAAATGTGATTCATGTTCTTGTAACTAGATAATTGATATTAGGGTGGTCATAGCATCTACAACCTTATTTTTTGCTCTAGGAATTTGTTGGAATGTCATGAAAATGAAATAGTTTTGTAGAGCATAAATCAACTTATTATAAGGTACCAACTTGTTTTCTTTAGTTTGATACTCATTGTTGACTTGGTTTATGATAAGTTGGGAATCTCCATAGATATGCAACTTTGTGATTTTCCATTCTAAAGTCATCTTAATCTCATTTGTTAAAGCCTCATACTCTACAATATTTTTAGTGCAAGGAAACAAGATTTTGTAAGGCTTTGGGATTGTGTAACCATGAGGTGTGATAAATAGGATGCCTAACCTAGCCCCCTTCTAGGTGTGAGGACCATCAAAGAACATCTTCAAAGTTCTTTCAATGATGTACATAATGGACACATCTGGAAACTCAATCTACATAGGTGTTGTCTCTTCTAATGGAAAATTAACCAACTAATCCACTATGGCTTGCCCCTTGATAGCTTTTTATTTGACGTACTAAATGTCAAATTTAGAAAGAATCATCATCCATTTAGCTAGGTATCCGGTAAGCACAACTTTACTCAATAAGTGTTTTAGGGGATTAATTTTAGCAATGAGATGGATTGTGTGAGCCAACATATAGTGTATAGGATTTTAAGAGGCAAATACCAATGCAAGGAAAGCCTTCTCAATGTTGTTGTAGTTCATCCCATAGGCCACCAAAGTGTGACTAATGTAGTATATAGCATGTTCTTTTCTAATTTCATCAGTTTTTGCTAAGAGTGCTCCTAGGGAAGAGTCTATAGCCGAAATGTATAGAATCAAAGGTTTTCCTAGGATGGGTGGCATTAATACTAGAGGTTTATCCAAATACCCTTTTGATCATATCTAAGATTTTTTGAGACTCTTCATTCTAGATAGATTTCGATCCTTTATGCCAGTTCTTATTGTTAGATTGAACTTTATCAACCAACTAAGATATGAACCTCCCAATTGATTATAGATGTCCCTGAAGACTTCGTAATTGACTAATATTTCTAGGAGGCATTTCCATGATGGCTTGCACCTTTTTAGGAAGTGGGCACCAAAAATGTACACTCAAAAAGTGTCACACTCTAAATATTTCTACTCAAGTGATCCCATGCATTGCAATTCTTCAATATCAGCTTAGAGCTCCCTATCCATGGAGTGCAAAGGAATGTTTTGAGAAAATGTGAATAGCTCTTAGCTAAGCCTTTGAGACAAAACCCTTGCTAATAAACCATGTAATGAGAGGTTCTTAAGACAAGAGCAAGAATGCAAGTGTCCATAAGAACTCTCAAGATATGAAATGAAAATATGGACTAAACTAGCATATAATGCAAAATGCAACTATATTAATCAAATGAGAACATTACGAGATCTGAGCTAGTTAAACTATAAGAGCTAGATTATTGAAAAATAGAAGCTATACTATATGAATCTAAGCTAAAATTCCATGGTATGAAGGAATTAGACTAGAGGATAGAATTTATCCACAAGCTCTCAAGAAGATCAACTAATAAACATGTAGCACAACAATACTCAAGAGTGTGGATCTTTTAAGAAGAGGATAGCTCTTCCTTTTCAAGGTGTACAAATGTTGGAGATAAAAATCAAGGGATGGATGATCAAGGGTGAGATTTAACTTTGACATGATCCATGTGCAAGAGAAATTCAACCAATGGAGAGAAATTGACTTTTCATGTGAGCCAAAAAGCAAAAAAACCTTTTTCTTTTAATTTGAAAATAGAAAAAGGACGTTATGTGTGCATATTGAGTGGGTTATAAGAATGATATTTTTTATTTATTCAAAAGGAGACATGTTATTTTAATCAAATAATTAACTTGGGATAATATAGTCAAACTATAGGTTATAATCAAATTAATTGATTTTTAGCAATTTGGCCTAGGACAATGATTAATTAATTTAGCCAAAATGTTAAGAAGGGGGCTCATTGTCTAAATGAACATTTTTAGGTAATTAGACTTAGCACATACTACTGCTCAGTACTACTTATCATAATACTTGAAATGTATTGTCTAGAGACTTATGTTTGGCATGCTATGTTCACTTGGCTCACACTGATTACTTGCCTCGCTATGCTCTTTTTTGAAGAATGATTAAGTGTTTTGTCACTACATCATCAAAACCAAAATAAGATTAACAACTTTTAGGTATTCCATCCACTTTAAGTGTCTATTGCTCAACTTATCTTGAGTGTTAATGTAGCTAACTATCTGGTGATCAATAATCATTGTGAATTCCTTAGGTAGGTGGTAATGTATGCACTTCTTCAATGACTACACTAGAGCATATAACTCTAATTCATAAGATGTGTACTTCTTATTGGCCTCATTGAGCATCTCATTGAAGAAAGATATGGGTCTTCCTTCTTGACTTAGTGCTCCTCCTACTACAATTCATCTTGCATGACACTCCAATGTGGACAATTTGTCAAAACTAGGCAACAATAGGATAGGTTGGGTAGACACTTATTGTTTCAATTTTTCAAATGCCCTCACTACTTCAAGTGTCCATTTGAACTTGGTATATTGTCCAACCTTGATGGTATCTAGCAACTGTGCACAAATACCACTAAAGTTCCTTATAAAATTTCTACAAAATTAAGATAACCCATGAAAATTCCTTACCTTTGTCCCTATGGTTAGCATTGGCCAATTCAACATACCCTCCACCTTGCTTGGGTCCATCTTCAATGAACCTTGTGATACTACAAATCCTAGATACACAAGTTCTTTCTTGATGAATTCACACTTTTCCAAGTTGATAAACAACTTCTCTTCTTGCAATCTTTTGAGCATAATCTCCAAGTGTTTCATATGTTCCTCCTTGGTCTTGCTAAATATGAGTATGTCATCTAAGTATAATACCAAAAACCTTCCAATGTAATCCTTGAGCACTTCATTCATTAGCTTTATGAATGTGCTAGGGGCAGTTGTAAGCCCAAATGGCATAACTCTCCACTCATACAACCCTTTTGTGCTCTTGAACATTGTTTTCCACTCATCTTCTTCTTGGATCCTAATCTAATGGTAGCCACTCTTTAGGTCTAACTTAGTAAAATACTAGAATGTCCTATATAATCCATCAAATCCTCAATCCTGGGTATAGGAAACATGTACTTGATTGTAATTCTACTTATTTCCCTATAATTAGTATAAAATCTCCACTTACCATCTTTCTTGGATGCCAACACCATTGGTACTACACAAGAATTGATGCTTTTCTTAATCAAGCCTTGGTTAAGAAACTCCTACACTTTTCTAGCCACTTCTTGGTTCTGCTCTAGAGTGAGCTTGTAGTCTACCTTGTTTGGTAAAGAATCCCCTGGGATGAAGTATATCTAATGACTAATAGACCTTGTAGGAGGTAGTGTTATAGATGTCCCATCACTGGCAATGTCCTTGAACTTTCTAAGTCTTGTACTTCTTTAGGTATAGGTGTCTACATAGTCTTTCCCTCTTCTTTAGGTTGCACCATGATTGTATATCCCTCACCTCCTTGTTGAAGGGAGTTAACAAACTCTTTACCACTACTCAATAGGACACTAGGAGTCTTTTACGATGCTTCCTCCTCCTATAACAATGATTTTATTTTGAAAATCCTTTAATCCCTCTCAAAAGAAATGGTATTCTCCTTCCCATAATAGATGGCTCTTCTATCATATTTCCATAGCCTTCCTAATAGGAGATATCATGCATCCATAACCAACACATTACAAATCAACTTGTCTTTATATCCTCCAATGGAGAAGTCCACCCATGCTTGCTCATTCACAAGGACACTTCGACCCTTATTCAACCATGTCACTTTGTATGGATTGGTATGGGGTTTCTTCTCAAGTTTTTTCTTCTTTAATGCTTCTTTTGAGATTATATTATTTGTAGACTCTGAATCTACAATAATCTTGCAAACTTTGCCAAGTATTTTGCACCTTATCCTAAACAAGACCCTCCTTTGTGTTGGCTCCTCTTTAATTGGTTGTCTGACCAAAACCCTTCTAAACATTAGGTACTTCCTTATTTCTAATTAAATATGGTTGATCTCAAATTGTTTGACACTTGATGTGTCCTCTTGAACATATTTTACTCTCTTCTTAGTATTTGAAGAAGATGATTTGTCAGGGCACCTATAAGAAGGATGACCCAACTATCCATAGCTATAGCACTTCATGATAGAAAAAGTATGAGTTACTTCTTCCTACACCTCTTCCTATGTTACAACCCTCTTGAGTTCCTCTAACTCTTAGATGTCCTCCTCTAGAAGTAGTCTCATTCCCATGATCTGCAGGTTTAGACTCTCCTTGATTTCTTGACTTAGTCCCTCTACCTTGGTATCCACCTCTATGACCTCTTTGATCTCTCCATCTAGCTCTACCTTTGGAGGAATGGTCATGATCTTTGTTGTCTTTTATTCAACCTTTATAGCCAATCAATAGCATTGATGTGCTATTTTAGGATTGAGAAGAGTAATCTCTTCTTGAAAGTTCCATTTTAGGCCACTAAGGTATCTATCTACATTAAGGTTTTCATCCTCTACCACATTTGACCTCATGCAAAGCTTTTGAAATTCCTCAATGTAGGAACTAAAATCAAGATCCCTTTCCCTCATATTCTACCTCTTTTGGTGTAACTAAATTTCATAATCCTCTAGTGTAGATGCTTCTTTCACCTTAAGAACCATCCCTTTCCATGAAGAGATTGGTTTGTTACCCTCTTTTTCCCTATCTACCTGAATGAACTTCCACCATATCTGAGAAGAGCCTCTTAATCTTGATTTTTCCACCCTGACCTTTTGTGCTTCAATGACTCCATCATATTCAAAATTGTTCCCCATTCCCTCTATCCAATCCATGACTAGATCTGCCTCTATCTTCCCACTAAATAGTAGTATTCCCTCTAATACCTTTCTACTCATGGCTTTCAATTCCTTCAAGAATGGTTCCTCTATGAGGAAAAGATCAATGGTAGGTTATTCATCCTCTATAGCTACCTTTTTCTTTTTTCCTTCAACCCTGTCATTACATCCTTAGTGGTTTCTTCCATTTGATCCAACTTTTATTCTAATTGGGCTAACCTATATTTGAGTAATATATTTTCTTCCTCTTGCTTAGTCGCCTTCTTTGCTAACATTGGATCCTAATCTAATGGTAGCTTCTCTTTAGTTCTAACTTAGTGAAATTCCTAGAACCTCCTATATAATCCATCAAATCCTCAATCCTAGGTATAGGAAACCTAAACTTGATTGCAATTCTATTTATTTTAGTAGAATTAGTATGAAGTTTCACTTACCACATTTCTTGTATGCTAATACCACTTGTACTACAGAAGAGTTAATGTTTTTCTTGATCAAGCCTTGCTTAAGAAACTCCTAAACTTGTCTAGCCACTTCTTGGTTCTACTCTGGAGTGAGCTTGTAGGTTGCCTTGTTTGATAAAGAAGCCCCTAGGATGAAGTATATCTAATGACTAATAGACCTTGTAGGAGGTAGTGTTACAAGTGTCCCATCATTGGCTATGTCTTTGAACTTTCTAAGTAATTCTTGTACTTCTTTAGGTATAGGTGTTTGCATAGTCTTTCCCTCTTCTTTAGGTTGCAACATGATAGTGTATCCCTCACCTCCTTGTTGAAGGGAGTTAAAAAATTCTTTTCCACTACTCAATAGGAAACCAGGAGTCTTTTCCTATGTTTCCTCCTCCTTTAACAATGACTGTATTTTAAAAGTCCTTTTACCCCTCTTAAAAGAAATGGTATTCTCCTTCCCATCATAGATGGCTCCTCTATCATATTTCAATGGTCTTCCCAATAGGATATGTCATTCATCCATAGGAAACACATTATAGATCAACTTGTCTTTATATCCTCCAATGGAGAAATCCACCCATGCTTGCTCATACACAAGGACACTTTGATCCTTATTCAACCATGTAACTTTGTACAGATTGGTATGGGGTGTCTTCTCAAGTCTAGTCTTCTTTAATGCTTCTTTTGAGATTGTATTATTTATAGACTTTGAATCTACAATAACCTTGTAAACTTTGCCAAGTATTTTGCACCTTATCCTAAACAAGACTCTCATTTGTGTTGGCTTCTCTTTAACTGGTTGTCTGACCAAAACCCTTCTAAACATTAGGTACTCCCACTTTCCTTTTATGTTACAAGGTTTATTGTTTCCAAATCTCACACTACCTCCATCATAATATTCTCTCTGCTCAAGCTTTGTTTTGTCTCCAGTAATATGATGTGAACATCCACTATCAATAATCCATATATTATTTTTTCTAACATGAGAGATAAGTGCCATCTTATCTCCTTCATCATCATATTCATCTTTCATAGCATTATATACCACTTCGTCTTCACTTTTATCATAATCTTTAGCTATAAAACAAGATTTCTTACCTTTTTCCTTGTGGTTCTTGTAGTTTTTGGAATCCTTCTTGTCTTTGTGCTTATTTCTTTTCATTTTATCTTTGATCTCTTTATTTGGACACCTTGCAACAATGTGACCAACTTCTTCACAAGAAAAGCAGATTAGAGGAACTTTACATTTGTACTTTCCTCTTCCTTTGGAATACTTCCTTGCAAGTAGGGCTTCAACAACTTCAAGATCACTGTCTAAACTTTCTTTTGATGTTCCTTCTTCATCACTTCCTATTTGACTAGATTTTGACTTCTTACCCTTTTCCTTGAGTGAGAGTTTAGCTTTAAAAGTAGATTCAATAACCTTTGAACTAGGAACATAGTTATCAAAGTTATCTAACTCAAAAGCTATCAATCATCCAACTAGAGCATCCAAATATATTTTATTATTTGGATCACACCTCATCTCTTGAATAGTAGAAACTAATAGGAAGAAGAGTTTTAAGTATATTTCTTACAACTATTTTCTTTTCAATGTCTCCTCTAGATGCTTTGATTGCACTGACACTTGCTTTGATCCTTTTCACATACTTTGCAATGTTCTCATCTTCTCTTTCATTGGTTCAAATTTTTCTCTAAGACTTTCTACTTTTGCTTTTCTTACATTGTCATCACCTCCATAGATATCTTTTAGTTTGGTCACATTGCATGGGCAATTTTACAATCCTTTACCTCATCAAATTTAGCATAATTGAAAGCAGATGCAATATCAATCATCATGATGTTATGATTCTTCTTTTTACTAATATCTTCAATAAATAATGTTCTAGTGGGAGTCTTGTATTTATTATCAAGGTATTTTCATCCAGAGTCACTTATGGTAAGCAAGTGTAACCTCATAAGTCCTTGCCATGGTGCAAAATTTTCTTTGTTCAATTTGGGAATCTCTCTTTTGTAAGACATCCTGATCTTTAGCTTAGGTCTTTGAAACCTTCCCTATAAGCACCAAATGTTGTGATACCAATTAGTGGAAATATAAGAGGATTAATTGAGAGGGGAGGGATGAATTAGTTACTACTCAAATAAATCCCAGATCCCTTAGATGTTAGTAAAAAAATGCAAACTAAAAACTAAATATTCCTAAAGCTTGGTATACACATACAAAATGTTGTAACTCGATAATAACTAAATGAGCTCAGTAAATGCTTAACATACAAACTTTAGATGGTACCTATATTACCATTACTTTAACTTAGTTTCAAACACATAAAAGAAAATAGCATGAACACATTTGACACTAGGATTTAATGTAGAAACCCAATTTGGGAAACACCACCAATTGTAACTAGTTACTATTTTCACTCTTCTCAAGTGAGCCCTATTAGGAGCCAACCCCATTAAAGGTTACAAAACACATTTTTAGGTGTGACCCTATTAAAAAATTTAATCACCCTATTAGGAGTGGCCTTGTTAGATGTCCTAAGACAATTCAGTAGAACTACCACCTTGTTAGAGGATTTGAAAATAGCTATTAAGCCAACTTTGTTAAGAGATTTAGATCACTGCTACAATGGTTAGAAAGTAACAATGAGATGACCTAATTTGAATGCAATTAAATTGCTGCTTACATATCTCTATTCTAGCTTGTACTTGATCCTTCCTCATTGAATATAGCTTTTCTACTCCATAAGGATATTCTACTTAAACTTCAAATTTGCTTCCTCTTCTCATCATTAAATCTTTAATAACATCTTCATACTTGCACATCCAGACTTTGAAACCACAACTTGACCTTATACTTATATCTTTCATATTGTCAAGTTGGCTCAAATGCAACTTAGAATAATTAATATTCATCACCTTAGTCAGTTAGAATCAATAGATAAATCAATTGAGCTTAATATGCAAAAATAAGAAAATCCTTCATTAGTTGACCCAGCTTAGTAGAAACTAACTTAGAAATGATTTCCTTTATTAACTAACAAAAGCTCAGTTAATATTGCAAACTTGCAAAAATCCCTTGGCAACTGAGTGAGCTCGATTAGCACTAGTTCCATCCAACTTTCCTTCATTAACCAAGTGAGCTTAGTTAACACTCATATTTTGCATACTTTCCTTTAACACCTGAGTGAACTTGGTAGATACTACCTTCTAAACTAGGCAACCACAAGAGTGCTCAATAGACATAGAAAGTTGTCTTCACTGCCTGAATGAGCTCAACATATACTAGTTGATAATGATATGACATTTGTGTAACATCAAAGACAATACACAATTAATTAATTGTATCCAAAAACCTATACTTGATTATAATTCTACTTATTTCCCTAGAATCAGTATGAAGTTTCCACTTACCACCTTTCTTGGATGCCAATACCACTATTATTGCACAAGGGTCAATGTTTTTCTTAATCAAGCCTTGGTTAAGAAACTCCTAAAGTTGTCTAGCCACTTATTGGTTCTACTCTGGGGTGAGCTTGTAGGCTGCCTTGTTTGGTAAAGAAGCCCCTGGGATGAAGTATATATAATGACTAATAGACCTTGTAGGAGGTAGTGTTACAAGTGTCCCATCACTGGCTATATCCTTGAACTGTCTAAGTAATTCTTGTACTTCTTTAAGTATAGGTGTCTATATATTATTTCCCTCTTCTTTAGGTTGTACCATGATAGTATATACCTCACCTCCTTGTTGAAGGGAGTTAACAAAATCTTTGCCACTACTCAATAGGACACTAGGAGTCTTTTACTACGTTTCTGCCTCCTCTAACAATGATTGTATTTTGAAAGTCCTTTTATCCCTCTTAAAAAAAT
This sequence comes from Cupressus sempervirens, assembly GCA_028749045.1. NCBI lineage: Eukaryota > Viridiplantae > Streptophyta > Pinopsida > Cupressales > Cupressaceae > Cupressus > Cupressus sempervirens. The sequence continues at coordinate 8,787,387 of CM053793.1, read as the reverse complement.
GGTATTATCTTTCCCATCATAGATGGCTTCTCTATCATATTTCCATGGGCTTCCCAATAGGAGTTGTCATGCATCCATAGGCAACACATTATAGATCAACTCATCTTTATATCCTCCAATGAAGAAATCTACCCATGCTTTCTCATTCACAAGGACACTTTGACCCTTATTCAACCATGTCACTTTGTATGGATTGGTATGGGGTATCTTCTCAAGTTTAGTCTTCTTTAATTCTTCTTTTGATATTATATTATTTGTAGACTCTGAATCTACAATAACCTTGTAAACTTTGCCAAGTATTTTGCACCTTATCCCAAACAAGATTATCCTTTGTGTTGGTTCCTCTTTAACTGGTTGTCTAAAAAAAACCCTTCTAAACATTAGGTACTCACCTATTTCTAATTAAATATGGTTGATCTCAGGTGATTGGATACTTGATGTGTCCTCTTGAACATATTTCACTCTCTTCTCATTATTTGAGGAAGATGCTTTGTCAGGGCACCTATGAGAAGGATGACCCAACTATCCATAGCTATAGTACTTCATGCTAGAAAAGTATGAGTTACTTCTTCCTACACATCTTCCTATGTTACAACCCTCTTGAGTTCCTTTGCCTCTTCCATGTCCTCCTCTATAAGTATTCCCATTCACATGATCTATAGGTTTAGAATCTCCTTGATTTCTTGATTCTATCCCTCTACCTTGGTATTCACCTCTATGACCTCTTTGATCTCTCCCTCTCCCTCTAACTTTGGAGGACTAGTCATGATTTTTTTTGTTCTTTTCTTCAACCTTTATAGCCAATTGATAGCATTGATGTGCTATTTTAGGGTTGTGAAGAGTAATCTCTTCTTGAATGTTCCATTTTAGGCCACTAAGATATCTAGCTACCTTAAGGTTTTCATCCTCTTCCACATTTGACCTCATGCAAAGCTTTTGAAATTCCTCAATGTATGAACTTACATCAAGATCCCTTTACCTCATATTCTACCTCTTTTGGTGTAACTAAATTTCATATATATATATGGTTCTCTCACCTTAAGAACCATCTCTTTCCATGAAGAGATTGGTTTCTTACCTTCTTCCCTCTCTACCTGACAAAACTTCCACCATATCTGAGAAGAGCCTCTCAATATTTTTTTTAGACCCTAATCTTTTGTTCCTTAGTGACTCCATCACATTCAGAAAAATTCTTCATTCCCTCCATCCAGTCCATGACTAGATCTGCCTTCATCTTCCCACTAAATAGTAGTATTCCCTCCAATACCTTTCTATTCATGGCTTTCAATGCCTTCAAGAATTGTTCCTCTATGAGGACATGATTAGGGGTAGGTTATTCATCCTCTATAGCTACCTCTTTCTTTTTTTCTTCAATCCTACCCTTGCATCCTTGGTGGTTTCTTCCATTTGATCCTATTTTTCTTCTAGTTGGGCTAACCTATCTTTGGGCAATCTATTTTCTTCCTCTTTCTTTGTCACCTTCTTTGCTAACATTGGATTGTAATCTTATGGTTGTTTCTCTTTAGGCTTAAATTAGTGAAATACCTAGAACCTCCTATATAATCCTTCAAATCTTGAATCCTGGGTATAGGAAACCTATACTTGATTGTAATTCTACTTATTTCCCTAGAATTAGTATGAGGTCTTCACTTACCATCTTTCTTGGATGCCAATACCACTTGTACTGCATAAGGGTTGATGTTTTTCTTCATCAAGCCTCGATTAAGAAACTCCTACACTTGTTTAGCCACCTCTTGGTTCTACTCTAGGGTGAGCTTGTAGGCTACCTTATTTGGTAAAGAAGCCCCTGGGATGAAGTATATCTAATGACTAAAAGACCTTGTAGGAGGTAGTTTTACAGGTGTCCCATCACTAGCTATGTCCTTCAACTTTATAATTAAGTATTTTACTTCTTTAGGTATAGGTGTCTACATAGTCTTTCCCTCTTCTTTAGGTTGCACCATGATAGTATATCCCTCACCTCTTTGTTGAAGGGAGTTAATAGACTCTTTGCAACTACTCAATAGGACACTAGGAGTCTTTTCCTATGTTTCCTCCTCCTCTAACAATGATTGTATTTTGAAAATCATTTTATCCCTCTTAAAAGAAATGGTTGTCTCCTTCCCATCATAGATGGATCCTCCATCATATTTACATGGTCTTCCCAATAGGAGATGTCATGCATCCATAGGCAACAAATTATAGATCAACTTGTCTTTATATCCTCCAATGTGGAAATCTACACTCACTTGCTCATTCACAAGGACACTTTGACCCTTATTCAACCATGTCACTTTGTATGGATTGGTATGGGGTCTCTTCTCAAGTTTTTCATTCTTTAATTCTTCTTTTGATATTATATTATTTATAGACTTTGAATCTACAATAACCTTGCAAACTTTGCCAAGTATTTTTCACCTTATCCTAAACAAGACTCTCCTTTGCGTTGGCTTCTCTTTAACTGGTTGGCTCACCAAAACCCTTCCAAACATTAGGTACTCCCTTATTTTTGATTAAATGTGGTTGATCTTAGGTGATTTGACACTTGATATGTCCTCTTGAACATATGTTACTATCTTCTCAGTATTTGAAGAAGATGCTTTGTTGGGGCACCTATCAGAAGGATGACCCAAATGTCTACAACTATAGCATATCGTGCTAGAAAAGTATGAGCTTATTCCTACACCTCTTCCTATGTTACAACCCTCTTGAGTTCCTCTAACTCTTCCATGTCCTCCTCTAGAAGTAGTCTCATTCCCATGATTTGCAGGTTTAGAGTCTCCTTGATTTCTTGATTCAGTCCCTCTACCTTGGTATCCACCTCTATGACCTCTCTGATCTCTCCCTCTTGCTCTACCTTTGGAGGACTAGCCATGATTTCTTTTTTTCTTTTCTTCAACCTTTCTAGCCATTTGATAGCATTGATGTGCTATTTTAGGATTGAGAAGGATAATATGTTCTTGAATGTTCCATTTTAGGCCACTAAGTTACCTAGCTACCTTAATCTTTTCATCCTCTACCACATTTGACCTCATGCAAAGCTTTTGAAATTCCTCAATGTAGGAACTTACATCAAGATCCCTCTACCTCATATTCTGCCCTTTTTGGTATAACTAAATTTCATAATCCTCTGGTATATATGCTTCTCTCACCTTAAGAACAATCCCTTTCCATGAAGAGATTGGTTTCTTACCTTCTTTTTCCCTCTCTACCTGAATGAGCTTCCACCATATGTGAGAGGGTCTCTCATCTTGATTTTTCCTCCCTTACCTTTTGTGCCTTAGTGACTCCATCGCATTCAAAATTGTTCTCCATTTCCTCTATCCAATCCATGACTAGATCTATATCCATCTTCCCACAGAAAAGTAGTATTCCCTCCAATACCTTTCTACTCATGGCTTTCAATTCCTTCAATAATGGTTCCTCTATGAGGAAAAGATCAGGGGTAGGTTATTCATTCTCTATAGCTATCTTTTTCTTATTTTCTTTAACCCTACCCTTTCATCCTTAGTGGTTTCTTCCATTTGATCCAACTTTTCTTCTAGTTGGGCTAACCTCTCTTTTAGCAATCTATTTTCTTCCTCTTTCTCATTCACCTTCTTTGCTAACATTTCATTTGTCACCATTGTAGTTTTTCTTACTAATTCCTTAGTCTATGAAATTTACTCAATAAGCCTAATCTTTTGAGGCTTTGATACCACTTTGATAGGGAGATTGGGTGAACCAATTATTGGCTCATGCTCCTAGTCTTCTTAAAGTCTTACGGGTTGTCTTTCTTTCCTACCCTAGCACATAAATGACCCTTTTTCAACTAGGATCCTCTGGTCTCCTTAATCCAACCTACCTACCAATAAGTTTTTAATGCTCATTCCACTTCTTGTTGCATTCTCGCTCCCTCACCTTAGCCCTTAAACCATCTTCAAAGGCCTAAATCCTCCATATGTTTCAAAAAACCTTGCAAAGTTGTGGGGATTCCCTAAGGGACTTCAATACAATAAAATAGGGGTGTTAGATATCCTTACCAATCTATTTTCTTATCTAATCTCATTGAATTCCCCTATTACATCTATTAGCCCTATTACGTCTCCTACTCTGAGAAAATAGAGTTTTTCTTCTATGCCTTCCAAAGGAAACCTACAATATTTTCTATGTTTCTTGGTTCATTAGTCATCCTCTTAAATATTTTTGGGGTTTTGAGGTCATATCCTTCCATCCATTGTCCTAACACAAATTAGGTGAAAAATAGGCTTTACAGGTTGCTCCAACAATCAAAACTATTTTAGGCTTGTTCTAGGATTGTTATGATCCTCTTCACTTCATGGAGTGTTGGTAATACTTCCTTCTTCCATCTTAGAAAGAAATTTTTATTAAATGTTTTCTCTTCTGCAAGTAATGTTGATCACTTTATGGTCTTCCCTAGCCAGACTCACTACAAGATTGCCTAGGGTAAAACTTTAAAAATGTTTCATGTACATTTGAGGACCCTTGATTCTATACACATTATGTACATGGATTCTAATCATTATTCCCAAGAGGCCATACATAATGGACAATGGGAAAGTGAGTTAGAACTCCATCTTCAACAACTGTCTAGACAAAACTAGTGATAGTGTAAAACCAAAACAATTTCACAAAAGGCAAAAAAAGGAATCAAAATCTCTATCTACCAACACATTTAATCAAGAAAAAATTTAATTTAAAGGATAAAAATCTTACAATATGTATCTTGAACTTCTAACTACATATTGTCATCAATAACCAAGAAATTACATACAAATTGCTTTAAAATGTTGATTACCAAAAAACTCAATCCACACTATGAGCATCCAGCCTTGTTCATAGGTCTTGGCATGCCTTATATAGGGTGGTTATTCTAGAAAGAATGAAAAAGATACTATAGAATATTGTTATAGATCATAGCATTCAGAAGAAGGCCAAGGAAATGTTAAGATCATTTAATGCAGACTTTACCACTTTGTCTGATATTGCTTCTGTACAAGCTTAGACTAAGCATGATGCATCACTATTTGACATAGTATGAAAGCTAGAATGAGTTAGCTTCAAACACTCATTATCAAATTAAAGCAACCAAATGCAAGCATTGATGATATTGAAGCAAAAATTTAGAAAGTTCACAATGCTATCAGAGGCATTGAATTCAAAAAGGAAAAGGTAATAAAGAGATTCTCTATCCTCAAAGAATATTTATCCCCTAAATTTAGCATTTTGTGGATGCAATTTGAGGACTATCTTGTAAAAAATGCATCCTATGACAAATTTGCCTATAGATTTAATTGTAGTAGAAGTTGCATCATATACACTTTACACACTTATTAGTATATTTGATACAGTAAAAGATAATTGGAAGGAGCTTGAAAAGATAACACTTGGTTTTGCATATTATATATCAAGAGTTTCAAGTTGAACAAAGAAAGGTAACCCTATTTTATTTTTTACATATTTTGACACTTTTGTCATTGATGTCAAATGGGGAGAAGAATGTAAAGGAAAATTTTATACAAATGTATATATATGTAAGGGAGATCTTAGCTATGTATATAGAAAATCATTGTAAGAGGAGAGATAAGGAATGTAATGATCCATCAAGACATGAATAAAATTTTCAAGTTTTGAAGGCCATCTTTGAGTAGTATCTTTTTGTGTTTATTATTGTTTTGTATGACATCATTTTGGGACTTAGCCAGTTTTCCCAAATGTTACCATCAATGCAGGAGGGGGATATTCTTGGAAATATGTCTAGGTAGATAAGTGAGTGTTGTCATTTATGGAAACATATATATTTTGGTATTCCATTGTGAAATCAAAGCCAAAAAAATTTCTAAGTATTGGACAGTTTGTAGTAGCATAGAGATAGATTTGGTATGTGCAAATGAAAGAGTTTGAGTTAGCACATGTGTAGTTAAGGACTAATAGTTGACAATTTCATGATGATGTATAACATTGCACAGATCTATATAGATAGTACGTTGATAGTTATAGAAGAATTACCAATATAGATAATTGATAGAATAGAATAGAGTGCAATAGTAAAATGAATTGTACAGCTTAAGAAATTATTTTGGCAATAAAATAATTACTTAACTATGATGGGAAGAAATCCTAGATGTCAACCTTGAGTTATTTTTATAATTAGCCAAGTGTGTGGAAGTTTCAAGGTCAACTAATCAGATTCTTCATAATTTGCAAGGCATAAGTAAAGATCATATCTTGCGCAGCTAAGAAGAAGAAAACATGTGATGAAAACTATTGTGAAGGTAGTATATATGGTATGTGATTTGTGTATGATTTGAGGATTCATGAAGTATAGAAATGAGATATTATTGTATGTATATCTATACTTGTGAAGAAACCCTTTTTGTATATTGCATGTTTGTGCAGTGGGCTCATCTTGCATACATTATCACTATTCTACCAAATCCTAATAGGGTTGAGGATTTTAACAAGGCATAGTCCTCTTAAAAGGATTCAAGACACTATATGTATTTTATAAACTCCTAACAAGGTCAATATCCTTAATCGGATTTTATTGTTTAGTGGATCATTTTGTGGGTGCCATCCCCAATAGGGTTTTCCCTTGACCAGGGTTTTCCTAGTTAACAAATAATGGTGTTATGAGTTCTTTGTGTGTATGGATTTATTTAATATTCAAAATTATTAGTTTACTTTCATATGCATGTTGCAAAGTTATTAATAATATTTAGTTGTGGACAAAATTTTATAGAATATTGGTTCACCCCCACCCCTCCACCCCTTCTTAGTATTATCTATTTCTAACAAGAGTGCCTTGAATTGATTTGCAGTGATAATGATGTAGTTCAAAAGGAAATACATAATGAGAAATGTTGGCTATTTTTGCCCCCATTCATCCCATCACTAATAACTAATCTGAGAGATCTTCAATGGGTTGGATTCTTTGGTGTGTTTGGTGGTTGACATTTTGTGTTATCTATAGTGTTCTTTGGATGAGTGGCTTGGTTGATTCTATTGTTGAGTAGCTTGGTCTATTATGTTGTTGAGTATATTAGTTACTGGCTCAATCTCTTCTTTGGTTAATTATATCAGTCTCTTCTTTTCTTGAGTTGCATGTTATCCCATTGCACTATTTCATTGAGGCCATTTTGGTCAAATTATGAAATAGTGAAAGTGTTTGTTGTTTCTTCCACTATGCATTGGGAAATATACTAACAACCAAATAAAATGGTATTTTCATCAATAGTTGTGTTTTAATCATTCATTAGAATATTTTTGCAACATCTGTGTCATCCATTTCAAATGGAAGATCTTAATCAATGATCTACCAATTTCAGGGAAGATCTGATCTTTTCCACATGATTGAACTCTATAGTTTACATAGGTGGGTTAATGTGCGTGCTATCCCTTCTCACATTTTTTGACAATGGAATTATTTGATCTCTTGCATCTAAAATGCATCTTCAAGGTTAGTTCAATCCATTCCATGCCTCTTTATTTCTTGTAATGATTAAATCTCTTGGATTTGATCATTCCAACAATCGGGTGCATTTCCTTTTGGTCTTTTCTATCACTTCCATGAGAAAGTTGCGTACATGATCAGATTTATCTTTGATTCTCATTCATTTCTCCTCTGTAATGTAACCCCAGCCTTCTTGGGTTTTGAACTTCATGTAAAATTTGAGTTATGCATGATCTATAAAGGCAAGTTGTAAATACTTTTTCTATCTTCTTCTTCTCTGTTTGCATTGTGTGGTAGTAGTATGCTCTGTAAATGCATTCTTTTTCCTACCACTAATGGAACTTCTCTATTTTTACCTTTTCTTTCCATTTGATAGTATGTCCATGTTTCATGCCTCACTCTGAATGTTTCTTTCCTATTTTCTAAGATTTTTTTTTGTGTTAATTTTCTAGTAAGTGTTGTGTTGTGAAGAATTTATTCCTTTCAAATTTTTAATGGTTATGATTTGCATGTGATTTCTTAGAATTACATTAGAGTTTAGATCTATGTATTTGGGTGTTTCATTTATGTGTAGTGTATATAGGTAGAGGTAGTAACCATGTTCCAACCTAGTGCACCATCCCCTTTCTATTTAAACATTTTAGTTTTATGCATTCTCTCTCCCTTCTCCTCTCAAGTTTAGTTTATATGCATCCTAATTGTAATGAATTTGACCTTCTCTAGAGATTCTACCTCAAAGTGAAAATCCCACACTTGGAGGTTGTTTCCATATTAAACAGGGTTGCTTGAGGGTCATACCTCAAGAAAGGGTGCAGACTTTTGTGTCAACATTTTTTGGCACACCCAGTGGGACAAGCATTGATATATTCAAATCTATTTTTAGAACCTCCACCATTCATACCACATTTTTTAGCATGTTCGGTGGGATAAAAAAAATCATCTACATAAGTCTGTTGGTAGCCAATCAAATATTTACTCATTGAGAATTTGGGTGTTATCCTCAATGCCATCATCCTTTAGAGGCATTTCATTAAACTGTTAGGATTAAACCACGAATAGAAATAACAATTACATGCAAATATAACCAATAACAAAAAATAATAGATCACACAAAAAAGAACATAAGACACCAAGATTTAACATGGTTCACCCAATCCCTAGGCTACATCTGCCAAATAGCAAGTCTGATATTATTATGATCTAATGATTATAACCTAATTACAATATGTAACCCCTTACATCTCAATATCGCCACAAGAACCAATTTTACATCACAACCATGAAACAATCCCTAACCCTAAGCTCTTTTATACAAGTATTTTTACCACTTTAGGGTTATAATTAATAATTACATGCCGGCCCAAAATCCTAATAAAATAGGGCCCAAAAATATTTTTTTCCAAGCCCCAAAGAATTTATGAAGTATGTATAGTACTTTCCTGATCAGTCACCACTATCTAACATAAACACCATGGTGACTCTAGCACACATCTCCTACTTTTAAGGAGAAATAGTGCTAGTATGTGAAGATCATTCTTGAGCTTTTACAATTTTCAAAAAAAAGCTATGAATTTGTAGCTTTTATGAAGCTCTAACCATGGACCCATTTTATAGAAACAAATCCTACCCCACCCCACCCCCCCCCCCCCCCCCCACCCCCCATAGCATGAAAAATTTAGTCCTTAGCCCTCATATTGCCAATTTCAATCTCAACCTCAGGTTTTTTATAGCCAATCTACTCCAAATTCTTACTATCCTCCTATACATGCTCTATCAATCCCAACATCCCCACTTAGAGGAGTTAATGGTGGAGTTCCAAAATCAAATTGATTGGAAGTTTCATGAGAGGGGTAGGAGAATGGATTCATGGTTTCATGAACAAAATGAGCATTTGTTGGCCTGTGATAGGCAGCTTGATAAGATTGAGAGGTAGCACTAGATAGAGAGATAGGAGGAGGATATGGCATACTAGTCCTATTTCCAACAACTAAAGGAAGAGAGGGAGAGACAAAGACACATTGAGGGGAAACTTGAAGTTGTTGCAGCAAAAGAGGAAATGAGGTTCAAGCTGGCTCATTTTTAGACCAAGGAAATAGAGGCAACCCCTTCTCCAAAGTATTTCATCCCAATCTTCAAGAATCTCCCTCCATTACAAGAGCATCCCTATTCAAAAAAAGATGGCCCTATGAGCCTTCCATACCTATTACCATTTCACTCTTTGAGGATGGACTAGTCATATGGACTTCTGATGGTCCTAATATATCATTTTGGGAGACTAAAGTAAAGTGCAAAAAGCTAACATGGAAGCATTTGCAACCTATGAAGGAGAACAAGGAGGTAGTTTCTGAGAAAAAGGAAAAGGATCCAATCCTCTTATTTGAATAGCTTCCCTTTTTGTTTGAGGAAGAGGAAGAAGACAAGGTTGTTACTTCTCTTTAGGAACAAATGTTGGTTCTTGAGCCTTTAGAAGTAAATGATGTTTTGTTGTAGGAAGAGGAAGAATAAAATTAATTATTACATAAAACAATCATCTATAATATGGAGGATGAAAAAGAGAGCCTCATGGATAGTTATGTCCTTGAAGAAGAACATGTTGATATGCATGAGGTTGCAACTCAACCTATGCATTTTACTATAGCAGAGAAAGATGATTCTGATGAAGATAAATTTTGGGATGAGTTGGAGATGCTTTTCTCATCCATGTACATCAAGTGATCTTATTCTTCACCAAAATATCATGAGTTGCAACAGAAACAAATGGAAGTTCACACCATACTGGTAGCTCCCAAGTAAGTGGTTCATGAACAAAATGAAGACAAGGTGGAGATCATTTCTCCACAAGAGGAAATGGAGCCACTTCTAAACCACTTGGATACTACCATTGTAGAGAACATTAGTATGGTCAAGGTTTATTTCTTAGACCTAGATACATCAAGAGGATACCACTTAAGGCATCTAACTATGTAACAAATCAGCATGTTGACCCCAATCACGCTTACTTTTGAGCATAAGGGTGAGTTCCAAAAGAAGGAGCAAGTAAGTCTTGCTCAAAGAGACAATGTCCCAGTGCTAGAAAGCTACATCATTTTCAACATTAGGAAGAAGGAGTTACATGCAAAAGTATGCTTATCATACTTGTTGATCCATTTGACTACCCACATGCATGGAACAAGAAATAAACTTGTGAGAAAGGGAAGCTACTTCAACAAGCTAGTCAATGGCTTTGTTTTGTTCTTGAATTGTAAATTTTGTACATAGTAGAGTAGGTGTTTTAGCTTTCCAAGAAGTGCATGTGCATACTTGTTCTCTTCTCCTAGAGCCATCCTAAGATTTTTGGAATTGTCTAGAGCTTTTTTTATTTTTGTTGGTAATAGATTTTTTTGATGTTATAGGTGGAAAAACATGTTGTTCTTTCTTGGTGACTCTATGTCGAATGGATTTCTTAAGGCCACTAGTCTATTTTTAACAAGAAAGCATCCCTTTTGAGTCACCAAGAATGTTGTCTATTTTTTCCCCCATTCATCCCATCACTGATAACTAATCTAAGAGATCTTCAATGGGTTGGATTCTTTGGTGTCTTAATACATTAGTTGGTAGTTAACCTTTCATGTTATCTACAATGTTCTTTGGCTAAGTGGCTTGGTCTATTCTATTGCCAAGTAGCTCGGTCTATTCTATTGCCAAGTACCTTAGTTACTGGCTCAATCTATTCTTTTGCTAAGTGGCTTGGTCTCTTCTTTTGCTAAGTTGTGTGTTATCCCATTGCACTATTTTGTTAAGGTCATTTCGGTTGGCTTGCAAAATAGCAAAAGTGTTTGTTGTTTCTTCCACTATGCATTGGGAAATGTGTTAGCTATTAGATAAAAGGGTCTCTTCATCAATGGTTGAGTTTATTCATTCATTGGTAGATTTTTGCAGCATTTGGGGCATCCATTTCAAATGGAAGATCTTACTCGATATTTCACCACTTTTGGGGTAGATCTGTTATTTTCCACATGGGTCAACTATACACTTTACACAAGTGGGTTAGTGTGTGTGTTATCCCTTCCTATATTTTTTGATAGTGATGCAATTTTATCTCTTGCATGTGACACATGTCTTCAAGGCTAGTTCTTTAATACTAAGTGACTTCTTGGGTTGTATTTGCATGATGCCAATGCACTTCATGCCTCTTTATTTCTTGTAATGATCAAATCTCTTAGATTTGATATTTCCAATAGTTGGGTGCATTTCCTTTTGGTCTTTTATATCACTTACATGAGAAAGTTGTGTACATGATCAAATTTATCTCTAATTCTCATTCATTGCTCCTTTGTAATCTAAATCTAGTCTCATTGGGGTTAGAACTTCATGTAAAATTTGAGTTATGTTTGATATATAAAGGAAAGTTGTAAATACTTTTTCTTGGTTCTTCTTCTCTATTTACATTTTGTAGCAGCAGGAAACTCTGTAAATGCATTCCTTTTCCTACCATTAATGAAACTTCTATTTTTTTAACCTTTTCTTTCCATTTGATAGTATGTGCATATTTCTTGTCTCACTTTAAATGTTTATTTTGTTAGGATTATACCACAAACAGAAATAAAAATTACATGCAAATATAAATAATATCAAAAAATAATGGATTGCATAGAAGAGAACACAAGACACCAAGATTTAATGTGGCTCACCCAAACCCTGGGCTACATCCACCAAATAGAAAGTCCAATATTACTATGATCTAGTGATTACAACTTGGTTACAATATATAATCCCTTATAGCTCAATACTCTCGCAAGAAGCAATTTTTGCATCACACCTTATGAAACAATCCCTAATCCTAAGCCCTTTTATACTAGTATTTTTTTCACTTTCAATAGAAAAGGGAAAATTGATTTAATATGTTGATATCAGCAAGACCCAAGTATGAGCAACAAAACCTAATGATCCTATCTATGATCAGTGCCTTATTTATTGGGCAATTAAATGAATTACAACCATACATCTTCTGGAAATCTCAGACATATCTCTACATCAACATCCCTAATCTATCCTTCACCTTGTGAATAGACATTTGCTTCAAATTTGAATCTCACACTCAAATTATCCCGTCATGAAATCTGCAAACCCTATGATAAACACCAAGCAATTACATGGCTCTTTGTTCCATATGCAAGACATTTTAACCACATACATTCCAAAATGAAATGCAACCTAATTCATGCTCTTGGTTCACAAATTAGAAGAAATTACACATCCATGAACAAGAGACAAGATTCAGACCGAATTTAAAACCCTTTGTTGCACTTTATTTGTTTTCCTTGAAACCAAATACATGAAAAGATGTACAGAAACAATTCACAAATCACCTAACAAATCAGAACTATCTGCATAAAACTCAATTTCTTGTTCAATACAAGAGAGACTGTTGGGTGTGGTGTCTCAGTAGTGAGTGATTTTCTTCTCAAAACTGGAACCCTTACAGTGAGAAAAAAGGGAATGATATAGGAAGAAGTGAATTCTCAAATTTGATTAGGAGATGAAAAGTGTCCCTTCAGAATTCCCCCCCAAGAAGTAGAAAAAGCCTCTCTCTAGTCTCTCTCTTCAACTGAATATCAAATCCTTTCCATTTTGCCTCTACAAGGCAGCATATCTCAGATATTTGATTTACCATCATAACTAATTTATGATGCTAAAATTGAACTCATGGTAAAAGTGAAAAATCAGTTGAATATGGCCTTCAGGATGCAATATAATCTTTTCCAACTTATTTTCACCACATTCAGGCTCCAAAAAGTCATCAAATCCACCCTCTAACAAACTCTGATGATTAATGATCAAATTTACTTGTTATGTTGCCAATGCCCTGGATTTTACAAATTGGCTTGTAGCTCAAACTAGTGAGCACCTATGCAAAAACCAACCTCAAATTCTAAAAATTCAGATTCTCCCAGTTTTGGTGGTATATTGAAGTGCCCATTTTGGTTAAAAAATGCCCCTGATATGGCCTTCAGAAGTTCGAACCTCTGTCTCATGGCTTCCATAATATTTTGTAAAATTTTAAACTTGTATATAGTTTGAACTATATAAACTTTCAAGCTTTATTTAAATGTCTGACCTGCACATAGAACCTAAGAAGGAATAAAATAAAACTTTATTTGAAACCTTTGAAATTCTTCTTCCCCTTCCAATCTGGGTCAAACTTGGTTGACCAACATCACCACATATCATCTTCTGATTGGCTCAGACCTGGGCAAGTGCCATGTGTCACATTTTGATTGGTCATCCACATCAACGCCACATGTCATTGCCACCTTTACACTCACTATCTCACCATACTATCACATGAGCAACTTCTCCTTGGTGAGATAGCGAGGACCACCGGATGTGCCACGTGGCATGATCTCCTTCCTCTATCTACAACCTTGCCACATCATCTTGCTTGTTGCCACTTGGGACGACCTAATTCGTGCTTTCTATCTAGGCGGGACCCATGTACTCATTTGGCTCTCACCAAATTTTTGAGTTTTTTTTGGCAACTCGCTACCTCACTAGCTAGAAATCCATGGATTTTTTGACTAGCGACATAGCAACTAGCCAAATTTTCACTTTTTCGATGCATTTGAAACTACTAACATCATCCTAGTCATTATGCATGTTTGTTCAAAATTAACTGCCTAGTTGCCTCCAACTGGCGTCATCCAAGCCCACCTACGAGTGCATAGCTCACAAAAGCGTGTGTCTTTGAGACACTAACCATTCGAGCACAGGAGTATTTAAACATTGAAAAGCACCCCTACATAGTAAATGTGGGATAAAGGGTTTTCATCATTTTTGCCTCTACTCTGCTCCTTCACAGATGCCACTTCCATTGCTTCTTCTAGTCATCCAGGCTTCCTCTTCATAGGTTTATATGTTGACTTCCTTCATCTTATTAGTCTGCGGCACTGGCTCCTTGTATGCAGGCTTCCACATCTACTGCAGCCTTCACTCTTTCCATTTTGGTGCCTCCCCTGCTCTTTGGCTTTTCTTGCCTTTCATGGCATTAAGTTCATGTGTGGTCTTTAAATTACCAATGAAATCTTTAAACTATTGTTCAACATAGCCTGCGTAGAATGAGGGGCAATGTTATAAGTCATGTTAAAAAGGTAAGATTCCTTTTATGCATGAGACCCCAAATCATCCCTACAGCTGCTTGCAATGTTTTTCTTCTATCATTTGGCATCTTCCTCTTGTCTACAACTTGTGTGGAGCTTTTTTGCCTTAACATGGTGGCTTCATGTGTTACTTTCTAGCGTGGAAGGTTGTAGAAGATCTTCTTTTGCCTTTTGCATTTGCAGGAACTTGTGGTTTGTTTTCCTTCTATATAATCTTGCAATTGCTCTTTCCTTAATGACTTGTACACATTTCCTTAATAACTTGCATGCATGACTTCTACACATTAAGAAAGATAATCCTGTTATGCGGCTTTCTCCATAATCTTTGGCATCTGGCTCATAGCATGGAACCTGCCCTTAGCGTTGTCTTCATACATTTCTTTTTCTTGTTTGCATGATTTCCTTTTATGCGTGAGACTCCCCTATGTTAATACTGGCTGGCTTCTTCCACAGCTTAATAATGTAGAGCATTTACAAGAATTAAGATGCTCTTGGTGAGCTTTACACGAATTGCAAAATTCACCGGTGGCATAACAAGCAGCATTATGACAATGATTATGATTAAGATTACAATTATGGTTGTGACTATGATTGTGGTTCGTAGATGGACCTCCATTGCCATAAACATTAGTCCTACTCCCATTGAATGATTTCACAGGGTGGTAACCCATTTTATAACTACTGAGAGCAATGAAGCCCTTGTTGGCATTGCTATTGGTATAGGCATTACACTTTATATTGTGGCTTCTCCTTTTTCTAATCTCCCTTCCGCCTGGAGTATTCATTCTCTCACTTCATAGTCACTATTGCATATGTTGTTCTCCTTTTTATTATTATATCTTCTTGTCAATAGTTGATATTTTCATTCATTTTTATATCTTTGTTTTGCCAACATATATTATTGTTGTCGTTGAGCAGTTGTTAGAAGATCATCATTAGAGTGACCTAATCCACTAGAAGATGAACAATTACTTGGCATAGATTGTGGTGTACTTATTTTACTCTTCTTATAAACTTCATCCTTCTTGTACTCAATTCCCCATTTTTATATTATCAAGACACCCTCAGGATTTTATGAAGCTTAGGCTCATCTAATGGAATTAGTTGGGTCCCAAAGTGGGTCCGACTAAAAAAAAAATTGTTTCCAAACACCTGAACTGCAAACTAATCCCTCGACCTTCTCAGACTGACTAGAATCCAATTTGATCACTAACCATCAATTAGAACTCGCTTTATCACTTATTTGCAAACTGTCACTTTTATGTCAAGAGGTCCTTTAACTAGCCTTAAAAACTAATCTAAACACCTGACCATGTTCTAAAAATTGGCACACTGACTCTTTTCTCCGCACACTTTTACCCCATTGAATCTCGTCTCATAAAATTTGAGGTCAAAAGATATAGATCTTCAAAGTTGCCTCCTCAAAACTATATGCAAGCAAACACGTCAAAAAACCATAACTTGGGTTCGAAATTGGCTTTGAAAACTAGGTAATTGGACACTTGGAAAAATGAAACTTGGGGCATTGATTCTCTGTCATGAGGAAATTATGAATCTGTGATTTGGGCTCATGATGAATAACAGGACACAAATGGTGAGCAGTCAAAGTGGGCTACTCAAATTTTGTAGACTGGAAACACTGGCATAAAATTATTTTTTGTAAATGGAATTGACTTAGAAAAGTGTGCAAATGGATTCATCATGACTTACAAACTAACACACTTGGAGTAATTTTAGAGGAAAACATAGTGGTACAATCCATTCGATCTAGGCAATCATGGATCTCAAGTTATGACATCCCGAACAGGGGTACTAATCAATCTGCAAATGCTAACACCAGTAAAACTTTAGAGATTGTGTTTGGAATCGCATTTGAAAACTGATCAAACGGATTCATCACAAGTTGAAAATTGAAACATAACAAGTCCTTGATGTCTACAATGCAATGCAAAAGGAATTTCAACATTTTTATCAACTGGTCAAAAGTTATAATACGTCAAACAGGGCTTGCCAAAATTATGTGCAATGTGCATCAACATGACAAATTTAAATGACCAACTTTGAGGGATTCCAAACCTAGTCAAAAAAATTGAAAATGACTTGAAATCTGAAACATAGGTTCTTAGGTATGGACACTAGGCACTCCCAAAGTGGAAAGTCACAAAACATTTTTGAGTGTGAGATATTCAATTGCAAACACAGTCTCCTGTCGTTGTTTAACACTTAGGTGAAAATGCAAATTTGGAACTAGCTCAAAACAAGACTTAACGAAATGGCTCAGAATGGAAATTTAACTTCATGGAACACTTAAATAGGCTGAATGGAAGGTGCTAGAAGCATTGAACACCTCTTAGGCCTCAACTTGACAGCCAGGTACATAGGCATTTAAAAGCGTTTATAGGGCTCAAATTTCTCAATGGTACTCAAAAATTGGGAAGGTAATTTTGAGTCCCAACATGGGGCTCTCACTAGATCAAACCACCATGGACTCTGCTATTCTTTTATTCCTATTCAGTCTAGAAGACCAACCAAAATTGAAGAGTAATTCAGCTTCTCTCTTGTCTCTACCTTTGTAAACATATCTACTGGATTTTCATCTATATGTATCTTATCCAGCTTTAACTATCCATCATCCAAAACTGACTGAATGAAATGGTACTAACTATATGTGTTTTGTCTTTGAATGCAAAGTTCAATTCTTTGCAAGATTAATGGCACTCGGCTATCTGTAAAAATATAATTATCCCTCTGAAGGTGTCCCAATTCTTCCAAGAACAATTGAAGCCATATCATCTCCTTGGTTGCCTCCATAGTAGCAACATACTCTACTTCTATAGTGGATAAAGCATTGACCTTCTATAACCTAGAAACCTAGCTCACAGCTATCCCACCAATAGTAAATACATAACCTATAGTACTATGTCTGGTATCAATATCTCCTACCAAATCTGAGTCAACATAACCTTGTAAAGTAGTAGTAGATCTCCCAAAGTGTAAACACTTATTAGATATTCATCTCAAATATTTGAGAATCCATTTCACTGCATTCCAATGCTCAAATCCTAGATGACTCATATACTTGCTAACGACTCTCATTACATGTGCAATATCTAGCTTTATACATACCATAGCATACATCAAGCTTCTTACAGCCAAAGCATAAGGTACCTTGGATATCTTATCCTCCTTTTCATGTGTCTTGAGACACATCTCCTTAGAGAAATTCAAATGACCAAGTAAAGGTGTGTTGATAGGTTTAGCATTCTCCATAGAGAAACATTGCAACACCTTCGCAATACAATCAACCTGAGATAAAGTTAATTTCATGTTCTTTCTATCTCTACAAATCTTCATACCAAGGATTTTTTTTGCTACCTCCAAATCCTTCATATCAAATGCATGTGCTAACTGGCATTTCAGCCACTTAATGTGATCCATGTTAGACCCAACTATAAGCATGTCATCAATAGATAAACATAAAATAACATAATTTTCATCATCCAACCTCTTAAAGTAAACACAATGATCTGAATGACACCTACTATATACATGCTCATGCATAAAACTATCAAATTTCAGATACTAATGTTGAGGTGCTTGCTTCAAGCCATATAAACTTTTCTTCAATCTGCACACTAAGTTCTCCTTACCCTTGACCTCAAATCCCTGTAGTTGTACCATATAGACCTCTTCATCCAAATCACCATGAAGAAAGATTGATTTAATATCAAGCTACATGAAATGTAAACCTTCAATAGCCACAATACCTAAAATAATGCGAATAGAAGTCATTTTAACAACAGGAGAGAATATCTCATCAAAATCAATCTCTTTTTTCTATGCAAATCCTTTTACAACCAACTTGGCTTTAAATCCTTCCTTACCTCCATCTCTTCTTTCAACATGTAAACCCATTTATTTTGTAAAGCCCTTTTACCTATAGGAAACTTGCATAAATCCCATGTCTTATTTTTTAGTAAAGAGGCCATTTTGTCTTTCATTGTAGACTCCCATTGAATCTTAGTATCCACCTGCACAGCTTCATCATAACATTCAAGGTCATTACCATTAGTTAGTAAAATAGAATATAAAGAGGGAGAAAATCTTTTTGGAGGTCTAATTAGCCTTGTTGACCATCTAACATTCACTGGTGTGTGGTATTTGTTGTTGTAGTTCTTGCACATCATGAGGAATGGCTAGAACATCATCTTTTGGAGTATCATCCAGCACTACATAATCATCTTCTTTCTTCTCATGTTGCTATAGTAGATCTTTGTACAACACTTTCTCATTGAATATAACATCCCTTCTTACAATTTTATGATTTTCAAAATCCAAAAGCCTATAACCAAATTCATCAATGCCATATCCAAAAAATACACATTTCTCTGACTTAGGTTCCATCTTGCTTCTATTTTTAGAATCTATATGAGAAAATGCTTCACAATCGATGGTTTTGAGAAAAGAATAACTCACCTTCTTACTAGTCCATGCTTCTTCTAGAATACCACAGCCTAAAGGAGTAGAGGGACATCTATTAATCAAATATGTAGCAATATTAATAGCCTCTGCCCACATGTTTAAGGGTAACCCATCATGCAACTTTATGCTCCTTGCATGCTCCATTATAGTCATGTTCACGCATTTGACCACTCCATTTTCTTGTGGAGTCCTTGGAATAGTTTTCTAACTATGAATACCACTAGTGGAGCAATAATCTTCAAATTTATGACTGCAATACTCACCATCACTATTAGATCTGAGACATTTTAATTTCTTACCAGTCTCATTTTCAACCAAGCATTTTCACTTCTTAAAAGTTTGAAATACATCAAATTTATGTCTAAGGAAATAAATCCATATTTTTCTAGTTGCATCATCAATAAATGTAACATAACAATGAGAGCCACTAAGGGAAGATACCTGAGTTGGTCCCCATACATCTGTATGCACAAGCTCTAATTTCTCACTTTTATTTTCCTTCTAAGTCTTCACAAAACTCACTCTCTTTTGTTTTCTATAAACACAAATTTCATAGAAATATATATTAACACATTTTAGACTTGGTAAAACTTGCTTTGAATAAAGTACTTTCATACCTTTCTCACTCATGTTCCCAAGTCTATTGTGCTATAGTGTTGTATCAGAATATTCAATAGCTATTTGTTCTCCTTGCTCAACTACAACAACTATTCATGAACATTCATTTTTCTCTGAAACAATTAAAGTCGAAGGAACAATATGACCTATACAAAGATATAAGGTTCCTACTTTCACACCTTTTTCTACTACAAGGGAACCTTTTTTGAAACCTTCAATTTCTATCATTAAAAGTAACTACACAACCCTCATCACCAAGTTTCCCTACTGAAATTAAATTCCTACTCAGCCTTGGAACATGTCTTACCTCATGAAGTAGACAATGATTCTCATTTTGTAACTTAGTCTTAAATTTTCCATTTCTAAAAATCTGACAGGATTCATTATCCCCTAAATAAATAAGCCCAAAATCCCCTTGGACATAATCAATGAAATAACCTTTATGAGGTGTAGCATTAAATGAAGCACCATAATCTAAAACCCATGAATCATCAACACTTTCTAAAGATAGAAGTAAAGCATCCTCTTCAAATTTGTTACTTACCACATTTGCCTCCTTGTCTCCATCTTTCTTTTCCCCGTCATTTTTCTTTCGAGTCCAACAATCTTTCTTCTTATGCCCTAGTTTCCTATAGTACTAGCAATTATTTGGTCCTCTCAATTGAGACCTCTTCCCTTTTGACTTTCCTCTTGATTTCCCATGATCTCTAGAATTACTTCTTCTCTCAGTCATTCTACCCCTTCTTTGTGCATTCAAAGCACTTCCTAATGTAGATCCACCTAAGGTTTTCCTACGAGTTTTCTCACTCAAAGTAACATTGATCACATCATCATAATTTAGAGTATTAGATCAAAAAATGGAATTACTCACAGCCATTACCAATCCATTTGAACTTTTAGGCAAAGAACACAAAATCAAGAGAGCGCTAATTTCTTCATCAAAATTAATACCCATAGAAGATAATTGGCTAGTTATGGTATTAAACTCATTTAACTAATCTGCAACAAATCCTCCTTCTACCATCTTCATATTAAATAAATGCTTCATGAGAAATACCTTGTTTGAAGTGGAGGGCTTTTCATACAATTTCGCTAGGGTTTCCATCAACTCTTTTGTCATCTTTTCTTTTGTTATATTAAATGCCACCAATGGTGCTAAGCATAATCAAATGCTTCCGAGTGCCTTTCTATCTAAAAGATCTCAGTCATCATTTGTCATAGATCCCTAATTCTTGGTTTTTCCTTTCAATGGATTCCATAAATCCTTTTGATAAAGATAGTCTTCCATTTTCATCTTCCATAACTAAAAGCTCTTCTTATTAAACTTGTCAACCCTTAGCTTACCCTCACCTACCATCACTCCCACTCATCTGTGAGACTCCCACTCAATCGTGAGACTTTCCTACAGAGGATACTGAAAAAACAACCTTGCTCTGATACTACTTGCTAAGATTATACCATAGAAAAAAATAACAATTACATGCAAATATAAACAATATCATAAAATAATGGATCACATAGAAGAGAACACAAGACACCAAGATTTAATGTGGTTCACCCAAACCCTAGGCTATGTCCACCATATAATAAGTCCAATATTATTATGATCTAGTGATTACAACCTTATTACAATATGTAATCCCTTACAACTTAATACCACCACAAGAAGCAATTTTCACATCACAGCTTATGAAACAATCCCTAACTCTAATCCTTTTTATATAAGTATCTTTGCCACTTTAGGGTTAAAATTAGTTACAACTTGTCAACCACAAATTGGTGAATAAATAATAGTTGATTGGAAAATATTGGCCAATTGGCAAATAGTAGCCCAAAAAAAAACATTATGTATAGTACTTCCCTAATCAATCACCACAAACTAACGTATTTCCTATTTTCTAAGATTTTTTTTTATGTGTTAATTTGTTGGTAAGCATTGTGTTGTGAAGAATTTCTTCCTTTCAACACTTTATCAGTTATGACCTGCATGTAATTTTTTAGAAGGTATATTGGAGTTTACATCTATGTATTTGGGTATTTCATTGATATTTAGTGCATCTATAGGAAGAGTTAGTAACAATGTTCCAATCTGGTGCATCACCCCCTTTCCCTTTAAGCATTTTAGTTTTATGCATTCTCTCTCCCTTTCTCTCTCAAGTTTAGTTTAGATCCATCATTATTGTAAGGAAGTTGGCATTCTCTCGAGATTCAACCTCAGAGCACAAGTCCCACACTTGGAGATTTTCTCCAGTTACAAATGGTCTCTTGAGGGTTATACCTAAAGCAAGGGTGTAGACTTTTGTGTCAACAAGAACCTTTCTTAGGTTTTAGATTCTTGTCTTCACATGAAACTTGCCTACAAATCTCAATTAGCACATAAGTTTTATTTTTGTTTATCAATTCAAAATGCTGAACCAAAGATTTAAAAATGTATTAATGAATAACTAAAATGAATATAACTATTTACAATGAAAGAGACAAAACTCAATCCAAAATGAAAGAGATGATCAAGTTGCTCATACTTGTACAAGAAATAAAATATTAATATAGACTCAAAATTGTAAGAAATGAGTTTTATGTTCTCTAACCTAATTACCATTAATATAAGGGCTACATATAAGCTTCCTATCCATCTCCCAACCAAATGGTGGCCTTCATAACTAATTTCACCCCAAAATGCAAAATTTGCAATTTCTACTCAAGCAACATTGCCAATGTTGCAAGGTTGTCATACAAATTTCATAAGTTGCATGCAAATTTTGAACTCTTATCCTTCTACATGAAACTTTACTTTACTTGATGCATTTGGATTTACAATGTCTCCTAAGCCCCTTTAAGACCAAAATTGACTAAAAACATCCTTGTAATTTGCACAAGAGGTCAAGTGTCATTATGTGATAACTATGACAAATCTTGTCCTAATTGACCTAAATTTTCCAAGGTAGAAACTAATTTTAAAAAATATCACAATGGGTTTATAACCTTCCCTTATTACATCCAAGACTTGATTCTAGAGTCTCCAAGCCAAATTTTGAGGGGTTTTCCCCAACAACTTTAGGTGCTCATGCACCATAGTTTTAATGAGAGAAATCTCTTAGATGGGTTGACCTTAACCAATCTCTTTATCATAAATCCATTAATAGGTTGGACCCTTAGAAGGAGTTTTAAATCCTCTAAGTTAGATCCTAACAAATATTTGTGTACTCATACTGTGTAAAAAGAACTCTTAACAAGATGAACCCATAGAAAGGATATTTGTAAGCTCCTAACAAGGAAACCTTTTAACTTTAGTAAAAGGCTTGTGGGTATCATCCCCACCATAGTTTTTACCTTCTAGCAAAAATTTTCTATGTAACCAAAATAATAGTGTTATGTGTTATGAATGATTGGTGAATTAGGCTTATTTCATAAGTTAATTAGTATATATTTAGTAGAATAGTTTAACCAATGGCTTGAATTAGCATATTACCTATTGTACTGATCTAGAACCCCAACCTCCCCCCCCCCCCCACCCTCTCAGTACCATTTATATGAAAAACATGAATTGGATTCTATTCAATTTAAGGAAATAAAGTTATGTGTGTCTATGTATGATCCTGGTGAACCCACAAAAAAGGGGAACTAGTGAGATAATAGAGATTATAGAGAAAGTGGTAGCCCACATGATGAAACTTGATAAGTAGTTGAGAGACAAATTAGAACTATTTGTTTATTTGAGAAGAAAGTGATGTTTAGCATCAAATAAAAACGAGGCCAAGAATTTTTTTTGGAGAACTAGAAGGTATAAATTTGGCAACATAGGATCTTACCTTTTATCCCCTATGTGAAAAATAATGAATTGAATATGAAAATTACCAACACTACATTGGATGATTTTTCTACCGTAGAGTTGATTTTGGATGGTTTTGGTAAAGAAACAAAGGCAATTTTGGATACAAAAGAAGTGATAGATGCATGATGAAAACTCAATAAATAGTTGAGAGTCAAACCTAGACTAGTTGATCCAATTAAGAAAAGGAAATGTATTGCATCAAAGATGAATAATATTAGGAAAATTCCTCGATGTACTAAAAAAAAAGAATTTGGAAACATAAGATCTAATATTTTATCCTTTGTATGTACAAATAATGAATTAAATAGGGGAATTCTCAACCCTACATTGGATGAGATGTATATGTCCTAGAGGTGGTTTTTTATAGTTTTAATAAGAAAATAGGGTAATTGTGGATTTAAAAATATGCAATGTGAAAATCAATGAGATTCAAAATTGCTAATGGTCATTGAGAAGATGTGTGTTATAGGAAAAGAGTGTTGAGATTAGGTGTATTTGAATTTAAACTAATCATCTATTTTCAACAAATAAGATCTGTCTCATCAAGCAATCAAATGTTGATAATTTTGAATTATTACAACATTCTTGGTTTGGGTGGGTAGCTCAAGCATCAAGATTGGATCTTTTCATTGGAAAAATGCGATCATTTAATTTTTTTCAAATGCAAATCTTATATTTTAATAGGGACAAGCTCTCAAGAATAATTTTAAATTGAATAGTCAAAATGTGACTAAAATTCATTATTAGGTCATGTGTCAACATGCTTTTCATTTTTTATAAAAGAAACTTGTAAATGGATCATCAAATCTAAATCAATTTTAGTTTTTTTAATCAAATCTAGTTAAAAATTTTGTATATTTTGGAGATATTTTAAGAAAAGTAATTGTTCAATATATTGGAATTCTTTAGAATAAATGAGGTGGGTGAATCAGTTATCCAAGGTCTAGATGTACAAATAAAACTTTCTACAACTTAGTGAACCCATATCCATAAAACATTTTCATCATGCATTCATGCATCCATTAGATCATACAATCACTTAATCTTGTAGGTTACAGTCAAATCAATTTTGCATAAATGAAGTATAAAACATAGTAGATTTAATAACACATTTGACAAAATGATTTAATGTGGAAACCCAATTTGGGAAAACCACCAGTAACATGCTACTCATTCTCATTCTTCTGAAGTGATGTCTAGTGAAAGGCCAACTTTGTTAAAGGTTATAATGCACACTATTAAATGTGACTTGGTTAAAGGATTTCAATCACCCTATTAGGAGTAAGCCTTGTTAGAGGACATTAGATCATTTACTTGAAATGTCACCTGGATAAAGGATTTAAAAATGATTGTTAGGTCAACCTTAATCCAAAGCATTTTCCCTAAACTGATACAACGATTAGAAAGTAATAATAAGGCTTGATTTGATAATAACTTACAACACACTTGTAGATTATAGATCTTTATTTTAGTCCTCCATTTTTCTTGGCTTTCACACACTTCAACTCTAATAACTTGTTCACCCTTCAAACATCCATACCCTTAAGCCTTCTTGCTTTTCTTGCCAATGCAGACACTTCTCTTAGGTTACTAAATGAAGCAATACCCTAGACTCCTTGTCTTCACTAGGTTCTCACACATGATGACCTTTTCTTTTGACCAACCATCTCTATAAATAGAGAATCAAGATCTTTTTTCATTTATCCTCCTTCGTCCATTTTAGGGTTAGTTTAGATTAGGTAGGATTCAATGAATCTACCCAATATTTCATTTTATTCCCTTCTAGAAACTTCTCCTTCAATTCTCTTTGAATTTGCCTCAAAATGGTTTATCTTGAATTATGTGCCACCAGCTCATCAATCTTATCTTTCACACAATTCACACAATCTAAGAAATCAAACTTGTCAACTCAGATTTATCATATTCATGATCTTTCTCATAATGCTAACGCTCGACATTAACTGGCTTCTGATGCTCGGCATATACTGTGTTGCTCAGCATCCACTATCAAAACACTCCACATGAACTAAATTTTACTTGTGCTTAGCATCGACTAAACTTTACTTGGCTTACACTGAAATTGACTTTTGCTTGGCTCAAATTGATTTTTTTTTTTGGCACCTACTATCCAAATTGTTAAGCTTGGAAGACACAATTCTTTTAACTTGTTCTTCTAAACTTAATCAATGTAAACATCCTTTGCAACCTTAAGTAGATTACCAATGCACTATAATATCACTGTCTTAAACTGATCCTTGTACTCCTTTTCCAATTCATAACTCATCATTTCCTCTAGGTGCTATTGTTACTTCATTTTAATCAAATCCTCTTCATCAATCAAATAAATGATAGTACTCAAATCATATAAGCAATTGTCTTACCATCAAGTAGCAGGTTTGACACCAGTGACAAAATAATGATTGAAACACATTCATCATACTTGTATCAATATTTTTTCAACATAATATTGTAGAGAAAAATTGATCCAAGAGCATCCTAGGTGTAAGTTCAATCTTACATCACCCAAAAATATTTCTAGTTTGTCTTTTCAATAAGGGTTATCTTAGTGAGAAAAAATTATTTTTCGAAGTTCACTATTTTTAGTAATTTGTTCATTTGAGCTCAAAATATTTTTGAGTTCTTCTTTGAAAGTTCACTTTGGATATATCAATCTACTAGTAAATTTCTATTACAAGATCAAGTCTATTCTTGAAAATATTAAAAGATTTAGATATTGGCATTAGAATATAAAAAAATTGAACTTGTTTTTGAAGGCTTTAGAAGCTTCAAAGAGTGGTCAAAACATGACTAAATGGAGCTTGCACTAAATATTTTTTGTAGAGGAACCTATGGCATTTTTAAAAGGGCTCATAATAGCCAATTGAAGAAACTCAAGATGAGTTATGATCTCCAGAAGTTGTACCACCTAAAATGGAGAAAAATGAAGTTCCTTCAAAAAAAATTAAATTCAAATTTTTTTGGGGCCTATTATAATGTAACAATATATAAATAATAATATCTTAGGGCATGGTGACCTCAAAGTTTAGGGTTAGAATTTCTAAAACATTTTTGGGAGGTAAAAATTGTCTATATAGAGAAGGTTTGTAGAGTTGTCTAGGGTAGTTCTAAGGGATGCACATGCTAGCCTTGGTTTTCTGAGTATTGTAAGGTAAATTCTCATGTAGTTTTACATGTTATCTTTCTAAATATTGTAACTCCATTTTTGTGGAGATAACAAGAATCCAATTTTCTCTTCTTCCAAAATGGAATTGCATATGTGACATATGAGGGTTTTAGAGCCCTCTAAAGACAAGTAGAAACATTTCAAGAAGAGATACATAGAGGATTAAATATTGTGGTAATAGAATAAAGTGAGGAGGAATTTGAAGAAGAAAGGCATCTTGAACAAGAAGTGCTAGAAGGAAATCCTAAGGAAGATAGGCTTTGAGGCTCATTTTCAATATTGGAAAGAGACCCAAGATTGAAGTCCTCACATTTTTAGGAAATCTTAACCTTAAGGAATTTATTGGTTGAATCAATGAATTAGAAGAAAATTTTGAGTATGCAAATATCAAAGATCTCGAGAGGGTCAAACTGTGAAGGCCAAACTAAAGGGTCATGTAAAAATTTGGTGGCATAAGATTCAATTTGAGCAAAATAGAAGAGGAAAGGAAAAAATCACAAGATGATATCAAATGGTGGAAAAATTGAATAGATAATTCATTCCAAATGATTATGAGCTTGATCTACTAAAGAAAATGCAAGGGTTAAAGTAAGTGGGAAGATATGTTCAAGAATATACATAAGAGTTCTATCAAGTCCTCATCAGAGCAAGCCATGTAGTTTCTAACAAGGAAAATATTTCTCATTACCTTAATGGGCTAAGGCCAAGTATTTAGGAGGATTTTATTTTATTTAGAATTAAAAATATTGAAGAGGCATACCAATTTTCCTTAAGGGTAGAAGAAAAGGTAAACAAGAAGTCTAAAAGAAAGCAAGGTGGAAGTGGTTGTGTTGGAAGATCTAGTGGACAATCTTATGGAGGTAAAAATGAAGATAACAAAAGCAGTAATGAGGAAAATATCAATAAAAAACAAATAGAAAATAATTTCAACCATTTCCATGATCATAACAATAGGGATCGAAGAGTAAGATGGAAAGGGAAAGGGCTAGAAAGAGGAGGTTTTCATGGGACATTTATCCATTGTAGAGAAGAAGGTCATAGAGATTATGAGTTTCCTTAACATAAAGGAGAACCAAAAAAATACCTAAAGGAAATGCACAAGTTGCACATGTAGATGAAGATGCCAAATAATCAAATGCTAAAGATGTTAAAAGAGGAGAAATCTTGGTCACAAGAAGATCCTTTCTAAGTGATGAGAATGAACCTAAAAAAAGAAGGAATTTATTCCGCATGAGGTGTAAGTGAAATGGAAAAGTATGGAATGTTATTAATGATAGTAGTGGTATTTATTATCTTGTTTTGAGAAAATGGTTAATAAGTTGAAGTTAGAAAAAAAAAACATCTCAATCCCTACTAGATTGCTTAGTTACTAAAGGATCATAAGGCTTTGTCTAATGAATAATGTTTTCCAAAGTTCAAGATTGGGAACTATCATGATGAGGTGTTGTATGATATTATTCCTATGGATGCTTTTCATTTATTATTAGGGAGGCTCAAGTAGTTTAATTATCATGTAATACATGATGGGTATGTGAAGAGTTATTCTTTGACAAAGGATGGAGTTCAACACAAGATGACTCCATTGAAAGAAATAGAGAAAAGAATATGTAGAAATGCCAAAATATGTTTAATTGATGGAAGAAATTTTCTATAAGATATGAGGCATGAGCATATGTTTTTTTCGTTAATTCCAAAATTTGGTAAAGATGAAGTGCAATATGTACCTATAAAATTTGCAAATTTGTTGGATGAGTTTCAAGATATTGATAATGTACCTGATGGATTCCCACAAATGAGAAATATTAGTCATAAAATAGACTTTATTTCAAGAGCCATTTTGTCAAATAAGGTATCTCACAAAATGACTATAGTTAAAAGTGAAGAATTGAACAAACAAGTACAAGAGTTATTGCAAAAGGGGTTGATTTGAGAGAGTTCAAGTCCATGTACTATACTAGAAGTATTAGCACAAAATAAAAATTGGGAATAGAGGATGTGTACATATTCTCAAGTCATCAATAATATCACTATCAAGTAAAAAATTATCTTTCCAAAGATGGATGATGTTATGAACTATTTAAGTGTATCTATGTATTTTACAAAGATAGATCTAAAGAGTGGATGTCACCAAATTCAAATCCAAGAAGGAGATGAATGGAATTCAACCTTCAAGATCAAGGAGGCCTTATATGAGTGGTTATTCATGTATTTTGGGCTAACCAATGCATCAATCATATTTATATGGCTCATAAATGAGGTATTGAAAGATTTTCTGGGTAATTTTATCAATGTTTATCTAGATGATATTTTGATCTTCACTAAGATATTGGAGGAGCATATAATTCATAATCTTAGGGTGTTTGACAGG
This sequence comes from Cupressus sempervirens, assembly GCA_028749045.1. Lineage (NCBI taxonomy): Eukaryota > Viridiplantae > Streptophyta > Pinopsida > Cupressales > Cupressaceae > Cupressus > Cupressus sempervirens. The sequence goes on along the minus strand of CM053793.1, from coordinate 8,758,314 downwards.
TTAAGGAAAGATAAATTATTGATTAATTTGAAGAAGTACAATTGTCTAAAGGAGTTGGTGTATCTAGGATTTGTACTTTTAGCAGAAGATTTAAAAATGGACCAAGAGAAGGTGAAGATATCCTTGAATGGTTTGCCCCAAGGAGTGCTAAAGACGTAATATCTTTTCAAGGTTTGGGTAGATTTTACATAAGTTTATCAAAATCAATAGTAGTGTTTTTGGACACTTGACTAAAACAAGAGCTTGAGTCACTACCTTATGCTATTAGTGAAACATTTGTTAATATTATAAAGCATTAAATGTAAATGCAAGCAAGATATTTTGTTAGATAAATTAATTAGAATTAAGTAATTTTGAATAAATTTGATGAATAAGTATGATTAGATAATCTCGTATAACAATGTTAATAAAAATATAATTTTAAAAAATTAATATTTAATTTAATTTTAATAATGTGATCATGGAAAACTTATAGAAATAAATTAATAAGCATAAAAGATTTGTGTTTATATGTTTATTTTGATTTTTATATTTAAAAAATAAACTAAAAATTAACTTACCATGCCTCCACTTTCACATTTTACATATCTTAGAATCATGTCTCTAAATAAGATAAGAACACTTATAAAAGTAACCTAAGATATAAATTTTTAAAAACTTCCTCTAATTTTCACAAAGAAAATCAATAAATTTTAACTTTATACATCATTGGAATTATCTTGATTATTTAATTGAATTGATTTTAATTTTGATTAAAGGAAGAAAATAAATAAATAATTTAATGTAAAATAGAACTGATTCTATAATTATATGACAATTATAGTTAATTAAGAGAACAAAAGTTAGAAATCTATCAATATCAATATTTATAAATATGTAATATATTTTCAAGCATGTCTACACTTATATATTTTAACTTGAAACTGAATTAAAATTTAATTAATTATTTTAATATTATAAATTTTAATTTTCTCTAAAATTAATTTAATTATATAACCTAGTTGTTTTCATTTAGATTTAGAAAGAATTAAAATTAAAATCAATATAATCATAATTAAAAGTTAAAAATAAGAAAAATACATCAAAATCAAATGCAAATACATATTTATATATTTTCAACTATAAAATTATAAATTTTCAAATATATTTGAATAATTCAAGAAACTAGATATTTTAGAAATTAATTAAAGTCTATGCATTGACTTATCTTCAATATAATTTCAAATTGTGTTATTTAGAAACAAATGTAATTTAGTATGTTGTCACCGTGTCAGCACCATGTTTAGTCTAATAGTTGCTATCAAATGTGATGTGACGGTAGGGGGCTTTCAATTTACATGGGCAATAGTGTGGCATAGCATTTAATATTTTTTTGAATTTTTTGTTTCCAAAAATATGCTTAAACCCCAAAAAAATTGGTGTAAACCAATCATAAATTTAGAAATTGTGCATCATAATTGATTTTAAAAATCAAGCCTTCCAAACCTTTTGATTGACAGATTTGTCTACAAAAAAAATAATTGCTGAGGGGAGAAAAAGAAAACATAAGTTCCCTGCCTTATATAAGGCAAGGACTCAAGGACTATTAATGAGAGGGGATACAAAAGAGTTTAAGTGGACTATAGGAGCAGACAAAATTTTTGAGTTTTTGAAATAAAAAGTTACAGAATACCATGTCTATGAGGAAGAATCTCATCAAAGAGAAGCATAGTGGAGGGTGAGCTAGAAATTTTGGTCAAGATAAAATAATTGTTTTGGTTGGTGAGAATTACTATTGGCTACAGCTACAAAAAGACGTTAAGTAATCTATAGAGGGTTGTAGAGTATGTCATATGGAAAAAGGAGAAAAATAGAATACATGGTTATATCATTCATTCCCTACACTACAGAAGTCATGGTAGGATATCGATATGGACTTTAATATTGGCTTAGTTCAGACTTAGAGAGGGTGTGATTCAATTTTTTTTGTAGTTGACAAGTTTTCAAAGATGGTATATTTCATCCCTTGTAAGAATGTTAATGATGTTGTTCATGTGGTAGAATTATTTTTCAGAGAAGAGGTGATACTACTGGTCTACCAAAGAGCATAGTCTCGTATTGAGACACAAAGTTTGTTGGATACTTTTGGAGAACATTGTGGAAGAAGTTAATGATAGACTTGAATTTTATCTCAACACATTGCCCACAAAGTACTGGATAGACAAAAGTTTGAGAAATGTGTTGTGATGCTTTATTGGAGATAAACCAAAGGGATGGGATTCAATTTAGTTTACATGCAATAATTTTTTCAATAAGAGAATTGGTAAATCATCATTACAAATAGTATATGAAAGTAGTACTAGAAATACATTTAAATTAGGGAATTGGTTAGACAAAATATAGACATGTAGTGTTGAAATTGAAGATTTTGTAGAATACTTGAAGAACTTGCATGAAGAAGTGAGGAAGTGAATCACTAAAATGAATACACAGTACAAGGATAAGTCATATGAAAAAAGGAGGCATAAATAATTTCATATTGGAGAAGAATTCATAGCTCATTTGGGAAAGAAGATATTTCTACTAGGAACATATAATAAGTTGAAGATGAAAAAGTTTAGACTGTGCAGGATATTGAAGAAGCATGATTTGGGAAATCTCTATGAAGTACAATTACCCAGTGAACTTAATATTTCACCGACTCTTACCATTTTAGATCTAATAGGGTATCATGAATGAGGTGTTAAAGATGAGGTCACATAAGCATGCAATGGAGTACTCCAACAGCTACTTCAGCTACAAAGGATCTTAATGTCATTTTAGACAATTGTGCTAGAAGAATAACAAGAAATAGGACATATAAAGAATATATGGTCAAAAGCATAGAATGACTTGTTGTAGATTTCTCATGGATGACAAGGGAGGAGGTTAATCATCTTGGTTTTCCTCTGAACATCTGAGATGTGACAAGGTCACTTCTGATCAAATTGTTTTGGGTGTTTGGTGTAAGAGCATTATGGGTGTAAAGGCAATCTTGCATCACCCAAAAAAGTTTTTAGTTTTTTTCAATAAGGGTTATCTCAGTATAAAGTTGTTATTTCTAGAAGCTAACTAGGTTAAGTAAGTTGGTTGATCTTAGAATATTCAAAATTCTTCCTTGGAAATTCACTTTGGATATATTAACATGCCAGTAAAGTTTCATTGCAAGATCAAGCCTATTTTTGAAGATTTTGAGAAAAATAGTATTATCAATAGGGTATAAAAACTTTGAGCTTAGTTTCAAAGATTTTAGAGCCTCCAAAAGGAGCCAAGCCTCATTTGATTGAAGCTTGTACAAGTTGTGGTATAGAGTAGTTTGTGGCATTTTTAGAATAGGGTCATAATAGCCAATCGGAGCAACTAGCGATCAGTTATGGTCTCCAGAAGTTATGCCACCTGAAATGGATGAAAATGAAATTCCTTAAGACTTATTTTGAGTTCCAAAGTTGTTTGGGGCCTATTCTAGTATAATAAAATATAAATAGTTTAATATCTTAGAGTTGGTCAGCCTTAAATTTTAGGGTTAAAATTTCTAGATCCTTTTTTGGCAATTAAAAACCATCTATATAAAAGAAGGCCCATAGGGTTGTCTAGTATAGTTTAGGAGGATGTATATAGTGGCTCTAGTTTGCAGAATATTTTAAGGAAAATGCCCATGTGGCTTTACATTTTATAGTTCTAATATTGTAATTCCATTTTTGTTGAGATAATAAGAATCTTCTTACAATTTGTTGTTATTTCTCTAGTTTTTTTGTATGTCTTTATCTTAATAAGGAGTACCCTTTATCAAGTGGTATTAGAGAAAATAGCTTAAACATCACACACTAAGGCCTGATTCCTAAGCTATAAGCATTAAATAGTCAAAGTTGGCTTATTTTTCCCAAGCTTAATTTTCTCCATAGTGTGTGATGTTTAAGGGTGGTCATATCACAGTAGAAATTTTTGAGTGTGTAGATAGATACTCAAACATGAGGCGGTTTACACCAAGACAATGGTTGTATCTTGATTTTTATTGTATCTTGGTTTTTGCTTCTATTCAAGTAATGGACTAGATATGATTTAAGCAAGAAATGGAGGGATATGTGTTGTGGTAATCAATTACTAGGTAGAACTTGAAATTATACACTTTCTTGAAAATAATGATAAGCTAAATAATCATTATGAGATGGTGATAAGTTAAAATAATCTAAGTATGAAGTTTTGATGTTAAAAGAAAATAATTTATTGTGATAGTTTGACTCTATAGACCTGAAAATGTATTGATTTGAGATTGCTAGCTATTCAAAATTTAGATTGTAAAACCCTAAAAATGCAAAACAAGATTTTATTTTCTTTTAATGTGATTGAGTGGAACCATATTCTCAAGGTGTTGAAATGAAAAAATATTAAGGATCTAGCTAATCTAATGAAAAACCATCTTGATAAAGTGTTGATCAATACCTCGAGGTATAAAGACTATTATTTTAGAGTTACCCCCTAGATCTATCAGAACCTAAAGTGTAAGGAAGAACAAATATCTTCTCTTGTTCATGACCACTAATCTAAGAGCTTCATGGACTAAAAATAGTTAGTTTGTAGAGATAATTGGATAAACATTTCAAAACACTACTAACCTATAAATAGAATCTAGCATTTTTTGCCCCACTTTTCACCTCTAACCAAGTAGTAAAAGTGATTATTTGAGTCTTAGGGAATATCTAGTTATTTCTGAGTCTAAGTCTAAACCCCCTTAGGTGGAGTGAGTCTCCATTGGATTTCTCATTTTCCTCTTCTCCACATTTTATAGCTAGGTGGTTTTTCCTTTGTGTTGAAGTCATCTCATGGGTAGGTTAGCTCCTAGTGTGATGGAGATTCATGTTACTCATGCAAAGATCATTCATAAGGTCATATCCACTTGCAGTCTATCATTTTCTCAATAAAAATAGAAGCTTGTGAAAATTCAGAATTTGTCTTCTCCTTGGCAATTTTTCAACCCATGAAGATGATTTCCTATGAAGGGCACAAAATGATGCATATGAATCAAAAACAAGAAAATAGTAAGCTACCTTAAAGTGAATCCATATTCCCTTTACAATTGTGTGACTCAGAAATGGTTAAATATTTGCCCCAACTTTCATAATCAAATCTAGCAAAAAACTCAAAATGAACTTCTCCTCTGTGGGCTTTCAACCCATGCAGTTGGTTTTCCACAAAAGGCAATTCTAAAGGAAAAGAAATGAAAGGTGGGTCCCTATGGCATTTCCGTACTTAGACATTTCTAAACTTGGAAAAGGACATTGGTCTAAAGGCCAATGAAAAGAGAAGCTTTGGTGGAAAAATGAAAAATGAACTTCTCCTCAACTTATTTTCAACCAATGAAGACAATTTTTTGGATTTCAAAGAAAATCAGGCTAGTAAGCAGATTGGACCCACGATTTGTGCATAAAACACCTCAAGATGATAATAGAAATAATCTAGCCATTTGTGGGAAAGAGTTAATGAGTGGAATTCAACTCAGTGGATATTTTCCCATGGAGTACTATGTTGATAACTTTCCAATACTTAAAGGAGAACAGGAAAGTACAAAGGGGGATATAGAAAGTTACCGTTAGGCCAATGGAATAGTGGAAAGACTAAGATATTTGTTAAGATCATGTATTTACTATTTTAATAGATCTCTCCTTTAATTCATTCGTGTGGTACAAATTCTAAAAATTAACAAATAAATTGAGACCCCCATATATATGGAATTATGAATAGTTTAACAAACTACCACTCTTTTTCTAGAACTATTATTCTGTTAATGTACACAACTTTTTCAAAAGGCTAGAATCTGTTTTATTAGATATCTCTCTCAGCTTCTTAATTCAAATTCATTTTCAAAGAATGGCAACTAGATTTGCAGGCTTCAACAGATTGAATGAGATCAAGTCCTAATTATAGAACTTTACAGATACATCCCTTCATTTTATGACATGAGGGATTTCCAAAGGAGAGTGAGGTTGGAGCTGATCCATCTCATTACTTAGAAGCTATGATGATGTGGGTTGGTCAAGGCAATTAGTTTTTTGATTGCAGTCCAAGCCCCAAAGTTAATCTATGAATGCATAAATTGATACAACTTGGACATGAGGAAAATTGTGTTACCATATGACACAGTGTTGATTTCTATAGAAAGGAAAATTGTGGTGAATTTCCTTTGAGTTCTGGAGTGAGAAGAATTCTTAGATTTGACTGTCGGGGGAGCCATTTTTGAGTTCTCTGCCAAGAAGATGACTTGGAAGAAGGAAATCACAAACATATTTCTAGAAGCCACCGAGCGCTAAGAGTAAGGTCCCTAAGACTATGGTTGGGACCAATCTCAAACTTGAGATTGTCAATATCTTGGTCCTCTTACACAGATTGGAAGGTGAGGTAGAAGCTTAAAATTTTGTTGAGCAATATTTCTTTTTGATGCAAGTCTTCTGCTTTGACACCCAATATATTGATTGGGCTTATTAGGTAAGCAAGAATCTCTCCAATGCTCTTTGTGCCACAAAATTTTACAACATATTCTAAATGTCCTCTTTCCTCATTTACATGTTAGCTTCTCTACAATTATGGCCAGGCCTCCCACGGGTGGAAAAATTTCCTGATGATGTGAAATCCTATGAGTTTTACCCATGCTTGCAATTTGAAAATAGCTATACAGAGTATGTGAAATTTAATGATACATTCACTAAGAGAATTTGCAGTGAGCTATAGGGATTCCTAGAGAGGAGATTTGTTCTCAAAGCCATGGCATCCATTAGGCAATTTGGAAGTTACTTCATTCAATTCTCATCCTTTTCATATTTGTGTCTTGCAACTTTTGATGGCTTTCCCTTGAAGTTGCCGAAGTATCCTAGTGATATGATCATGTTGATCGAGAACATGTGGTAAGTAATCCATGTAAATGTGCTATGTAGAAGTTTGAAGAAGAAAGGATACAAATTTCCTATGAAAGTGGGAGCTTTCAATTGTGAGACTTGTTCTGATGCCAAGAATATGTTAAAGGTGTTTGAAATGAAGTATAAGCTAGGGATGTATGAAGTCTTGAGACCCATGTTTGATCCAAATGGGTATGCAAGGAATTTTCTACAGATTGAAAGTGTCATCAAGCACATCGCCACTATTGAAGACTACTGGGCCAATTGCAAAGATGAGTTTGAAAGTAGTGATCGTACTTTCGCTAGGCTGACAATTAATCAAGTGAAGATGTATAAAGTTACTATTGACATGGAGAGAATAGAATATGATGGTCAAAATATGTATAGTAAGACCTATCTGACTAATCTAAGAGGCACTTTGATAAGCTTGGAACCTTATGAAAGTGTGGGGGAAGAGCTAGATACAATGATGGCTCAGATCATCAAAAGAACTAGAAAATGGGTTGAATGGACCACTGCCAAGAAGAGTCAAAGCAAAAGTACCTTCACTCAAGCCTCCCCAATAGTTGCAAAGGCTTCCTCCTCTCAAGGTGACACATCAAATGTAACTTTGGTCATTACCCAAGAGCCAGCTCAACCATCATGCAGAGGTGATCAAACCCCCGATAGGAACATTCTCCTAGCTCAAACTTGCCAAGATGGCTCCCTCCCACTAATTTGATCCCCATAAAAATAAAATAAGAAGAAAAGGATAGTGTAGCCACTCCTCCCCCTTTGCCTCATAGCATCTCAGTCCATCTATAAGCCCTACACTTCTCTTGCCAAGTAGCACTCAAGTACAAGTGGTGGATCTAGGAGATGGTAGAGTAGTGAGTGAGTCTACTGAATCCAATGAAGCAGCAAAGAAAAATTTAGGGGAAGAGAAAGGCCAAGATTCTTTAGAAATTGTTTCATAAACTCTGAACAATCCTTTTTCATAAACTCTTAACAATCCTTTCTCTTTGACTATGAAAATAATCACCTCAGCCAAGAGAAAGATGTTTAGCATAGATTCTCTCAAAACATTCTCCAAGGTGATAAGCACAGATTCATGGCTAGAGGACACCCTAGACAGAATGTGAAAGAGGAGGGATGAAGGAGTGTTAGTGTAAATAATTAATTATTATAACACTTTACTTAAGTTTACTTACAAATATGCATAGTCATATGAGTTGTCTTGTTGACAACACAGGAGTTAGCATCTTATTAGAGCACATGGTATCTACAACATCTCTTTATGAGATACACCTATGTAAACTTATCATCTCTTCATCACACAAACTCTTGTGCTCAATGGAGGGTAATCCACTCTTGGTGGACATGTTCTTAGTTGTGATGTTTATCTCTTTGCTTACTCTTGGTCATTCTAGATGCCTTTATATACAAGTACTTCTAGTGTGTATTCAATCATCCAATTATCTAATTATCTGATATCCATTCTCATTTGATCATCATTAGTCTCTCTTGTGATATCTATTAAGCTTCTTGATCTTGGTGTTGAATTATTGCCTTAAGAAAATTCTTACATGGTATCAAAGTTATACCAAATTCTTACATGGTATCAGAGCCATAGGAGTTTCATTGCATAGCCATTGGAGAGATTTTTTTTATAGGTCAAGATTGGAGCTTGCTAGTGCAAATCAGATATTGGCATCACATTCAAAAGGTCAAAAAAAACCCCCAAATTAATTTTTGTTTAATCAAAATTAGACATCTGAGGTAAAATCTAGAGTCATTTGATTTTTGGAGGTGCGATGGTGTCAATTCAGGAAAAATAATTATAGAGGTGATTTTCAAACAGCAATATCTCTCTCATACAGACTCCTTTTTTTGAGCAAGATGTGTGAGATCTTTGTTACTGAATTTTTCTACAAATTGCAAATCCCAATTTTTGAAACTTCAAAGGCTTAGTTCAGGCTCATCTGGACACATATTCAGGTGTTATTTTTTTTGAAAGTGCATGATTTATTGTCTACTTGCTAGATCTAGTATCAATTTGGAGTAATTCTGAGTAGACATAGTACTTTAAAATTTTGGTCTCATTTTGGCCTATTGGCACTTGTAATTAATTAGATCCTTGAGAGGTCTTGTGTCTTATCTTGTTGAGTTTGATATAGCTTCATATTTGTTGTTGTAACCATCAAAATATGAAGTCCGCTTACGCCTTAAATTAGCAAGTCGCCATTGTAATCGCACTATATATAAAGTGCCAAATCATGCATTAAGGTGGGGTTTCCTTCTTCTTTTTTTGCATTTTGGGGGTGCATACATTATTTGATCTCATGGAGTCATGTCACAAGTGTCAGTTTGGTTTAAGATTTAAATTGACAAAATGGAACTATCAAAAATGGAGTGCTTTGATTATTGATCATCTAAGAGAACATAAGGAAGCATTTCCTTATCTGTGTTCCAAAGAACTACCTTATTCTATTGACTGGATAGTTCCTAGAATGATTTTTAAAGCTATTTTTATAAATATCAGCATGGATTGTTTTGTTGTCCTTAGAAAGGCAAGTAATCCTTATGAACTTTGGATGTGTCTTTGGAAAGCATATGGAGATCCAAAATTCCCTCCATTCCCAAAGGATATTCTCCATCCAATCACTCCAGTTATGGTACTTACAACTCCAATTGAGATTATACCTCCTAATGCTCTCGATGCTTCTACTGATCTAGTTCCAGCCACAAATACTCCTGATTCAGTGCAGCAGGAAACACCATGTCTTCCTATTTCAACTTCATGGGATGACATCCTTCCATTAATACCACTTTTTTTGATGAAATGATTCAAAAGTTATCAAATGAATTGGTGGTAGTGAAGAGGCAATTACCTGAATTAAATCACTCTTACTAGCGGAACTATCAAAATCTGTCAGGAAGGAATAATGATGAAAAATTCCCATAACTTATAGGTTCACAATCAAGGTTGGCAATTGAGGTGGCACCTAAGAAAGGAAATATGTGTGTGTTCCATTTGACAATGGATCATGATAGTGAAAGCTATCTAGAAACTACTCGTATGATGCAATTTTTATCCACCAATGAATTGAACACTACCACCGCTTTCCCTGAGTCAGATTCATACTCAAATGCAAACTCCAAAAATTCATTTTTAGAATATGAATCAGACTCTAAGCCAAATGTGAATTTTATGCAATTATCGACGAAACTTCATACATGGTATTAACTTGAAATAAGAAGCTCAAAAATCAATCCTCTAGTTGTGCTCCAGGAAGTGACCCTACTTCTTCATCAAATAATATTTACATTGATCAAGGAGCATGGACATATGAAATAAGTAAGGACAAGAGCCCTTTTGATTTCATCCAATTTTGTAAAGAGTCAAAGATCCAAATCTCTCCTATAGATTATCTAAAATCTCATCCCTCTGAGTTGAAAAGATTAGTAGATCATTCTAAAGGAGGTTCTTTGTATTTGAATCATAATGTTACCACTGAGGAATCAGATGAACATTTGACATCTAACCTGTTTAATCAAAAAGATTTCACTATCTTAGTGACCTTTCCTAGGAAAAAACCTGACCCGTTCTACATCTCACTATATATCAATGGATGCAAATTAAGTAACTCCATAATAGATTCAAGCGCGTTAGACAATGTGATGCCTTATTCCATAGCTAAAGCCTTGGGCCCCACCCTTACTAAAGTTTAGGGAAGGTGTTATTCAAAGGATGCTAAACAAGTCCTCTTACTTGGACAAATCAAGGATGCTTAGGTGGCTCTAGTCTCTCATCTAGAAAAGAAATGATTATAGACTATCCGGGTTGTGAATATTCTGGAAAGCTATGGCTTGCTCTTAAGTAGAATTTTTTGTAGGGATCTAGGAGGGGAAGTAAAGTTAGACTAGCCCCTAGTAGTCATACCCATAGGAAACAAGAAGGTAAAATTGGAACCCAAAGAAAAGGCAAAATTTATTGTCTTAAGGATGCTCGGGTGGCTCTAGTCTCTCATCTAGAAAAGAAATGATTATTGACCATCCTTGCATCCATCTTGTATTTCTTCATCTCTCTTTTTGGAAGACTTTTTTCCCATGATCTTTTCCCTCTTTCATTGTTTTCAAAGATATTGCATTGCATTGTATGTAGAGCATTGCATTTGTACATGGGTACCTAACATGGCCTAGTTTTCGGGACCCACATTGCATCTTGCATTTAGCTTTGTGAGCTTAAGTGCATTCCCCTAAGTTGCACTTAAAGGGGGGTGTTAGTGTAAATAATTAATTATTATTACACTTTACTTAACTTTACCTAGGAATATGCATAGGCATATGAGTTGTCTTGTTGACAACATAGGAGTTAACAACTTATTAGAGCACATGGTGTCTACAACATCTCTTTATGAGATACACCTATGTAAACTTATCCTCTCATCTTCACACAAACTCATGTCCTCAATGGAGGATAGTCCACTCTTGGTGGACATGTGCTTAGTTGTGATGTTTATTTTTTTGCTGACTCCTAGTCATTCTAGATGCCTTTATATACAGGCACTTCTAATGTGTATTCAATCATCCAATTATCTAATATCCATTCTCATTTGATCATCATTAGTCTCTCTTGTGTTATCTATTGAGCTTCTTGATCTTGGTGTTGAATTATTGCCTTAGCAAAATTCTTAAATGGTATCAAAGCTATACAAAATTCTTATGGAGCTCCTAACAAAGATACTCTATCTCTTGCTATCTGCTCTAGATCGGCATTGAGAAAGGTCAAAAAGCAAAAGACCTTGTCCATCCTCAGACAAGAGCCTAAAATAGGGCATCTAACAATGGAGATTGCAAAGCCCACCAAAGAAGCCAGACATGACACCAAGGTTGGCTTGTGGAAATCAACAAATGAGGTGATTGAAGGACAGCTGGAAAGCCTTAAATTGTCAAAAGTTAGGATGAAGGCAGAAATACAAGAACTAAATGGATTCATTAGGCAATTGGTCACCCCCTTGGAAAGCATCTTCGGGATGCCTATTACTAGTGATCCCACTGTTTCAGATGTTCAAGTACTCATCTCTCAACTCCAAGAAGATAAGAACTTTGGGCATATTGGTAGAGAGTGGAGAGGGACAATCAAGCTTGAAGGACTCTCCATATAGAGAAAATTGGCAATGTTATATTGAGGTTGGAGACAGAGAAAGATAACATATCAATGAATAGAGCGACCTTGGATATAGAGAAAACTAAGAGTGAGGATTGTGTTTCTTTGTTGAAGATGATGATCCACATGAAGGTAAAGGAGGTTGTCAAAGCAAATATCTTCCCTAAAGGAGATAAGCCCTTAGTTGAATGGTTTCAAAGTATGCAGTTCAAGACCAAAATGAGCATGGTGGCAAAGGAAGGGCTTAAAGAAGTTGAAGCCAAAGTAAAGGAGCAAGATAGAGATTATGAACTCTTAAGAGGTTTACATACAAACTTGCAAACTAGTGGGAAAGGAAAAGCAATCATTGGAGTAGCTATCATGTAGACAAATTTCTCCAACTTCATAGATAGTCTGACAGGAATATCTTCTGGTCACCAGAACAGAGTCTCCAAACTCTAAAAACTTGGTGGATGCGTACATGTGGCCATGGAAGAATTACAAGATTGGTTGGGTGTTATCAAAGATCTAGCCCGAGAGCATTCTAAATGGTTTTTGAGATGCACTAATGTACACGTCCATAGTCATGAAGAATTAATTCGAATCATTGTTGCCACCAAGGCCTATAGGAAAAAAGTAGAAAAAGGAAAGAAGGTGAAGTGATTCATATTCTGCCTCTTTCATCTTTCAATGTAATCATTGTAATGGACAAACAAACTCCTTGCCATTTGTCATTTTTGAAGAGATGAATCGATTTAACTTCCTTTGTAAGAGTCATATCAGAATCCTATACATATCAGAATGAAAAATTAATGAATGGTCGGCTAATTTTTGGTGTGAAATACTGGATGTTGTAGAGCCAATTGAATGGTATTTTGTGCAATTATTTTCTATTCCATTCCGTTAGATGTTAATTGTATGTTTTTTTCTATTTTAACTGAATTAGAATAGGGAACGAACAGAGCTTCATCCCCCTATTTTGAGGTAGAAATTAATATGATAAAAACCATTATCATAGGTTCAAAGAGAAATCCCTTAGTGTTCCCTTCATTTTAGTTTTCTTTCCCTGTATTTAGTTTCCCACTGAATCAGTTTAGTAGTAGTTAGCATGCACTTTTAAATCAATGAGCCTTATGAGTTCATAAGATGTGTGAGCCCATACACTTTCTTAATTTCACAAAACATTTCTTGCCTAATTTAGTTCTTGTTTAGGCCTACCTTGATTTACCTCTCATGTTCTCAGGTTAAGAACATACCCTGTTTTAGTTTTAAAAACAAACATAATTCATTGCAAATCTGCAATAGTGAGTTGTACCTAATAATTCAGAGGAAAGTTAGTCATTTTAGAAGCAACTTTCCAACTATTGTAACTAGATATTGTTCACAAATTTGGGTATCTAAGAGTTAAATCAGAAAGAACAATATGTTTAGTAATAGATTTTTGGCAACTCTACTGGGGGAAAGACGAATAGTCACTTGACTAATACACTTATAACATGAGGGAAAATGGTACTACCTCATGAGAACATAGTCCTAGTACTCCAACCTAATCTTGGTTTTGAAGATGACCAAGAAGATATAATCTCATCTCTTAATAAATTTGTTTGGAGAAATCATAGGAATGTTGAGCACAACAAGAATGCTAGCCGAGTTTTGGAAGAAGAAGAATCTAGAGCCGAAGCATTAGAAAGAGTTCTTCAGAGGAGAGAAATTTGAAGAGTAGAAAGATAATTAGAATGTGAAGCCCAAAGGTGAAATTAAATCTAGAACCCTAAAACAAGAAAGGTTCCTCAAAAGTACCAAAGAGCAAGGTGGGCAAGATCCTATCTTTGAAAAGCTTACAGAACTTGGTTTTCCCATCCTAGACATTCCTAGATGAAAAGGTGATAAAAAAATTCAGAGTAGACCACCTTCACCTATTAGAAATTAAAGTTCTTCACATACTACTTGCCAATTATTTTCCTTACATGGACTAACTACTCCCCTAGTTGTCAATTTTCTACCATACCTTGCTACAACAATCATGGCTACTCCTTGGGTTGCAGGGATAGGTCCATTAGCACTAACAGCTTATCACCCACTCCCATCTAATTTGAGGAAGAATTTCCCTAAGTTTTCACGTGATGGGAAAGTAACTATAGATGAGCATATTAAGGCCTTTTTCACAACTACTCACATCCTAGGAATTGCTCATGAATATGTAGTTGTAAGGCTATTTGTAGAAACCTTGACGAAAAATGCAACAGATTGATTTTATCATCTAGATGATGGCTCAATCACCGATTGGGATACAATGAGGATGGCCTTCAAAATGAGATTTAAAATGGAAAAAGATGACACATCTTGTTAACACATTTGACATCAATTAAAAAGCAACCTACCATGAGTATGAGGGATTTCATTGCAAGTTTTGATAAGATCACCAGTAGGATCCCCGCTACTAACAAACCTACTTCTAGCAATCTGAAAATATTTTTCATAAGTGCAATGCCACCAGATATCAATTATGATTTAAGGAGGGCACATCCCACATATTTAGCTGATGCACAAAAGAAGGCAATTGAATTTGAAGATGACTTGATATCTGCTGGGAAATGGAAAAGAGAACTCCAAAACAATGGAAGTTCTAACAATACCACTTTTTCTAACAAAATGATTCAAAAGTTATCAAAAAAATTGGTGGTAGTGAAGAGGCAATTACTTAGATTAAATCACTTTTACCAGTGGAACTATCAAAATCTACCAGGAAGGAATAATGATGGAAAATTCTTGCAGCTTACAGGTTCACAATCAAGGTTGGCAATTGAGGTGGCACCTAAGAAAGGAAATATGTGTTTGTTCCATTTGACAATGGATCATGATAGTGAAAGCTATCCAAAAACTACTTGTATGATGCATTTGTTATCTACCAATGAATTGAACACTACCACCCCTTTCCCTGAGTTAGATTCATACTCAAATGGCAACTCTGGAAATTTATTTTTGGAATATGAATCAAACTCTGAGCCAAAGGGTGAATGTTATGCAATTATCGACGGAACTTCATACACAGTATTAACTTGAAGTCAAAAGCTCAAAAATCAATCCTCTAGTCATGCTCCAGGAAGTGACCCCACTTCTTCATCAAATAATATTTGCATTGATCAAGGAGCATCGACATCTAAAATAGGTAAGGACAAGAGCCTTTTTTATTTCATAAAATTTTGCGAAGAGTCAAAGATCAAAATCTCTCCTATAGATTATCTCAAATCTCATCCCTCTGAGTTGAAAAGATTAGTAGATCATTCTAAAGGAGGTTCTTTGGATTTGAATCATAATGTTACCACTAAGGAATAAGATGAACATTTGACATCTAACCTCTTTAATCAAGAAGATTTCACTATCTTAGTGATCTTTCCTGGCCAAAAACCTGATCCATTCTACATCTCACTATATATAAATGAATGCAAATTAAGTAACTCCATAATAGATTTAGGTGCATCAAACAATGTGATGTCTTATTCCATAGCTAAATCCTTGGGCCTCACCCTTAATAAAGTTTAGGGAAGGTGTTATTCAATGGATGCTAAACAAGTCCCCTTACTTGGGCAAATCAAGGATGCTCAGGTGGCTCTAGTCTCTCATCCAAAAAAGAAACGACTATTGACTATCCTAGTTGCAAATATTCTAACAAGCTATGGCTTGCTCTTAAGAAGAAGTTTTTGTAGGGATCTAGGAGGGGAAGTAAAGTTAGACTAGTCCCTAGTAGTCATACCCATAGGAAACAAGAAGGTCAAATTGGAACCTGAAGAAAAGGCAAAATTTACTATCTTAAAGTCAGATGATCCTAGAGCTTAGATTCTCTATCAATTTGAAAATTACATGCTATTTACTAAAGAAACTCTAAATGAGCAAAAAATCAAGGACCTAGGAAAGGAAAACCTCAGTCGGGAAGAGGAGTCATCAAGTATATGAACATTGGAGTTTGATGGAAGTTGCTCCTCGTCAGGATCTAGTGCAAGTGTAGTGTTAATACTTCCTAAAGAGGAACCCAAACCCATGGCTTTCAAATTAGAGTTTGGAAACATGAATAATATAGTAGAATATGAAGCCCTACTACTTGGGATAATAGCTATAAAAGTAAAAGGAATAAAGATCCTGAGAGCTCGAGGGGATGCAAAACTCATCCTGAAGCAGATTAGGTGGTAGTACTCCATGAAGAATCATAAGTTAAAAAAATTACAAAAATAGAGTTTGGGATGAAATAGAAGGCCTTGATGCATTCACTATCAAATCAATACCAAGAGAAATGAACACTAAAGTAGATCCACTAGTTGTTTCTGCTTCCTTGTTACTTCCTCACCCAGAATTCAAAGACAAGAAGTATCAAGTTAAAATAATCTATCGAGCCTCCATTCCTAAAAACGTAGAATTCTAACAAGTCTTCAAAGATGACAAGAGTCTGAAGCTATTCTTAGAAAATGATCAAGCTACTTGTAAACACCAATCCAATGAAGAAAATCAAGAAGACCCTTACCTTAAGCAAAGAGAAGATCAAACTAGTGAGGTCCAATTGCGAGGTAATATTATTCCCCCATACTTTGTATCTTTAGAAAAGGTTTTTAATAGACATGATGCCTACATAAATAAAAAGAGGATAGAAAAGGGTCCTACCACTGGAGAATATGAAGGGGTGAATATTGGAGACACACAAAGTCCTAAAATGATCAATATTGGAAAGTGTTGCTCACCTAAAGAAAGGGAAGTTTCCATACAAATTTTTATAGAATATCAAGATGTATTCACCTAGAGTTACAAAGATTTAAAAAGCTATAGAGGTAAGGAAATAAAATATCAGATTCCATTGAAGCCTGATGCAGTCCCTTTCCGACAGAAGAAGAGGAATTACAATCCAAAAGTGACAAATGCTATATTTTGGGAAGTAGATAAGATGCTAAAAGTGAGGATCATCTATCCCATTAATCACTCCACATGGGTAGCTAATATAGTACCTATTCGAAAAAAGAATAGAGAAATAAGAATCTGCATAGACTTCAAGAATTTGAACCAAGCATCCTTGAAAGACAATTTTGCTTTCCCTAACATGGATCACCTACTACAAATAGTAGCTGGAGCTGAAATGATGTCAATACTCGATGGACTCTCAATATATAATCAAGTTGATGTGGAAGAAAAAGACCAACACAAAATGGCTTTCACCACTCCTTGTGGTATGTTCGCATATCATAGAATACCCTTTGGACTCATCAATGTCAATGCCACATTTTAAAGGTGTATGAGTAAAAAAAATTCTGATCTAAAGGATCAGATTATTGTTATATATTTGGATGATCTCACTGTGTTTTCAAGGAAGATAAAAAATCACATAGAAGATTTGAGGAAGGTATTACAAAGATGTCAGGGACATGAAATCTCTCTAAATCCTAAAAAAATCCATTTTTTGTGTAATGGAAGGAAAGATACTTGGTCATATAGTTTCCCAAGAAGGTATTAGAATTGACCCCAAGCGAGTCAAAGTCATTTGAAGGTTTGTCAATAAACAAAACGAGAGTGAAATCATTCTTCGGGCAAGTGAATTTCCTCAGAAGTTTTGTATTAGATTTTGTAGAGACTAGTAAATATATTGTGGACATGATGAAGGGAAATTCAAGTTTTGAGTAGAATGAAGTTGAGAGACAAGCCTTCAAGAATATAAAGATTGTTATTGCTAATGCTCTGGTATTATGTCATCCAGACTACAAATTAGATTTCATTATTTATTGTTACACCTCTGAACACACCTTATCAGCTATTCTTATGCAATATAATAAAAAAGGGATACAAGCCCCTATTGCCTTCATAAGCATACCTCTGAAAAGTCATGAGTTGAAGTATTCTCAAATTGAAAAACATGCCTTTGCAATAGTTAAAGCACTGAAGAATTTTATGTTTTATATCTTGCACTCACATTCTATGGTTTATGTTCTTGATGTAGCCGTAAAAAGTGTGTTAACACAAAAAGATGTAGGGTGTAATGCTAGAGGGATGTAGATAGCAAAAACACAAGAGTATGACATCAAAATCAAGCCTACTAAATTAGTGAGAGGTAATGCTCTATGCAAAGCAATTGCAGAGAACAAAATCGTCAAAGAACTAGAGGAAGTGAGAGGGGAATAGTTAGTGTTGGCAGTAGCCCTACAAGGCTCTTAGTTTGAAAACATTTCACATCTACTGACATATGGAGAATGTCCCGAAGGCATGACCACGAAGCAAAGAAGAGACCTCAAACTGAAAGTTGCCAAATACATAATTTGGGATAACAAATTGTTTAAGAAAGTTGTAGATGGTATTTTCCTAAGATGCATAGATAAACAACAACAAGAAAAGTTGTTGAGAACATTTCATGATGAAGCATGTGGTGGACATTTTTCATCTTTGGTCATGGCTTTCAAAACACTAAGACAGTGCTACTACTGGCCTAAAATGTTTAGAGCTGCATACTCCTGGGTTTCAAAATGCAAAAATGTAAAATGTTCACTAGGAGACCCTAGCTAATTGTGTTGCCCCTTAGACTTGTCTTCATTGAAGGTCATTTCTAACAATGGGGCCTCAATTTCATTGGTCCTATCAATCCTACATTTAGCGTTGGTCACCAATATGTTATAATTGTGACCGATTACTTCACCAAGTGGGTGGAGGCCAAAGCAACCAAGAAAACTACTTTTGAAATAGTTTGTGAGTTCATCAAGGAAAACATGCTAGTTATATTTGGTGTCCCCATCAAGCTGGTAATGGATAATGTGGCATATTTTTCTTCAATTGAGATCAGCAATTTTTGTTTTGAGCATGGCATCACAACCAGTCATTCATCTGACTACTTCCTGCAAGGAAATGGTCAAGCAAAATCAAGTAACAAAAAATTGATGAATATTTTCATGAAATTGGTGTCAAATAATCAGAAAAATTGGCACAAGAAAATCCTCAAAGCACTATGGGTAGATAGGGTAACCTCTAAGAGGGCAATTAGCATCTCTCCTTTTGAATTGGTCTATAGAACTAAAGCTAATCTTCCATTACCCCTGGAATTGGCTGTGAGTAAACTAAGGACAGTAATTGAGGATGACATCTATAAAGATGAACTAGAGAAGAGGATTTTGTACTTGAGAAAACTTGAAGAAATCATGGATCACATCACACAACACCAGATGCATGTGAAGAGCCTGTTTGATAAAAGGGCTAGACTATGAAAGTTTATGGTAGGAAATAGTGTGCTATTATGGGATAAGTGAAGAGCACCAAAAGGTATGCAAAAAGAAGTTTGATACCCTATGGAAAGGTTTGTTAACTATTCATTGGGCATTTGAGAAAAACTCATTTAAATTGGCATATCTAGATGGCAAAGTGCTACCCCTGATATACAATGGTTAAGATTTAAAGCTTTATCAAATTTCAAATTGAAAATAGGTAACCCATTTATTGTACTATAGTTTTGTTTAGTTCTCTTTCTTGTTTTCCTATTTAGGTTTCCCTTGTTTTCCTTTCTCCTTGTCTTTCCTCGCTTTTGTTTTGTTGTGTAGCCACCCTTTTAATTTTGCGAAACTAGAGATCTTGGATTCCTTGCTTGGGTATGATCTACCCAATCCCCAGAAAAAGCTAGTTGTTGCCCCACTTTTCACCTCTAACCAAGTAATAAAAGTGGTTATTTGAGCCTTAGGGAATTTCTAGTTGTGTCTAAGTCTAATTCTAAACCCCCTTAGGTGGAATGAGTCTCCATAGGATTTCTCATTTTCCCCTTCTCCACATTTCATAGCTAGTTGGTTTTTCATTTGTGTTGAAGTCATCTTGTGGGTAGGTTAACTCCTAATCCTATGGAGATTCATGTTACTCATATAAAGATCATTCATAAGGTCATATCTTATCGCAGTCTATCATTTTCTTAGTAAAAACAAAAGCTTACAAAAATTCATAATTCGTGTTCTCCTCGGTGTGTTTTCAATCCATGAAGACAATTTCTCACGAAGGCACCAAATGATGCATATGGATCAAAAACAAGAGAATAGTAAGCTACCTTACAATGAATCCACATTCCCTTTACAATTGTGTGACTCAAACAAGGTTAAATATTCACCATGGCTTTCATAATCAAATCCAATGGGAAACTCAAAATGAACTTCTCCTCGACAAGGTTTCAACCCATGAAGTTGGAAAAAGGCAATTCTAAACAAAAAGAAACAAAAGGTGAGTCCCTATGGCATTTCCACACTTTACTTAGACATTTTCGAACTCAAAATAGGACATTGGTCTAAAGGCCAATTAAAAGGGAAGCGTTGGCAGAAAAATGAAAAATGAACCTCTCCTTGGTGGGTTTTCAACCCATGAAGACAATTTTTTGGATTTCAAAGAAAGTTAGGATAGTAAGTAGATTGGACCCATTATTTGTGCACAAAACACCTCAAGATGATAATAGAAATAATCTAACCATTTGTGGGAAAGAATTAATGAATAGAATTCAACTTAGTGGATATTTTCCCATGGAGTACTCTATTGATAAATTCCTAAAACTAAAGGAGAATGGGAAAGTAAAAAGGGGGAGATAGAAAGTTACCATTAGGCCAACAGAATAGTTAAAAGACTCTAAGATATTCGTTAAGACCACATATTTACTATTTCAACAGATCTCTCCTTTAATTCATTCATGTGGCACAAATTCTGAAAATTAACAAATAAATTGAGACCCCCATATATATGGAAATATGAATAGTTTAACAAACTACCGCTCTTTTTCTAGAACTGTTATTTTGTTAATGTACACAACTTTTTCAAAAGGCCAATATCTATTGTATTAGTTATCTCTCTCAGTTTCTCAATTCAAATTCATTTTCAATGAATGGCAACTAGATTTGTAGGCTTCAACAAATTGAATGGGATCAAGTCCCAATTACAAAACTTTACAGATATATACTTTCATTTTACGACATGAAGGATTTCCAAAGGAGAGTAAGGTCAGAGCCGATCCATCCCATTACCGAGAAGCTACGAGGATGTGGGTTGGTTGAGGCAGCTAGTTTTCCAATCATAGTCCATACCCCAGAATTAATCTATCAATGCATAAATCAATATAACTAGATAGGAGGAAAATTGTGCTACTAGATGACACAGTCCTAATTTCCATAGATAGGAAAACTGTGGTGAATTGCCTTTGAGTTTTGGAGCAAGAAGAATTCTTAGATTTGATAGTCAGGAGAGAAATTTCAAGTTCTTTGCCAAGAAGATGACTTGGAGGAAGGAAATCATGCAGACATGGCTCCAGAAGCCACAGAGTGCCAAGAGTAAGGTCCCTAAGACTTTGTTTGGGACCAATCTCAAACCTAAGATTGTCAATATCTTGGTCCTCTTGCACAGATTGAAAGGTAAGGTAGAAGCTTAAAATTTTGTTGAGCATTGTTTCTTTTTGGTGCAAGTCATCTACTCTGACATCTAATATATTGATTGGGCTTATGAGGTAAGTGAGAATATGTCCAATGCTCTTCTAGAAACTGAAGCCAAAGTAAAGAAGGAGCAAGATAGAGATTATGAACTCCTAAGAGGTTTGCATACATACTCACAGACTATTGGGCAAAGAAAAGAAATCATTGGAGTAGCTATCATCCAAAAAAAATTCTCCAACTTCATATATAGTATGATGGGAATATCTTCCAGTCACTAGAACAGAGTCTCTGAACTCCAAAAACTTGGCGGATGCATACACATGGCCATGGAAGAATTACAAGACCGGTTGGGTGTTGTCAAAGATCCGGCCTGAGAGCATTCTAAATAGCTCTTAAAATACACTAATGTACATATCCATAGACATGAAGAATTAATTCCAATCATTGTTTCCGCCAAGACCAATAGGACAAAAGCAGAAAAAGGAAAGAAGGTGAAGTGATTCATATTCTACCTCTTTCATCTTTCAATTTAATCATTGTAATGGAAAAATGGGCTCCTTGCCATTTTTCATTCTTGAAGAGATGAATCGATTGAACTTCCTTTCTAATAGTCATCTCGAAATCCTATATGTATCAGAATGAAAAATTAATGAAGGGTCAGCTAATTTTTTATGTCAAATACTAGATGTTGCAGAGTCAATTGAATGGTATTTTGTGTCCATTATTTTTTGTTCCATTCTATTAGATGTTAATTGTATTTTTTTTCTCTTTTAACTGAATTAGAATAAGGAATGAACAGAGCTTCATTCCCTTGTTTTGAGGCAGTGAATTGAATATCATAAGAATTGTCATCATAGGTTCAAAGAGAAATCCCTTGGTGTTCCCTTCATTTTAGTTTTCTTTCCATGTAGTTAGTTTCCTACCAAATCAGTTTAGTAGTAGTTAGCATGCACTTTTAAATCAGTAAGCCTTACGAGTTCATAAGATGTGTGAGCCCATACACTTGCTTAATTTCACAAAACATTTCTGCCCTGAGTTAGTTCCTATTTAGGCCTGGATCGGTTTACCTCTCTTGTTCTTAGGTTAAGAACATACCTTGTTTTAGTTTTAAAAAAAAACATAATTCATTGCAAATCTACAATAGGGAGTTGTACCTAATAATTCAAAGGAAAGTTGTTAAATATAGTGGACCTCTAATAGATAAACAATTACAAAAGAATGCTTGTAGATAAGTTCTAATTTGAATTATGTAGAATATAAGTACTTATCTCTAACTATGACTTGTAGCAAAATATTTGATTGTCTTCCTCCTTCAGCAATAGTCAAAGCATTGGATCACTATATAAAAAAAGAAATGGTGATGATAATAGTAATATTTCACAATACTGATGTTTTTCTGTAGGTACTTGGATGCCTTATATTGATGCTTTCCCTACGGCAGTTTGTAAGTATATATAAGCAATGTAAAGACATGACTTTGAAGAGTCATGTCTCTATGTGACCCAAGAGACACGTAGGGACATGCCTCTTTGGAGGCATGTTAATTAAGATAACTCCAAAACTAAATAATCATAACCCACCACCCGATAATAAATCAAGGGCCCGATAATGATCAACACTTGATAGAAGCAAGGCACGATGGTATGAAACTCGATACAAGCAAGATACTGAAGTTGCTGATAATATGAAGCCCAACCATTATAAAGTTGGTCAATAATATAATCTCTTCACTGTCAATAATTCTGATGCATAACAGATGTGTAAGTATACGTATATCTATGCATATATCAATATGTATATATGTATGTATGCTTATATCTATGTGGTGCATAGCAAACAGTGGTAACATAAGAGATTCATGTTTTGCTTCTTCTGACGTTAAACATTAACACTCCCTCTTTAGCTAGGGAGAAGTAAAACATTAGTTAAGTCAGAATCATCATATAAGAAACACAATATGAATAGTAAATGATCTCTACTTGCACTTAAGCAATGTCTAGAGATAGCACATAAAATCTCTACTTGCACTTAAGCAATGTCTAGAGATATCACATAGTCTCTACTTGCACTTAAGCAATGTTTAGAGATAGCACATATAATCTCTACTTGCACTTAAGCAATGTCTAGAGATAGCTCATATAATCTCTACTTGCACTTAAGCAATGTCTAAAGAAGACCAAATATAATCTCGACTTGCACTTAAGCAATGTCTAGAGAAGCCCAAAAAAAAAAGATTTATTATTTACAAGATCGTCACCTTGTAAATAATTTTCTACAAATGAATATGTCCATGAAATATCGTCACCTTTCATCACATATCAAATACTATTAAGTAATCAATGGAAACATAATCTCAAATGAAATAAACCTTTTATTTCAAAAATTTGTCATTACAATTAATCATACCAAGTTTTTCTCTAAAGTATTTCAGTTTCACTTTAGCAAGAGGCTTGGCAAGGATATCAGTCATTTGATCATTTGTACATATATATTCCAATTGAATGACTCCTCGATTAACCATAGCTCTGATGTAATGAAATGGAATTTCAATATGTTTGGAGCAATTTTGAGACACAAGATTAGAAGAAAGCTTAATACAACTTTGGTTATCACAATAAATTATTATGGGCTTCAAAGGTCTTTCGAAGAGATCTAAAAGAAACTTCCGTAGCCATACTGCTTCTCTAGCACCCAAGGAAGATGCAATGTACTCAGCTTCTGTAGAACTTAATGCTACTGAAGTTTTTTTTCGACTAGACCAGGAAATCATACCAGATCCAAGAATAAAACAATATCCTAAAGAGCTCTTTCGCTCAATGGAACTTCTAGCCCAATCAGAATCTGAATATCCAATTAGTTCAAGGTTGACTTTGTCGTATTTGATTCCCATTCCAATAGTACCCTTCAAATATCTCAATATGTAATTAGCTGCATGAAAATGTATCTTCTTAGGAGCACACATAAACTGACTCAAGGCGTGAGTTGCATACCATATGTCTAGATGAGTATTAACCAGATACATTAGGGATCTAATAATTTGTCTGTAGTAAGTAGGATCTGCAGCCTCAGATTCGTTCATATCATCTTTTAGTTTGTGTAGATTTATTTCCATAAGGATAGCAACTGGTTTACATTTCATCATTCCAAACTTGGTTAATAAATCAATTTTATATTATCCCTAATTTAGTATAATACAGTTGTCTTGTTGCCAGATTTCTAATCCTTAAAAGTAGTGAAGTAACCCTAGGTCCTTCGTATCAAATTGTGCAGTGAGATCTTGCTTACATTTATTTATGAGATGTTCATCACCTATAATTAGCAAATCATCAACATATAATATAAGATAACCATATCATCACCTTCAGTTTTCAAGTATAGATTTGGGTCAGCTTCATTTTTGGCATATCCCATTTTCAGTAGGTGGTTATCTATTCTTTCATACTAGGCTCTGGGAGCCTATTTGAGACCATAAAGTGCTTTCTTTAATTTACAAACATGAGTCTTGCAATCATAGGTATTGAACCCTTCTGGTTGTTCAATGTAAACTTCTTCTTCAATCTTACTATTTAGAAATGTTGTTTTGACATCCATCTGATGTACTTTCCATCATTTGGATGTTGTAATAGCAAGGATTGTTCTGACTGAAGTATACCTGGCAACAAGGGCAAAGGTTTCTTCATAATCAATACCTTCTTTCTCAGAGAAACCTCGTGCTACAAATCTTGCCTTGTATTTTTTGATACTACCATCTATAGCATGTTTAATCGTGAGCAACCATTTGGAAGAAACAACTGATTTGTTCTTAGGTCTTGGTACAATGTCCCATACATCATTTTTCAATATAGAGTTATATTCATCAATCATAGCTTCCTTCCAAGATTGATGTGAAAGTGCTTCTTCAACATTAGTAGGTTCAGATTTTATGAGTTCAAATAGTAATGCAACATAACAAGATTGATTTCTAGTCTTTTTGCTTTCTTGAATTACTTCATCTAGTTCAACTTGATTCTCTGCTAACATTTTTCTAGCCCAAAGGGGTCTCTTCTTATTGATATGGTTAATGTTTTCAAGTTTTGTATGATTAGACATGGAAGAGATGTCAGAATTATCCTCTCTCTCAATTTTTGTAGATTGATCTTCTTCTAAAATGGATTCATCACTATTACTAGAAATTTTAAATATTACATGGATTCTTCTTCAAATATTACATCTTTGCTAATTTCAATTGTCCTTTGCCCAGGAATGTAGATCTTGTACCCTTTTGCCCTTTTGTAGTTTCATTATATCCAATGAATATTCCCTTTTTCCCAAAAGGCTCCAATTTGGTTCTTTTATCTTTTGGTATGTGAATATAGACTGGACATCCAAATATTCTCAGGTGACTTAAATCTGGTTTAACACCTATAAATACTTCTTCTAGAGTGGTATTTTGTAATATGGACTGAGGGAAATGATTTTCAATGTAGATAGCAATATTGAATGCTTCAGCCCAAAAAGAGTAATGAAGATTTTGATCATGTAACATGGCTCTAGTTGATTCAACAATAGATCTATTTTTCCTTTCAGCTATTCCATTCTATTGAGGATTATAAGGTATAGAAAACTCCCTCTTACTCCCAACAAAAATACAAAAAAATTTCAAGATATCAGATGTGAACTCACCCCCATTGTCAGACTTAGGGTTTTGACCTTTTGACATGATTGATTCTCAAATAAGGCTTTAAACTCTTTAAACTTGGATAAGACCTCAGATGACTCCTTTTGTTTCAGAAAATAAATCCAGGTTCTCCTAGAGTAATCATCAATGAAAATTGTATAGAAGAGACATCCATTAAGAGATGGGATTGACATAGGACCACAAAGATTTGTATGAATCAATTCAAGAATGAATTTAAATTTATGATCACTTTTGGGAAAGGAATGTTTAGTATTTTTACCTAAAGCACACCCTTTACAAATACTTGAATGATCTGCTTTTAGATTTGGTAGGCCTTTTACAATTTTACCTATAGATGATAAGGCTTGAAAGTTAAGATGACCTAGTCTTCTATGCTAGATTTCAGAGGAATTTGACTTATCATTATTAAGGGTTAGGTTTAAATTTGGATTTTGATTATTACAAAGTTTATAAAGACTTCCATCCTTGACTCCAATGGAAATGGATTTCTTAATAGATGAGTTCTTAGTCCAAGATAGAACTCTATCTTCTTGAAATGCAATTATGTAACCTTGATTAGCAAGTCCGGAGATGGAGATAAGATTTCTTTTGATCCTTGGTGCATATAGGACATTCTTGAGTTGAAGTGTGATTCCAAAATTCAGTTGAATAGAACAAGTACCAATTCCTTTAATAGGGTGAGAGGAACTATCTCCAATAGTTACTTCTTCTGATTCATATTTTGAGAAGGTTTCAAACTTATCCTTAAATCCAGTGCTATGATGAGAAGCTCCACTATCTATGATCCAAGTGTTGTGATTAATGCTTAATCCGCTTGAGAGAGCTACTAGGAATGCATAATTTTCTTTATCCATTTTCTCATTATTTTCTTCTTTAACTTCTGCTAAAGTTGCTTGAATTTTCTGCTTTTCTAGACATACATAATAGGAGTGACCAAGTTTATCACATTTAAAACATCTTACTTTGGACCAGTCACGTTGTTTGTAAGATTTGTGATTTTTGTTGAAATCCTTCTTGTTATTCTTAAACTTTCTTTTCTTATTTGATTTGGTATATAATGCTTGGATGTCACCTTCTTGATTTGAATTTAGACCTCTGGAAGCTAATCTAGACTCCTCTTGAGTGCATTCATTGTTTAGTTGATCAAATTTTGGAAGTTCAAGGTGAGAACTTAAACCTTGTATGAAGGTTTTTCATGATAGAGGTAGACCTCTAAGAGAAATCATGCTTAGTTCCTTATCATCCACTTGGCTTTGCATAATTGCAAGTTGATCTTTTAATTCAGTGATTCTTAGGAAGTAAGAGGTTATGGATTCTCCCTTTTTCATCTTTATGTAAAGCAAATCTTGGTTTAGAGTTAATAATCCACTTGTATTGTTAATTTCAAATGTATTTTGAATGGAGGAAAACATTTCAAATGCAATTTTAAGATTGGCTATAGATGGAAGTATATGATCCTTTACTGAATCTATGATGATTTTCATCGCTTTATTATTATGCCTTTTCCATGTTACTTTCTCGAATTCATTTTCAGGCATGGATAAATTTGATTCAATGTAATTTTCTAATTCCACCTCTCTTAGTACTATTAATAATCCGATTTTCCAAGATGAGAAGTTCGATGCTCCATCTAGCCTATCTTCTATTCTTATGTGATTCACCATTTTAATACTTTGTTTTAAAAACTTTCTTCCTTTAACTTTTGAATCAGTTTAGAATGAGTATTTTGTAAGAGTTTTCTTATCAGTATAGCTCTGATACCATGTTAAATATAGTGGATCTCTGATAGATAAAAAATTAAACAATTACAAAAGAATGTTTGCAGATAAGTTCTAATTTGAATTATGCAGAATATAAGTACTTATCTCTAACTGTGACATGTAGCAAAATATTTGATTGTCTTCCTCCTTCAGCAATAGTCAAAGCACTAGATCGCTGTATAACAAAAGAAATGGTGATGATAACAATAATATTTCACAATATTGATGTTTTTCTGCAGGTACTTGGATGCCTTATATTAATGCTTTCCCTATGGCAGTTTGTAAGTATATATAAGCAATGTAAAGACATGACTCCAAAGAGTCATGTCTCTACGTGGCCCAAGAGCCACATAGGGACATGCCTCTTTAGAGGGAAGTTAGATAAGATAACTGCCAAACTAAATAATCATAAGCCACTGCCTGATAATAAATCAAGGGCCTGATAATGATCAACACTTGATAAAAGCAAGGCACGATGGTATGAAACCCGATACAAGCAAAATACTGAAGCCGCTGATAATATGAAGCCCGACAATTATAAAGTTGGTCAATAATATGATCTTTTCACTATCAATAATTTTGATGCATAACAAAGGTGTAAGTATACATATATGTATGCATGTATCAATATGTATATACGTACGTATGCTTATATCTCTGTGGTGCATAGCAAACAGTGGTAACATAAGAGATTCATGTTTTGCTTCTTCTGACGCTAAACATTAACAAAAGTTAGCCATTTTAGAAGCAACTTTTCAACTGTTGTAACCAGATATTGTTCACAATTTTAGGCATCTAAAAGTTAAATCAGAAAGAACAATTTGTTTACTAACAGCATCACACAAAACTTTATAGGCATATTTGAAACAATGAGTGGACCATAATACTACCCACCTGTCTTGATTCATTCACAAAACAATGAAAAAACTTTTTTATTCTGATCATTTGTTAATTTTTAAAAAAAAAATTTAAAACGTAAGCTTTTATAAGATGTCTCTAAATTATGATTGCTAATTTTTCTTATTTATGTTTCTAGATATTATGTACTGGTTTTTAAATATCAGTTCTAGTTTTTTTTATTAAACTTGTTAAGTGACTATTTATGAACATTGAAATGACTTCCCTGCTAATTTTATGAAACTTATGATTAATTTGTAAACCACAATTAAAATTTGGAAAAAAAATGTATGCATGATTGGCAGACGTCATAGAGTTTATATTTTCAATTACACGCCCAAGATCATTGAGCACTTGCATGTTAATTTATGAACTTCCTAACATTTGTTTAATGTCATACTTTATCGACTTGTAAGACATTCAATTGATTTGACTTGACCTTGGATATCAGACATATTGATTATGATATATGCATAATTGAAGATCACAATAAAAAATTTCGCACAAGTCAATATTAGTAAGCTGCTGCATGCTGATTTATGAATAAACAGTCCTATTAATGTTTCCCAATGTCATATCTCAACTAGCTTGAGAAATATAATTAAATTCTAAGATATTGAGTGGATTTTTGATCCGGTAAATATTGACTTCTAAGACATTGATTTGAATTTTAAAGATAGAATATATATATATATATATATATATATATATATATATATATATATATATATATATATATATATATATACATATACATATACATATATGTATATATATATATATATATACATATATATATATACATATATGTATATACATATATATATATATGTATATGTATATATATATGTATATGTATATATATATGTATATATATGTATATGTATATATACATATATATATATACATATATGTATATACATATATGTATATACATATATGTATATACATATATGTATATACATATATGTATATACATATATGTATATACATATATGTATATACATATATGTATATATACATATATATATATATATATATATATATACATATATGTATATACATATATATATATATATATATATATATATATATATATATATATATCAATTCACATGGTATCTGTAATAATTGAATAAATTTAATAATTAGTAATATTTTGTAATGTTGTTATTTATACTAAAAAAGCAATTAATATATTTTTAAAAATTAGTTTTTTATTGTATTTTGATAATGAATCTAAAATATGATTGGAATCATTGATGCAGAAAATTTCTTTCACAACTGAATTCAAAATCAACAAGGTCAATATGATAGATTATGAAAATCTAATGTCATTAATGTTACATTAAAATTCCTGTTCAAATATGTTATATGATTTGTTTGGACTGACTTTAAACAGATTTTCTTCTTTCTTATGGCAACCTATTTACTGTTCTTTTAAGATATATGATTCCTTTCAATAACCAAAATAATTGAGACAACTTACATTTTCAACATTACAATATCTACCTTAAAAATACAACTTATAAATTTATCTCTTCACTACGAGAAAACAGATTCTTCCTATCTGATGGCTGCAATTATTGGTAAGGTTAAATTTTTAATACAGCAGCTAAGAACCCACTCTCATCATGTGAAATGGGTTGATGAACTAATGCCAAAGAAAAATGGGAGGAAAGATATTGTTTCTTTAGTAGCAAAGAGTGGTTGAAACTGAATGACTCATTGTCATAAATTGTGCAGCCTATGAGAATGTCCACAAGTTGTTTGAAAACACTTTGAAGGTGGACAGTCTAAACAAGTTGTTTGAGGAGACAAGGCTTCACAAGTTACCAGACTTCTTGGTCAAGATTCATAATAGAAGAGCTAACATAGAAAGAAATTGATAAATGTGTTATTGTTGCTCCTTTTGATCCCTTAAACCACTTGGTCTCGTAGATGTCATTAAAAATCATCCATTCCTTCATTCCACGTCCAACAAACAGATGTCCTATTTAAAAACATATCATGTCATTGTGATTAACTATCAGAACAGTAATTCACCACATCTATCAATAGTAGACTGTTGATTTGTGTCATCTTATGTACTGACCAACAAATGTTCAACAAACCAATGAAGCGTGATAGTAACATAGAAGAACTGATATAGAAAGAAATATGAATAAATGTTAATATTGTCACTTTTAATCCCTTAGACTTTTGATCTCTTAAATGTCATTCAAATACATTCAATCATTCCATATATAAAAACAAATGTCTCAGTTAAAAACCCACCATGGCATTGCTACTATCTATCACAACAGTAATTTGTCACATCTATCATTCTTAAACTACTGATTTGGATCAAAACATAGGAAGAACTGAGATAATCAGAAATATGAAAATAGATTAATCTTATAATTTTTAATCTTTCCCCACCTTAAACTTATAAATATCATTAAAATTCCTCGATTCGTTCATTCCATAAATAACAATCCAATATCCCATTTAAGAAACCTTTACTACTAACCATCACAACCATAATTTCCCACATCTATCATCCTTATCACACTGCTGATTTGTGTCATCTTCAGTACCATCCAACGAGCTTTCAAAAGAACAATGCAATGACAATAACAACAATCCCATATTAACTAAATATGGTACATTGCCTCAACCATCCTTCATTCTAATAATTCATCACCGACACCATGTGAACACTGTTGCCCATACTAACCCAAAAAAAAATTACCCACCGTCCAAATGTAGTGAAAGGCCATGTCCTTTCCATATGGGCAGCAACTATGGTATTATTGAGACACCTGTACATCATTTATTATGCTGAGCACTGTAGAAAGTGTCGGTTATCTCTCGTACAAACCAAAATGAGTGGACCATATTCAGAGAAGTTTATTATATGGTCCTCAAATTTAGTACCATATTCACACAAGACAGAAATGGGGGCCCATTTCATCAGAGAGAAGATTGGTGGTGTCTGCTTACTCCAGTGTCGGTTTGATTGGGATCCATCAATCCCTGCTAAAGTCAGTTATATCCCCTTGTCTTTGGAGGCATTGTGATGCAATAACATGGAAATGCTTTCAAAAAACTGACTATAATTGTATGAATGTACAAAAAGTCTTTTTGTGAACAGATTTTTTTGGGTATATTTGTGTGTGTTTACAGGGAAAAAAGGTATAATATGGAATGGTTGAATGCCTGCTCCATTTGGGTTAGGTGCAATTTTGTAAAGATGATTCCTCTTGATCTTGCTAAAAGTGGCTTGATTATTCCGATATAATTGAATTGGAAAAGTTGGATTATTATAACAAAGTTGAGAAAGATCAGATTGTATGAACGTAGCTGAGGTGGATTGATTATCCGTATATTGTTCTGAACTAGATTGATTATTCGTTCTTTGGATGCTAATTCCATGGGCTTTTTTTTAATCGAATACTGCAATTTACTCGGCCAAGAACAAAATCCATGAAACCTTTTACTAGTTTGAGAGAACTTGTTGAGGAGTGAAGAGATAAGTTCAAGCCAACTTGCGCCTATTATATTACTAAAGAGCCCAAATCACTGAGTTAAGAGAATTTCAATTAAGGGAACCTATCTTAATTATATACTTTACAGTCATGACCAAGAATTTTATATATATGGTACAATAATAGAGATATATTGAGAAATAGTACAGTTGGAAAAATACAAATTTGCATAATACAATGAGTTTTTACTTTTAAAAAATTAGGATTTTACTGTATTGTGGAAGCAGATTAATAAAATCAGACGAGTGAAAATCCCATAAAAATAATATAATGAGTTTCCACTAGACTTTTTACAATTTTACTGCATTGTCCAAGCAGATTTATAAAATCAGACTAGTGAAAATTCCATAAAAAAAATCTATTCTGATATAGGAAAATTTTGTATGGATAATAGTTTATCTAAGAATTGGTACTTGTTTTAGAATTAAAATTTGATTTGTGTAAATTTAATGATTTTTTTTGCTTGACTAAAAGTTTTATGTTTGTTATATTATTTATATGAGATTATTTAATATTTTCTATAATAATTCTGTCTTAAACATATCATTGTCTTTTTAAATTTCTACTATTAAAGAAAAAAAAAAATTAAGTTATAAAAGAAGAAAAGATATTAAATATTGATAAATGTTTTCTTAATATATGTTACAAATTCCATTTCTTAGTGGAATTTTAGTTTGACTAGTGATATTATTTTAGGTCTCTAAACAAACATTTCTCAACTTTTGAAATCAAGTTTTAAAAAGAATAACATAATAGAATAACATATAGCTCCTAAGAATCTCCTAAAAAAATTAAATTTAGAAAATAATTATTATTCTATTGTCATGATTTCATTTTAATTTCTATTGAATCTCTTGCAAAAGGATATATTAATGTTACTTTAATTTCTTTAAAATTAATATATCATCAAGGAACACTTTCACAAATTTCTTTAAAATAGTCTCAAATATAAAAGCTATGTTGAATCTACTTGACCCTATAATATATAACCTCTATATATGCAATACTAAAGATCACACATGCACCGTGCACATAATAAGTAATCAATTGAAATTTGTTTGTTATTGTATGCTTTATGAGCTTTCTCTAGCATGAAATCGAGCACCAAAATTCATATTTTTTTAATTCATCAAAGCCTTTTAAAAAGAAAGATATTTTAATTAGAGATAATGGTACCTTCTTCAATTTTGTCAATCATGTGCTCACACTTTTATACATATATGAATACCTCTAAGGATTTAAGGTTTAAAAAGACTTGTATCATATAATCTTTATAATTTTTAAAAATATTATAACTACTAAGATCTTAGTAAAAAATAAAAAATTAATAAAATATCTAATATATAATTAGCCTTTTAAATACTAATATCATGCAATTTTTGTATAGCTGAAATTGTGACCAAAACATCTAATAGTAGTTACACAAACAATGCGTAGATATTGCCAATTAGGTCTTAATTGAATTGTTTTTTATTAAGTAAAATAGGTTTTGAAGGGTACCTGAAACCCTTTACACCTCAAAAAAAATTCAGTGGAACCCAAACAAAAAATACAACAGACCATAGGAGAAACAGATCACCAACCAAAAAAAGTGACCAGGGTGGCCTTACAGATAACACATGTCACTTCTACCACCAAATTACAACTTTTTTAACCTTTGTCCAATCTTCCTCCACCAAAGAAGTCTCCTCCCGAACTGAAGCATTGGCATCAAGCCCATCAGAGAAATAGGGAATAACATACTAGAAAGATTACCCACAGAGGGAGGGGAAACCACTACATCCTTATACAACAATGGACCGAAAGCCTAGTCAAACAGGGAAGAAACACAGGCACCCGAAGCAATCATAGGCACAGGGGAAACCAAAGGAGCATGGTCATTAAGGATAGAGTAATGTTGATCCAAAGCCCCAACCCACCAAGGTCATCTTTTCTTTGATTTCCTTAACTCCACAGGGCAACGCACAGCCACATGTCCAATTCCAGAGCAGACCCTATAGCAGAAAGGAATACCTTCATAGTCTAGAGTCTAAATCTAGGAACCATTAGGGACCTCAAATTTAATCTTCTCAGGGAGGCCCTTCGAAATATCAACCACTACAAAAATGTGAGCATAAGTAGTATGAAAAATATCCAAAGATTTAGAATCCACCATTTGGAAGACTCTGATGGCATCTCCCACAACTTCAAGGGGGAGATTCGGAAGCCTGACCCGAAGAGGCATATGAGAAAAAGATTCAGAAGAAGGGTTGAAACTCTCATGCCAGGGTTCGGCCAACAAAGGGTGACAGTCCTCCCAGTTGAAGCGACTACACAAAATAGCCCTCCTATCTTCTGCAACATCAAATTTTACTATGAAAAAACCCCTGGCCATAGGGTAAATCTAGACATGTTCAGAAATCAACGGGTCCCAGTGCTTAGAAATCCAAGCATGAAGAGCCAGAAGGGAAGGCCACAAGCCTCTAAATCTGAAAATAGGTGCCTTCTCATAGAAGTCCTCAATCTTTTTAGCAATTTCTTTTGCAACATCATCCTCCAACTCCAACTGAATTGGATTGTAGATCGTGACAAGAGTCACACCCATTGAGAAAATTGGACAATCCATTACCAGAACCACTAAACCATGAACCTTGGCTTCAAAAGCGACCACATCCGCAAAGGAAGCAACACAACCGCCTGTAGCTGAGACAGGAACCTTGTCCCACACCCGACCGCCAGAGACAGGTCGAGAAATTGCCCCAACAGCCATCTACAGACCAAGCAGAGAGAAGTGGGCGTGAGCAACGAGCAGGATAAAAAACTATATTGATACATAAAAATTTGGGGAAAACGTCTAATCCTATACCCCAAGCCAGCGAAACAGGTACTTGGCACGAAAGTCCCGTAAGGGAAATTGGCCTACGGCCATTCTCCACTACGTGACCTCAAGGAAGTAAACCTCAAGGCACAGACCAACTCACCTACAAGTGGAGTCTTAATTGAATTGTTATTACTATATGAAGATCAATATTTCATTTTTTTACATCTTTTCCCAAATTAAGTAGTCTTGCCTTATCCAAGAAGGTTTATGTTACCCTTAATTTTTGAGCTTTTTGCACGTAACTTTTCAATAATAAATTTTCTCCTTCGCATGGCAAACCTTTTGTCTCTACATAATTCTTGCCTATAGTGATAGGAGTTATTCTATTTTGCACTACACTTTAAAGGACTAAAGTGAAAAAAAATTATTTAGCTAAATAATTCTAAAACAAGTTCAAATATGCAATAGTGATTTGGACTTTGTTTTATCTCATCCTTATAAGTGATAAGGATCTTTAAAGGCATTTTTTTGGAAGATACCATTTTTAGTTGACATATTATGAAGATAGAAGTGAGATATACAAATTATCTTTTGAAGGAAAGGAGAACTATGTTTCTCAAAGGACTTTAAAATCATTTGTGGCATACAAAGAGGATATTAATAATGTGCATGCCAAGAAGAATAGGTAAAGGCACCTCTTTATTCAATTAAGAGAAGAAGAAGATAAGCACAAACATAGGAATTATTTGGTAATGTAATTTAACAAACATGAATTGGCTTCTAAAGGAAAGAAAAAAGTGTATGTGCTAAGTCAACAAGAAGTTCAAAAATTTATGACAATTAAGAACATTTGCAGTGTGAAAGAAGCAATAAGAAAACTTCATATAGTGAATGTTAAACTAAAGTTTGTAATTGCATAAGTCAATGGCAAAGATAAGGTGATAGTACAAAAGGTTTTAGTAAATTATAAAACCAAAATGTTATAAACTTATAGGAGCACAAAAAGAGAAGCCCCTTAAAGGTAACAAAGTTGGTGAGTTGGTCTGTGCCTTGAGGTTTATTTCCTTGTTAAGTCACAAGTTTGACTCCCCTTCATAGTGGAGAAGGGTTGTAGGTTAGCTTCCCTTACAGGACTTTCGTGCCAAGTACCTACTCTGTTGCCCTGGGGTACAAGACTGGACTTTTCCCCCAAAGTTTAAGGACTTGTATCAATCGCTTTCCCGCTCGTTGCTCCCACCATCACTTGGGCCAAATGGCTATTAGGGTTGTATCTGCTCGGCCTATTTCTTTTGGCGATGGATCAGGGGTTAGGTTTTCTACTCCTACTAGAGGAGGCAATGTTGCCTCTTTTGCGGATGTGATAGCTTTCAAAGCTGATGTCCATAGTTTGGGGGTTCCGGCTATGGATCATCTAGTTTTTTCCTCAGTTGTGACTCTCGTCACAGTTTGCAAACCTATCCAATTGGTGTTGGAGGATGAAATTATTGAAGAGATTTCTCATACGATCATGGACTTCCCTAAGAGGATAGCTATTTTCAAATTGTGAGGCTTCTAGCCTTCCCTTCAAGCTCTTCATGCTTGGATTTCTAAGCACTAGGCCCTGTTGATTTCTGAATCTATCCAGATTTACCCTGTGGCTAGGGGCTTTTTCATAGTAAAATTTGATAATGTTGACGATAGGAGGGTTATTTTGTGTAGTCACTTCAACTGGGAGGATCGTTACCCTTTGTTGGCTAAACCCTGGCATGAGGGTTTCAACCATGCATCTAAATCTTTTTCTCATATGCCTCTTTGGGTCAGACTCCTAAATCTTCCCCTTCACTTGTGGTTGGATTCGGTTCTTGAAGCTGTAGGAGATGCCATTGGTGACTTCCAAATGGTGGATTCTAAATCTTCTGATATTTTGCATACTACTTATGCTCGCATCCTCGTGGTGTTTGATTCTTTGAAGGGCCTCCCTAAGAAAATCAAACTTGAGGTCCCTAATGGTTCTTGGATTCAGACTCTAGACTATGAAAGAATTGCTTTCTGTTATAGGGTCTGCTCTAGGACAGGACATATTGCAACGCACTGTCTTGCAGAAACGTGGAAATCAAAGAAAAGACCTTCTTGGTGGCCTAGGGCTTTGGTTCAACATGACTTTGCCCTTAAAGACTCTGCTCCTATGGTTTCCCTAGCAATTGTGGTTGTTGTGGGTGCCTATAGCTCTGCCCCGTCTGACCAAGTTATTGATCCATTGTTGGATGTGGATCCCAAGGTTGCTCCTCCCTCTGCGAGTCGAGTTCCTATGGGCAATTTTTCTGGTGAGGTTTTGCTTGTTTTTTCGATTGGGTCAAATGTCGATGCTTTGGTTTGGGAGGGGGCTTCTCTGGTGGAGGAAGGTTGGACAAAGGTTAAAGGAAAAAAAAATACAAATGTTCCCAGCAGTCCTTTGATCAACTTCTTAGATCTCACTCTTTTGGGATTAAAGGGCCCTAAATGGTCTATTGAGTTTTATTTGGTGGCAGAAGTGTACTGTGTTATCTGTGAGGCCACCCTAGTCACCTTATTGGTTGGTGGCCTGTTTCACCTCAGGTCTATTGTATCTTTTGTTCGGGCTCCATTAAAAATATTTTGATGTGTAAAGGGTTTCAAGCATTCTTCAAAACCTGTTTTACTTAATCAAAAACAAATCAAAATAAGAAGAAACTAAAGAAATGGAGTATACTACTAATTGAACATGGAGAAAGTAGTGAATATGGAACAAAACCTAGTAGAAGATATATTACTATTACAAAATAGAAAATGTATTATGCAGTGTTTCTTCTCTATGGAATGCGGTTTGATTTTTTTTTGCAATGTTCTGAACTGACAAGTATAATGTAAAAAGTAGGTAATATTGCACACTTATAATGTAAGCAATAGATCATACTCAAAAAAATTAAAGCTTAATCACGAAAATAAAATTCCTTTCAAAAATAACAAACCAATTCATAAATCAAACATACCCAAAAAAATGTCAATAATTTTTCTTGAATTGTTCACAAAAATCAGCAAAAGTGAACCATATCTACAATCTACTCCAAAGGCTACAATGAATGTATGCAAGGAAATGTAGATCTAAATAAGCCCAAAACTACAAGTTAAACCTGTTAAAAATCCTAAACATCCAAGAAGGTGTACAACTAGCGTTGGAAGTGTCTAAAGAAGAAACCAACAATGAACAACTAGATCTTCCCTTAATATCCTCCTACTTTGTCCTTCACAAAACTAATGTTCAATACCTCTACACTATAATGACTATCTCCACAAATAAGCATAATTGTATTTCCTATGTGAAAACACAAATAAAAAAATTTATTAAAAAAATAAAAAATAAAAAAACTTCAAATATTGTCTTTCAACTACGAAGAGAATATTATCTACAAGGGTTTTTATCCTCACAAACCTCAAAAAAACAATCTCCTCAAACATTACTAGTAATATCACTTTCTTTAACTCGGAAAAACCCAATGGGTGCCCCAATCCTCCTTTTATTAAAAAAGTCACTATCTTTTTATCTCCAATTGTAGCATTAAATAATAAAGATTCGCCCCTTGCCGGATGTTGTTCATGTTGGACATGTTGGTCCTTCTTCTACCCCTATCTCTTCATGATTTGTTAACTCTTTCATGCCAAGGTCTGGTTGTTCTCTAGATCCTAGCTCTTAGCAAGTCAAGGCTACCAAGGTTGAAGATGATTGGATTATAGTAAAAGGTAAACATTCAACAAAATTATGTCCTTTTGTTATGCCCCTGAGATCCCAAAACAGGGGATCAAAGAGAAAGTCTTAGTTTTGTCGATTCCTTGTTTTGGGACAAGAAGTAGCTGTCTTGTTTCAATTTTTAGTGGTTGCCATTTCTATCTTGAGAAAGTAAGTTTTCTTCCTTGCTCCATCATTCTCAGCTTTGTCTTGTTTCATGTGAGTCCAGTTTCTTCTAGTAAAGCTTAATGCTTTTTTTTTTTCCTTTAGTTGGATTTCAAGTCCTCGAGTTTTTAAAACCTATTTTGTAAAAGAGTTCTAGGGCCCTTTCAAAACTTCTCATTTTATCAAAAAATAAAGGTTCACCCCTCAAAATAAATCACATTTAACTTGATCACAATCCCTTCATTAAATTGGTTAAAACAACAATAATACTAAATCAAAGATTT
This sequence comes from Cupressus sempervirens, assembly GCA_028749045.1. Classification (NCBI taxonomy): domain Eukaryota; kingdom Viridiplantae; phylum Streptophyta; class Pinopsida; order Cupressales; family Cupressaceae; genus Cupressus; species Cupressus sempervirens. Next base: position 8,719,039 of record CM053793.1, on the reverse strand, counting down.
AACTTTATTAATAAATAACTTACCATTATTTGGTTGGTTCTTCAATGATTCAACAATGCAATTTAGCCGCTTTTTCGTTTGGTTAGTATTTGGCTATAGATGGCATGTTGTTTGTACTGGAGAATCATAATGCTTTTATCTTTCGATTTAATCTTTATGCGGGGTTTTAAGTCTCCTTAAAACTTGTTTTTACATTAATCTAAAGCTTATCATTGTTTAGTATATTACTTCAAGATTACATAAAAAGGGAGATAGTCATCAAAATTTTATCCACCAACAATATCAGATATAGTAACCATGCCAACTAACGCGGCCAATGCTTGAAACTAAATTATTAAAATTATAAGAATTCAATAAATATTCCAAAATAACTCAAAAATAGACATTTTGTTTGTGATCTTGATGACAGCTCAACTAACCACTCAACTACTACCAAATCGTGCCTCTAAGTTTCTCCAACCCTAACTCTTTCTCTAACCCTGATTCAATAGCAAGAAGTAACTGAACCTAGTTGAGTTATTTGACCAAATGTGTTGAAAAGATCAAGGCCAAAACATGATCAAAGAGGACTAGATAAAACACAACGATTAGAAGCAAACAAGACTAGTTCTTCTAAGGATCCATTCAATTGATGAGGCACATTGTAGTTGCAATGCAAAATAAAATAGTTGTACCACTCAATCTTTCCTTATGAGCACTCATTTCACAAATCAATGATAGAGAAGTGTTTATTGTAGCAGGGTTACAACAGTGAGCATTTTTGCATTACCCAAAGCATTTTTTTTCATGGTTTTGTCTTTGAGCTTTGAAATTCATGTGGTTTTGTCTTTCAGACTTTGTGGCCTTCCAATAAGTTGAGCATGGTTGCCCGCAATAAGGAAGTGATTGTGTAGGGATCATACTGTTATTCAGGCTCTCTAACTAGGCATTTTACTCCCATTTTCTCACAACACACTGAAAAGATTGTCAGACCCAGGATTCCAAGTCACTATTGAAGAGGTGTTTGGATATGACCCTACTTTGTAAGGACCTAGCTTTATAAGTTGACAATCTGGGGTTATTTTAAGGGATGTGTAGCTAGAAATACTGAGTACCTTCACCCTCTTATCTGTGTGTGTAGAAAGAGCTAAAGGTCAGTCCTTTTTGGAGCCTGGGTCCATTTAGGTGGCACTATATTCTTAGTTTGAATTCTTGTGCACCCATGAGGTTTTCTTTATAAATTTTCTGAAAGGCATTGGGCCCCCATAGAATCCACACTAACCAAGCAAAAAAATCATATATATTATATACCCATTATACAAATCCCAAAAATCAGGTCACCTACTAAAAATGTCAAGAGGTATAAAAAAGGTAATATTAATCACTCTACTGACACCACTAGATTTGAATAGAATCACGGTAGTCCTTTGTCTGTTAAATAGAAATACAGAAAAATAACCTTCAAATTATTTATGGCCCTTTCTTACCATTCAAGAAAAAGAAATACTGTAATTTCTCTTCATCCAGTTGGTACATTAATGTTTTCCTCAGACGACAAAAGAGAAATGTGAGTAATGATGAAACAAGAAGATTACCATGGTTTAGACATAATTAAAACACTTCTTCCTAGTGCTTACCCTCAGACATCAAGGAGAAAAAAATTATATTACACATTTAAGTTTCTGGAACTGACAGCTGTAACAACTGTGCTTTTTAAACAACTTGAGAAGGCATTTCAAGTTGAATACATAGCCAATATTTGCATGGATTACATAAATAGAATACAAATGGTGCACCAAGTTTTAGTTCCTAATATCAGTTCATGAGAAAATTACTTTTTAAATAAAATATATTTCCCAATTTCATTCGTATAAAGCAATATTACCAATACAAAGCTCCAATGCTTCCATAACAACATAGAGCTCAAATTCCTGCTGAAGCCTTTTGTGACAGAGCTTCTGCTGCTCTGATCTTCTGTGGCACAAAGTCTGCATACGTAAAGTGTATGTACACATAAATATAAGAAAGCAATGTAACATTTAATGAGAAATATACAAAAAAATCTTTTGTGTCACAAAGTCTGCATATGTAAAGTCTGAGCTCCCATGAATATAAGAATGCAATGTAACATTCGATAAGATATATACAAACACAGCTACCCTATCCATTGCCAAGAAGGCTTTACTAAAACAAAACAATTAAATGGAATCACAAAAAGATGAGCAAAAATTTAGAGAGTTCTTTGGATCTGCATGGATAAAGTAAACTCCCTCTTGGCAATCCTAGAATCATTATTACACAAGATTTAGAAATACAGCAGAAAAACATAAAGGTAGAAAACTAAAATATAGCCTACAAAGCTAATGGCACAAAGACAGAGAGAAGCATCGAGGTAAAACTAATAACAAACCTGCCAGAAACTCGTATCTTTTTTGGTTGGCCACAACCAAAGCTGAAAAACACAACATATACAAAATAGTAAAAAATGATTAGCTGAATTTTATCCAAAAAAAAAATTACAAGAAGATCAAACATTGCCTACACTGGTTAAATCACTATTCTAATTCATTAATGAAAGTAAGATATATGTTCAGAATTCTCCCTTAACTCTCTTAAATTCGAGTTAGAGTTAGAAATAGACAACTGAGAAGCACAGCCAATGAAAAAGACAAGAGCTCCTTAAGATAATAAAACTATGTACCCCAGGGAGCAAAAAACCCATGTTTCCAAGACGGGGACGTCCCCCAGCCATCCCCAAAATTTGCAAATCACCAGGGGACGTCTCTGAAACTCGGGGACTTCTAGGCAAGAAAAGGGCCGTCCCTGGTACAAAAAGGGGACGTCCAGAAGTCCCGTAACTGTACCAGGGACAGCCAGCCATCCCCATTTTTTGTGAAGCTTAAAATATATTTTTTAAACAAAAAGCTTTATTTTGTTTGTCCTTACTTAGTCGTCCAGTGGGCTCTGCCTCTCCAAATGCCCTAAAAGGTCAAAAAAGACCACATTGTAGTTGTTTTGTCATTTGTTTGGTTTTGCAGCTTGAGCAGCAGTCTACTTAATTTTTCTATATTTTGTTTTCTATGTTGAACTTGAACATTATGATGAAATTTCATGACAGCCCTCTAGCCTTTGGGCATACTTAGATTTCCATATTTTTATGATATCATTCACTACTAAACTTATATTTAAATATTTTTGTTCACATATTGATATGCATATTGACAATTAAGTACTGAAATCGGTTATTATTTCCTACATGGCATTCAAATGGTGTATGGCAAGGTTCTATAATGTTTAAATGACATGCTTTGTGCTTAGTTGCAATTTTTAGTGTATATTTTAAAATTTCCCTATATATATAGCCGTCCCCATTTGCTGTTGCCTGCCTGCCCCCCCACCAAAAAAAGCCAAAAAAAATTTAGGTCTCGGAAACCCGTCCCACTGTCCCCTATCGTTCCCATCCCGGAAACTCAAATTTGATGTCCCGGAAACCCATCCCACTGTCCCCTATCGTTTCCATCCCAGAAACTCGGGGGAACGTAATAATAAAACAATATCTGTCAAGTTAGAGTGCTCTCTGAAATTTGCAATAACCTTTTCATTTTTTTCAAATTAATGGAACAGGCAAGAGTTATCTTTTTATCATCATAAAAATTTACATCTATCTTTTTGCATATTTAATTTCTTAAGTAACTCTACCATTTCCCAAATCTTCAATTTAAGATCAGAACAAAAACGAGCACAGAGATTTCCCACCCATTTAAAGGTACCAACTAAAGTACATAGAAGAGATATTTCCTTGGATCCTTTCCATTGTCTATGATCTAAGTCTCTAATAGTTTCTAATATAAAAGTAAAAGCTAACCAGAGACTGTGTAATAAACACGAACATGTAGTGTATGACAGCAAAAAAGAAATGAATCTCTTGTAGTAAACAAAATCAACAAATCGAAAGAGACTGAATACCCCAGAAAACTAAAAATATATATTGAAACTAGAATTCCAATACGTGTCAACCATTTCTGACAGTTAACTTGAGGCAGAGGTAGCTAAATGTGCAGAAAAAAGTTTTCAAATGAGCTTGATGTATTCCTACTACCAAATTGCAGACTGCATAGAAGCCTGGAAGGGCACAGAATGCTCTTGTAAGTTTAAAAGATTACCTTATTGTATGTTCCTTTTTTTGCATCGAAAATTCAAATGATTCAAATTTTGTAATTATAAACATTCTAGGTAAAAGTACAGAGTCCAAGCAAAACTTACACAACTGTTTGTACCCTAGGCTAGTTTTGTTTTGCTCTGGAACATATTCAAGTGAGTCCTCAAGAAACTGTTCCAAAAACTTTTCCTGCAAACATACAATTTGAACTAAGAATTTAAATGCAACTGTAAGATTTTCTCAGTATGTTCTTCATGAAGATTATTCAAGAATCAGATTTGAAAAAGCAATTTTCAACCACCCAGAAGAGTACTGCACATAGTAACAAGATAACAGAATACATGCACACTATAAAATGAACAAAGAACAAGCATACACACTGTTTGAGCAATCATTGGGACAGTCAACACTTGTTCTCTGAGGAAGAAGGCAAGGTTTCATGTTTAACTACTTTGGGTTGGCAATTAATGTTGATTTTTATCCATTGATTCTTTCAGAGACAAAAGGCCATTGCAAGGAAAGAATCTTTTACATCGCAGATCACATATTAGCAAGGTTGCATGGGGACAGGGGTACTTGGGGTACTAGGATACCAGTACGAGTACGGGTACAACTATTTTTCACAATAGGGGATGGGGGTACTTGGGTATGTCAAACTTTTTATTTTTATATACTTTTATATTAATTATAAATCTGAAATTAAGTCATGACAATGGTTTTACAAGTGTAATGTATTTTTTACATTTTCAGATTTGCTATATGTTTGTAATAATAATATATGATAAATGTTTAGATGCATAGAAGAGAAGGCAGACTTTAAACATGAACAAGATCATAAATCATATGACAATGACATATTGCAAATGATAAACTTCTGACTTGAACAGAGCTAAAGTTTATTGTTGATCAATATTGTAGCAAAGTTTCGAACTGATTAGGTATTGAATTAAGCATGACAAACAAGAAGCTGATACACGAACAAAAAACTGAAAAAACAAATCAGAACTCTTAATCAAGGTCCTTAGCTATGATGCTCGCAACCTACCCAGTACTTGGGATACATGTACCTGGTACTTGGGTACGTGGATACGAATACCAGGGGTGACGGTACAAGTACCCATGCAACCTTGCATATTAGGCATTTTGCAAAATTGCCACTGATACATCCTTTGGAGATTCAAGAACTTATTGCCAAAGATACATCCTGGATGTTCGATCTACTCTAGCAGTTGTGAAATGAGCTTTTCAGATGACAGCAAATTGTCTTGTTATGGAAATGCTCAGGTTGTCTTTTATGCTGATTTTGGTATTAATGTAAGTAATCACAAGACAAAATTCAAAGTTTTGGGTTCAGAGTTTAGAACAGTAATATTTACCAGATGGATAAGCTCAACAAGACAGAGACATGGATGGGAGCTCAAATCAGTAAACTTAGAGTCCCCTAGGACATGACGGAAGAAGGGAAGAGAAGGCCAAAAAAGAAGAGAAGCAACCACATGGAAGCTCAAAAATATTTCATCTCAACCCTCCCTTAAAAGCATAAGTAGGGTCTATATTGATAAGTAGCAGGTATTTTCCACAGCAAGTCATCGCGTGATATTGCTATCAGGATTTAATTGTGTATTTTTTGAGACAAACTCATTGACCCATGTTTCATGAGTAGTGATTCACATGAATCCATCTCTCATGATAATAAATGGAACACTAAACACTCATTGGATCTAGGTAATGCTCACAAAGGTGAAGCACCGGGACTTCCCGGGAGATCACCCATCCCATTACTACTCCAGCTTGAGCACACTTAACTGAAGAGTTTCCTCCCTAGTTAAACCCATTATGCTTGCAACCCCATTTGCAAAACCTTCATTAAGTGTTGTGCCTTATGAACCATTCATTAGAAAGCCCCTTAAGCTCATCAATTGATGAGTAAGAGATATTTTTCCACATCAAGTCAAATTGTGATATTGCTATCAAGATTTAACTGTGTAATTTTTGAGTCAAACTCATTGACCCATGTTTCATGAGTGCTGATTCACATGAATCCATCTCTTATGATAATAAATGGAACACTTAACACTCATTGGATCTAGGTTGATGCTCATAGAGGTGGAGCACGAGGACTTCCCGGGAGGTCACCCATCCCAGTATTACTTCAGCTTGAGTGTGCTTAACTACGAAGTTTCCTCCATGGTTAAACCCACTTTGCTTGCAAACCCATTGCAAACCTTCACCAAGTGTTGTCCCTTATGAACTATTCATTAGAAAGCCCCTTAAGCTCATCAATTGATAAGTAGGAGATATTTTCCACAGCAAGTCAAATTGTGATATTGCTATCAAGATTTAACTGTATATCTTTTGAGCCAAACTCGTTGACCTATGTTGTATGAGTAGCGATTCACATGAATCCATCTCTCGTGATAATAAATGGTACACTCACTGGATCTAGGTGTTGCATCACAGAGTGGGTTTAACCATAGTGGAAACTCCGTAGGTGAGCGCGCTCAAGTTGGATTAGTATTGGGATGGGTGACCTCCCACGAAGTCCTGATGCTTCACCTCTATGAGCATCACCAAGATCCAATGAGTGTTAAGTGTTCCATTTATTATCATGCGAGATGGATTCATGTGAATCACTACTCATGAAACGTGGGTCAATGAGTTTGACTCAAAAAATACACAGTGAAATCCTGATAGTAATATCACAAAGTCTATATTGTTCCATATGAGGAAGAGATAGATCTAGAAAAAACATAAAATTGACTTGCCTGACATTGGGTATTTTAAGCTTTAATTGTTAGGTGAAGAACAGGATGTTTCTTTCGCACATATCAACTTTCAATCATGCATTCCCATTGTGGAAAAGGTTTTTCTGGTTTTGAAGAAATTGCCACTAATAACTAAATGGGAGGATAAAACAACCATTGTTCGCAAAAAGGGTATGGGATCAAATAAAATTACTACAGGAAAAGGGAAGACAAATAGCAGTTCCTTGCAAAAAAACACTGTCAAATTTAGTACTCCAACAATCCCATTCAAGTTGCACATCCAATTAGGCCCTACCTTTAAGTAGAAGTACTTTTTATTATTAGTCTTTTTTTAAAATTATTTTAAGTATCACTTCTATTTTAATATTAGGGTTTAAAACATCTTCTTCTTTTTAATATTATTGAGTCGCCATTTAAATTAGAGATTGTAGGATCCAATTTAAATAATATTATTAATTTATTAGTTATCTTAATTTGAAAAAAGGGAACATCCGAACATGACAATTCACCCTTCTCAAAATTGCTTGCCCACAAGCAATTGCAAAACCACATGATGAATCATGTTGTAATGCCCATACAGTCCAGATTTTGTACTTGTCAGATATGCGTCTCTTGCCAAAGAACACAATGGAGTCAATACAAACTCAGATATTTGAGTGTCGATGCCATTATCATGAAACAAATTGTATTGTTCATGAGACAAATCTTGCCAAAAAATATTGTTTGCTCTACCATCTCCAACATTCACATCATACTTGTACAACTCATATAATTTGATCACCTCGTTGAAAAATAGTCTAATCTCAAAATGATCCTCTTCGATTTTATGATGCATGACACTGTCCAAACGCCCACCAAAACAAGGGTCGCCATATGTGTATTCATAAACCATAGTTACAGGACTCTGTCCAAGGCCAAGTCGACTCTCCCGGGTTTTCCTGCCTTTGGATTCGGACTCGGCCAAGTCAAGCCGAGTCTGGACTAACTCACTAAGTCGGCCAAACTTCCCAAACCTAGGACTCAGCAACTGCTTAAAGTGGGGATATAAATTCAGGTTTTTTTGTGCTATTGAATTGACACATTAATTTTATAATTCCTCTGAGACTACCACAAGAATTTCATAGACTAATGGGGTTGCTTATGGTGCACCAACAGACAAAATTAGACTAGATGATGCATCGATTGCAGGGAGATGGATGGAGCAAACTAACCATGCCAATACAAACCTACCATTCATAATGCACAAAAGAAGAAAAACATGAAGAAAAAAAAATCAAGTGTCATGTGATGGGACTTACAAATTTATTTCATGTCCAAGTCCAAATAACTTGTCACAAGGCCACGACACTGAATGGCCAATCCAAAATGTCTATAGTAGGGGACTTAAAGGTCTGAACAAACATGCAAATCTATATCTTTAGCAAGTTTACCTTTTCTCCTTATCATTTAGATGTGAATGTTACAAATATTCTATAAATGTAAGCATGTGCATATCCGAATCCATCAACACACAACAAAACAAAGCTAAACATAACAAAAAGACATATTAGAGTAATAAAACTTTAGGGTCATCTTAAGTAGTGTTGGATTCTAGAACAAATGTAGGTTTGAGATATGGGTTCAAAATTTATCCAAAACAAAATTTGGGTTGGGTTTGGATTCATTTTAGGCTCATATGTACAAGAATTTGAGATATGTGTGTATTACAATAATAGATAAGCTTCTATTATTAGTTAATGGTTATCTGTTTGTAATTTATTGTAAATATTAGAATGTTTCTAATATTTAGTTAGTTGTAGTTATCTGTTAGTTTTCTTTAGCTTTCTTTTAGCTAGAATAGAATATTTCTATTCTTAATGATTGTTTCCTAAGGAAACATCGCTTTATTTTTTTTGTATATATAGCCCTCTCGGTCTCTGTAAATAACAAGCAAACATTTTACCAATTACTTCATAATATGGTATTAGAGCCACTTTAAATTTTTTCGAAAATCATAATTTCTTTCCTGAAATTATCAGACCCTATTTTTGAAATTATTTTTTTGAAATATTTGCTTCGAACTAGGGTTTGTTTGAGAATATTGACAATCAATATTCATGGTTTTTTTCTGGCCATTTTTGAAAGAATGTGATTTTTTTTAGGCATATTTGTCCACTTTTTCTGCACATCAAGGGCTGGGAGCGATCCCAAGGGATACTTAAAACCCTCAGTAATAGATTCACACCTAGAAAGTATGTTTTTTGCAATAGATCCCCCATTGATTTCAAGTTTTTTTCAGCCTAGGACTTTTCAATTCACAACCCTAATTTTTGGGATCAAAAATATTTTTTGAATATAGATTCTAGGGGATTTTTCAAGAGCTCAACTGGGTTGTCTGATTTTTCTGGGTGCCTCGATTTTTGAGCCAACGAATCCAGAAATCGACAACATTCTTTCTAGGTTTTTCAAGCTCTTTTGGGTCACCTTTCAAATTTTTTGGGTCTTCCATTTTTTTGCCTCCAAGAACATGCCTTCACATATTTTCACACTTTTTCATTGGAAAATGTGCTATGGCATCATTGACTAACATTCTACTCGAAAGCAATTCCAAATTCAATGGTTGAAATTATGGCACTTGGAAGTAGTGGATAATAGCAATTTTTTAATATTGAAAAATCAATCAAATTGTTTTGGGTGTTACACGTCCAACTGCACTTGGTGCTGGTCCGAATACGTGGAATTTGAATAATTGGGAGACGGTGACGCTTCTCAAATTATCCGTAGCTGATGATCAGCTCTCTCAGATTTTGTCCAGCAAGACAACTGCCAAGATATGGGCACATCTCAAAAATCTTCATGAGACTTCTGACAAAAGCAGAGCTTTCTTCTTGAAGAACACTGTTTTCTATTATCAATGATGAGCGAACATCGCTCTAGGCTCACCTGAATAGGATTCAGGAAATCTATGATCAGTTGCTTGTCATTGGTCGCAAGATGGAGGAAGAGGACATTGTGGTTATCACTCTCTAGAGTTTACTGAAATCCTACGAGCATTTTATCGAGACTCTCAACATCACATCTTCTAGTGTTGATCTGAAGTTCATGAATCTCTACATTCTTTTGCTTCAGCAAGATCGATGGAAACAAAAATTTGGTAGCAGTTCCATCTCCACCTCCACAAAGCAAGCCTTTGCTGCTAAATCCTTTCAGAAGGATAAAGGCAAGTCTCAACAATCTTCTCAACAGAAGCCCTTTGCTCCAGCTTCAGAAGGCTCCCAAAAGAAGAACATTCAATGCTACTACTACCACGAGTTTGGTCACATGAAGGTTGAATGTGGGAAATGCTTATTGCCCAATCTAAGCAATCAGGTTCGCAGCCCAAAGCGAAGAGTGCAGAGCACACTGGAAAAACAAAATTTGCCTTTTACACCTTCATAGCTAAAAGACCTACAGATTGTATGAAGTCATCAGCCTGGTATATTGATTCAGGTGCTTCTCGTCATTTCACCCACCGCAGAGACTGGTTCACTGACTACCAGCCTTACTCAAATTTTGTTTTTTTTGGTGGCAGAGAATAGTACACCATTATCGGTAAAGGCGACATTCAGATTCAATCTGCTAGAAGGAATCTCATTTTCCTCGATGTGTACCACGTTCCAGGGATGGAACTAAATCTACTCTCAATCAGTCAGTTATTGCGCCATTCTCCATAGTTGGATGTCACCTTCAGTTCACAATATTGTACCATCACTGCTAGGGCAACTCAGTCAATTGTTGCCAGTAGAGCTTGAGGATCATGGTCTTTTTGCACTTACTAATTCTGGTGAATCTCTGGACTTAGCTATGGCTGCTCGGTGGTCTCCTGTTAGCACACTTTGGCATCAACGTTATGGGCACTTAAATGTGCATTATCTCTCTCAACTTGCATAGGAAGAGCTTGTCCTCACTTTGCCAAAGATTTAGACTCAACAACTTGGATTTTGTGATGCATGCCAAGCTAGGAAGCAACATCACACACTTTTCACCTGTGGTGATTCATGGCGAGCTTCTCAGGTACTTCAGCTTGTTCAAGTCAATATTTGCAGCCCTATGGCCACACTTGTTCTTGGGTCTAGGTATTTTCTATTGTTTGTTGATAATTTCAGAAGAAAATGTGGGTGTATTTTCTAAAAAAGAGATCAAATGCATTTCCTATATTTCAGAAGTTTAAAGCTTTAGTTGAAAAAGAGTTTGGGAAATCTATTATTACTCTTAGATCAAACAATGGCAGGAATTTTGTTATAATGAATTCTCTAGCTTCTTGGATACTCATGGCATCAAACGCCAGATAACCACACCCCACACACCACAAAATAATAGTGTAGTTGAAAATTGGAACAAAACAATCACCGAGATGGCTCAATCCATGCTCGAACACAAACATGTTCCGAATAAGTTCTACGGAGAAGCAATCAACACTACAATTTATCTTTTGAACCGGTTACCCATAGTGGCAGTCAAAGGTGAGACTTCGAAAGAGACCTGAGCAGGTTGCAAGCCCAGAATTAGTCACTTGAAGGTTTTTGGCTCCCTTGTTTTTTTTTGGATCCCTAATGCATCACGCACCAAGTTGGATGCCAAGAGTTAAAAACTTATGTTTGATGGATACAATAGTCTTCACAAAGTCTGTCAATTAATTGACACAGCGACGTCTTGTCTCCTATACAGTCGCGATGTAGTCTTTGATGAGCAATGAGGCCCATTAATGCATGTTTCTCTTGTTCCTGATCCAACCGACCAACCTATGAAGGCTCATGATTTAGGAGATGGGCTTCCATTAGCTCCACCTGATGGGAGCGCTCCAGTAGCTCCTGTAGCTCCAGTTATACATATGATCCATGTACAAACACCTTCAACTTCTCCTGCAAGATCACCTCAATTTGAAGATGCTTCACCTGAGTCTGATCCAGATTCTTCTGATGAGGAACCTAATCACACAGCATCTCCTGATACTAATGTTGGTTGTTCTCCTCTCCGGCCTAAGTGGTGGGCCAAGACACTTGCTGATCTTCATGATGATGAGCTCATTGATGGGAGAACTGCTCAGAAAAAGCACAAACCTATAGAGTCTGTTAACTTTGCTCTCATGGCCGAAATTCATAGTGTGTTTGAACCTCAAACATATTCCGAGGCTAACGGAATTCCAGAGTGGGAACAAGCCATGACATCTAAACACCAGAGCTTGCTGAAGAATAACACCTAGATCCTTTCTGATCTTCCACCAAGGAAGAAACCCATTGGCTGCAAATGGGTTTACAAAATCAAATACAAATCTGATGGTACTTTGGATAAGTACAAAACTCATTAAGTTGCGAAGGTATTTTCTTAGTGTCAGGGCATTGATTATGAGGAGACCTTTGCTCCTACTGCAAAGATGACCTTTGCTCCTACTACAAAGATGAGCACAATCAGATTAGTCATATCCATGCCAACACAATTTGGCTGGAAAGTCCATCAGATGGACGTCAAGAGTGCTTTCCTGAATGGTGATCTCCATGAAGAGGTCTACATGACACAGCCTCCTGGTTTCAATGTTGCTGGTAAATACCATCAAGTTCTCAAATTGGTGAAAGCTCTCTATGGCTTAAAGCAAGCACCTAGGTCATGGTACATAAAAATTGATAAGTACCTATTTGATCAAGGCTTCCAGAAGAGTTCTTTAGACTCAAATTTGTACATCAAGACTACTAATAGTGAAATAATCCTTCCAGTTATTTCTGTGGATGATTTGATCATCACTAGCAATTCGGCATCTTTGATTCGAGGAATCAAGCAAAATTTATGCCAATCTTTTGATATGACTGATCTTGGGCTCATGCATTATTGCCTAGGTGTTGAGGTTTGCAAACAATCTTCTGGTATATTTATCTCTCAATCCAAATATGCCAGGGCTTTGTTAGACAAATTTCATATGCAAGATTGCAAACCTGTATCTACACCCATGGAGAAAGGTCATAAGTTATTAGCCAAGTGTGATTCTCCGCCCATTGATGATATTAAATACAGGTAACTAGTAGGTAGCCTCATCTACCTCTCTGCTACTAGGCTTGATATCAGCTTTGCAGTCAACTACATCTCACTCTTTATGACAGCTCCCAAGGCTGATCATTATGTTGATTCCCAAAACCGCAGATTGGAAATCCAAGAGTTTGCCACTTCTCCAGTAGGGCTTCTCAATCGATTCTGGCCAATGAACAAGAATACTACTCGATTCCCTTACAGTTCAGGCTCCGCTACACCTAGGCGGGTAGACCTCCTCGAACCTGTTTACTTGGTTCAGAGCTTTTCTAAAGCGAATTTAAACCTTCAGAGTTCTCTAGCTAGCAAAGTCCTCGAACTCCATCAAAATGAAACTGAATGCTAAATAATGGTTGGATTTTTTGTATAATTGAATAATAATTAATTTGATGCTTGCGGGAAGGAAATTATAGATTTTTTGACTTCAATAATAAAAGACCAATGCCTCTGCTCATCCGGGCAATAGAGTCAACTTCAAGGAATTTTCACGCACAATTTCATAATGTTTTACACACTTTACTGCCAACAATTACATAATCAAAATGCGACAAATCAATTATTACGCAATCTTTAAATTAGTCTAGATTAAATTTTAACTCCTCTAGGAGACAAACTAGACACAAATACGGAAACAATTAAATATTTCACAATATCTGTGATGATCAAATTTTAATGCTAAATGACCTTGTCCACTTATCCGATATTTAAATTGTATACAGAATTCCAAAAAATAATTACAAAGGACAATTCGCCTACAGTTTAAATCTCCACGCCTTTAATAATAATTTTTTTTAAAAAAATTATTTTATTATTAAAATAAAATAATGGAATTTAAATTATAAAGTCATATTAAAGCCCTTGTTCCTCCGTACAAAAATAAAAAAATCTTTTAAAATGCTTCCCCAAATGTATATTGTCGAATTCTTGTTTGTCCTTGTTCTAACATTTTTCATCCCATACTTATATCTTAAATATAAGGGGACACAACCTTTAGGAGCAAAGAGTCATATCTCTTTCTTGATAAACAAAACAAAGGTTTGTAATTAAACTCTACACAAACTACCGAAAACGTTCTTTTATAAAGCTTTGAACATTTATTAAAATGTTTTGATAATTTAATTGATCTTATCCCTGACTCTTCGTAGTTTTCGTAGTTATGATATCTATGGCAAATATTTTGTGATCTCCATGAAACTTCATTATCATTGGCAAGTTTCAACAAATAATTGATATTTATTATCTCTGATCTCCGTTTCCATCATTTCCATTCATAGTTATTGCTTGAATCAATGAATTCGATATTTGCCGTTATCACTGCTTGATACTTGGTAACAGGAGGCATTTAGTCTTATCGCTCACTAAAAATGTGTGAGCCAAGGTTATTGGTTGTGCCCTTGTGCGAGTGAGATATTCGGAGGTATTCAGTGTTTTCTTCTTGCCGCGAATCTCCATGGCATAATACTCTCTCTTTCTGATGTGGACAATACCTCTAGTTGTGTGGCTGAGCGCTTTCTTTGGCTCATGTCTCAGATTTTACCATCTGACTCTTGAAGGAATTCATGAACTTGCTCCAATGCCTTATCTTTGTGTGTCAATCAGCATATGATTGATCTTCATATGAGATTCTCAGTATGTTGTCTGCAATATTATTCTTAACATCTTTTAAGATGAGATATTTATCAAACAAGTTCTCTGCATACCTGCTTCCATCATGGCTTCCTCAAATTATGTATGAACCTCCATATCATGTTTTGGTTTTGACTGTTTATATCATATGGCTTCATTATATATAGTCAACTTTACATTTCAAATGGAAGCTAAAATTTGCAAAATTTTAGTGTTCCATCACATTGGATGGCAGCAAAGCGTGTGCTTCGTCATGTGAAGGGCCTTTCAGATTATGGACTTCTTTACTCTTGAAGTTCTAATCCTAGACTCAGTGAGTTCACAGATTCAGATTGGGAATGCTCTATTGACAATAAAAAGTCAACTTTCAGATATGTGTTCAGTTTGGGATTAGGTGGCATCACATGGACCAGTAAGAAGCAACAGGCAGAGGCCAAATACAAAGGGACAGTCAAGGCAGGTTGTGAAGTTGTTTGTACTCGTTGAATGCTTGGGGATATGCAAATGTCACCAACAAGACCAACCACTTTGTTTGATGATAATGAAGGTGTTATCAAGTTAGCACGAAATCTAATCTTCCATGAACAAACCAAGCATGTGGATGTTCACTGTCACTACATACGACAACTGGTTGAAGATGGGACAACAGACTTGCAATATGTTCCTACCACATATCAGACTGCAAACATTCTCACCAAGCCTCTTGGTCCTGATAAGTTTGTCAAATTCAGAGGACAACTTGGTGTTGTGGATAGATTAACCATTTAGGGAGGGTATTATGATAATAGATAAGCTTCTATTATTAGTTAATGGTTATCCATCTGTAATCTATTGTAAATATTAGAATGTTTCTAATATTTAGTTAGTTGTAGTTATCTGTTAGCTTTCTTTTAGCTAGAATAGAATATTTCTATTCTTTACGATCGTTTCCTAAGCAAACATCGCTTTATTCTTTTGCATATATAGACCTCTTGGTCTCTGTTAATAACAAGCAAGTATTTTACCAATTACTTATGTAATTGTGTGTGTGTGTGTGTGTGCAGCATATTAGTTCATACACCACTATGTTAATAATAATGCAACATAGCAAAATACACCAGCATATATATTAACATTTTAGTCCAAATGATAAGAAAATGCCAAAAATACACCACCATATCAATGTTTTGGTTCAAATTTTAAAACAAAAATGTCTATGTCGTTATGCTTCTCATGGGGCAAGATATGATCTTAACATTTGTAATGGTTCAACATGCCGAATTTGGACAAATGTTTAAGATCATTGGATACAGTACCGTGTTGGGTGATTGGACGCCTCCTAATGTGAGCAACATCAAATGGACTCCTTGCAATGCCTAGGTGGTATGTTTTATCTCTCATTTTCAGTGCCTTTTCTACTTTGTTTTATCAAAGGAGTTGAACTGACCTTCATGACTGTATTGATCGTAATCGTGGGTTGTTATTTGTTTTCTAAAAAGACATTGACAAAGATAGAACCATATCAGTACAAACCAATGCTAGTGAGCTATGATAGGGAACAGTATGCATTGGGCACCAAATAATAATCATGACCCAACGGCACCTGAAGATTATGCCAATTCTGATTATGTGGAAACAATGTTTTGGAAGGTGTCTTGCGGTTACAATTGTCATTCCACCACTACTTGCTCTAATACAAGGACGATCTTGGGCCCTATTGATGTGAGTTTTAGTTCACTACAACGTGCATGATCAAACACTTAATGTTTCGAAACAAAACATGAAATAGTAAATTCTCTCTTGATATAAAGTCACTTCTTATGCTAAGCTTGCAAAGTAAGATCACGAAGTGACTTCAAGGTTCTTTTATTGTGGATACTTGCTCATTGGAAATGATGTGATTTGTTGGATATGTTAGAAAGTAAAGTCTACCAAGATTTGTCAACATTATTAAATCTTAAACATGTGAGCAATATAGTCAGCAACCATAACAAAATACACATACACAATAACGCCAAATATGTTAACTAGGGAAAAACCCCGTGGGGATGGTACCCACAAAATGATGTACTAATATTAGGAGGATGGACTCTATTAGGAGCCAATGAAATACATTCAATACATATCAGTCCCTTTTAGGAGATTCCAACCGTATTAGAAGTTGTAGAAGGCGGATGGACCCACTGTCCAAACTTCAGAGGCGAGACTACCAAACTCACTATCCAATTGATTTCTATATTATTCCTTGCAAAATAATAGAATGTAGAATAACTTGAACTCCTTTGTCCTCTTAACTAGACCAAACCTCTTCAAATCTCAATACCAAATCTTCAAACTCACATCACACATGCTCGTTGATCGCTTACACGTATTTACAAACTTCAGATACCACTTGCACAATTCACACTTACACACGTACACACACTTCACCACAAGGAAAATAACTTTCCTTTATACCATATCCTCAAAATAATTCTTTGAGTCGGCCTTGAAGCTTTCCCAATTATTATAATAAGACCTCATTAAGATATTACAAAACATTACATTTTTTCGTAATTACAAAACACTGTTGACTCATAGTAAATACAACTTCTCACACATGCGACCTTTGACCTCACACACTCACTGACATCATCATCAGCTATTTACTGTCACTGTTTAACTTTGCTCATCAAGATTCTATCCTTGTTAAGAGATGCAATCCAAACATCAAAAACCACTTCTCGAGTACTCTGTTTGCACACTGTCCTCTATAATTCTTGAATAATTCTTACATGTCTTCGACTCTCTGCACGCGCACTTGTCCACTTCATCAAAACACAATGTAGAACATATCATCAATACATAGTTCGTACAATCTTGTTCTTTGTCTATTGCTTTGTCAGTCTTTACATAAACAATACTAAGTTGACATCAATGACAAACACAGTCATGAATGCAACATGTCAATCTCCTCAACTGTTCTAGCAATGCTTAGGATACTCCCCCAAAAAAATACCATCAACATTCATGCTAACAGGATCATCAAGGGATTTATGCTAGTTCATTAAAGCCTTATCAATAATGCGCTTCTAAAGATTTTCACTTCACAATGTGCAATGAAAATATACTTTTGGTTTTCAACTCTTTAAGCTTAACTTCTACTTCTACTATTACTTCTAACTATGAATGCAAGGAAGTACTGATGGACTTGGGCTCTACTAAGTGTAATCTTGCCAGTGACTCCACTCACCTAGTGCAAGCTTCTATGGTAGATGCTAAAGATTTTCAAATCAATATCTCACCTTTAATCCAATCAAATGAATGCAAATTAAAGATTCAATATCAATTGAAGTTATGTGTTCTAATCATTGGCTTACCACACAAGCTAGTTCTTACAATTCGTAAGAAGCTAGTGGCCCAAGTCTGTTCAAGCCTAACAAGTGAACATCCACATAAACTAAAATATGTAAAGTAAAATCTAATCTAACAACTTGAAGTGAAACCTATCTAACAACTTGGAATGAAGATCTATTCTAAATGAGGGATGTAGATATCCATGCAATAATGCAAACTTGATCACAACAATTCACCATGCAAGGCACAACAATGAAGCACAAATTTGCCATTAAATTAGCAACAATTCTAAAACAACCCATTTTACAAATGAGAGGGGGTGGGTTTATATAGGAGCGTGAATTATAGTGAACGACCAAGATTAATTTTAGAATCAAGGGCCCAAATTAATCCATTACAAACCCTAGCTAGGGCAACCAAAAGTAGCCAACATATAAGCACCACAAAATAAGCCAATGAGAAAATTCAAAGGCTTGAAGACCAATAAGAAGCAAGGAAGTCCCCTAGTCATCATCCAAGATGTATACTTCCTTCTTCCTTCTCCCTTTTAGCAAAATCAAGGAGCTTAAGCAAGATTTCACTGAGTTCCTCCATGTCAATACTATGAAGGTTGTCATACTGCATCTCCATAATCTCCAACTATTCCATGCATGTGTCTAATATGTTATCCCAATCCAAAGAGTGTCACTGTAGGTCATTAATAGGGCATGAGTGAGAGGAAGTCATTCAAGTGACTCTCTTCAACAAAATCCATGCCTGTGAAATAAAACGATTTCAATATTTTATTAGCTTTTCTAGATCTAACTCACTACAAGCATCAAAATCAAGATCGAGTGGCTCCTTGATTGCGATAAGGACCTTTGAATGTATACCCAAGATAAGATCCTCAATATCACAGCATTGTGTGCACGCACTTCCTAGTAATCAGTGAGAGATACCAACAGCCGAAGTCAAAAGTGCTCCACCTATCAACAACTCACTCCCATAATAGGATTGATGTGGGGATAGCTCTCAACACCTTGAGACAAGGGATGACTCTGTGTTTGATGGGCTGATATTCCTTCCAAATTTCCTCTAATTCTCGTACCTTTTCTATAATTATGATTGCCTTTCCATGTGTTGAACCATTTTTGTGAGAAAAACCTTTGCTTGCCCCCTAATATCGTCTACCCATTTCTTCACTATTTTGCAAGCACAATGAGAACCCTGGAAAGTGGGAACATATGGTATAAGTGTTGCATTCTGATGCCTCGTTTGATTCACATATTTGTTTATGATCTCCTTTAGCACCAAGCTTTTTGTCTCCAACTCATCATTTTCTTTTGTCAACTTACACATACTTTCTTTTATGGCACTTGCATTGCCTCTCAATTCCTCACAAACTAAAAAAGAAATTGCATTAAGATCACAAAATTGATAGGAGATAAACAAAATAAAGTTTTGAGCTTGATCTTGTAGCATTCACTTGTTCTCTCCATGAAATCTTGAACAATTTACCTCGCAAAATTAGATAGAAATTACAAATTTAAGATTACAAAGTTGATAGGAGAAAAACAAAATGAAAGAATTATGAAATGAAATTGCATCCAAATTCTACTTTCCTCTACACCAAAATATAGAGGCAAAATGAAATTTTATCATGGATTTTCCTTAGTTCAAGACCAAAACTCTCTCTACTTGCATATTTTGAAATGAAATCATGTTAAAATCTGAAAATCAAAAAAGTTTTGCAATATAGCATGCCCAGATTTATTATCTTACCACCTCTCCTTAGATTTTGGAAGAAATCTGCTCTTATTTGCCCAAAATAGCTGCTTTCTCAAGAGGATTCACTCCCTGCTTTCGACATTTCACTTCTCTACACAACAGATCGCTGCCCTTTTAGGATGAATTGGCTGCCTTAATGAGAAGAATTTTGATGCTTTATCCAAGAGGAAATTGCTCATAACATGAGAATTTCACTGCTAATAAGCAGAGGCAATATTGTTTTATTTTGATGTTGAAATGGACTCACCTCTCCTCCCTTGTATAGGTGCTGATCAGTATGAAGGTGTGAGTCTCCAATGACGGTCAACCTGGCTTCCTTAAGCCAATCCTTTTATTTAAATCTTTCTCATCTCCCAAGACCGACTTGATTGAGGATCAAATGCAATTTTTTCTTTTTTTATTTATTCCTTAATTAATTCACCTTCTTGCCTTTTGATCAAAGCCTCTTCTTCCTTTGGGGCAGAAATCATGCATAAGGGAGGATTAGAGATTCCTCTTAGGTTGGCGGAATCCGCCACTGCAAGAGGAAAATTTCACCTTTCAAAAATAAATCAAACTCCTTATTCACTCACTTGATTTCACCAGCGCTTGTCATGCTCACATTTTGCTCATTATTTCAAGCATTTGGAAGGGTAAAATTTATGTTTTCAGCCTCATAGATGCAAGGCAGAAATTGATAGATGGAGAGGAATTTGGGATTTGTCAAATTTACACCTCCATATAAGTTGATTTTCACCTCAGCACTCCATCTTCTAATCATCTTCCATTTGCACTCTACCTTGATGGTCAAAGATTAGGTTTCAACCACTGCAATATAGGGCGAAATCTAGCCTTGCTAGAGAAATGTAATACAACGCGGGCTAGAGAAATGTAACACAACATGAAATCTACACTTACAGAGGTTTTACAGGAGAGATAACAAATACCAATAAACATAATAGATAAAAGGAGGTAATAAAATTTCTCAAATCCCAACACAGAGTGTAACCCTACAGAGATAAACTTTTCGCACATAGTCAATATCTCAGTTTGTGACTAGAAATGGCTGAGTTCCACAAATTCCCTGTCCAAGATGGTGTCGAAAGGATTAATGAAGCTTATATGGAAGGATTCTTCGAAGCTCCTGAAATACAACCTACCAGCAAAGACTTGAATATTGAAGAAGTGTCAGATATACAGACAGATGAGAAGACCCTATCTAGGCAAGTAAGTACTTATATACCTCCTGAGTTAAAGCCTAGCAGTCTATATAAGAAGAGTGCTTATACTCCAAGTAAGTTAAAGAATTTTTTGTCTAAGTCTACTTTCAGACCGATTGTGATTCCTCGCATGAGAATAGTAGAGCTTACTTTAGAATATGATCCTACTCAAACATTCCAAACCAAAATGTTATCTATCTTCCCTCCTGAAGAAATTGAGTATATCAGAAGTCATCAGGATATGAACTTTTTACATTTTGGAGCTATACAGGTAACTACAGGATCATTGGTACCAGAAAACATATGCCCTATATGTTATTTAGCTCTATGCGATAGAAGACAAGTCAATTATATACCATGCGTGCCAGTTGTCTAGTCTGTCAAGAGTGACAAAAAAATTCCGTGTGTTTCTTGTATTATCCTAATCTGACAGTAGCGACCAGGGATAAATCCAGCCCTAAAATCAGATATGGTTCTTTAAATTGTTGGGGTGTGTTTAGTTCATTATATGGAATGAATATGTTTGTTGCTTTCAAATATGCTTCTGTCCAAATACAAGTCTTATACAGTTTGACAAATACAAACAATCCTGCTATATTGGATAACCTACCCTATGCCAGAACCTTAAATGGAGAAGTCCAACTTCAAAAGAGTCATGTAAATACCATAGATATCCCTACAAGATGGAGACTTGACTGGATGCAAAATGTTGTACCTAGATTGTTAGAAGCAACTAAACAAGTACACCATGTATCTCATAACCAAATAAATATATTGCCCAGATCTTTGTCCACAAGGTCAATGAACCCATTTGTTTCTGCCTCACCATATTTTGATGCTCGTTCCTCCTTTAGCTCTCAAGGAAGTACATCTAGCAAACTTTTTGTAGAAATTGAGGATGAAGCACCTCTAAATACTGGTCCCCAGATTCCAGAACCAGTTCAAGCTAGAACTAATAAGGAAAAAGAAAAGATTAAAAGGGATCATCTTTTTGTACACATGATTAATCCCTTTCCTAGAGCAGAAACCCTTAAATGGTACAAAGAACAAGAAAATACATATTATCAGAACGGCAGATGGCCACCTGTAAAAGGGCAATTCAAACATGAACATGGTATAGTATCAATGTTTCAATATGTCTTTCAGCCAAAGAATGCTGAAGAAAAGGAACCTTCTGCTGACCATAAGCAAAAGAACTTTATTTCAAAATTTTGTGATTACCTACAACAAAGTATAGATGACCTTTGTACAGATGTCATTTTTATTAAACAGTCCTTAACTGTAGTTAACACCAATGTACAGAAAATAGGTAACATTGCTGTAGAAAATCATACCAGAGTAGCAGAAATAAAAGACTCCATGAGCAATATCAAGATACAAACAAAACAGCTTCTGAATAATGTACACAAAAATGTTGATGAGTTTCAAGTTGTTACTACACATGTATAGCATAACCAACAAAATCATGATGCTCTTATTACAAGTCTTTCTAATGTAGATCATTCTTTACAAGAGTTGTCCACATCTCTTGATTGGTTAGTCAATCAAGAAAAGCAGTCTACTCAAACAGCCTTAGTACTGCCAACCTCTCTACAAGCCCCTGAGAAGCGTTTTAGGAAAGATCGTCTTCTGATGATGAGAACAAGTTGTAACATACAGCCTTGGTATCTAGACATTGATAATGATGATGATCCAAAGCAAAAAATTGAAAGTTGGATCAACACTTTTTTGATAATAGGAACCCTGTCTCGAACAGACCAAGATAATACATGCAGATTTGCAGTAAACTATTTATGGGCAATTGCTAGATCATGGTGGAACAATAAATCAGCTACTAAAAAGGATGCTCAAGTCTATCAGAAATTTGCTATTCAAGTTGTAAATCAAACAGGACAAACTGTACAGCAACAAGTACAACTAATTCCTATTAACTATTTGATGAATGAATTAGTAAATGAATTCTGCCCTGAGTTAAGTAATAGACATGAAAGGATAATCAAGGATACTCTTCAGATGAAGTGTTGTGATCTAAAAGATTTCTTTGCTTACTCAAACCATTTTAGGAAATTGTTGTATCAATTGACTAATGAAGAACAGGTCACAATGGCAAAGACAAAGTATCTTGAAGGTTTGTCGTACAACATCTCTGATAAGGTCATGCAATATTTAGATCTCAGATCCCTTACTCTCAAAGAATGCCCCATTTCTGACCTTATTCAGTTTGCCAAAGACCAAATTCTCCAGTTCATTGATAACTGTAAATATCAACAAAAGTTCACTAAGCATAAAGCACAGCGCACTGCACCCACATTCCTTGATAATTTTGGTTGCAATCCTTTCACTAAAACTCAGTGCAAAGCCACAAAGCAGCGCAGAAAGCATAAGAAACTTCGCTTTTAGCCTCGCTCCTTTCCTTGCTGAAAATCTTATGCACCTAAAAACCACTTCTTTCGCAAGCATTCTCATCCTCATCTGCTATGCGATCAGATCATTTGCTATATTTGCAATAAGCCTGGGCATAAAGCCCCTAGTTGTCATTGCAAGAACAAAGTTGTTAAAGCCGTCTACTCTGATCCAACCGCAGCAGCGTGGTGGGATGTTGTAGATGAAGAAGAAGATTTATATATGCAAGCTAACATTTTTTAACCTATTTTAGAAGATGCAGAAAAAGTCTCTGAAGAAGATGATGCTCTTCTTGAAGATCTTGCTGCTACCCTATAGGCAGCAAAACAACAGCTTGAAGAAGAAGACAATGAGTATCTACATGGTGTCTACAGGAATCATTCCAAAAGAGGAAAAGGCCGATTCAACAATTGGCGCAATAACAATAACAGAGGAGGAAGAAATTATAAATGGCAGTATGATGATGATGAAAATGAACCTGCCTATTCTTCTCGTTCTTTCCAGCATCAACAACCACCAAAGATGTCATACCAACCATCGTTCCAGAAGAAACCACATTTTGACAGCCTCACAAAAGAATTCCAAAACTTCAATATGTATCAAACTACAAAACCTTCTAAACGGGTATGTCAACAGGCCCCTATGTTCAATCTTGTCCCAATAGAACAAAAGCAAAGGAAGTTCTATAAGTCTAAGCCACAACCAGACCCTATTGTACAAGCCTTGACCACATACCACAATCTCTCCAGTCCTAAGCCAGTTATCCCTAGCAAAAATCTAGCATTACAATTAGGGATTTAGATGAAGGACCCTCTTACTCTAGCCTAAGTTTTGATGAATTCTCCTCTAAAATTCAGGAAGAATATGAAGATGAAGATATTGTCAATTTTGATACTCCTGATTCTAGTACAGCAGGAATGGTAATGATTGTATTACCTGACCTTACTCCAACACTAGAACCACAGTATTTAGTACATCTCCTTACTAGAAAGTTTTCTCAGTACATTAATGTTTTAATTAATGGCAAGCAATATGATGCTCAGATTGATACCGGAGCCTCTCTATCTTTCTGCAAAAGACAAGTCCTTAATAATTGGGAACAGTTAATAGAAAAAACAATATATACTGCCTGTAATGTACAAGGCAACCAGTTTAGCTATGACAAATATTGTCATCAACAAACTTTGCAGATAGAAGGAAAGACATTTAAATGTGATTTCTTTGCCATGTAACAAATCCCCGTAGATGTACTACTTAGAGGAAATTTCATAGATAGATATACACCTTATGGCTGTACAATGAAGAGCATCATGTTTACTCTTCAAGGAAAAAAAATTAGTGCTCCCAGATTAGTCTATGCTTCAGAAAAACATCCTTTTGTCAATATGGTCCAGACTTCTAAACCTCTTACAAATATAAAAGCCTTGATCGTGCAAAATATTTGTTCTGAAGACCCACAAAAGTTTTGGGAAAAAAAGATGCCAGAAATGGAAATAAAAATCAAGCCAAAAGCAAAAATGAAAAGTGGGAAAAAGATTCCTATTCCAGCACATAACTACAATGACATGCAACAAGCAATCGAAGAACTTAAGAAAGGGAAGTATATTGTTCACTCTCAATCTGATTTTAATTGTTATGCATTTATGGTCAATAAAGAATCAAAAAAGAAGAGAGGAAAGAAAAGGATGGTAATCAATTATAAACCATTAAATAACATAACAATTTCATTCCCTTATCCAATACCAAATAAATCTTATCTGTTACAAAAGGTTGCTAATTCAAAGATCTTCTCTCAGTTTGATTGTAAATCAAGTTTTTATCAAATCTGTGTCAAGAAGAAAGATCAGCACAAGACTGCATTTAGCTGTCCATTTGGACATTTTGAATGGATTGTCATGCCATTTGCCTTGATGAATACACCCTCATATTTCCAGGAGAGAATGGACAAAATCTTCAATGGCTGTAAAGATTTTCTTTGTGTTTACATAGATGATATTTTAGTCTTTAGTAAAAACACTGATGAGCATAGATCTCATCTAAACATTTTTTATAAATTATGTTCGGATTCTGGGATTGTTCTGTCCCTACCAAAGATCCGGTGGTGCATAGACTCTTGTAGATTTTTAAGAATGATAGTTAAGGCTGGACAGCTTGAGGTTCAACCTCATATCAAAAATAAGATCCTTGAATTTCAGCCTCCATTAAATACCAAGGAGCTGCAAGAATTCTTAGGAATTTTGAATTATGTAAATAATTTTTATCCAAATGCAGGTTTTGATCAAGAGCCACTATAGCAACTATTGACGAAAAGGAAACCACAGTGGTCAACTATTCATACTGAAGCAGTTCAGAAGATCCAGCATAAAATTCAGAATCTTCCCACACTAGTTGTGCCTACCATACAGAATTTTATCCTGTACACAGATGCTTCTGATGTAGCCTAGGGAGGATATTTATGCTTTGTTAAAGATAACAAGGAATACATCATTCCCTATTGATATCAGAAAATGGATCTCTTCTGGCAAAGAAATTTATGGTGTAATTTGTTGTCTTAAGAAATTTGCTTTAAAACTAATGCATTTATCAAAATTCATCATCAGAACAGACTGTACCAAATTTCTCACATTCAAAGAAAAGGATCATAGTAGAAAAGATGGCAGAGGAAAGTATGTTCGCTGGCAAACATATTTAAATCAATATAATTATGAAGTCCAGCATATTCCGAGAAAAGAGAATATAGTTGCAGATTATCTCAGTTGGCAAGCTCTTGGAGTTTTTATGGTAAACCCTTCTTAACCTACATACTATGGTTTCCATTTAGAAAAGGAGTTTAATGTTTATTTCTCCTCTCTCCACCATATTGCTCAAAGACAATGCTTGCTTCAAGGCATGAATCAGAAGTTCCGTCACTATGCAAATTATGCTATAGATACTCTGGTAAATCTAGGAAGCATGACACAACTAGATTATCTCAATGATGATAGTGGAGAATTCACTATTCTTCGGATGTAGAATGACCATTAATATATGCTTTTCCTTGATGTAATTCGAAGACCTTTCTTCACATGGCGGATCACATGTGCGGCCCCACACACTAAGCAAGTTATTGAATTCTTCAATTATGCCGGTCCTGATAAAGTCAATCCAGATCATCATCTCGACCTTGAGGTTTGTGTCCGTGTCATCACTAAACTATGACTAAGATGGGACTCTTACTTTTCACCCCACTTAGTATATGATGACAACCAACATGACTGGAATATTCGCCACCGGTTCACTTTATTGGCAATGTGGAGACTAGTCACATGGGAAGACGTATTTGATCATGGAGAATTGATGACTCCACTACCGTCACCAACCAACAGTTCATCATGTGATAGTACTGATAGTTAGTGGGAATCTCTTTTGTAAATGGTCATCACTGTCTTTACTTTAAGGACATACCGCCTTACCCAATCACCAGGTTCCCGATAACTTATAACTTGCTAGGTAGTTATAAATAAGCTCATGCGGAAGCATATTGGGCATCAGTCATTTTAGAGTTTAAGAGTCTTAGAGAGTCAGTTTGCAAGTAGAGAGTATGATTTTCTCTTTATAGAGAATGATCTTCTCTTTATAGAGAATCAAATATTAGACCTCGCTAGTTTAAGTCTTCAGTCATCCTATCTTCTCTGTATGTATTAACATTTGAAGGAATATTGAAGTCGTAGCCATTCGGCCAATAGCCTCCATCGCTGGTTCTATCCTATATCTGTCCTTTTAGTCCATTCGCTGTCCTCTGTCGTTGGTTCTATCCTATATCTGTCCTTTTAGTCCATTTGTTGTCCTCCGTCGCTAGTTCTATCCTATATCTGTCCTTTTAGTCCATTTGTCATTTAATTTGTTTTAAGGTGTTCTATCCTATCTCTGTCCTTTTAGTCCGTTCGTCATTTAATTTGTTTGGCCTTGCTAGGGGAATGTGGATTCCTCTAAGTGTAGCAGAATCGGCCACCTCTAGAGAAATCTTCATCTCCACTCTAACTTTTCCTTAAAATTATCATTTCCAATAGATTTGCCCAATCACTCAACTCCTTCATTTTGTTGGTTATCACTCAATTTTAAAGGCTCAAATCATGTTTCCTACCATAAATGCAAAGGCAAATCAAGGATTGTTGGATTCCTCTCCTCAGCTCAATCTCCTCAAGAAACTCAACCCAATTAGTCTTAATTTCTCATTCTTGGGATCATATCACTCTCAAATTGTGTTTTTTTCAATTTTAAGGGCCTCAAATTTCCCTCTTCTCCACTTCATATAGGGATAGAATTTGGGCCTTAGAGGGGAATTTGGATTCGTCCGGTGGATTCCGCCATGCCTAGAGGAATCATCTCTTGAATTTTAACTTTTCACCTCAACTTTCTTTTGGATTCTCCATCTTATTCTTTGTTTCCACTTGTTATAGTTTGGTAGCTACAGGAAATATCTATGTACCTGTGATTGCATCAAAATTATATAATATATTTAATATGCTACTGTGTTATCTAATCCTTTAATATGATGAGGCCGCAAAAAGTCTTCAATTATGAATAGTCTTTCATATGAAGAGCCGCATCATTTGAAGATCTTGAGGAGTCTTCGGCATTGGCTAATGAAGAGACCGTGCGTAGATATTGAATAGTCAAGACATTGAAGAGTGACAACGAAGGGGTCTTCACTTTGTAACAGCAAGATAATGAACAGTCAAGCCAATTTTATATATTCTTCAGGAGTAAGCCATAGGTGATGCAAATTGATATTGTGTTTCTAAATATTACTTTAGTTTTGAGCCTGGTGTTTGGGCATATTGTATTTCAGACTTCTGATTATTCAATAAAAGCGATAAAAGCGATTTTGTTGTGTGACTAGATTTTTCCCCTCAGGTTGGAGGGTTTTTCCCAGGATACCAAGTTGTGTCTTAGTGTTCATAATTGCTTCTATTCTGAGATTTTGCTGCTTATTTTCATTCCTTGTCAAAAAAATTAACACCCCTTTAAGAAATTGTGTTTAGTTTGATGTGCTTCATGCAAAATGGAAATGGAGGCATAGAGAGGAATTTTAAATCCTCTCACTCCAAAGTTCTCAAATTTGCAACCTTCACATAAGATCTCGCCAATGTCTCGATCTCCCTTACACTTCTTAAGTTTCTTGTTCATCGTTTCATGAAGATGAGAGGCTACATCCATTTTTTGTCATTCTAAGGTTAAGGTAGAAATTGACATGTTCGGAAGAATTCAGATTCCTCTAGGGCTAGCGGATTTTGCCCTATCTTGAGGAATTTTCCTCTTTCATTTCGTTTCATCTCCCTTTCCTTTTACACACTCTCCAAATTCTTGGCCTTTATATTTAGTGATTTCTCCTTCAGCATTCCTCCACTTTTGCCCTCAATTGCCCTCTTTGTGGTGGCATAAATCACAGCCTTTATGCCAAAATGGATGTGTAACCCTTATGATGCCTTTCCAAGCTAAATTTGAGGGTGGAATTTTGGGGAAAGAGACAAATTTCGATTCCTAGAGAGCTGGCGGAATCCACCATGCTCAGATGATTTTTCTTCTTTGTCGTGCCTTTTCCTCAGTTTGTCTTGAACCTGGTTTTCACCTTTTTGCTTACACCTCAAAATTCTCCTACTTACTCACCTAAATTACCAATGACCTTCCCATAGGTGAATTGGAGGGTGGTTTGCACGATTTAAAACAGTCAAAAGGGGGGGGCGAAATTTAGAGATAGCAAAGAAATTGGACTCCTCTGTGGTAGGGAGAATCCGTCCTGTCCAGAGGAATTTCCTCTATGAACTATGATATTCATACTTAGCCAAATTCCTCCCTTTCTCCAAGCTAAACACAATACAAATTTTGCTAGGGGGTCGTCTATAAGTTAAAATTGGTTGTCTTGGACACTCATACCCCTGATCTACTCATTATTGCTTACACTTGCTCAAATTTAAAATCTCAGACCTCACTGATTTTGCCTTTTCTCTTAATCTTGAGCCCTCAAAACTCTCCTGAATTAACCAAAAAGGCCTTGCAAAAGTCACTCTCTAAACCTAAGCTACAGGAACGAAAGCAAAAGGAGGGAATTCACATTTACAAGGGGGAGATGGTGTCAAAACCTCACAACAGGAGCCTCCAGTCTTTTAGTTCAAAAGCATGGGTCATATTGGATGAAGACAAGATCATTGAAGCTATCAACATGTATCTTCTCGGTGTGAATGCTCTACGGTAGACTCCAATTGTTTTCACACACAAAAGCACTACAATTCTCTACAAAGTGAGAAAGATGGCTCCAAATCATGATTACACTTAAATATTGTAATTTTTCTAGCATCTTCAACCAGACGTTTGACCTATCCAATATTCTTAATGTCATCAAGCATCATATTCAAGTAATATGCAAGACAAGAATCATGACATATAGTGAAGTGATTACAGATGTTGTCGTGGTGTATGTGACATTTTGGACAACATTCTCAACCCCAACCTCCTAGATCACCTCTTCAACAAATTGCACAAAGTCTTGCCCTTTTTAATTCACATGCAACATCTACATACTTCAAGAACACCTATGTGCCATTTGAAGCTACTTAAAATTTAAGAGCCCTATTCTTGATAAGGAGGAGTTTCCACAAATCAAATTCTTGTATTACTATCAAATTCAACTGAACTATTATTGTTATCTATTCATTCATCATAAAGTGTTGTGACCCTTTATCCACCATACTTACTTATAATCATCAGCTATGAGTTGTGTATTTTTTATTGCCACTACCTAGCAATAGCCCACCCAAATTCTTAGTTGTTGGATTCTTACACCCCTTACTAGTGCCTATCAATGTGTTTACCAGCCCTTCCCAATATTGGTTTCTCACCACATTTCAAGGCATACAATTGTTGTACAATCTTGAGAGTATCACCCTAGCCTAATTGTGTTTGTCTATGTTCCAAATGGTATTACCAAGCAATGCTTATATCCCGAGAACATTGTGAGGACTCAAGAGTATAGAAATTTGGTAAAGATGTGAGGCGCCTAGAACTCTCATAAGTCTCACTAGTAGAGGCCAATGGAAGTCATATGCATGAGTTGATAAAAGAATCTATAAGATGAATGTGAATTGCAACTCATCACCATTGCCACCAAGTCCCTTCTCCTCTTCCTTTCCATTTTCTTCATATCAACACTATTAAGATGAGCATCCAATTCTCTCCTCACTTCATCAAGCACATAAGTGCATACCTTACATCATGTCCAAGTATCTAATCAAGGTGTTATTTCAACCCATTGATTTGTCATGCCCTAAGATACCCACAATAAATACCCCTAACCTTGGCCTTGTCATCACCCATTCTATATCTTTCTCACCAGTACCTTGCATTGAACTTGTCATTGTGGATATAACATAGCAAAAACAAATGTGGAAAAGAAAAACAACACCCAGGTTTTTAGATTCTTAATTTGAAAATCAAAAATACGGAAGGAAAAATTACTAGACACATATCTTAGTCAACTTCACTATTAACTCTATAAAATCTTCAAAATACACCTCCCAAATCCTCCTCTCAACATTAAAAGCACTTTTCCACACCTATGGAAGACAAACTAAGAAAAAATGAATGAAATGAGAATATTGGCACATACATTTTAGGTTTTTCACACAAGGGAGACTAACATTAGAACTTGTGAGCCTAATGGGAAGACTTGGCTGCACTTTTTGATAGACTTAGGTGAATTCACAAACTATGCTCAATGAGGTATTGGAGGATAATGACAATTGATTGGCAAACTTGTGAGACACATCAAGTCCACAACATGTTTAGAAGCTATGATCAAAAGGGGTGAGATCAAATGGTAAATCATTAAGGTTATGATACTAGAATCCTATGTTCAAATCCCTAGATATGTAATGTGCTTGGATATCTTAATATGAAATGTTTAATCTTATGAACTAACACAGTCAGTACCAAAGTTAGCAAGTCCAAAAATTGGATTCATTCAAGAGATCGAAAAAACTAAAACTGAGGATTTCCAAAAAAAAAAGTTCAAATATTTAATGAATCAAAAATATATACCAAATTCCATAAAATCAAAGTGATCCAAAAAATTCTATACCAAATTTCTATATGAAGTGAAAATTTTATTCCAAATTTCTATATGAATTGAAATTCTATACCAAACTTTATGTGAATTGAAATTTTCAACCTAATTGAAGGAGAAAGTCGTCAAGAAGTATTAATCCAATTTCAGGCGTAGTTTAGAAAATGCCACACCCTCAAAAGACTAGGCCAAGTTAAGTTCTAGGCACATTTAACGAGATGCCCTCATAAAGACCCCTTCAAAGAAATTACCAAAGATCCCTTCCACCAAGAGGGTACTCAAAAAAAATTCAAATTCAATGCTATATTATCTTTGAGCGGTCCTTTCCACACAACTTAGTGTCGTTTGTTTCCCTTTCAACATCGTAAAGCAAAATCATTATCAAACCCTAGCTAAAAATTAGGGCCAAAAAAATACCGTAGCTTTGTTCACGAGGAAGGCCGCTTCGGCAGTCGTTCGAATGTCTTCCTCACTCTTGATAAGCCGCCTCACTCTAGCCAAGGGGAACGCCATGCTCGCAGGGCTCTCCACCTTCTCAGCCTTGGTATGCGAAGATTTAGAGGGATGGTTTGGAGTTTGCTCTATTTCTTCCTCCTCTTCATCCTTCTTCGCTGTATTCATGCCATTCGTAGTGGCATTTCCTTCCACGTTTTCATGGACGGCTTCTTCGCTAAAGCCTGAAGCACTCTCGGAAGAAGAGTCTGAGATTGTGTGGATTACTTTTGCCATGGACAGGGTGCTGCTGTCAAGAGCTACAAGCTGAGACAACTCTCTATTTTCTTCAATTTCAAGCGGGTAGGCCTTGGGAGACATTTTAAGCCGGGGAGAAACTCCTATATTTTTATAAAAAAATTGAAGTGCATCAAAAAGCTCCTATATATATTTCTCTTGTCTCATCTTAATAATGAATTACAAGAGTGATTTTTTATACGCACCGGAATTTTGAAATTATATTATTATTAATTGTTTCAAATGAAAATTGATCTCTTAGCTCTCTTCTAGTTCTAATGATGAATATAGAGTGTGCTTTTAAACTTTGATATAAAAATTTACACACAGTGGAATTTTGAAATCATATTAATATTGGTTTCAAATGAAAATTGATCTGTTAGCTCTTTTGTCATTCTAATGATGAATACAGAGTGTGCTTTTAAACTTTGATATAAAAATTTACACACAGTGGAATTTTGAAATCATATTAATATTAGTTTCAAATGAAAATTGATCTGTTAGCTCTTTTGTCATTCTAATGATGAATACAGAGTGTGATTATAAACTTTGACATAAAAATTTGCACAAAGTGGAATTCAGAAATAGTATTATCCTTAATATATTATAATAATTGTTTAGCCTGATTTGAAACATTGATGCAAAAATTTACACACAATAGAATTAAGAAACTGTATTACCTCTAACATATTTTTTATTAGAAAATTTTAAAAATAAAGATATAATTAGTACTTACATCAAAGAAGATATAATAGTAATGTCGATAGTAATATATTGGAGCTATAAATAAGAATAGTAATACAAATTAATAAAATTAGAAATTGTAAGCACAATAAGATCTACAAATAGAACCATAGTCTACATTACTTCTCAACCCTGATGTGACATTATTTCTAATTATAATACTAAAACTAACCTAATCAAAAATGACCCCTCATTTTTAAAATACTAAATATCTCATAGATAATCTCGATATTCAATGTGATAGTATTCAAAATATTATTATTATTTATAATATAAATTTTATAGTACTCATCTTAATTTTTTAATCAATTATCACCATTAAAATTTACTATCCCTCGTTTAAAAACTCTACTTTTTTATTTTAAATTTAATATTTTCAATTATTTACTAATTTTTAATATGAAAATGTAAATTATTTTAAATTATTTTTGAATAAATTATTTTATAATTGTTTGTAAATTAAAAATATTTAATAGTTTCTAAAT
The DNA here is from genome assembly GCA_028749045.1 of Cupressus sempervirens. Taxonomy (NCBI): domain Eukaryota; kingdom Viridiplantae; phylum Streptophyta; class Pinopsida; order Cupressales; family Cupressaceae; genus Cupressus; species Cupressus sempervirens. The sequence goes on along the minus strand of CM053793.1, from coordinate 8,685,731 downwards.
TTAATAACTTTATTTTAAATTATAAATTTAAAAGATGGTCTTACATTTAGTATTGCTAATCATAAACAAATAATTAATATATTTTTAAAATGTCAAATGAGACAAAATTTCATATGACAAGTAGGGGTGTGCAATCTCCCCTTCCTAATTTGCTTAGGAAATCTCATGATCACAATTTCCACAAAACAACATTATTTTCTAAATGATGTGTCAATAGTCGCATGTATTATATGTTAAACAATAGGCCATTTTTTAAATTAATTTTTGAACATTTAATTAATATTGAGTGCTTTATTCATTATTCTAAATGTGATGGTGATAAATAGTCCATTCATTGTCATGAGTATGTTTATGTGTAAATATTGTATTTATTAATAGTTAAAAAAAAATTATTTATTATTCTAAATGTGATGGGTGATAAATATTTCATTCATTGTCATGAGTATGTTTATGTGTAAATATTATACTAGCAGTTGTGCGTTTTTGTACGTGCAATGAGAAGCCGATAGAAATGATAGTATAATGATAATTTGTAGGTAATACTCCATTTTGAAATTGAAAAGCAATATAATAAAAGGAAATTAGAATGTTTGTAATTTTTTTTATAATGTGTATCAATATTCAAATATTCAAGTTAGCGTAACAAAATAGTAAAATATATAAATTTATTTTTGTAGGACAATAGTGTATTGTGCATAGAGCATCATCAAATCTAATTTAATATTATGATCAATTGGTTTGGATTTGACAAAGTTTGGAATACTCAATAGGTGGAAGACTTGATTTTGTATCATTATGTCGATATCTTCCCATTAAACTAATATCCTATGATGTCTACTTGCCTTATTTGTCTATCCAAATTATTGTTAGCTTGACCTCCAATATTGGCTTCCTATATTAAAGAAGCATGACTTTGAATTTTAATTTTTGTTGCTGGAATCAGATTTGGATCCATGGGTTGTATTCTGTGTGTTAATGTAATATTTTGAGAGTTGTATAGGGCACATTGTTGAATTAGATCTTGTATATAGGGAAATTCAACTGTGGTATATGAATTTTCCTATTGTCTCATGTCAGACCTTGCCAAATATTGTTTCATAGAAGAACAATTTCTCAAGCAACGTTATTCTTGAATATGACAAGTTATGCAAGCATTGGTTTGTGTTTTCATTAGAGAAATTTGTATAGTTTAATACATTGTATGACACATATTTTTGTGTCCATCACATATTTGAGCCTTGATTATTATTGATCATAGTGCATGATAGCATAAACCATGAGGATTCTGTGAGAGCATCTGAAGATTGCTAGGTAGTTGATAGGATTTTGAAATTGCTTATGAGATGATTATGTTGCTAATTAGTACTGACAAGGACATTCAACTAAGAAGCCTTAGTGAAGTTGATTCAATTATGCAGTAGACACATGACTAAGATTTTACAATCTAATAACATCTATAGGGAAAATTGAAAGGGAGTAAAGATTTAACACATCTTTTATAGGATTACAACAAATTTCAAAAAAAGATATTTGGAATTAGAGGGAAAAATAGGGATGTAGGATTTAGCTAAATACATTTTTACAGATGCATTCCATGAGTATGTTTATGCGTAAATATTGTATTTATTAATTTATTTAATTTTTAAATATTTATTATTCTAAATGTGATGGGTGATAAATATTTCATTCATTGTCATGAGTATGTTTATGTGTAAATATTATATTATTTAATACTTTTAAAAAAATTATACTTAAATCATATTGAACAAGTCTTAGAAAGAAGGATTGGGGTAGAAGAAAGATTGTAATGGTTAGAAGTGGCAGAAGTGGAGAGAAAGACATTCACATGTTGGAAGAAATGTGAGATGGGGTGGCCTACTATGTCATCTAACATAGCCTTTTCTTTGTTCCTCTAAATAACAAGTGATGCACTACTCCAAGATTACACTATCTTCTACATGCATTATGCAACTCTTTCTTCATGTAGGCCCAGCAAAACACATTATGCAACTATATCTTCATGTAGGCACATTGATGAATTCACACGTCCAAGACTTTGTTCTCATTAGAAGGGGAAAAAATACTCAATCTCCTCAAATAAAATTTGTAAACAACAAAATTTTAAAGGCTTTGTTCAATTTCTTAGTTCCTTATAATATTCTCTAGCAATGATATTATTTTTTGTCTATCATGACATCATTGACATTGTTAATAAATAATTTAATAATATATTAAAAAATTTGTCAATTTGACTTATTTCCATCTTAGTCTTTCTCTTTTTGTACAATGAAGTAATTATTTATTATAATATATAATAAAATTAGTGTTAACAAGTAATATGTTTTGTCTCAATTATTTTTTCTTAATTTCTAAATTGTCTTAGGGGAATATAAGAGGTGTTACATTATAGGGGTGGCAATTGTAATATTTTGATGGGTCGTGGCACATTTACAAATTTGTGAGACAGGTGTATGTTGCATAGACATCTTTGTGGCATACATGTATCATATAGTAACTATATGTCATGTGTCTAAAAGTTTGAATGGAGCATTAGAAGAATAAACAAAGACTTGCATGAAATTCCAAATTCTGGCTAAGGAAGGGGCATGACATAATGGTTCACACAAGGGTAGAAATTTATGACATTACATTATGCTCTCATTTTAGTGAGCATATTATAGTGGAGAAAGTGGGCTAAATTAGAGAATGCAAACATGACTCACCTAAAGATTGTTTATCTATATAGGGTTGACCATAAGAGAAAGCACTAAATTGTTAAAAGGTTGTAGTAAATATGCAAGTTAAACATAAGCATGTTGGATTATGAAGATACTTATTATGTAAATAAAATCAATGAATTCTTATATGGGAGCAAGTTGTGTTATGCTAGATAGCCATGTGATGGGGAACTTTGGATAGTGCGTTTGTGTGAGTAGCAAAACCTAGATAATTACATGATAGGGTGACTTTATGCGTGCACATATGCAATAAGATAGATAGGTATATGATAGGATGGTTCTAGACTTGCAACAACACGATTAGTAAGAGCTAGGTGGTAATGTGATAAAGTAACTTTAATCAAATTAATTTGAGTAGAAAAAAACTAGGTATACAATAGGGAAAGATATCTGTTAAGATAAGTGGATTAACCCCCGCATTGGTAGACATGTAGATTAAAATAGTTAAACTTCTAGAAAAATATGTGATGTAAAGACAACACCATAATCAAATAATTATAATAGATATAAGAAATCCCTTTAGAATGAATTATATTTCTCAAAGGGGAATACAATATATTCTAAGGAGAGATAAAAACATAATGGCATGCCAACATATAAGATGTTTCTATCAAATGATACCCCACAAGAGATGCCATATGCTATGCACAACATCTAGACAAAAATGGGGGGATTTAATTAGTAAACATCAAAGATAGAAGAGGGAAAGAGATGTGTTATACAACACCTCTCAAGTGTATTTTGTCAAGACGGATATGTCTGTAATTTGAAGAAGAGTAGATGAAGACAAAGAAGAATAAAAATGGGACATCATGGAAGGGAATTTTGTCAAGACAAATATGTCTGTAATTTGAAGAAGGGCAAATGAACACAAAGACGAATAAAAATGGGACATCGTGGAAGGGAAATCTAAATGACTTTAACACTTTAAGTTATCCAAAAATGTTGAAACATAGTGTACAAAAAATACAACAATGTGCATAATAGATAACTCTTTATTTACAAGTACCAATAGAATATAACCCATTCCTTTATAGGGGAACAACATTAAAATATAAGAATTAGGGAACACAAATAGAGACATTATAATCTACAAACATAGAAGTATGTATCTCTTTCACAAATCGTCCACCTAACAATCACATTTTTTGTGGAATCTTGATCATATGGGGATGTATATTGAAACTTCAATGGTAAAACTTCTATAGAAATCTCAACCACCCCACCGATGACCAGAGTTAAGGATGAGGCTACTTTAACATCCTTAATAAAGAGAAATTGATGAAAGTGAGAAATTGTGTGAAGATTATAATCAATGCCAAGATCTCCTCAAGTGAATAAAATATGCGTGCCTCATAGATTGTAGGTTCTACATTGAGGTAAAATGAAGAAAACACCCCATGAAACTCTATGAAATGGGTGACAACAAACTTAGTAGAAATCAAATCCATAAGATTTAAAACTAAAAGCAAATATGTTGGAGTATACTTATGGCCATGAAAATCGAGCATAAGGCTTGTCTCAAACTTGAATTTGAAGGATGGACGAGAACCCCTCCAATGCAATATAGTTGGAATTAATACCCAAAAAAACCTAGGATGATAGTTACAAGATAAATTTAGCATAATTTAAGTAAACATAATTGCACAAGACATAAATTATGTGTGTGATTTGTTCATAAGAGTTGGAAAAGATGAGATATATAGCAAGGATGTGCTGAGTGTGAGATCTTGCAAAGGAAGTATGAAAGCTTGGCCTTGCTTGGTACAGGGACTGATAGTATCCCCTGTTGCATAGGAAAGTAAAAAATGGAATATGTGGTTGAGTGAAATGTTAGAGAAGCAAGAACAAAAGTAGAATTGGGAGAAATAGATATGGGAACAAGAGATGCACTCTCACATTTGTTGAAGCCTCACATGTCAAGTCCCTCTTACACAATTAATTCTTATACTCATGTGTAAGTCTATTTTGATGTAGGTTTAAGTTGAGATGAGAGGTTTGAGAAGGCCCAATTATATTCTACTTCATAGGTGCAATCATTAATATTGTAGTTAGAAACTAAGAGGGGCCCACCAATGTAGTAGGAAGTAACATTAATGAAGAAACTATTGACTCATTGACAAACATCATTTGTATCTTTGCGTTGTAAGAAATATGAGAAAATTATACCCTCAAAGGCTTAGGATTAGGTGCACGAGGAGAAGGAAACATCTCAAGAGACCTCTTAACATTACATGGATTGTATGGTGAGTTATGTCTATAAGGATCAAATAAATAAAAAAGGTAGTAGAACCTTGGCCTTGAGCAACAAGAGTACCTTTCCATTGTCTATGTTTGATACAAACATGAGAAAATGAGGCACCACCAAAGGCTGTAAAGTTCATGGTGGGAAAGGAGGCTTCCCCTAAGGCATATGCTTATCTCGATCCCTCATTGAAGAAGGTACAAGCTATGAAGCATATCAATCCACAAGAGATGGTTGGATGGAAGGGGAAAACTGAAGAGGGGATAAATGACATAAATTCAAAAGTTGATTCCTTAGCCTTGTATTTTTTTTTTAGGCAAGAGATGAAAAATATTGTCAAGAACAAAGGGGTCTACAAAGTGGGATAGAAATGGTCAATAAAACACCCATGGATGTTAGGGGACTATAACTAATGTTTTGGATCATGTAGATGGTACCCTTATGGGAAAACTTGAGACGTTTATGAATGATAAAAGAGATGAATATTATTTTCAACTTGATTTGAAAGAGGTTTGATGTTGGAATAATAATAAAATTTATAAGTACTATCATTGATCCTACCTAGACCATCAAGGTAGTTGATTCTAGAGGGAGGAATGAAAGTTCATCATGTGTGTGGATAGTAGTTGAGTACTCATCATACCATGCATGGTTAAGACCATTCATAAAGATAACCTTTTTAGTTATAAGGTCCACTCAACATGTGGAGTCAACCATAACACCTCTATTAGATATCTCATTGACCATTGTTAAGGTATATAGAGGATAGGGCTCTTTGTTGCATGGTTCATTGAGAGGGGTGAATGTTATGTTTTGTATGATGGAAAATGGCTATCAAAGAGAGGCCCCCACTTTACACATACATTAAAGGGGACCTAAAATGTGACACTTTTTTGACTAAATCTTACTAGCACAACCCAAATAGATGAAGTGTTACTAATGCATGATCTAGAACAAAAGGATATGAGTTTAGGGTCCTTTCCCTATATAGAGATAAATGTAGTTATTTGCAAAGAAAAGTATAGGAAATACTCATATACTTATAGAAAATAGAATATTATTTCTATTTTATCAAAGTAAGTGTTATTTGAATAAGGATGATGATGTTCTCATCTTGAAGGTTAATAAAAGAGGAAGCTTTCATTTCTAGAAACCTTGTTAAAACTTGTCAGAATCAGAAACTAATCTAGAATTTAAAAAATCTAAAGACAATATTTGATAACTGCTTATATCTAAGAGCTACAAGTTTGATTTATACCTATTATTAGGTTGAAACGGGTTTGACCTATATCTAGGAGGGCAAAAACTAGAGGTTTATAAATGAATAACTATAACTATGTCCATAAATCTATAAATCCAAATCCATAGCTCCACAAACCTATGCCTACACACAAAAAAGAAAGGAAAATTATTGTGGGAATGGGCTTCCCTTGGTCAAGCTCATATTTAGATGTTAACCTTGAACTGAAATAAAGGAAATACTATCATGTAATAAAGATTAAATATATGAATAAAATAAAACCTTATAGATGTAATTGTGTTTATTGGGTGATCAATTTTTTTGATGCAATAGTTGCAACTCAACACAAAAACTAAAAAATAATCAAGTTATACAAAACCTCATACAACCAATGTTTTAATTTTCCTTGATGTTGAATTAAAAAAGAATGAGAAGAAGACGTAAATGGATGGATGTAGATCTCCTCCCTCAATGGCCGAGTCCTTTGCTTCATACAGAGAAATAAGCTAGATCTATGGAAGGAAATGCATGAATGCTTGATGATGGATGAATGCCTTTAATTAATGCTTACTTTATTGAACTCCTTGTATGCACAATTATTTTATTTTGTGTTACTATCTTGCATGGTGATGGATTGGTATGTGAAGATGAGCGAAAGAAGTCTCCTTTTATAGTTATTCTAAAGTCCAAATTTGTGAAGGTTGACTTCACTAGGTGGGAAAAATGAAAACACCTTACATTGAGCCTAAAACCCACCAAAACTCAACCCCCAAGGTGGAATATATTTGACCTATTCTCAAAAAGTGTAAATTTGGAGGCCTAGTTGCAAGATACAATAAGTGTTAGGCAATTTAAGGAAAAATGGAAAGATAAGCAGAAAATTCAAGCATATATACATCCAAAATAATGAGATGGATTCCAAGAGGGAAATGAATCATATAAATGGAAAAAAGTGGGGAAATGTGAATAAAAATAAGAGCCAACATAGGAATTTGAAAAATATTGAAGGAGAAAGTAGGACTTTGATTTAAATTGCATATGAAATTAGGTATGTAATGTGAGGTCCTAACATAAGAAACACATTAAAATGGACTAGAATGGTCCCAAAATTCACACAAAGTAAGTCCTTAATTTAAGACTATATGTGTTCATGTAACACACCCTTGAACTATGAAATGCTATGAGAATGATCATTATCATGTTGATCAAGAGACTTTTACTTGAAAGGAATGATATCATAGATGACCCTTGTTCACTTCAAGTACATCAAAATGTGGAGAAAGGAAAATTCACCAACATTGAGACTAGTTAGAATCTCAAGGGATGAAATACATGCTATGCTACCTCTCTTGAAATAAACCTCTAGTAATCCATGCAATGAGCACAACTAAATTATAAAAGAATTTAATTAAGTGAAATGTAAAATTGAAATTGAAATAATTATAGATTGCTCATAGATAAAATATTTTGATTAGTAGAAATTAAAATGTAAGCTATAGATATTAATTATGAAAATTTGTGATCTCATTACTTTAGACACTTATGCAAATTAAAAATATAGTACATATAAAGAAAATTAGCATGAAACATGTTTATTTAGTAAAATTAGGGCATACCAATTAAGACAACTATCACACTAAATATATGAATATGATGTACATGTGACCAAATAACAAAGAGAAATTAAAATTGGTGAAAGAGGTAGGAGAATCTTGATGAGAGATCCAATTTCTCCTTGTACAAAGCCTACACACATATAAATGATAAAATGGTTGGGGTTGTTGTGACACGTGTCTGGTCAAGTCTGTACTCTTGTGTTTCTAGTACCTAAAAATTTGTCACATAGATGAGATAATAGTAATAGATGACTACAAATATAATGGAAATACAATATAGGTAATACTAGAGGATAAAAAATAAAAAATACTATGATACAAATGTTGGGATATACTTAATGAAAAATGGAAAGAGAGAGTTAGAAACTTCCCTTCAAGACCATAAAGCCAAAGGCTAGGTGAAATGAAGGCAAGATGAGTGAGACAATGGGGATGTAACATTGTAAGGATGGAGAAACTTTATGAAAGATATCTTAATACTACTATAATATAATGAATAAGTTGTGAAATTAAAGTCTCAACATGATAGTGAAGACAGACAAACATGAAGCATATAAGTAAATCGCCAACTTTTAAGCTTCTAGTTTGAATATTGTCATCAATAGGTTATGGAAAGAGGCATTATATTTATAACATCTCAACAAATCACTCCACATAAATATTGACACACGTGTATCTTGAGTTGACCAAGTCATGTGGCCAAGAATCTAAATGGAGAATGACAAGGAAGAATGAATTCCTGCAAGAAATTTTGTATGTCAGCTAATGTATGGACATCTCATAATGGTAAATTAAAAAAAAGGTACAAATGTATGATATTAAACATGGTATCCATGTGGGGTTGAATCTTTTAGTTATTTAAGAGTGGATCATTGATTGTGTGTTTTCCCTTTGAGATATTGCATATGTGTCAATCTTTTAAATTACCTAACAAGGATTTCTTATAATATGTGTCATTGTTGATCACCACTATTACATTTGTATGTTGATTATAGTATTTTTTTTTTAAATGGAGTGATTTGTATAATTGTTCTTTTGAATATTAGTAGTAGATAATTGAGCATGTGAATTATTATTCACTTTTAATAGAATTTTGGTAATTATATTAGTCATCATCTCATGTATAACTTGATGTCACTTTCAATGGGAGATTTTCATAGTAACATAATATGCTATATATATGTTATTTTGGTGTTTTAGTTATAAGTTAATGTTATTATGTGCAGTGATCCATAAACAATATTCATTGTATTGATGGAGTTTTACTATAAATGTTGGTGTTATGTATGTTTGAAATAACAATTGGAACAATTGTTATGTTGTCATTGATGTCAAACCTTATTGGTAAGATAATTTTCTATTTGATTTGAGTGTCATATTTAGATCATTGATGAAGATGATTTGAGGAGTTGGACATAACAAAAGCACCTAGAGGGAAGGTTGAGTTATGAGAAGAAACTACAATTGACACTTGATTAGTTAAACTTTGACAAGATAAAGTGATTGTTTAATCGTGTTACAAGTAAAGAAGACAGTTGTACTGAATCCTTCAAGAAGTGATCAAAGGTTGACCCAATGCATAGGCTTGACCGAGGAACAAAGCATAAGATTAAGGAACTTGAAGGTTGTGTCGAGTGATGCTAGTGTCAACTGAGCATTAGTATTGATCGAGTGTTAGAATATTTGTCGAATAGAAAGTTAGTAGCGACTGAGTAACCTAGTGATGACCGAGTGTCAGAACACAGTGTTGGCCGAGAGACAATGTTTTGATAATTTATGAGAAAATCATGATTTCCAGTCGACGGAGTTGATTTCTTGGAATACATAAAGCGTGTTGAAGATAAGGATGGATGACTTGGGATATTTAAATGAAGGGAAATCATGTTTGTGTGTTTCTATGTAAGGATCTAAGGAAAAGTTTGGAGAATTTTCTAGAAGATAAAAGAAGAGATGAAATGTTGGAAGGATTTGATGAATCTACCTAACCCTAGGATCTACAGTGGTTTTTAAGTGGAAAAATATCATAATTGCCTATTTAAGGAGGTACAAGGGCTAACCTAGTAGGGTTGGAGTAGTTATTGATGTTATTAATTAGTGAATTTAAGCAAAAGGTTGAGAAGAGTTGAGAAGAGGTGAAGAGTGATTGCTTGAAGGGTTGCCAAGCGAATTAGAGACTGAGATGTCAATGAAGGCCAATCAGTGGATCAACATTTGAGCTGAACTATGATCTATATTTGCAAAGTGAGTTGTATTTTCCAGAGCAAAACCTGTTGTTACTTTTTAACCATTGTATCAGTATTGAAATCCTTTAATCAAGGTTGACCTAATAGTCATATGTAAATCCTTTAATTAAGGGGGCATTCTAATAGAATGTTCTAAAGTCCTCTAATAAGGCCACTCCTAATAGGGTGATTAAATCTTTTAACAAGGTCACATTTAACAATGTGTTTTGTAACCTTTAATAGGGTTGGCTCCTAATAGAGCTCACTTCATAAGAGTGAAATATTGGTGACATTTTACTGGTGGTTTTTCCCAAATTAGGTTCCCATGTTAAATCCTAGTGTCAAACTTGTGTGGATCTTATTTGTGATGATTTACTATTAATGTTTACATTTTGCAAGTCTATTATATTTAGGACAGTGGACTGCTAGTTTATGTTACTGAATGTTTACTATAGAGGTTGAGCTAATGGATTTTAAGATCTGAATAGTTTAAGTGTTTGATTGCTCAGTTGGTACATCTAGACCTTGGATAACTAATTCACCTCCCCCCCTCTCAGTTATTCTAAACATTCTAACAATTGGCATCAAATCATTGGTGCTTGTAGAGAAAATTTTGAAGGTATTTAAAGATAAAGATCAACATGTACAAAAAGGAGGTGTCAAGGTTGAACAAAGAGAACTTCCCTGCATGGTAAAGTTTGATAGGGCTACATCTAGCAGGAATTGGTGATGGTGCAATACATTTTATGGACAATGCATATGTAGAGACAACAATTCTTCCTCTAAGAACTCCATAACTAAAAGAGAAGCAAGAACACAATCGAGCAAAGTTGGAGATTGCATCAACCCTAAGCTATGCCAAGTTTGATGACATAAAAGATTGCAAGAATGAAAAGGAGATGTGGATACACTACAAACCATCTATGGAGGAGATAATAATGTTTAGAGGGAAAAATTAGAGAGCTTGAAAGGTAAGTTTGATGAAGTGAGAATGATAGAAGGTGAGAATATAGTCCAATATTGTGGAATGATAAAAGAGGTTATAAATGCTATAAGAGGAGCGAATGGAAATATTGATGATGAAACTATAATAACAAAGGTATTAAGAACTCTACTTCCCATCTATGTTATTAGGCTTTCTATAATACAAGGACTAAGATGTACTTCAAGTAACGACCTAACTCTAGAAGGTGTGATTGGTAGACTTATTGCTTTTGAAATATCAAATTTTGATAACTTCACTCCTACCACTGTTGAATCTACTTTTAAATCATAATTGGTTCTTAGTAAGAAATAGAAAATATGTGAAAGGTGATAGTGATACTTCTAATTATCAACTTGATGAGCTTGAATCACTTATAGCTAGAAGACTTTCAAGAGGCAAAGGGAAATACAAAGATAAACTTCCTATAATCTATTTTTCATGTAACAAAGTTAGTCACATTGTTGCAGGATGTCTTGATAGAGAAGACAAGGATGAAAAGAGGGAAAACAATTACGAAGGAAAATGAGATGACTGAGACAACAAGAGAAACAAGGACTACAAAGACAAAGGTAAGAAATCTTGTTACATTGTTGGAGAAGAAACTGATAATAAATTTGAAAGTAATGATGAAGAAGTTGTCTATGTTGCTATGAAATAATATTCTTATGAAGATGAGAAAACTACATTAATCTCATATGTGAATAAAAGTGATAGATGGACAATTGATAGTGGTTGTTCAAATCACATGACTGGTGATAAAAGTTAATTTGAAACCATTGGACCATATAAGGGTAGTTATGTTAAGTTTGGTATTGATGTGCCATGTCTTGTGAATGGTAGAGGATCAATATAGTTGACTGATAAGGTCAAGTATTTCAATGTTTATTGGATTGAAGGACTTAACTATAACTTGTTGAGTGTTTCACAGTTGAATAAACTAGGATACAAAGTTGAATTCCATCACACAAAGGCCAAGATATTTGATGTTGATGGTGAATTGATTGGAAGTAGTGATCAAACAAGAGGTAACTTATTTTATCTAGATTTATCTAATGAGACATGTTTGTTTGCACAATATGAAGATGTATAGTTATGGCATATGAGGTTATGTCATGTAAACTTTGACAATTTGGTTAACATTAGTAAGAAAAGAGTAAGAGGATTGCCAAGACTGAAGAAACTTGATAATGCTATGTGTAAACAATGTCAATTGGGAAAAATGACAAAGTCTAGTTTCAAGAGCAAGACATATTTATTTGATGATATTTTGGAATTAGTTCATACTAGCCTTTGTGGACTTATTGGTGTACAAAGATATTTTTGAGACAAATATTTCATTCTATTTGTTGATGACTATTCTAGAATGATGACTATGATGTTTCTCAAAGAAAAATATGATGCTTTCCAATTGTTTAAGTGATATTTGGCTAGAGTTGAAAAGGAGACATGAAAGATTCTGAAGTGCTTAATATATGACAGAGGTGGAGAATTTATCTCCAATTAATTCAATATATTCTATAATGATAGAGGAATAAAAAGCCAGATGTTAGAATCTATAACTCCTCCTCAAAATGGAACTATTGAAAGGAGAAATAGATCAATCATGGAATGTGCTAGAACACTGATGATGGAGAAGAATGTATCAAAAAAATATTGGATAGAAGGTGTAAGCACAATAGTTTATACTTTGAATAGAGTTCAAGTCAAGAAAGGTACAAATGCTACACTCTTGAACTATGGTATGGATATGCACTTAATGTAAAGTATTTTAAAGTTTTTGGAAGCAAATGCTATAAACTAAAGGATATAGAAATGGAAAAATTGATGCTAAAAGTGATCAAGGCATATTCCTAGCTTATTCCACTAAGAGCAAAGCTTATAAGTGTTTCAACTCTAACACTAACAAAATTGTGAAAAGTGCAACTATGAAAGTTGATGAATATGTAGAAAAGAATAAAGTTGAATGCAAGACAAAACCTAAAGACTACAATACATTCATGTATGTGAATGAAGGTTCTCCATGAACCCTGCCTAAGAAAGAGAACAAAGCTACAAGTCAACAATAAAATGGGATTGCTAAGTTGCAACAGCCAATTATCGAGCAACGAACTATGGGAGCCAAGCAACAACAATATGATGTCGAGTCACAGACACAAGAAGCCAAACATTAGGAAGATAATGTTGAGCAAGAAAAACCTAAAATAGAAAGAGAAAATGAACTTGAAATCATTTTTCAAGATGAACTTGTAGAAGAAGAAAGAAGAAAAGAACCTATACTAGCAAAATATGTGAGAAGACATCATGCACTTGAGAAAATTATTGGAGATAAAGAATTTGGTGTTATGAAAAGGAAAAGACTCTAAAGTGAGACATGTTTACTTTGTGATTTTGAACTCAAATTAGTAAAATATGCTTTGGGGAATGAGGATTGGATTCAAGATATGAATGAAGAAATTGAGTAGATAGAAAAGAACAAATCATGGACACTGGTACCTAGACCTAAGGACAAAATGTTATTAGAACAAAGTGGGTATTCAGGAACAAGTTGAATGAAAAAGGTGACTTTAATCACAAGGCACAAGGCTAGACTAGTATGTAAAGGATAGGCACAAGTACAAGGGACTGACTATGGGGAAATATTTTCCCCTATTGCAAGATTAGGAGGAGTTAGAACACTGCTTACATATGCTTCTTATAAAGGATTTAAGGTATACCAAATGGATGTCAAATCTACATTTCTTAATAGAATACTCAAAGAAGAAGTCCCCATGGTGTGTAAACTACACAAGGCTTTATATGGTTTGAAATAAACCCCTAGAGCATGGTATGAAAGATTGTACAACTATTTGGTGAAGAATGGATTTGCTAGAACTAATGATAATAATAATTTGTACTTGAAGACTAGTAATAACAATGAGATATTTCCATCTAAAATATTTGTCAATGATATCATATTTGGAGGAAATGAGGTATTATGTAAATCATTTGCAGATGAGACAAAGAAGGAATTTGAAATGTTTATGTTTGGTGAGATCAAATTCTTTGTTGGTTTGCAAGTTTATCAAATGAAGCAAGTATCTTCTTTACTCAATCCAAATACATCAAGGAGATATTGAAAACTTTGGAATGGAAGATTAAAAACTAGTTAGTACACCTATGGTCACAGGACATAAGTTATCTAAGAATGATGATTCTACTAACGTGAACTAGACATTGTGTAGATGAATGATTGGAAAACTACAATATGTTGTTCACAATAGACTTGATAATGCATTAGCAATTAGGATAGTTGGAAGATTTTCTACAAAACCTAAGGAGAATCACATGATGATAGTGAAAGGATATTGAGATATCTGAAAGGAACAAAATACTATAGATTGTATTATGAGAAGAATGATAAGTTTGAATTGAAAGTGTTCACTTATTTAATTTGGGTAGGAAATATTGATGATAAAAAAGCACAAGTAGAGGAGCTTTCTTTCTAGGAAAGAGACTGGTTCAATGGACAAGCAAGAAGTAAAACTACATTTCTCAATCAATAGTTGAAGTTGAGCATGTGGCAGCAACACTGAATTAATCAAATATCATACGAGTCAAGAAATTGTTGAAAGGTATGAAAGAAGAAATCACTGATCCACTTATCATCTATTATGATAACACTAGTGCTATAAACATATCAAAGAATCTTGTAATGCACACAAAAACTAAACGTATTGTGATCAAGTATCATTACTTGAGAGAGCTAGTTCAAAACAAAGAAGTAAGATTGGAGTATGTGAACACTACAGAGAAAATAGTTGATATTTTCACTAAAGAATTACCTAAGGATGCTCATGAATATCTAAGAGGAAAATTAAGGGTGATTTCCCTAGACAAGGCTACTTAAGCTAAGATGGAGCTCTGCATTAAATGTGTTGATCAAAATATTTTACAAGTTGATGCAAAGACTACTTTAGGAGTTTCCTAAAGTAGTAATGGAGGAAGAATGACAAAACCATGTTATCAATCATACATAGATGACAAAGGATAAATTTAATACTAACATGAAGATATCTACATGGAAAAGATGCATGAGATATATAAAGTATCTTTGGCATTATTGTCAAAGAGGGTAATGGATGGTATGTGTTACCATGACACACTATATAAGAAATAGGAACAATGTATGCAAGGTGTTTCCAACAATACAAAAGAATCTAATTGATTTCATGAGCTAATGTGATAGAGGGAGCTTATGAGTTGTATATCAAAGCTGCATGAATGAGAATCAAAATGAAACTAAAGAAAGAGATTGTTGGACACAGAGATG
The DNA here is from genome assembly GCA_028749045.1 of Cupressus sempervirens. NCBI lineage: Eukaryota > Viridiplantae > Streptophyta > Pinopsida > Cupressales > Cupressaceae > Cupressus > Cupressus sempervirens. Next base: position 8,670,376 of record CM053793.1, on the reverse strand, counting down.
AGAATTAGAATGAAATTAAGGATATTAATATAGATATAATACTATACACATATGGAGTTTTCTTGATGCATTACATATGTTGGATTGCATGGTAACTAGAGGTGTTGCCATCAATGCCAAAGAGGGAGATTATTGGAAACTATAATTGGAATAATTGTTATGTGGTCATTGATGTCAAACCTTATTGGTAAGATAATTTTCTGTCTAATTTGAGTGTCATATATAGATGATTAATGAAGAGGATTTGAGGAGTTGGACATAACAAAAGCACCTAGAGGAAGATTGAGTTGTGAGAAGAAACTACAATGGATACTTGATTAGTTAGACTTTGACAAGAAAAAGTGATTGTTTAATTATGTTACAAGTAAAGAAGACAGTTATATTAAAGCCTTGAAGAAGTGATCAAAGATTGACCCAATGCATAGGCTTGATTGAGACATAGAGCAAAAGATTAAGGAACTTGAAGGTTGTGTTGAGTGATGCTAGTGTCAATCAAGCCATAGTATAATCCGAGCAAAAATAGTGTCGACTAAGCATCAATTTTGACCTAGTGTCCATATATGTTCCAAATAGAAAGTCAGTGGTGATTGAGTAACCCAATGATGACGAGTGTTAGAACAAAGTGTTGGCTGATGGACAACATTTTGATAGTTTATGTGAAAATTGTGATTTCCCGCCAACATAATTGATTTCTTGGAATATGTAAAGCATGTTCAAGATAAGGATGGATGACCTAGACCATTTAAATCAAGAGAATTTTTTTTGCACATTTCTGTGCAAGGATTCAAGGAGAATTGTGGAGAAGTTTCTATAAGAGAAAAGAAGAGATGAAATATTGAAAGGATTGAATGAATCTGACCTAACCCAAAGATCTATGGTGGTATTTAAGTGGCAAAAGATAAAAATTTCCTATTTAAGGAGGTACAAGGGATAACCTAGAAGGGTTGGAGTAGTTGTTGATGCTATGATTGGTAAACTTAAGCAAAAGGCTAAGAAGAGTTGAGAAGAGGTGAAGAATGATTGCTTGAAGGGTTGTCAAGAAAATCAGAGAATGAGATGTCAATGAAGGCCAGTCAGTTGATCAACATTTGAGCCAAAATGTGATCTATATTTGTGAAGTGAGTTGTATTTTCTAGATCAAAACCTCTTGTTACTTTATAACCATTGTATCAATATTGAAATCCTTTAATCAAGGTTGACCTACTAGTCAAATGTAAATACTTTAATTAAGGTGGCATTCTAATGGAATGTTCTAAAGTCCTCTAATAAGGCCACTCCTAATAGGGTGATTAAATCCTTTAACAAGGTCACATTTAACAATGTGTTTTGTAACTTTAAATAGGGTTGGCTCCTAACAAATCACTCCTTAATAAACCTTTAATTTGTTTGAAGTCTCAAAAAGCTTAATGTTTTTTTTGATGAATAGATGTTGGTTTCAGCTTTGACGGTGTGAACTTTTGCTGGGTGATCTTGTATCCCGAACTTTTTTGTGAATTGGAGCTAATATATTATTTATTAATAGAAAAATACTATTCATAATTTTTAAAAAAAAGAACCTACAAACACATTGGTAAATTGTGAGCCTCTTATCTCAGAGGTTTTAGGTTTGAATTCACTTGACTTAAATAAATAAATAATAATCAATCAATAACACATAATAATTAATTTGACTTCGGCCAATAAAAAAAAATCTAATATTTAACTCTAAAATTCATTTTAGAAAAACTACAAATCCACATGAAATTTCTCAGTTTAGAAATTACCTTTTTGAGGGAGAGAAGAAGACTGTGAAAGAACAAAGATGAGACATAAATTGATGGCCAAAATAAATAAAAACACTTTTTTCCCTTCAACACCCGCCATTTTTCTTCTCTTTCTGCTGATCTTCCCAAGCGTCTTTTTTTTTTTTTTCTCCCTCTCTATTTCTCTTAAATAAGATTCATTTTTCTCTTATCTTAATATTTATCTGTTGAACAATCTAAAAATGGCAGATCTCAAAAATGGATGAGAATAGCAATCATTGTAGATAAAAAAGGATTTAAAACATGATAGAACGGAGTTGTTTTTGAATTCCATATTTAGGAAAAAACAAAACCATTACGTTTTTCACTATTTTTGTAACCCACTGGCTACTGCTACGGATATGCTTTTATCCTGCCCTGTTTTACTTGACTAGCGCTGGTTAAGCTCCTTAACTAATGTGCTAAAAGAAGGAAATAAAATAATAATAACAATAATAAATTGATAAAGTATATTGTTTTTTCTCAAAAACAAATTGAAATTGAAATATAGATTATGAAAAATAAATAGGGAAAATTTTACAAAAATCTAATATGTTTTCTTTTCAGCAAGTTTACAATTTCTTCAATGTGCCACTCACACTTTAGTCTTAATTTTTTTTTTCTTATGGACTATTTGCTTGGAAAAAATAAGTCAATTTTAGCTATTTAACAATATTAGCCTAGGAATCAAACCTTAGTGTGTGATGTAGGTCAATCAATTTCAAGTATGGCTTTGAGATAGATGAGGTCTTTGAGATAATTAGATGACGTTGCTTACATATTTGTGAAACGAATTTCAATTTTAAGTGGTGGAGTCCATTAGACCCTTAAATATTTATTTTTGTCTTGAGCAATTTCAAGTATGGCTTTGAGATAGTCAGATGATGTTGATGACATGTTTGTGAAACTTATTTCAATTTTAAGTGGTAAAGTCCATTAGACCCTTAAATAATTATTTTTATCTTGACATTTGTAAAGTGATTATGTAGGGAATTCTTGTTTTTTTGACTTCGTCTATTCTTCAGAGCTCATTTCCATTCAAGCATGCTTGAAGAAATTGACAAAGTTCTTTTTCAAATGTACCCATTTTCCTCATTAATGAAAAATTGTGCGCTATAACATAAATTTTTTTTTTTCACGGAATGGAGCTTTTCGCGAGGAAGTATGTAATTATATATGCTTGATGGTTTAATATGCATTCAAGATAGGAGAATTCCCCAAAGGAGATGTCCAACATTATACTATTAGGGTCAACGCAGTGGAAATAACTAGCTCAAAACATCATTAACCAAGAAATGAACAAGAAACATGCTCATTTAGCCCCTCACAAATTATCATCAGATCAAGATTTCAACTAGTTCTTCCAACCACATGCTAGGTTATAGACTTTTGGCTAAATGCTTGATTACGCCAGAGATCCAAATCCATACTTCGTCACTTGTTCCTTATCTAGACTATTGCCTAAACAAGAAAAAATGCTCTAATTATATACAAGATCATCGACTAGAAGTCATCTTACCCAATCGCAAATCCTCAATATAAAGAAAATGTATTACAACATCCCAAATGCATAAGAACGCTCCCAAATGGATATAACATAATGTGTGAGCCTACAAGGAGGTCAACTACGTATGTAAGACATAGAATAATGTGCCAATAAGCTTAGTTGATCATGAAAAACCATCACAAGTTGATTCATGCCAACGTAGTCATTAGGAAACATTGGATTGATTTGTGAAGCTAGACATTGGATCTATATGATGTCTAGAACACACCATAAGGATTAGATAAGGTAATGAGCCAAGTGGATTGATTGCTACCTAAAGTACACAAACTAGCAAACAAGAATAGGAACTAAAAGGAAATATTTTTGGGTGATGCAAGATTGCCAACTGCCCAAGATGCTCTTGCATTAGACACATGAATTTAATAAGAAAGTTATCCTCTCACTTTGATGATGCAAAATAAATCCACATATAATCTTTAGACTTCATTTTGAGCTTCAATTTCTCAACCCTCATGGTCAAGAATATGAATCTATTTGCAAAACATTTTTGTCAAGTCGAACATGAACAAACCAATTTAAAAATTCAATAGTCTGACCAATAACATAACCAAGCACCAAAATTATAATCATTTTCAAAAATCCAGTGCACTATATCTTCCTTCATCAGATAATACTCGACTATTGCATTCAATATCTCTTCTATGTTCATTCAACTTACTCTAATTACTTATTCCTTTGTCACTACTAGAGTAGACAATAAAATTTTGCTTCATTTTTCACTTCTTGACTTCTCGTCTTTCACTACCCATTAACTTTATTGTCTCTTATTCACTCACAAGATCCATCTACTCATCTAATTTCTATTACAAAACCATCCATTAGTCATCAACCTTCAACTTTTTTTAAGTTTAGATCCCTTCATCATATCCTTCAATAATTGTACAGCCTCAGATACATTCTTAGTGACTTGTTACAGATCCATCACCTTATGATTTGAAGTTGATATAGTGCAAGGTAGGAGAATCCTCAAAGGAGATGTCCTAGCCCATGGAAATCGCCACATAGCAGAAACACAACACAAGATAATGACAATGCAAGATCTGATACCAGATCACAACTCTTTATTTATAAAATAACTGTTTACATGAAATATGCTCAGTTTATAAGGCCTTCTAGGTTAGGGCCAAATACAACAACAAATATAATATAATAGTTCTGCAAGATTTCACAAGATCCAATTCACAACATTAATCCAAGCTAGTCCAGATCTACACTAATCTACACTCTCATAGAAACCTCCAAGGAAGATCTCAACTTGCGCTCGCAAGCTCACCAAGAAATCTCCTTGTTTTCCAAGCCACAACTACTAGCTCTTAAAAGTTCACTCCTCCACTTCATCTCCTTCTCCAAGCTATATGATCATATCTAAAGACTCCACAAGACTCCTTACTTATACCGAACTAAGTCACAATTTGGCTTAGCAATTACAAATTAAATAAAAACCCTTGCATTAAATGCATATTTAAGCCACAAGTCAGCTCACAATAAACATTAAATACAAAATTTTAATCCTCATGTTAATCCAAAATTAACACATGATAACTACACAAAAATACTTAGGACAAGCCCCAAGTTTACAACACATATTAAATGCACATAGAAGAGATAACCAAGACCACTCATAGGTCCACCCAAACTCTCAGATTGATCCATATCACAATCATATGCCAAATGCACCAAGAACACTAGTTGACACCAACACACTATCGAGTGTCAGAAAACTCCCAACCATTGTCGAGTAACCAATACATGCCAAGCAACCATAACATTCCAAAAGACCACTACATGCCAAGTACAATAGTGAGTGTCAAGAAATAGTATCTGTTGAGCTCTTCAGTGATTGAGTACCTTGATTAACACTACTTTTAACAACCGAGCACCACTCCTTTGGTGACTAAGTCCACAACTCCAAAGCCAAATACCCTCAACATGCAAGATCACAAGAAAGCCTAGGATGCTCTTGCATTAGAGACCCCAGGTTCAAAAAGATGTTCTAGAAGCTGGAAGAACATCTTCTAGGATTCAACACATAAATCCCAATGTGGTTCTTCACATACATGTCCTCCAAGTCTTCAACTTGCACACTCTTTCCCTTGTTTCCTCTCTTCTTCTTCACATTCATCAAAAGTGTTCCATAGGTCTACTTTCCATACTAATCTCCAACCTTCTTAGAATCTATCAACTCAACTCACCTACCAATACTCAAGTTCCTCCTACTGAACTCTTTATTCTGCAAAGGAATCAGGGAAAACTTCATGCCACCTTTATCAATAGTAAATACATTCCTAACACAATCATGCACATCCTTGCAATCATATTGCCAAGGTCTACCAAGTAACACATGACAACTGTTCATATCCACAATATCACACAACATTTGATCTTTATACTACCTAATCTAGAAATCAACAAGGAATTACTCCCCCACTTCCAAAGCATGCTCACCTTGCAACTAGCCAATCTTATAAGGATAAGGATGTTGTACTCTCTTTAAACCAAGTTTTTGAACCATCTCCTTAGCAACAAGGTTATCAGTACTACCACCATCCACAATCACCTTGTAGACTTTGCCACCAGAGTTACAACAAGTCCTGAACAAACTAGTCCTCTAACAAGGACTCAATGTTCTTTGACCCACCAGTACTGGTCAAGTTAGCAAATTCTCTCCTTTCTTAGGTTGTTTGTCCTAGACTTCAACCTCATTCACAATAGCAACTGTCCTACTAATAAAAAATTCAAAAGATCTATGCCCTTCTTTGCCACATTTGAAACAATTACCTTTGAACACACCTCCACCTATCCTCCTTTTCTGATCAACAAGTTTTGGTTCTCCTTTTGCACTCAATTTAGCTTGTACTAAGCTATCCTGCATCTCCTTTCCTTGAGGATTACCTTGATGTTTCCTCTTTAGCTTCTCTTTTTCTCTCAAAGAATACTAATAAGCATCATTCACCAAAGAAATATTTAGCATACCAACCTTATCCTGAATATTGAATCTTAAACCATTAATGTACTGAGCTACCTTCTCTTTTGATAATTCTCTGTGCCTAGACTAAATAGTCAACTTGTAGAAATCCTTAGTATAATCCTTCGCATTCATATCCTTTTGTTTTAGATGCTACAACCTCTTAAACAACTCAAGTTCATAATCAATAGGAATGAACTAAGCCTTCAATTTAGTCACCACCAATCTCCATCTAGAGATATTCATTTCACCTTCCTCCTCTCTATCTCTTTGCAGTTACTTCCACCAAAGAGCAACATGTCCCTTCAACTTAGTTTGTGCCAACCTCACTCTGAGTGGATCCTCAATATCCTCAAGCTTAAAGTAGTCTTCCAATTCACCAATCCAATCAATCAGGTCTTCAAGATTCAAAGTACTTGAAAAATTAGAAACCTCCATCTTAGGCTTCATCTTCAACTAAGATCTAGGTCGAGAAAATTGACCAGCACTAATTCTAATAGGTCTCTCCACACAATCATGTTTGTCCTCACCACTTGAACCAGCAACTTCAAAGTCCTTGACAACTTCCTCATAACTACTTTTAGTACCCACATGCCTAGCTACACCACCTAAAGCACTCATGATTTGAGCAATCATGTCACTCTTCATCAATGCAATCTCAGATATGAACTGTGCTCTCATCTTCTATGAGATTCATTCTTCCACAACATCACTAAGATCATCAATTTCCCTAGGGTCAAATCTTCTTGGAGGCATCTTCCAATATTTTCACAAACCCTAAGTAATAGATCCAAAAATTGAGAAGATCAATTGGCTCCACCAAATCAACATTCTCTAACCCATGATCTTGGTGCAAACTACCTTAGCTTTGACAATTTATCTACACACTCAGGAACAACCTTCGCTCTAATACCAACTGATGCAATGCAAGCTAGGAGAATCCCCAAAGAAGATGTCCTAGCTCCCAACAATAACCACACATGGAAATGCAACACAAGATAACAACAATGCAAGATTTGATGCCAAATCACAACTCTTTGTTTATAAAATAATTGTTTACATGCAATTTGCCTAGATGTAAGGCCTTCTAAATTAGGGCCAAACATAACAAAAAATACAATAATAGTTCTACAAGATCCCACATGATCCAACTCAACACTAATCCAAGATAGTCTAGATCTGCACTCTTGTAGAGACCTCCAAGGAAGATCTCAACTTGTGCTTGCAAGCCCACCAAACAGTTTCCTCATTTTCCAAGCCACAACTACTAGCTCTTCAAAGTTTGCTCCTCCACTTCATCTCCTACTCCAAGTTGGATGATCATATCTAAAGACTCCACAAGACTCCTTACTTATACCAAACTAAGCCACAAGTTGGCCTAGCAATTACAAATTAAATAAAACCCCTTGCATTAAATGTGCATATTTAAGCCACAAGTTGACTCACAAAAAACATTAAATAAAAGATGTTAACCCTCGTGTTAACTTGAAGTTAGCATGTAATAACTACACAAAAATACTTAGGACAGGCCTTAAGCTTACAACACATATTAAATGCACATAGAAGAGATAACCAAGACCACTCATTGGTCCACACAAACTCACAGATCCATCCACATCTCGATCAAACACCAAATACACCAATAAATCCAGTCGACACCAACACACTACGAAGTGTCAGCAAACTCCCAAGCATTTTTGAGTAACCACCACATGTTGAGCAGCCAACACATGCCGAGTAGCCAACACTTGCTAAGCAACCAATACATGTTGAGCACAACAATGAGTACTGAGAAACCATATTTTCCAAGCTCTTTAGTGACCGAGCCCCTTCAATGATTGAGTACCTTATCTAACACTACTTTTAACAATGACTATGCACCACTCCTTTGGTGACCAAGTCCACAACTCCAAAGCCAAATACCCCCAACATGCAAGATCAAAAGAAAGCCTAGGATGATCCTACATTAGAAGTAGTATAATCTCCTAATGTATAAGTCTTTGTTACACTCAATTTAATTTTCATTGGTCCACCATCAACAATGAGTTCATCAAATTTTTGTGAATTCCACATTATGATCCTTTATCCTCAATATATCCATCCTTAAGTTTAAAAATCTTTTCTTACCAAATAATTTTAGCTCATATTTAACTACATTGTAACAAACACAATAGTAATCTCTTCCTTAAAACACACTTGATTAGTACCAATACAAATCAAGAATCTCATGCTTGATCTCTCACATCCTCCAGGTGATCTCTATAAAAGTTAGTACTTAACTAATACAACTTAGTCTACAACACATCACGAATAATAAAATCAATGTTACATTTTTGAAAATCCTTGTTTCATATCCTCACACTTAGCACTAACAATAATGCTAGTAGCAACATCACCTTTACTATTAATGACAATAATAGTTAACTCTTCAAAAAACCCAACTAGGTTATTAGATTCCATTAAAAGAAATTCATTCCAAGCCACAACTAGGTCAATCCCTTAACATCATCAATTTCATTATCAAGCTTAACAACAAGACAATCTTCCACTAGCTTATCATATTTATTGGATGATCATGACAATAATTCACATCCAGATCTATATTGTGGTTATTCATACTTGGGATCAAATAATTCATAGACTTATCATTATCATGAATATTTGCCACATCCTCAATAGATACCTTATCTTTATTCTTCTTCTTCTGGATTTTCCTTCTAATAGGCTAAAAACTCCTCTTGATTAATTATTTCTAACTTGACATGTTCAACCTTAGCTCTTCCATCATTACTACAATTTTGTTTAGCAAATATATTCCCAATAACGTCATTTCTTTAACATTCATGCCTCCCAATCAATATTCAATTATGATTCTCATTTTATCTGTGAAATCATTTATCCAATAGCCTTACCCAGCTAGGGTTTATCTTCTTTAATAACATTAATTCTTAGTGCAACTTCCTTAGCTCAGGGATCTAAATGTAAGAAATTAATTTCCTCTCCCTTGGAGATCTATTAAACACAATCATATCCTCCCTCTTTTCAGTGATTTTTTCACCTATGTGATGCCTCATTGACTCATAACAAGGTTGACAATCTCCAAAAATTTCCCCTTGATCCATTCTTGCACAAATATTTTGGAATTGTGAGTCGGATCTATATTTTACCATCCCATCTAACAAACTATCTAAGATTTTTTCAATCTTGTGAATAACAATCTAACATTTTAGTATCTATAAATATAAACTCAAATAGGCCATCTAGAAAAAAAACCCTCCTTAACCACCTTGTGCCTCTTCTTTGTTGATGTAGTCACATCCTTAGTTTTTTCACACCATTTATAACAAATTTACAACTTTACATGTTTAAGAACATAGGTCTACAATGATTAAAATGCGTCTTTACTTTGATACCATTAATTGATGCATCAAGGAAGGAGAAATCCCCAAATGAGATATATGAACTTGCAACTACAATCAACATGACATAAATAACCAATGCAAAACATTGTTAACCTAGTAATAAACAAGAAACATGTTTTGGTTTAGGCCTTTGCATTATTAGAAGACCAAGATTACAAAAAAATTACCTAGCTACATGTTAAGTTATAGACTTTCAACATAATTATTTGTTACACTAGAAAACTAGATCCATACTTTATCACTTCTTCCCTATTACAACTACTACCTAAATAAGATCAACTTCTATACTTATATACAAGAACACCAATCATAAGGTGGCTTATATGATCACAAATCTATATGATAAAGAAAAAATATACTCCAATATATAGTCTAGGACCCAAATCCATAACAACTCCCCCAAATGGGTATAACATGACATGTGAACCTACATGGAGGTGGCCACATGTGTAAGAACATAGTTCTAATAATATTCCAATTAGATTTATTGATTGTGAAACACCATTACAAGTTTATTCATACCAACCTACCACAGAACAAAATAGGACTAAAGAAATCATAAGATAACTTCATCAAGAAACATCATATCAAGCTACAAAGACAAGTATTGGATCTTTGTGATTTATAGAACACACCATAAAGATTGCATATGATAACAATTGAATCTGATTGGTTTCTATCTAAAATATAAAAATTGGTAAACATGAACATGATCTTAAAGGAAACATTTTGGTGATGCAATATTGTCAATAACCTAAAAAACTTGTGTATCATTTTGGTCCATAGAAGGTGCTTCATTTTTCATGATTAATAGCAATATATTTACTAATCATAATTTCTAATGTTTACCTTATTTCTAATGTGTTGGCAAAAATCCAATCACTTGTAGTACATCTAGTACCTTTATGATCTTTTGTATGTGAATGCCTTTTCACTTAGTTATTAATGTGGTGTTGGAAAGGTTTAGTTGGAAATCACATCTAATATTACAATTTGACTTTTCATTAAAAATATTTCACACTTATCAATTAATGAGCTAAGGGGATTTCTAATGAATGGTTTATAAGGAACACAACATAGTAAAGGTTTTGCAAATGGGGTTGCAATTAGAGTGAGTTAAACTATGGAGGAAACTTTTTAGTTAAGCGTGCTTGAGCAAGAGTAGTACTAGAATTAGTCACCTCCCTAGAGTGATTCATCTATGTGAGAGTCACCTAGATGTAATGAGAGCTAAGTGTTCCATTTATTGATATGAAACATGGGTTTGTGTAAACAACCTACTCATGAAACATGGTTCAATGGGTTGATCTTCTTTACAATATTCTAACATGACTCAATTAAAATAGCCATATCTTTTGATCCACTACTTTAAGGTCTAAATGTCATTTTTTGTATTGGAAATTATTCTTGATTTGAAAAAAAAACTTTGATATGGCCATACTCCATATTTCAAATGAAAATAAAATAAACTATTGTATCTGTAAATAGATATCACAAACTATTTCTATTTTATCCTTCCAAAGTGTGAATGGAGACCTAGATAATATGACTTTTAAATTATGTCAAAATATGTGTCTCTTGAAATCCACATATATAAAAATGGAATCATTTTAGCCTCTTGGTGGATCTTTATAGGGTTATTTTATGCCCTTGCTTAGTAATTCTTCTCCTCTGAATAAATTTTACCCCTTCATTAATTGTCAAGTTATTTATTTTTTGATTAAGGTAAGAACAGGTTTTTGAGGGGACTTGAAACCCCTTATGTCTAGATAATAAATATGTTCAAAGAATTCCCAATCATCCCAAATTAGGGTCCTACAATAGGTTTTGATGGGACCTAAACCCCTTACAATAGAATTTAAGGTATAAAAAATCTCATAACAAGCCAAAAGCTGCCATAGATTAATTATAAATATCTAGTAGCACCAACCAAACCAAAACAAAAGTACAAGAATTAAAACCACACTATCCAGCTAGATTTTGGAGCAACATGAACCCACAACCTACAGTCCAAAAGGGAAAGCTAATAATTTCATTTAGCTCTCATCTTCTAGGAATGAAGAGTCATATCAAATTGAGGGGTTTTTTTAGAATACTTACCAATCACAGGTATCCAACCATCTGCCACTATAACAACCTTAGATTTCCACAATTGCGAATCGAAAATAGAAGGTCCAAAGATATAAACCTAGGTTAAACCAACGCAATTAATCCTCAATGGAAAGAAAACATTAGCAATAGGACCAACCACAGAGCAAACAACAACACTATACACAAATAGTTGATTAGAACCACCTGCACTCTGTAGAATAGAGAGATCCTAAGTAAACCCAACAATTATACATGGAATAGAACCAAAAAGGTCCACAACCAATGTCAGACTGGAAACAAAAGACATCATCTCTACCTTATACCTAGAACCAATAGACACAATCTCCACCTTCTAAATGGAACCAACATGCACCACATCCACCTTTTGACTAGAATCAGTAGAAACCATAGCCTTAGAAGAAGGAGCCTTATCCCCTCTCTAACATTGGATACATCCAACCATCTTTTTAGGAATATACTTCACATGAGATTTTTTTTTTAACACTACATAATGTCATAACAAAGCCCCTTTTGACCATGAGGAGGGTTTTTAGCTTTAATTTTCTCTGCCTCACACTTTTCTGCAACCTGTGTAGTTTGAAGGTATTTCTTACATCTAAAAGGAAGACCCTCATAATCTAAAGGTTGAATGCAATAACCCTTAGGAGTGAACAATTTAATCTCAGCCAGAAGGCATTTAGAAACATCTATATCAACAAAAACACCATCCATAGATAGTTGAGTAGAACCAATAACACTCTAGAAAATAGAGCCATCCTAAGAAAACCCAACACTTCTACATGGAATAGAAGTAACAAGCTCCATGACCAACATTTGGTTGGAAAAAAATGCATCATCTCCTCCTTCTAGTTGGAACTAGAAGGCACTGTCTCCACCTTCTAACTAGAACCAACAAGAACCACATCCATGTTTTGACTAGAACCAATAGAAACCATAGACTTAGAAGAATGGGCCTTGTCCCCTCTTTGACCTTGGACATATCCAACCACCTTTGTGGGAATATCCTCCACATGAGAGGATTTTTTCATCACCATATAATGTTGTGACAAATCCCCTTTGCACCATGAGGAGGGATTTTCAGCTTTAATTTTCTCATCCTCACACTTTGCTGCAACATGATGTCTAGTTTTGAAGTATTTCCTACATCTAAAAGGAAGGCCTTCATATTGTAAAGGTTGATCCCAAGAGCCCTTAGGAGTGCATATTTAATCTCAGTCGAAAGGCCTTTAGAAATGCCTATATCAATAAGAATCCTAGCTTAGGTGGAGTGAAAGTTTTTTGAAGAGTTGAAATCTACCATCATGAAATTCCCTAAGGCCTCTCCAATATTCTCAAAGACAAAGTCCAACCAAAGTTGAAGAGGAAGGTTAGGCAATCTTACCTAGACATACATCTTGCAAAAGGATTCAAATGATAGGTTAACACTTGGATTCCATGGTTTCACTATTAGAGGGAAGAAATTTTCCCAAGTAAAGAAGTGTGTAGTGCCTGCCCCTAGTTTACATTTTTCGAGCTACATTTATGATATGTTTGCCAAACTCTTTTAGGCCAATTTATGTTTGATGAGTAGTATCATTATTTTAGAGATTATCAGAGGATGTTTACACTCAGTTTATTATATGATGAGATTACTTGGTACTCTATATTTCGTGCATGTATGATGATTATTCAATGGTTTCAGTTATCGATGATAATTAGTTAAATGGTTCATTATTCCATGTGTTTCTTATGGATACTTACCCCATACTGCATGTGTATGGTGTGCGTGTTGTTTTATTTATGTATGGTGTTTCTGATATGGTTAAGGAAGGGAGTCGTAGTCACCTGCTAGTCGGGATCTACACGATGCACCACTTCCTGCCATTGCCTGTTTAGCTTAGAATATTGTGTTTGTACATGCGTGGATTTTATGCAGGTTGCAGGTACCGGGTATCGACTTCCCTGAATTGTCAAGATGAGCGTACCCTATCGCGCTGTCTCAATGGTAAGAGAGGGGAGATAAACTCTTAAGTCCAAATCCTAAACCCTTTAGCCAATTGTCCTAATTGATAATTAGGACAAGTATCTGAGTTAAGTACCCTCCGAATGCATCAAATGATGTAATTTGGTGATTATAACCCTTCTATTTGATTTGGTATGTATTTTTCTATGATGGGTTTTCGTATGTTGCTTTTTGAGTCCTTGGTGTATTTTCTATTAATTAAGTCTAATTTAAAAAAAAAAAAAAAAAAAAAAAAAAAAGAGACTAATTAATGATTTAATTTAATAAGGAATTATTATGATATCTTTATATTTAATTAATTAATTAATTAATTAAATAAAAGAATTAAAGTTGGAAATTAAAGTTCAAGATATATTTAGAACAGGATAATATTTATTTAATTTAATAATAATATATTTGGAGTTCATTTTTAAATAAATGCTAAATATTATTGTTATTTAAATTAATTAAATATGTTATCAATTAAGTTCTAAAATAAATTAAAAAGTTGAAAGATATTAATTTTATTAAGAATTCTAGATCGCATGATCTAAACATGAGTTAAATATAAGAATTAAATTAAAAGATTAAATTATAAAAATTAATAATGTTATTTTAATTTCTTAAAAGTGCACATAAGATTTAAAGTAATAAATTAATTAAGAATTGAAGTCAAGTGAAATTTTAAATAAATTTATTTAATCATTCAACTTAATGTGCATGAAAGTTGAATGCAAAAGAATTAGAAAAGATAATAAAAGTTAATTTAAGTTAACTGAGTTGTGCAAAGAGTCTTCTCGGGTAAACGCACAATTAGTGCCCCGAATTGAGGAGAATTGGCTTATCACAACTTTGGGGGTTCATTTTTGAGAGAGAGGAATTTGGACGGGAATTAGGAGGAAGACAATTTTTGGAAGCAAATTTCAGAAGGCTGATACGAAGAAAGTCTTGAAGGGGAAGGTATTGAGAGGAGCGATTTCGCATACAGTTCCTGGAGATTGCATAATAGCATCAGGATCAGGTAGGATCTTGTGGTTTTTATCCATTAGATATGCAAATTATCCCTTCCTGCCTTCTTCGTGTCTGGGGTTTGTAGATCTGAATTCTTTGTGATAAAAGTTTTAAGCTTTCAATATTGTGAAGTTATTAATTATTCGTCAATAATTTCTGTATTCATGGAGACTGGATGAATTAATTAGAACCATTGTTTTCTTGATTTAGAAATTGAGATCTAATTTGATAAGGGTTTTGTTTTAATGAAATTGAAAAGTTCTAGATAAATAAAAATAAAAATAAAAAAAAATATATATATAAATATATATATATATATATTTATATTTTTCATATTTACCCTTTTGAAGAAATTGCTTTATAAAAATAAAAAAATAAAAAAAAAGAATTTAACAAAATTATTTTTGTTAAAATAAAATTTATTTTATTGTTATTAGAATTAAATAAAAATCATATATATAAAAAATATATTTAAAAAAAAAAAAAAGTATATATATTAATGTTAGTGGGGGGGAGGGAATTACCCCGTACCCGCCCCCACTGTCGGCGCAGGCTGACAGTACCTGCGTCGCAGGTACTGCGACGGCAGGTACAGAGTACCTGCCGCCGCAGGCCTTGCGACCGCAGGCCTGCGGCCAAAGCCGACGGGCTATAAACGTTTTGAAGATTTCATTTTTTTAATTTTTTTTTTATATAATTTTTTTTAATTATTAAAAAAACGAATTTTATTTAATTAAAAATTTTAAATAATAAAAATTATAATATATTTAATTTTTATAATATATTAAACTTTTTAAATATTTAATAAATAAATATTAATTGTATAAAAATAGTTGTAGATTTTAATTTTGTTTAAATATTAATAAATTAACATTTAGTAGTGGGATTAAAATAAATAATTAGATCTAATAAATATTGATTAATTTAATTAAAATTAGTTTAATTAAGTTAATTAATAATGAATGTTATTTGACTAAATTATAAATTTGGATATTGATTTAATGTAAATTATTATAGAACTGGGTTATTCGAAAAAGGGTAGTTGTGAAAACTTTGTTACTTGAATTCGACATTAAACTAAATCACAAACCTTACCTTAACTTAAATAATATACTTTCAGATCCAATCTCTGAGACTTTGATGTTGTCTTTATACTTTGAATGTTTTGGGGTTGGTTTAGCGTTGACCAGTTCAGGTTGTTACCAGAGGCTCGGGGTTTGTGAATGTGATGTCTTGATGATTTGGTCTCGATCTTTCTTAAACCTGACCATGGTAATGTGATGAAGTGCTCTATGACATGATTGTGTTTACTGTTTGTGATTGCTTTCCAGTTCCTTGTGTGAAGCTGAGATGTATGTATTTGAGAATACCTAACTTAACCATTTTTGAGTCTCGATCAGTTATATTTGATAACCATTTCTGAGTCTCGATCAGTTATACTTGTATTACTTTCTGGTTGCTCATTAGAGAACCATTGGATTTTGTGACTTATCATTGATGCCTTCAGTTGCTGATAGAGAACTGTCGTGATTACTTGATTACTATTTGATGTTATCTGTTGCTCATGAAGAACTGATATATTTTGTGGATTATCTTTTTATGATATTTTCAGTTGCTCGCATAGGACTGAGATGGTTTTATTATGATTCTTTGATTTATGAGTTCATGAGCTAGGGTAGGTTATCTATGTGTAGAGTCGAGAAGTGGCTTGCAATGGGGGTCGGAGCCCTAAGAGGCTGCCTTGAGAAACCCATTGTAAGTCGTTTTTAATAAGTGAAAACATTTACACTAAATGAGAGAAAATGAACCTAACAAGATAATTGTGTGTTCTCTCCCATGCCATGAGTGCTAGTACAGACTAGGATGGGGTAGAGAGGACGCTTGGTTACGACCTTGCATTCCATAGTATGCCTCGTCAGTACGAGAGGATATTAGTGGCCGCAGGATCAGTAGGGACCCGAGATTCCTAAGGGATTGCTTGGGTAACTTCTACATGACTTTTGCGATGACACTTTCCCGCTTGCATATTAGGTTTCCTACGTGTCTTGTGGTACCTCTGGGATATAGATGTCGATCTTTTTAGGAACCCTTGAGTTAGCATACTTATAGGATTTCCTGGACTTAGAGAGTATTTATGATTATAGGTTTTGTTATCCTATTTTGGGACTTGAGACTATCTCCTCAGCGCGGTGGGAGTGGACCATTTAGGTTCCACGCGGTCGGGTGGTAGTGCTTTTACTCTTACCATTGAGATCTGTTCCGTGGTCACCATGGCTGGAGTTTTCGTGATTGGCATTTACCTACACTATGTTCTTGGATTAGTATGATGGATGGTTAGATTTTATGATAGATGCTTTATCATTATGGATGTATGGATGTATCATGTATGGTGAATAATTTTCATATATTTTACTGTACTTTGTATCATGGATTTGAGGATGTTGTATCTTGATCTTTACATATGTATATTCTTTTAAGCCTTTCATACCCTGTGACATGTACAGTGGATGAATGAGCATTCCGAATTAATTTGCCAAGGAGCATTCGGAACAAATGTATATTATGGACATTGGAGTTTCTGATTATTCTTTTATATGTATGTGTTAGTTGTTAGACTTAGAATTAATTAAATTTAAACGTGACTCAACGTCTTGGGATCTTTAAGAAATGTAATTTGCAATGTATGTTTGTCGATGATTACATGTTATTGCTTCCGCTACTATTTGTTTGATGTGTATGCCATACTTTCTTACTTAAAAAAAAAAATGTTTAGCAAACTTAGTGAAACTTTAGGTTAATTCTTTTGGATCCCTTGGCGGGGCGTTACGTCTGGTATCAGAGCCCAAGTTTCTACATTGGGAGCTCTGGGTATATTGGAACGCCACTAGTGTTAACTAGTTGAATAAAAATGCAAACCTTAAACTAAAACTTGAAGCTAGTTGAACTGAAACTGTATATAAACTATTAGTTACCTATTTTATTCATACTTCAACACTCAAAACTTCAAAATTGAAATTATACTTAAACTGAAATTATAGGTAAACTGAAAATTGAAAATATCTTGTTTGCAAAACATGTGTCTTTTATCTATGTATTTCAGTAGTATGTTTCATGGTTATTTTAGCATCTTGTGTTTTGGATATTATTGTAGGATGGTATCTGGGATGAGATCTTCCGTTAGGGGCCGTAGCCTTGGCCGTGGCAGAGGTCGTGGACGAGGCAGAGATGTTAGTGTTCATGAGTCTATCCATGAGAGCCCCATTCAGGAAGAGAATAGGGAAGAGCATGTCAGTGAGCATCAGGAAGAGAACCACGATGAGGGACATGCCGACTCTGAGGAGGTTGATCTGAGGCAAATGATGCGAACCCTTATTGATCGCTTACCTCCTGTTCTTGAGCAGGATAGAGCACACCAGGTTGGACATGAGCATAGACGCAGATCTAGGAGTCCTCAGAAGGATCGACATAGATTCATAGTATCTTCTCAGATGAAGGATCTTCAGAGGTCCAGGATCAAGCCCTTTAATGGGCAAGGTTCTGGGTATGTAGCTGAGCAGTGGCTTATTGCCCTTGACAGGATTTTTGCTATGCAGGACTTTGACAGTAATGTCAAAGCGAGGTTTGCCATTACCAATCTAGAGTTATTTGGAGCCACCTGGTGGACTATTGAGGAGAAGAAGTTGGGCATTGACATGGGTAGTGTCACTTGGGAGATTTTCTTGGAGAGTTTTCATGAGCGATTCCTACCAGAGGAATGGAAGCAGCATAGAGCAGATGAGTTCCATAACCTGAGATAGTTCACTATGACCGTTGTAAAGTATGAGCACAAGTTCTATGAGCTCATGCCTTTTTCAGGATTCAGTGACAACCCAGCACAGTTGGCACAACATTTCATTCGAGGCTTGAACAACCATTTTATTGGGGGTGTTAAGGTATTTGAGCCTAAGACCCTCAAGGATGCGGTACATCGAGCTATCCTGGTAGAGCAGAGTGTCAACTTTGGGCAAGGAGGATTTGTGGGAGCGCCTACTATAGCAGGATCTAAGGGCAACCACAATTCCGGTGGAATCAGGAAGCCTCCCTTCCCTAGGAGGAATCAGTATTCTCAGCAGCAGCCTCAGCAGCATAAGGGATTTTACCCTCAGGCACAGAGTGGTGGCGGTGGATCCAACCCTAGGATCAATCGCAATGCTCAACGTAATAGGCAGAATCAGCAATCTCGGCCTGCACAGAGCAACCAGTCTTTTGCTAGCAGGGGTAGCCAACAATGGTCGAATGCACCACCTATAGGGAGAGGATCTGGCAGAGGCACGAGATGTTATTCGTGTGGACAGATTGGTCATATTGCAGCATACTGCCCACAGCGAGCATCTCAGTATTCAGGACCCAGGCCAGCGGCATCTGAGCCTACAGTCAGAAATACAGGTGGATCTCATAGAGTATTTGCAGCGGTGGATCACCGTTAGGCAGACCATCAGGGGACAATAGTCGAGACTACAGGAGCTATCTGAGGTACACCTCTCTCTATATTATTTGATTCAGGTGCTACAGATTCTTTCATTTCTCCATCTCTAGTTGATAAGTGTAAGCTGGAGTCGGTTAAGCAAGACCATGGTTGGCAAGTGGAACGAGCCTCAGGTGCTAAAGTTTCCACAGATTCGGTAGTTCACAAGTGTGGACTTAGCATAGGAGGGTTTGAGACTTCAGTCGATTTTCGAGTTATTCCTCTTGGCTCCTACGATGTGGTCTTAGGTATGGATTGGCTTGGCTCTCATAGGGCTAGTATTGACTGCAGAAAGAAGACCATTATGTGTCAGGATGACCAAGGGAAGGATGTTGAGATTGTGGGGATACCGAGACCTATATCCTTACGAATGATCTCTGCTATGCAACTTAAGCGAAGCTTTCGTAAGGGGTGTCAGGTATTTGCCGTTTCGGTAAATGAGCTTGATGAGGAAGAATCTACGAGGAAGACCCTAGATCACCCTATTTTACAGGAGTATGTTGATGTCTTTCCAAGTGAGATTCCAGGCATGCCTCCGAAGAGAGACATTGATTTTAGCATTGAGCTCACTCCAGGAGCGGAACCTATTTCTAGAGCTCCTTACCATATGACCACTCAGGAGCTAAGTGAGTTGCGTTTGCAATTAGAGGAACTTTTGGCCAAGGGTAGTATTCGACCTAGTGTATCACCATGGGGAGCTCCAGTGCTCTTTGTGAAGAAGAAGGATGGTTCTTTGCGCCTTTGCATCGATTACAGACAGCTGAATAAGGTGACAATAAAGAACAGGTATCCTTTACCAAGGATTGATGATTTATTTGATCAGATCAAGGGAGCTACAGTGTTCTCTAAGATTGATCTTAAGTCAGGATACCACCAACTTCGCATCAAGGAGGCTGATATTCATAAGACCGCCTTTCGAACTCGCTACGGGCATTATGAGTTCACAGTGGTACCCTTTGGGCTGACGAACGCTCCATCAGTTTTCATGTGCTTAATGAATGGGGTGTTCCGTTCCTATCTTGATAGATTTGTTCTTGTGTTCCTCGATGATATTCTGATATATTCTAAGTCCCAAAAGGAACATGAGGAACATTTGAGTTTAGTTTTGCAGTGCTTGAGAGATAATCAACTTTATGCCAATGCGGCAAAGTGTGATTTCTTTCAATCAGAGATACAGTATTTGGGACACGTTATTTCAGGCGAAGGTATCTCTGTAGACCCTGCGAAGATCCAGGCAATAGTAGATTGGCCTGCACCCACTATTGTGTTGGAGATTCATAGTTTCATAGGTCTAGCTGGGTATTATCGCAGATTTGTTCAAAACTTCTCCAGAATAGCACACCCTATTACCTCCCTTCAGAGGAAAGGAAAGAAGTTTCTTTGGACAGAAAAGTGTGTAGAAGCATTTCAGAAACTCAAAGAGCTTCTGACCAGTGCACCGATCTTAGCTGTACCTGATCCAGAAGGTGAGTTCATGGTGTGTACAGATGCTTCCCTCGAGGGTATTGGAGCAGTTCTAATGCAGAATGGTCGGGTGATTGCATATGAGTCACGCAAACTCAAGGATCATGAGTTGAATTATCCTACACATGACCTTGAGTTAGCAGCAGTAGTTCATGCCTTAGTGAGATGGAGACATTTCTTGTTGGGACACAGATTTGAACTACATAGCGATCATCGTAGTCTTCAGTACATATTCACGCAGCCTAATCTGAATGCTAGGCAAAGGCGTTGGATGGAGTTTTTGTGCGAGTATGACTTTGAGGTGAAGTATATCCAGGGGAAGGAGAATGTCGTAGCTGATGCTTTGAGTCGCAAGAAACATGTGATATCATCTATGACTCTTAGTGTTGATTTGAGATGTCAGATACTTCAGGCACTCCCCACTGATTCATGGTATTTGGAGGTGTGTAGTGAGATCAATTCAGGGAGATCCTTGGAGGGAAAGTTTTTAGGCTATGTCCTAGAGTCAGATGGCCTTTTGAGACTTTTAGGAAGGATCTATGTGCCGCTACTGGATGAGCTTCACATATTGATCCTATCAGAGGCCCATCGTGCACCTTACTCGGCACATCCAGGTGTCAAGAAGATGCATGCAGATTTGCGACGTTTATTCTATTGGTCCGGGATGAAGCGTGACATTACTGATTTTGTGGCTAGATGTCTTGAGTGTCAGAGAGTCAAGGCAGAACACCAACATCCGGCAAGACTTTTGCAACCGAATCTCGTTCCTTCATGGAAGTGGGACATCATCTCTATGGATTTCATAGTAGGATTACCTATGACTCTTCGTCGTCATGATGCTATCATGGTCACCGTTGACCGGTTGACCAAGGTGGCACATTTTGCACCAATCAGGTCTTCCTACACTGCAGCTTCAGTAGCTAATGTCTTCATGCGTGACATTGTGAGACTACATGGTATTCCCCGAAAGATCATTTCGGATAGGGATCACGTTTTCACTTCCACATTTTGGACATCACTACAGCATGATCTTGGAGCGCAGTTGAACTTCAGTTCAGCATATCACCCAGAGACAGATGGGCAGACAGAGAGAGTGAATCAGGTTCTCAAAGATATGTTGAGGATGTACGTGATGGATAGGCAGACTCATTGGGAGGACTATCTCTACCTAGTGGAGTTTGCTTACAACAACGGGTATCACAGTTCTATTGGCATGGCACCTTTCCAAGCCTTATATGGACGCCCTTGTCGTACACCTTTGAGTTGGGATAGCCTTGAGGATCGCATCCTGTTGGGCCCAGAGATGCTTCGTGACATGGAGCAACAGGTGGTGCGTATCCGAGAGCACTTGACAATGGCACAGGATAGGCAGAAGAAGTATGCTGATGCTCATAGGTCAGATAAGCAGTTTGCTATGGGAGAGAAGGTTTTCTTGAGAGTGTGTCCGCGGAAGAGTCCGATCCATTATGGAAAGGGCTCGAAGCTAGCACCTCGCTTTGTGGGACCATTCGATATTCTTGAGAGGATTGGTCCAGTTGCCTATCGTCTTGCTTTATCGCCCAGCCTTGCTCACATTCACGATGTTTTCCATGTATCAGTACTTAGACAGTATATTCCTGATGTTGTACATATTCTTGAGTGGAATGCTTTACAGGTAGAGGACGGGCAGCTGGCTTTGGAGCCAATACGTATTCTGGAGCAGCGGGAGTTGACCCTCAGGGGTCAAACCATAGAGCAGGTAAGGGTCCAATGGGACCCTACTGATGACTCTTCAGCGACATGGGAGGATGCATCTAGATTACGGGATTTATATCCCTATTTGTTTATAGGCTTCCAGGAGTAAGCCTAAGTCTAGGGGGGGTGGATGTAGTGCTTGCCCCTAGTTTACATTTTTCGAGCTACATTTATGATATGTTTGCCAAACTCTTTTAGGCCAATTTATGTTTGATGAGTAGTATCATTATTTTAGAGATTATCAGAGGATGTTTACACTCAGTTTATTATATGATGAGATTACTTGGTACTCTATATTTCGTGCATGTATGATGATTATTCAATGGTTTCAGTTATCGATGATAATTAGTTAAATGGTTCATTATTCCATGTGTTTCTTATGGATACTTACCCCATACTGCATGTGTATGGTGTGCGTGTTGTTTTATTTATGTATGGTGTTTCTGATATGGTTAAGGAAGGGAGTCGTAGTCACCTGCTAGTCGGGATCTACACGATGCACCACTTCCTGCCATTGCCTGTTTAGCTTAGAATATTGTGTTTGTACATGCATGGATTTTATGCAGGTTGCAGGTACCGGGTATCGACTTCCCTGAATTGTCAGGATGAGCGTACCCTATCGCACTGTCTCAATGGTAAGAGAGGGGAGATAAACTCTTAAGTCCAAATCCTAAACCCTTTAGCCAATTGTCCTAATTGATAATTAGGACAAGTATCTGAGTTAAGTACCCTCCGAATGCATCAAATGATGTAATTTGGTGATTATAACCCTTCTGTTTGATTTGGTATGTATTTTTCTATGATGGGTTTTCGTATGTTGCTTTTTGAGTCCTTGGTGTATTTTCTATTAATTAAGTCTAATTAAAAAAAAAAAAAAAAAAAAAAGAGACTAATTAATGATTTAATTTAATAAGGAATTATTATGATATCTTTATATTTAATTAATTAATTAATTAATTAAATAAAAGAATTAAAGTTGGAAATTAAAGTTCAAGATATATTTAGAACAGGATAATATTCATTTAATTTAATAATAATATATTTGGAGTTCATTTTTAAATAAATGCTAAATATTATTGTTATTTAAATTAATTAAATATGTTATCAATTAAGTTCTAAAATAAATTAAAAAGTTGAAAGATATTAATTTTATTAAGAATTCTAGATCGCATGATCTAAACATGAGTTAAATATAAGAATTAAATTAAAAGATTAAATTATAAAAATTAATAATGTTATTTTAATTTCTTAAAAGTGCACATAAGATTTAAAGTAATAAATTAATTAAGAATTGAAGTCAAGTGAAATTTTAAATAAAGTTATTTAATCATTCAACTTAATGTGCATGAAAGTTGAATGCAAAAGAATTAGAAAAGATAATAAAAGTTAATTTAAGTTAACTGAGTTGTGCAAAGAGTCTTCTCGGGTAAACGCACAATTAGTGCCCCGAATTGAGGAGAATTGGCTTATCACAACTTTGGGGGTTCATTTTTGAGAGAGAGGAATTTGGACGGGAATTAGGAGGAAGACAATTTTTGGAAGCAAATTTCAGAAGGCTGATACGAAGAAAGTCTTGAAGGGGAAGGTATTGAGAGGAGCGATTTCGCATACAGTTCCTGGAGATTGCATAATAGCATCAGGATCAGGTAGGATCTTGTGGTTTTTTATCCATTAGATATGCAAATTATCCCTTCCTGCCTTCTTCGTGTCTGGGGTTTGTAGATCTGAATTCTTTGTGATAAAAGTTTTAAGCTTTCAATATTGTGAAGTTATTAATTATTCGTCAATAATTTCTGTATTCATGGAGACTGGATGAATTAATTAGAACCATTGTTTTCTTGATTTAGAAATTGAGATCTAATTTGATAAGGGTTTTGTTTTAATGAAATTGAAAAGTTCTAGATTAAAAAAAAAAAAAAAAAATAAATATATATATATATATTTTTCATATTTACCCTTTTGAAGAAATTGCTTTATAAAAAAAAAAAAAAAAAAAAAAAGAATTTAACAAAATTATTTTTGTTAAAATAAAATTTATTTTATTGTTATTAGAATTAAATAAAAATCATATATATAAAAAATATATTTAAAAAAAAAAAAAAAGTATATATATTAATGTTAGTGGGGGGGAGGGAATTACCCCGTACCCGCCCCCACTGTCGGCGCAGGCCGACAGTACCTGCGTCGCAGGTACTGCGACGACAGGTACAGAGTACCTGCTGCCGCAGGCCCTGCGACTGTAGGCCTGCGGCCAAAGCCGACGGGCTATAAACGTTTTGAAGATTTCGTTTTTAAAATTTTTTTTTATATAATTTTTTTTAATTATTAAAAAAATGAATTTTATTTAATTAAAAATTTTAAATAATAAAAATTATAATATATTTAATTTTTATAATATATTAAACTTTTTAAATATTTAATAAATAAATATTAATTGTATAAAAATAGTTGTAGATTTTAATTTTGTTTAAATATTAATAAATTAACATTTAGTAGTGGGATTAAAATAAATAATTAGATCTAATAAATATTGATTAATTTAATTAAAATTAGTTTAA
Source organism: Cupressus sempervirens (assembly GCA_028749045.1). Lineage (NCBI taxonomy): Eukaryota > Viridiplantae > Streptophyta > Pinopsida > Cupressales > Cupressaceae > Cupressus > Cupressus sempervirens. Next base: position 8,645,277 of record CM053793.1, on the reverse strand, counting down.
TTAAGTTAATTAATAATGAATGTTATTTGACTAAATTATAAATTTGGATATTGATTTAATGTAAATTATTATAGAACTGGGTTATTCGAAAAAGGGTAGTTGTGAAAACTTTGTTACTTGAATTCGACATTAAACTAAATCACAAACCTTACCTTAACTTAAATAATATACTTTCAGATCCAATCTCTGAGACTTTGATGTTGTCTTTATACTTTGAATGTTTTGGGGTTGGTTTAGCGTTGACCAGTTCAGGTTGTTACCAGAGGCTCGGGGTTTGTGAATGTGATGTCTTGATGATTTGGTCTCGATCTTTCTTAAACCTGACCATGGTAATGTGATGAAGTGCTCTATGACATGATTGTGTTTACTGTTTGTGATTGCTTTCCAGTTCCTTGTGTGAAGCTGAGATGTATGTATTTGAGAATACCTAACTTAACCATTTTTGAGTCTCGATCAGTTATATTTGATAACCATTTCTGAGTCTTGATCAATTATACTTGTATTACTTTCTGGTTGCTCATTAGAGAACCATTGGATTTTGTGACTTATCATTGATGCCTTCAGTTGCTGATAGAGAACTGTCGTGATTACTTGATTACTATTTGATGTTATCTGTTGCTCATGAAGAACTGATATATTTTGTGGATTATCTTTTTATGATATTTTCAGTTGCTCGCATAGGACTGAGATGGTTTTATTATGATTCTTTGATTTATGAGTTCATGAGCTAGGGTAGGTTATCTATGTGTAGAGTCGGGAAGTGGCTTGCAATGGGGGTCGGAGCCCTAAGAGGCTGCCTTGAGAAACCCATTGTAAGTCATTTTTAATAAGTGAAAACATTTACACTAAATGAGAGAAAATGAACCTAACAAGATAATTGTGTGTTCTCTCCCATGCCATGAGTGCTAGTACAGACTAGGATGGGGTAGAGAGGATGCTTGGTTTCGACCTTGCATTCCATAGTATGCCTCGTCAGTACGAGAGGATATTAGTGGCCGCAGGATCAGTAGGGACCCGAGATTCCTAAGGGATTGCTTGGGTAACTTCTACATGACTTTTGCGATGACACTTTCCCACTTGCATATTAGGTTTCCTACGTGTCTTGTGGTACCTCTGGGATATAGATGTCGATCTTTTTAGGAACCCTTGAGTTAGCATACTTATAGGATTTCCTGGACTTAGAGAGTATTTATGATTATAGGTTTTGTTATCCTATTTTGGGACTTGAGACTATCTCCTCAGCGCGGTGGGAGTGGACCATTTAGGTTCCACGCAGTCGGGTGGTAGTGCTTTTACTCTTACCATTGAGATCCGTTCCGTGGTCACCGTGGCTGGAGTTTTCGTGATTGGCATTTACCTACACTATGTTCTTGGATTAGTATGATGGATGGTTAGATTTTATGATAGATGCTTTATCATTATGGATGTATGGATGTATCATGTATGGTGAATAATTTTCATATATTTTACTGTACTTTGTATCATGGATTTGAGGATGTTGTATCTTGATCTTTACATATGTATATTCTTTTAAGCCTTTCATACCCTGTGACATGTACAGTGGATGAATGAGCATTCCGAATTAATTTGCCAAGGAGCATTCGGAACAAATGTATATTATGGACATTGGAGTTTCTGATTATTCTTTTATATGTATGTGTTAGTTGTTAGACTTAGAATTAATTAAATTTAAACGTGACTCAACGTCTTGGGATCTTTAAGAAATGTAACTTGCAATGTATGTTTGTCGATGATTACATGTTATTGCTTCCGCTACTATTTGTTTGATGTGTATGTCATACTTTCTTACTTAAAAAAAAAAATGTTTAGCAAACTTAGTGAAACTTTAGGTTAATTCTTTTGGATCCCTTGGCGGGGCGTTACAAAGTGATCATAGAGAATGACCCTTCTATCCTCTAGATTATCAAATTTAGAAACAAGAAAACCTTTAACCAAAGGAAAAACTTGAACGTAATATCATATATGAGGTTCCGAGTGCTTGGAAATCCATGCATGGAGACCCAATAGAATAGGCAAAAAATGTATAAAATGATAGATGATAACATGCTTAGAAAGGTCCTCAAATTGTTGGTCAATATCTAACATACTATCCTCATTCAAATTCAACAATATTGAACCACAAGTTGGAAATGGTTGGGACTTAACATATATTTCCAAACTCCCACCATTACCTATTGATTGGGCATAGGAATGCCCCATATTGGCACCCATAGAGGGGCCACACATAGGCCTGACCACGTCACCAACTGCAACATCCAATACAAAGCAAGTCTTCCTTAGGGCTCATACATGATGCCACAGTGGCCTCTTTAAGACCATTAGAGCCCACCAAATGATGCCCAACCACTACAACTTGCACTTTATCAAATACTCAAAATGAAGATGGCACATCTACGCCACATGGTTCAATAGGAAGATCTACCCCTTTTCTAACCAACCCCAAAATTTTCGTCGAGAAAGCACACAACAAAATCGAGCTGCCATCCCCAATGGTTGAATCGTAGATAGAGCATCCATTGAAGCAATTGGACTAGTAGAAACCCTAGCGAGAATGGTCTTATCAAGTTATTCATTAAAATTATAGAGAGAATATATTTTAAAAATATTTTTTCTAAAAGGAGTAAAGACTAAAATATATTATTTCTTATTTTTAAAATATATATATTTAAGATATTTATGTTTGAATTAGACAATACCATTATAAATGCAACATAGTAAAATTAACCTAACTTTAATTTTAAATTGAAAGAGGGATGAAAATTAATTCAAATTTATTCTCACCCTTCCATTACCCAAGGATTTGTGAAAACTAAATAGAACCTTAACCAAAAGAAAATCACTTGTGCCATGGAACCCTCTTGAACCCTAATAATAACTCCAACCCTAACCAAACATTAATGTGAGAACAAAAGACTTATTTAATTCTTAACCCTAACCTTAGTAAACCTTATCCCTATATAAGGTTATCCCTTACTTCATCTATATAATAACCCCAAGCCGATCCCTAATTTAATATAATCTTAATGAATTACACATAGAAATGGCCAAGCTTCTAATTTAAGTCATGATTTGAACTCCATTCCAAATCTAGTAGACCTTCATCACCTAAATTATACATTCATCATATTCTAATAGAATTCTTATGGTATTTTGTAATCTATGATGATTTATTGGTTTGTTTATTATTCAATCAATTTTTAAATTATTTTGAATAAAATTTCATTGTATTATTTTTTCATTAATTATTTTGTTGGATATTAAAGGAAATGAAAACATCTTCCATTAAATTTTAGATTGTGAAAATAAAAAATTTGGTTGGGATCCTAGTTTGATTGGTGATCTAGAGAGTTGCACAAGGTCTAGTATCCCCCCAACTCATGTGGTAGTGGAGGTTGTCAACAAAGGTTAAAAGATTTACTTAGTACATTGCACTTTATAGGAGGGGAAAAAAAATGATAAATTTTAATAATTAAACTAATATATCTATAATGTAAAAGATGGAGACAGATGTCAAATTTAAGAAATCTTACCATTTAAAAAAATTATCATTTATAAATTGTGTATCAAAATTTTAATTGTATACTATTGAAAAGTATGAAATATGGACAACCTTTAGAACTTAAGAAATACGTAAAGTACCTAAAAATAATTATTTGTAATTGATGCATGTGCATTGGGTTAATTAGTTAATTGGTTTCTTTTAATAATTAGATAAAAAAAGATGATAGCATTATATAGTTAGTCTCTTTAATAATTATAATATTTATTAATTCGATTTTTTACATTAATTCTACACAATTATTTTTTACTTATATTGAATTGTTCATTCATGTTCATGTGATAGATTTTCACAATTGCTATTGTTGACATTTCTTGTTAATGGATTCTACGGAACATTGTAGAACTATCATAAGAATATATATATGCATAAACATTTTTTTTTAAAGGGAAAAAAAAATTTCTTTTATTATTTGCAAGCACTTTTGGATTCTATTGTATGAAGTTTTTTCGTACTCACATTTTGTTATCCATTATGAAGATGAAACTAAACATAAGAAAGCATAAATGATCCATCATTTCTCCTTATGCTCTCTTATGTTTACTTTCATCCTGATGATAAATCACAGTCTAATTGAAAAGCCTATGCTAAAAAACTTCACAGGATCAATCAAAAATGCTTGCAAATAATTATCATGTAGCTTCTTTTATATTGATAGAACTTCATATTACTTATTAGAATTCATTTAATAACATCCTTTTTTTTTAGTATCGCTATGTGCATACAGCAGTTACAGTGGATCTTGAAAATGGATAAATACCATCCAAAGAGGATTTAAATGTAATTACATGCAAAAAAAAATTAAAAAAAAATATCTGACTGATTTTTTGATATCTCTTGTAATGAAGCATGTCAAAATTATTTCAGTTTCTAATCCGCTTCTATTAGAAAAAAGGTACAGTTCAAATTGAATTTTGAAATTTAATTGTTTAAGACTCAAATGATAAATATAAATATAAATTCATAGATGAAACTATTTATCGTGCTAGAATAAAGTTATAATATAAATTTAATAAAATCATTTCAAATCGGTTCATAACACATTACAAATTTAAACATATGACTTTTAAATTAAAATTCTTTCCAATAATTTAATCAAGCTGAATATAAATAGTATATAAAAAATATAGGATAGAACTATATGAAATGCTTATTGCATCACATTCTTCCATCATAAAGTGTCTAATTAGTTCATCAATAGCAATTTGAATGTTCTTGGCAACAAACACCACAACAAAATTGACCATGTTCTTTTATTAAGCTAATAGGCTTCACTCACTTCCTCCCAAATATGATAACTATTTTAAAAATGAAATATGATAATTATTTTGGAAATGAAACTTCAAGTTTAAAATAAAATAAAATTTAGAATGAAATGTACTAACATTATATGAAAATTAATGAAAATGAAAATTAGATAAGAAATTGGAGAACAAACTGTTATACTTTCATTACTATTTTATATGTGTTGCCCGATTACAAAATTGTTTCAATTTTATAGACTATGGTGAATTTTTGAAACTTGCCTAGTTTTAAGTCTTAAATTGGCCATTTTATCTTTGAATGTTTGTGAGTCTCTAAACTTCCATGTCTTCGGCTCGTTATCAGCTTCGCACAGCACTTGGAATTTTTAAAACCCGACTTCTGAGTCTCAAGTTATTAAAGGTTAATTATAGCTACCAGAAACATGTTTTTCTTAACCTCCCAAAAGGTTAATGATAGTCACCAAAAAAATGTTTTTCTTAACCTCCCAAAAGGTTAATCATAGCCATCAAAAACACGTTTTTATTAACCTCTCAAAAGGTTAATGATAACATTCAAAAACATGGTTTCATTAACCTCTATAAGATTTAGAGTGACATATGCAACATCGGTTAATAATGCAACAGTCGAATACAAGATGGAGAAAAGCAATATGCTAGAGGGTTTCTTGCTTTGATAATAGCTTCTGCATCATGTCATAGAACTGCAAATCTCCTTCTACAATGTGCAGGATAAAAATGTTTTTAAAGAATCAATATAAGTGTAGTTTATTGAGCAACCTCACGCCACCTCATTCAATATATTACCAACAGTTCTGCTCAACACTATAAATAGAAACGAGATTTCTATGGAAATTGTTTGACTCTGATCATTCTGTGCTTCATTAGGAGTTGCACAAGACTCAATATTTGGCTAACATCACTTACGTTTTAGATTAGAAGAATCTGATTGAATATCAAATCCAATCGTGCCTGCAACATTTCAGTTTTTGAATTTCGGTTCCCATATCTTGAGAGGCTTAAACTTTTGGCTAATGATGAATTACTGGAGGTCAAAGCACTATCAGCAAAACAACTCGTAGCATGTCTTCTTGGAGTAGAATATGGACTAGATTGTCACAACCACCTTTCTATATCCATATAAATTGGCATTATTATTGCTACTAACTAAATGCATTAATAGGAATTTAATCTTGAACTAATTTAAGAGCGACAGTTACGGATGAACGTGGGCATCTTTTGGTGGGGAATTATTATTAAATGCAATTATGATTACAAATGGGGGAGAGTTGCCATTTTTGTAAGGGGGGAAACGAACCTGCCCGGGGCATTGCCTAGAGCAGAGAGAAGAGTTGTACATTTTTGGGGTGCGATTTGTCTCTTATAATTGATATAGCTTGCATTGAACTACATTGAAACTTTCACAGAGCTCATAAAACCAGCCATTATTGTCCTCCTTCTAGGAAGGGATGCCTTCAAAGTCCCATTGTATTGTTTTATTTCTCCTTGTACTATTTCTCCATGAAGCTGCTGGCTCAAAAATGGAGATTGGGAGTAGGTTATGAATCAAGGATGGAAACTAAGAAATGGGGAGGAAGAATGTTTCTCACCAATGACAGGAAGAATGGGGCACAGGCTCATCAACTATGACATCGTGTGAAATTCTAAGTTCCATGTGAATATGTTTACTTTACTGTGCATTTTCTTGACTGGTTTTTATGTGCTCAGTAAATGTCATATTGGGGTTTTTGATGAAAGGTATGTCTGGGTTATATATATATATATATATATATATATATATATATACATGCTTATCTTTACGTATGCCAGCACTACCTATTTTTATTTTCCCTCTAATGTTACCCTAAGTTACTCTGTATTGGATGATGCTTTTGATAGAGCAATGTGTGTTACGCTATTGGAAATATAGTCTTAAAAATTGATAAGCCCTTTATAACACTGTCATCTCCAAACGCCGAAATCGGGTCAATCTCAGCTGTAGCTTTTTCATTCTTGTGTATAATGTGCTTTCCTTGATGTCGACTACGTAGGAATCCATAGAAATTGGCTAACAAGTTGTATAGACCATAACATCATTTTCATTGCCATGGAATGTCATAACACTGGGGTTGTCAATTGTTTTCATATGCATTCAATTGTGTGAGTGGCGTAACTAACCTCCCTAGTCCGTAGAAACAATAGATAGGAAATACTCAACAAATTTATTTTCTTATTAACATACTATTATGTTCATAGTATATATTTGGTCAAAATTCTGAATGATCGACCATCCATATTTGATAACTAATATTAGTATGCACAAAAATATAGCTTGTCTAGGTAAAGAGCCCATCACATTGATAAACACATTTATACACTGCTATTAACCATAGATTGGAAGCCTATTCTGTATTTATTTTCCTTTGACTAAAGTGTGAATGTTGAGTTGTGTTGGTGTGAATTATTGAGGTTATTTATCAGAAGTCACAACATTTGGACAAATTGAATGATGTTTCCTTTTAAATCATATATGCTGACAATGTAGACACATTGACAAATTGTACCATACAGTGCATTGTTGGTATAATTACTATCTCTATGTGTAGTAACATCATTATTTAAACTATGATAATTTCTTTTGGTAAATGAAAAGATTTGATTTCTTAAATGATAATTAATATTTTCTTGAAGCTAGTTATTTGAGGACAGTAGGGTTAGAACCTTCAAATTCTAAATAGACAACAAGTGGTTCATGTAGCATTGTAAACCTTACTAAATCTTTCAGTCTTTTTGAACCTCACTGCCTCTATCATGCTACAATTAGTGTTTTTCACTGTTGCTATAGGGTAGTGTTTAGCTTTTGAGTGTGCTCTACTCTTATCTAATTAGTGAAGAAAATGCCTTTCACTTGCATGTATTGAAAACTATTAAAATCATGTATGAAAAGTACATGTTTACTTTATGTTTTTTATTGGTATGCTTAGATAATGACTGTGTCATTTTGCATTGAGCTCAAATAATCTTTTGAATGATTTTGCATTGAGCTCAAATAATCTTTCGAATGATTTTGGTAATGATGATCATGTGAACTCTCACATTTAATTAGATCAGTATGTATGACCTGTTGTATTATGTATATGAATTGATGGTTTATATTAGAAATATGTTCATTTTGAGCTTATTACTATGTTGTTCTGCACTGTGTACATGAAGTACTCTTTTGAACAAAATCAATTGTGTTCTAAAACTTGTTGGACCAATGAAAGAATAAATATCATGCTTAAGGGCATAGACTGAATGTAAGCATTAAGTGATTATGCTCTATAATGTTGGAAGTACATAGAGGGAATTTGAATGTTATAGAAAAGAGATATACAAAAAATGTTGATGTTCTCTTGTGTTCATTGGTTTAGTTGTCCATGATAATTGTGAATGGGTATAGAGTATACTTTCATTTAATCACATTGTTCCATTACTTCTCTTGGTTTTACTTGGTTAGTCTTCCTCGATGCCAGACTGGGTATCTTTCATTTCAAGAAAGATTCTGGGGAAGCTTAATAGCTTCATGGTAGGGTGGTAAAGCACTCCTACAATATTCTCACCTTTGTGTTCTTAGATAGGTTTTGGGGCATCCATCGAATGGTCAACATTTGGTATATCTCTGAAATTTTAGTATTTGGTATCTATTTTTTCGGTATTTGGTATGTATTTATTTATTTAAACTTAAATGGTGGTTAAGTTTTTGTTGACTAATTAATATACATTGGACTTTGACTCTTGTAGACTTTGCACATTTTATGGAGATTGCTGATGTGGCCTTGGTTTCGCAGGGGCAATCCTTACATGGATACAGTGATACGTGGGTTGATGTATGAGAAGTTTTTGTTTTGAGAAGGCAAAGTCATACCCATATATTATTACAGAATTCATAGACAAGCTGTCCACGCTAGGAAGTTGAATTATGTGGCATGCATCTATATAACTTGTGAATAAGCAATGATACACGTATATATATCAACTCGCCAACACTACAAGGAATAGCCATAGTCGTCTCGAAAGGAGGCAGAACAATGGAAAAGCCAAAATTTTTGCAACGAATGAATTGAAGTCAAAGCTCTACTTCAATCGCTGAATGACCACCATAACATAGTGGTTACATGATTGCACATTTAGCATAAGAAGGGCACTCCCTATCGAGAGGACATGTGTTTAAAAGGTTTAATCAACTGCCAAATTTCAGTCTTCAGGGTGCCAACAAAGAAGGCCTGTTAAGAGTCCTCATAGTAGAATGCTCAGAGGTACAGAGTATAGTTGGTGCAAGGCATGTGTTTGACAAAATGCACAATAATGTATCTTGGAGAGGTAATTCTTGCTTACAAGATGGCCTATCCCATTTAGGAGCTAGCAAAACAAATTTGGTTAGTGGATTCTATGATGCGAGAGATGCTATCAAGTTCAATTTTCCTAGTGCATTTTCTATGACTATGCTTAGTTGGAGTGTTATCAAGTACAATAGAAAGTGAAAGTATGAATCTTCAAGAGATCTCAACCACATTAAAGAGATCATTAAATGGGGAATGGATTACCTTCTCAAGACATTCAATTCATCTTCTGTTGATATAAATGTAATCTATTGTCAGGTTGGAAAGGGTGATACCTCAAGTGGGATGAGCAATCAAAATGATCATTATCGCTGTGTGAGACCCGAAGAAACAAATTCTTGATGAGCCTCTGCAAGTTGAATTCTTGAAGAATTTCTATGGCGGCAGGAGGCTAGATCCCAAAATGGTTCATCCCCACTTAGTTCAAGTTTTTCAAAAGATTGAAGAAGAGGATGGAAAGAATTATGGTTTTCTTTTTTATGATCAAAAATCCTTTTTGGAGAAAGATTCTGCATATAAAGATAAAGAAGGCTTTGCTGAAAAATGTGCTTCATCAAAATCAGCAATGAGGAATACTAAACATGTCTCTCATGCACCTACATCTTAGCAAAATCAGATTGATCCTAAGCAGGCAAGCTTCTTGAAAAGTTTCTATGGTGGACGGAAACTAGACCCAGGAGGGATTCATCCATCTTTGCTCCGAACTTTGCAAAAGATAGATGAAGAAGATGTAAAGATAATCGATTTTTCTCTCACAGACCCAAATCATTTTCGGAAGGAAGTTCCACATGTGAGCATAAGGAAGAACTTGATAATAAAAGTTTTTCTTGTCAATTGAAAATAGATAGTGGTGGTCGAAAAGGTGTCCCCATGCTTGTACCTATTGCTCATCAAATTCATACTTCCTTTGATCCTAGTCAGGTTGAATTTTTAAAAAGATTCTATGGAAATGCACACCTAGATCCTAGAAAAGTACAACTTTTTTTACTTCAAACGTTGAGAGAACTTGAGAAAGAAGACCCATGCAATAATTATTTTCTTGATAGTAGAACATCTTTTGATCCAAATGTTAGAAAGGATTCATCTAAATCTTCATGCATGAAAGAAGATAGGGATCCTATGAGTAATGAAGGAGATGTTCGAGGAATAGAATCTATAGAAGAAGAAGGGTTTGCTAATGTATCAAGGCATGAATGTGAAGATTTCACAATTCAAGAGAAATTATTCAATCATCTCAATCTTAATGAGAAAGAAAGAGAAATATCAAAATCTTGAGAAACTACACAACAAATGATTGAAGATGAGGAAAATGTGGATCAAGGTGAATTTCATACTACTTTCATTCCTATGTGGTGCCTAGATGCTTTAGATGATGACTTCCTATGTGAAGAAAATCTTCCCAATCATCCTTCCATGATCATTCAAGATGAATCTATTGACGACATCAATACATTAGTTGTCATGGAACAATCAGAAACTACTACCATTGATGGAGATAAAAGTAGCCATGAACTTCTACAAATATCTACTTTCCTTGAGGAAATGGAGACCTTTACATTTGATGATATTGATGAGCTTGTGATTAAACGATTGGTTGATGAAAAAGTTAAAAATCAGCTTCCAGGGGAAGAAGATGAACCATGTAACCTTAATTCTTTATCATGCATGCCAACGTTCACCCTTCATGAAAGATGTCTTGGAGAAGAAATGATGATTCAAGAGGGGATAGATATCATTGGACATATTGAAGATGAAAGATATATGAATATGAAGACAATTTCCTCTATTCCAATAGAAGTGAAATTAAATTCCTATGGATCATTCAAAGTTTGAGGAAATCCTCTTTTTGAGTCTTTTCATCAAATAGGAAATTCTATGCGAAAGAACTTCTATGAGAAGAATAACCATGATGAAGAAAGTAACGAGTTAGTAGAGGATCTCATGGAGGAATCTAGTGAAGAAAACTCTTATGATGTATTTATTCCAAGATTGTGCTCAAAATCCTTGGATGAAAAATTTCTCTATGAGGAAAATGTTTACTTTAATCCCTTATTCATAGAGAAAGGAATTTCTATTAATGATTCTCAACTTGGTATTCGAAGATAAGGTTTGATGGCTATAACTCCACAAGTTGCTTCACATCACATATTATATGAAGGCAATCCAATACGAGGTTTGATATCTTTGAGTCTTGATCATCAAAAGGATCTTCAAAAGGAGAATTTTGATATTAATGGAAGGGAAATTGAAGTTATGACCAACCATGTTGATGATGGTATCGATGTAACTCAACAGAAACTAAGGATTCAGGATGATCTTTTGGAAGATAAAAAAGAAGAAATGGATCATGACAACATTCAACCTAACACAGATGTGCATCTAATTTGGAATAATAGTATAGAAGATTCAAATAGGATCATGGTAATGGAAAAAGAAGAGGGTTCGCCAAGCACAGGAAAAGATCAGAAATGCATTAAGAAACTTGAGAGCCTTATACTTCAACTCTTTCAAAATGAAGTCATCTATGACATGCAACAGGAAGCCGATTTGATTTTAAAGTCAGAGATTTTTGATGAAGCCTAGTTATTTGGATATGCTCTCTCATCCAGAGATGTGGGGTGTGCTATGAACTTCAGAGTTAGTATTCAAGTAGCACACTTATATTTGAACCCATGGAAGCTTAAGAATTTTCACATGTTGGTGCACCATGGTATTTATTTTCCCCACCTTGTGAATGGATTTGCATGATTATACCTTGAGTCACTGGAGGTAGGGAAACCTGCCTTGTACATAGTCTAGTTAGGAGTTTGTGGTGCTTTAGTTTTTCTTTCTGTTGTCCCATTTTTTTGTGTTTTTTCCCTTTTTGTAAATTGGTCCCTCAAATGACTCTATTTTATAGCCCAATGGATAAAGCACTATTTCATTCATTCTAGATTCGAGCTTCGTCCTTGTCAGTCCTTGTCCCCAGTTAGAGCCAACTGTTGCCCGGTTACAAAATTGTTTCAATTTTATAGGCTATGGTGAATTTTTGAAACTTGCCTAGTTTTAAGCCTTAAATTGGCCATTTTATCTTTGAATGTTTGTGAGTCTCTAAAATTCCATGTCTTCGACTCGTTATCAGCTCCGTACAGCACTTGGAATTTTTAAAACCCGACTTCTGAGTCTCAAGTTATTAAAGGTTAATGATAGCTACCAGAAACATGTTTTTCTTAACCTCCCAAAAGGTTAATGATAGTCACCAAAAACATGTTTTTCTTAACCTCCCAAAATATTAATCATAGCCATCAAAAACACATTTTCATTAACCTCTCAAAAGGTTAATGATAACGTTCAAAAACATGTTTTCATTAACCTGTATAAGATAGTTATTAACTTGTTAGAGTGACATATGCAACATTGGTTAATAATGCAACAGTCAGATAGAAGATGGAGAAAAGAAATATGCTAGAGGGTTTCTTGCTTTGATAATAGCTTCTGCATTGTGTCATAGAACTGCAAATCTCCTTCTACAATGTGCAAGATAAAAATGTTTTTAAAGAATCAATAAAAGTGCAGTTTATTGAGCAACCTCACGCCACCTCATTCAATATATTACCAATAGTTCTGCTCAACACTATAAATAGAAACGAGATTTCTATGGAAATTTTTTGACTCTAATCATTCTGTGCTTCATTAGGAGTTGCACAAGACCCGTTATTTGGCTGACATCACTTACATTTTAGATTAGAAGAATTTGATTGAATATCAAATCCAATCGTGCCTGTAGCAATTCAGTTTTTGAATTTTGGTTCTGATATCTTGAGAGACTTAAACTTTTGGCTAATGATGAATTACTGGAGGTTAAAGCACTATCAGCAAAACAACTCGTAGCATGTCTTCTTGGAGTAGAATATGGACTGGATACAGTGATACGTGGGTTGATGTATGAGAAGTTTTTGTTTTGAGAAGGCAAAGTCATACCCATATATTATTGCAGAATTCATAGACAAGTTGTCCATGCTAGGAAGTTGAATTATGTGGCACGCATCTATATAACTTGTGAATAAGTAGCGATACACACACACACACACACACACACACACACACACACCAACTCGCCAACACTGCAAGGAATAGCCATAGTCATCTCAAAAGGAGGCAAAAAAATGGAAAAGACAGAATTTTTGTAATGAATGAATTGAAGTCAAAGCTCTACTTCAATCGTTGAATGACCACCGTAACACAGTAGTTACATGATTGCACATTTAGCATAAGAAGGGCACTCCCTATCAAGAATCAACCGCCAAATTTCAGCCTTGAGGGTGCCAACAGAGAAGACTTGTTAAGAGTCCTCACAGTAGAATGCTCGGAGGTATAGAGTATAGTTGGTGCAAGGCATGTGTTTGAAAAAATGCATAATAATGCATCTTGTAGAGGTAATTCAAGATTACTTGCAAGATGGCATGTCTGATCCAGGAGCTAGCAAAACAAATTTGGTTAGTGGATTCTATGATGCGAGAGATGCTATCAAGTTCAATTTTCCTAGTGCATTTTCTATGACTATGCTTAGTTGGAGTGTTATCGAGTACAATAGAAAGTGAAAGTATGAATATTCAAGAGATCTCAACCACATTAAATAGATCATTAAATGGGGAATGGATTACCTTCTCAAGACATTCAATTCATCTTCTGATGATATAAATGTAATCTATTGTCAGGTTGGAAAGGGTGATACCTCAAGTGGGATGAGCAATCCAAATGATCATTATCGCTGGGTGAGACTCAAAGATATTGACTATACACGTCCAGTAACAACATGCTCCTTTGGTTCAGATTTGGCTGCAAAGTGTAGTAGCTTCTTTGGTAGCATCATCAATTGTTTTCAAGGATAACAAGCACTACTCGTAGGAGCTTGTGAAGGGTGCAAAGACTCTTTTTAAGTTCTCTAGAACCCAAAGAGGTTGATATAGTGTTGGTGGTAGTGATGCTACCATCTTCTACAATTCCTCTAGATACTATGATGAGTATGTCTGGGGGGTGCATGGCTGTATTATGCTACTAGAAATTCTTCATACCTTCAGCTGGCCGCACCACTCTGCACCAGTATTAGAAAAGGAGAATTGTTCTACTATATCTGACCTTGGACACAATACCCATTCGACTATACCATGGTTTGTATATATCAAGTCAATGGTTCAAAGTAAATAAAGCATCAACAGGTGGATACGATAATGGCTCATCACAATCACTCTCGAAAGGATTGAAACTTCTATGATCTATATCAATGGGAAGTCAAGATTGTACTATCACTATCTAAATTACATTCAATACACAAGCAATTGGTGTTGTGAATTATTGTTTCTTTGTCAATACTCAATATGTCATCTTGGTGATGATCATGAAGAAGAGTCTGCATCAAATAACTCAGCAAGCCGATGATTCAACCTTTGAAAACATGTTCCAAGCCGTACATTTCAATTAGTGATCTTTGTCATTTAAGGTTAATTTTATTGAGGTTAATTAACCTCCCAAAATCACGTATTTTGGAGGTGGTTATTAACCACGAAGAGGTAGTTATTAACCTTTGTGTCTATATAAGGGCTCTTTTGGGCTTTGTAAAGGGACTTTTTGGTTTTAAAAATAAGGGGACACTATGCTGAAATTTTGATTGAGGGATAAATTTTGGAAAGTATGTACACTTTTTATCGCTGAATTGAAAAATCTCTATTGCTTTCTTGGTGCAAGGAAATGAAATGAGATGTGTTTTGCGTTCCTTATACTGAAATCAAAATTGCTATATGTAGTAGTAGACATTCTCATGGTGCTATGTGAGTGTTTATGAATGATAATGAATGTACTTGGTAATATTGGTTTCCTTCAAGCGTAGTTCTTGATTACCGTTGTTATCAATCTCGTTTATCGAAGAAGGTCATGAGGGCGTGTGGTGCATTCGTCTTGGATGAATTTCTCTTGAACTTTGAAGTTTTAAATTCTTTATTTGAAAATCCTTTCCAAAAATTATATCATATGAGGGAGCTGCCCCTCTAAACGCAGAGGAAGGCCGCATACCAAGGGCCTATCCAACTATTGTGAACGGTTTGCCACACACTCCGTTGAAACAATTCTACTGTGACAAATCTATTTACCAACAATATGCCATTCTTTAATAAACATTATGATAAATATTAAAATGGAGGAAATTTTTTTAATTTGAATTATATAAATTTTGAATTTTTATTCAATTTTTTAATATTTTAAACAAATAAAAATTAAGAAGTTTTGAATTTTGGAAAAATTTTAATTTAATTTTTTTAAATTATTAAATTACTTTACCTCTTTTCTTACATTTTGATTATGTATACTTTTTAATTTTTACAATTCTAGAAGAAAATTAAATAAAGATTGTGAGAAGGGAAGAGATGAGGCAATGAAAAAAGGGGGAGGGGGAAAGAGATAAGACATAGGTCAAGAAGGAGGATAATTAAGGCTTATAATAGATGAATCTATGGTAATTGAGACGGTGGGGAGAGACATGACTAGAGTGAGAGAATAGCAAAGAGTTGATAGAGATGAGGTAGAGATTGATGGTAAATAGCTAGCAAGAGATTCTAGTTTTAGGAATATCTATATCTTCATCAGCCAAGATAGTACTATCATCAGTTTCTAAAATGGAAGACTTGGTAGATCCTTCTTTTGACATACTAGTTGCTCTAGTCGAGTCTACACTATCCACATCAAGCCACATTTATTAACAAACCACGAATAAAAGCTCTCTAAAAAATTCAATTCAAAATCATATAAATAATCAAATTATAAATCCATTTAAATTAAAAAGATCAAAATTACTCTTTATAATGAACAACCAAATTTAATAAAATATTATAATAAATTAGGTAAAAACAAGAAATCTTAGATTCTAATTTATTCAAATTTAACGCATAATAATAATAAATAATCAAAAATTTAATACAGTACCTATTTACTATTTGAAAATAAAAACACTCAAAAATAAAACTGACAAATCCTTTTAAAAAAAACTTCAAATCCACATAAGATCTATTAGTTTAGAAATTACCATTAGTGAGAGGCAGAAGAAGACTGTGAAAGAACAAAAGAGATGAGACATAAATTGATGGCCACAGTAAACAAAACCACTTTTTTCCACCAACATCCACCATTTTTTTCCTCTTTCTGCTAATCTTCCCAAGCGTTCAGTATTTTTTTCTTCTTATTATGTTTTTTCTCCCTCTCTCTTCTTCTTAAATAACATTCACTTTTCTCTTATCGTAATTTTTTTCTGTTGAACAAACTAAAAATGGTAGAACCACACAGTCGTCACAGTAGCTCTCGGAAATGGATGAAATACCAGTCATTGTAGGAAGAAAAGGATTTAAAACATGATAGAGAAAAACCTGAAAGATTTGTCCATATCTCTTGAACTAAAATTAAAACTAGCTGTTGCACGTTTTGTATGTGCAACGAAAAAGCCGATAGAAGTAATATATTGAATGGAAAGAAAAACAGATATAATTAATAATCAGATTTTGTTAAAAAAATAGACATCTAATTATCACTTATTTTTCACCCTATTAGAACTTGAGGAAGATCTAAAACCATGTGTTTTAGCAGTTCAAGTAATCTTGACTCCATTGTAATACACACTTGACATATACTATTTTTAAATTAAAAAATCATAAAAATAATGATAATAAATTCACACTCTTAAATAATCAAATATTAATAATATAATAATATCGAGAGAATGCCTTACCTTATTCTAAACATTGACATGAAAAATAAATAATAAAATATTTATTTAGAAAAATTGCTTGCAAATTTAATTTAATTTATTTCCCTGATCGAAGCCTAGATTAATTATTATTATTTGTTGGGATTAATTATTATTAACTATTAAGCGAAGGTAGATTCGAACCCAAGACCACTCACATGAGAGGCTCACAAGTTACCATTGCATTGTTGGCTTTTGCCTATTTACAATTTGATCTTAAATCAAATGCATAAAGATCTTATATATTATTTGTTTCATAAATATAAATAAATCCAATCCATGATTTGGAAGACCTTACATACTTGTTATTTCATAAATACAAAGAAATTTGAAAAAAAAATGATAAAATGAGCCTACAACACAATGGTATTTTGTGAGCCTCTTATCGAAGAGGTCTTGGGTTCGAATCTACCCGTGCTTAATAAAATAATAATTAATAATAATACATAATAATTAATCTTGACTTCAGCCTCTTACCAATCGAAAATAAAAAATAAAAAATTTAAAAGTTTAAAACCCCATTAAATATTATGATATCTTGCACAAAATGTTAATACTCATTAAAATATGAAGGCTAATGTAACACATAGTTTGAGATAACATAGATGAGAAGTTACATGTATAGCTGATTTTTAAGGTTTTTTAATGGATTAAGAAGACTTAAGCATTCATTTTTATAAACAAAAGTTGAATAGAATTCTTCAAATAAGGAGGTAGATAATAGAAATAAAGTTTGAATTAGAAATATATAGAATGAATAGTTTGAATTAGAAATATACAAGATAGATAGAAACAATTAGAAAGTGGGTAATGAAAGGTAAGCATTATTATCAAAAAGGCTGACAATTTTCCAGTGGGAAATTTTAAAATTCGGGAGCAAAGCTCCCACATATAAGCCTATCGACTTAAAAATTGTATTTCAGGTAAAAGTTTCTAAATGTAGACCGACTTAATTTTAGAATAACCTATAAAAAAAAAAAGAAGAGAGTTAAAATAGTAGATAATAAAGAGAAAAGAAATGTTTGTCCCTTCAAAATAAAAACATTTTTTTCCCCATATGTTTCATATTATTTGTAAAGCAAGTTGCTCTTGAATTCCATATTTAGGAGAAAAGCAAAACACTTAATGACTATTTTTGTAACCCATTGGTTCTCTTGCCTTGTTTTCCTTGACTCACACTAGTTCAACTCCATATCAAATGTACTGTAGATAATGAAAGAAAAATATAAAAATCATACTAAATTGAAAAAGTATATTGTTTTTTTCAGAATTAAAAAAAAAAAAAATTACATTTATATATTAATTACAAAGATCTAATATGTTTTCCATTTAATCAAGTTCATTATTTTTTTAATGTTTCACTCACACTTTGGTCTTAGCTTGTCATTTTGTGTGTGGACTATTTATTAGGAAAAAATAAGCCAATTTTAGTTAGTTAACACTTTTAGTCTAGGAAACAAGCTTTAGTGTGCCTAGTTTAAGTTGTTCGAACAATTTCAAGAATGGCTTTATGATTGTCAATGATTTTGATTACATGAATTTTTAAACTTATTTTAATTTAATTGGAGTACTTTAGATCCTTAAGTATTACTTTTTATATAACATTTGGAAAGTAGTTATGCACAGAATCCTTAGTTTGTTTTCCCATCAATTCTTCAGATCTCATTCCAATTGAAGCATGCTTGAAGAAATTGACAAAGTCTTCATTGAATGGACCCATTTTTTCCATTTACAAAAAAATTTTGCCCTATAACATTAATTTCTTTTTGTCATGGATTGAAACTTTTAGAGGAAGTTCATAATTATATATTCTTGATAGTTTTGTGACATAGTCAAGGCATGTCCCAAAGGAGATGTCCAACCTACCAAAAATAACTAACTGAGAACATCACTAACTTCTTATCACTAACTCATCGATGAACAAGAATTAAACTTGCTTTTCCAGGCCATCACATTATCTTAAGATTAGGATTACAACCAAATTGCCCAGCCACATGCCAGGTTATCGACTCTAGTTGCATGCATGATTACACCAAAAATCTAGATCCATATTTTTTCACTTCTTCCCTATCATGACTATTTCCTAAATAAAAACAACTACTTTACTTATATGTACAAGATCACCAACCACAAGTAATCTTATCCAATAGCTAATCCTTTGGATAAACTAATTGTATTACAACATATAAGTTTGGACCCCAAATCTATAAGAACACCCTAAAATGGATATAACATGATGTGCAAGCTTGCATGGAGGTCATCCTCATGTGTAATAACATAGAATAATGTACCAATTAGAGTTGATTCATGCCAACATAGAATAGGAATAACAATAATATAGGATCTGACCAATTGTAAGATAACTTAGTCAAGAAGCATTGGATCAAGTTGGGAAGTTAGACATTGGATCTCTATGATGCCTAGAATGCACTATAAGGATTAGATAAGGTAACAATCCAAGTGGATTGATTTATACCTAAAATGCAAAAAGTAGCAAACAAGAAAAGGAATTAAAAGAAGATTTTATTGGTGATGCAAGATTGCCAACTACCCAATATGATCTTTGCATCAAACACATAGATTTAATAAAAAAGTGATCCTCTCAATTCAATGATGCAAAAGAAATCCACATCTGATCTCCAAACTTCATTTTGACTTTTAGTTTCCCAACCCTCATATTCAAGAATATGAATCTATTCAAAAAACATTTATGTCTTCCCAAATCCGATCTACATGTTCTTTGTACACTAACAAACCAAATAACAAATCCAACAAATTGATCAACAATTGAACCAAGCATCAAAACTATACTCCTCTTTCAAAATACAGTGTACTATATCTTCCTTCATCAATTAATACTCTTATATTGCATTCAATACCTCTTCTATATTCATCCAATTTACCCAAATTTCTTGGGCCTCAGTTGCTACTATAGTCAGCAATAAGGGTCTATTTGGCAACGGGAATGCAAGTGGAATACACATTTGTATATTCTTAACATTTTGAATTCTCTATTTACATGCACCAAATTAGAATTGGAATAGGAATAAAATTGGAATACATATTCCAATTTTGGCCCAAAAATGAGGATTTTCTATTCCATCTAAATAGGTGGAATAGGAATATGTAATCCAATTTTAATTTTTTATTATTTTAGAAATCATAATTTTTTGAGTCCGTGAATTTTGGATCAAATTCTGGGTGAACCAAACAAGAATAGGAATATGTAACCCCATTTTCTATTCAAGAATAAGTATTCCAGAATAAGTATTCCTAATCCCATTTTTATATTCCCGTAGCCAAATAGACCCTAAATGTTTTCTTCATTTTCCACTTCTCGATTTCTCTGTCACTACCCATTAACTTTCTTGCCCCTTATTTACTTACAAGATCCTTCTACTCATTTTATTTCTATCGCAACACCATTCGATTGTCATAAACCTTCAACTCATTCTATTCAGATCAATTCATCATATCTCTCAACAATTGTACAATCTTAGATACCTTCTTAGTCACCTACTGCCAATCCATCACCTTCTAATCTAAAATGGTGTGATCTCCTAAGGTATAAGTCTTTATTAAACTCAATTTCTTAGTCATCAGTCCACCATCAACAATGAGTTCATTAAATTTTCTAAATTCCCCATTATGATCCTTTATCTTGACTAATGCCATCCATTCCAACAACTTTATTTTCATCTTTACTCTCGATATGTCCATCCTTAAGTTTATGAATCTTTTCCTACCAAATAAATATAGCTCCTATTTCCATACCTACACTATAAAACATTCAATAGAAATCCCTTCCATATAAAATAAACTTGATCAACACCATTATCAATCAAGAAGCTCATGTATGATCTCTCACATTCTCTAGGTGATCTTTACAATAAATCAGTATGTAATGGAAAAAAACCACTAAACAAAATGTCACCAACAATGGGATCATCATCACAAATTTTTGAAAATTCTTATTTCATAGCCTCATACTTACCACTAACAACAATTTTTTTGGAAACATCATCCTTAATTACTATTTATGATGAGGGTAGTTAAGTCTTAAAAAAACCTAATGAGGTTATTAGATTCAATTAACAAAAAATTAATCCCAACATCGACTAGGTAAATCTCCTTAACATCATCAATTTCATCATCAACCTTAACAACAAGACAATCTTGCACTAGCTCACTAGATCTTACAAGATGGTCTTGACAATCAACCACAACCATATCTATCTTGTCCTTATTCATAGTTGGGATCAAAGCATTCATAGACTTGTCTTCCTCACATATTTTTACTTCATCCTTAGCAAAAGACTTGTCTTGCATCTTCTAATTTTGTTTTTCCTTCTAATAGGCTAAACTATCCTCCTCTTGATTAGTAAATGCCAACTTGATATCTTCAACCTTGTCCTCTCCATCACTGCTGAAATTTTATTTAGAAAATACCTTCCCAAAAACTTCATTTTTAAAAAATGCATACCTCTTAATGCATCTCCAATTATGTTTCTCATTTCATCTATGAAATCATTTGTCAATTGCTCTACCCATCTAGGGTTTATCTTCCCTAGTGACATCAATCCTTAGTACAATTGACTTAGCTTGGTAATCAAACTATAAGAACTCAATTTCCTCTACTTAGAGATCTATCAAACACACTCATAGTATGCCTCTATACAACTATTTTTCCACCTATGTAATGTGTCATTAACTCATACCAACAACTTCCTCTTGATCCATCCTTGCACAAATCTTTTGTGATTGTGGCTCAGATCTATATTTAACCATCCCACGATAAGCCATCTAAGATTTTCTAGGCTCACAAGCAACAATCTAAAATCTCAGGATCTCTAACAAACTGAAATAGGCTATCCAACAAGAAAACCTTCCTTAACCACCTTGTTCATGTCTTTTGTTGATGTAGGTCAGATCCTTGGTTTTATCACCCCACAATTTTTTTTTTTTTTGTAACTTCACAATTTTAAGAACCTAATAGCATTAATTGAAAAATCAAGGAAGGATAAATCCTCAATTGAGATGTCCAACCTTGTAGGTAGAATTGACATAGTAGAAATAACCAACTCAAAACATCATTAACTTAGTAATGAACAAGAAATATGCTTGGGCTTAGGCCTTTGCATTATCTAAAGATCAAGATTACAACCAATGTACCCATCCACATGTAAGGTTACAAAATTTCAACATACATGTCAAATTACACTAAACATTGAGATCCATAGTTTTTTACTTCTTCCTTATCACGACTACTACCTAAACACGATCAACTTCTCTACTTAGATACAAGATCATCAACTATAACACTTATTTGATCATAAATTTACAAGATAAAGATGCCCTTTAAATGGATATAACATGATGTGTGAACCTACATGGAGGTCACCCACATGTGTAAGAAAAATATAATAATGTGCCAATTATCTTTTTTGATCATAAAAAATCATCATAATCAATTCATGTCAACCTAGCCACTAGAACTAGACAAATATAGGACGAGCAATTATAAGATAACTTCATTAGGAAACATCAAATCAAGTTACAAAGATAGGCATAGGATCTCTATGATGTATAGAACACACCATAAGGACCGCATAAGATGATAATCTAAATGGATTGATTTATATCTAAAATATCAAAAATAGAAAACAATTACAAGAACTTAAAGGAAATGTTTTTGGTGAGGCAAGATAACCAATGACCCAAGAGGCTCCTGCATCATTTTGATCAATAGAAGGTTGAATAGAAAGAGATTTACAAGATATTTATTTTTTCAATGTTTACCTTCTAATGTTACAATTTGACTTGTCATGGAAATTTTTTGATTACTTATCAATTGATAAGCCTAAGGGGCTTTCTAACATGAATGGTTTATGAGGCACAAAACTTTACCAAGGCTTTACAAATGGAAATGAAAGTGGAGTGAGTTAAACTATGGATTTAACTTTATATTTAAGTGTTCTTGAGTTGGAGTAGTACTGGGGTTGGTCACCTCCCTAGGGTGATTCACCTATGTGAGCATCATCTAGATGCAATTAATGCTAAGTGATCCATTCAATCGTATGAGAGATGGGTTTGTGCGAACCACTACTCATGAAACATGGGTCAATAAGTATGTCTTAAAAAAATATACAATTGAATCCTAATAGAAATATCACAAAGCCTTAGTTAGATTGAAATCACACCTAATGTTTTTCATTGCTCCTTGTGTTGGTCTTCTTTGCAGTCTTCTAACTTCACTCAATTCAAATGGCCATAACTTTTGATCCATTGCTTTAACCTTGATGTCACTTTTTGCACTAGAAATTATTCTTGACATTTTTTTCTTTGATAGGGTCATATTCCACATTTCAAATAAAAATAAAATAAACTATTACATGCTATTACTATTTTATCCTTCCAAATAGTGAATAGAGACCTAGATTATATGACTTTTGAATTGTGTCAAACTATGTGTCTCTTGAAATCCACATATATAAAAATGAGCATGTTTGAAGCAGAAGACAATAATTGTTTATATGTGTGTATGCCCCTATACAAACAATATTATTAGAGTAATTAGATATTTCCTAATTAACTCTAGTTTGCTTAATCTAAACTTTAGGTTCTTGCATGCAGGTATTCTTCGGTCTTTGTGGATTTGTATTGCTCAAATCATCCATATATATTTATGTGTGTGTGTGTGTGTGTGTGTACATACATATGTATGTGTATGTATATGTGCTTGTGTGTATAGATAGATAGATAGAATATCATTAAATAGATGTGAGTTAAACTTAGATTATTTATATGAAACCAAATGTTAAGAGAACTATATATTAGATAAAACAAGAGCTATGGGAGAGTTGGAGTCTTCCTTTTGGGACAATCAGGTGGTAGACCCATGTTGAAATCCTTGAAAAATATGTCAACTTCTAAGATAAACATCATACATAAAATTTAATTAGAGAGATTTGTTATATTATTTAAGCTGTCATATTCATTGATATTGTAGCTATTTCAATAAATGTAATGTCATTAACTAATAAATAGTTCACAAACATCTTACTTGATATGCCTAACCTCTAAGAACAAAAAATAGTTACTTAATTTCAATTGGAATAAGTTGATTTGCATATCAATATATGAAAAGAACACACATTTAATGTATATAGATTATTAATTTAATGTATATATACACATTTAAAAATGAAATAATTATTATTTTTTAACAAAAAAAGTATACAAACATTTATGAAAAAGTAAAAAAAAAGAGACTATCTATACAAAAATTTAAATTTAAATTAATATTATTTTAGTGTAAATACCCATTTAAAAATGAAATAATGATTTTATTTTTTTAACAAAAAAGTATAAAAACACTAATGAAAAAATACCTTATAAACTATCTATACTCTCTATTAGTTACTAAGTACTTTTAAAATAAATTAATGGAAAAGTCTTACCTATTCATTAAAAAATTAGAAAACAAATATATTGTATTATTGTAACACAAAATAATTTTATAAAATATATTTAAAATAAAATAAAATAAATAATTATCCACAATCAAATTAAAAAATAAAACAAAAAATACTCACAAAATTTTCCTTCAACTTATTTTATACTTATTCAAAACTATATTATAAATATTAAATTAAAATGCAATACCCTAAGCATACATGCACATGGATAATTTTAACCTAATTTCCAAGTTTGTGGTAGAACATTAAAGACCTAGGGACATGTGAAAATTTCTATTGTAGTCACTAATTATTAATCTCCTATCATAAACAATTATTAAACTGCTGAAAATAAATTCCCAGCTAATATCGAAAAATAACACAACTGCAACTTCACTTATAAAATATGAAAAGAAATTCACAACACAAAGAACACAATGTTTTTTGACAAATCGTCCTTAGAAAAACCCCTAAGGGAAAACTAGTTCTACATATGAGGAAATTATATATTAACTTCAACAAATCAAGAGATACAAAATTCCTTGCCTCTCACTGGCAGAACTCAAACAAACTCATAATTTCCCCTATTGATATTCCTTGTCTATTATCCCCAATGCTATCACTATGCCCTTACTAACACTGCAAGATTATTTGCTAGATAACTGCAAACTCATTTGCTAACAATGCAAAATGCTTCTATAAACTTGTTTTTAGAATGCCCCCCTAACCCCCTTTTATACTACTCCTATTGGAAAACCAACGATTGAGATTGATTCTCAATCGACAGTTGAGATTAAAAACAACTTAACAACCCTAACCAAGTTGGTTTCTAGTTGTTTCCAAAAGTGGTCAATTAATAAACAAATAAATTTGTCCTAACTCTAACAAATTAGTTAGCAAAACAATTATTTGCTAATTAACTACATATGGATGAACATTTGTCCAAGATACCAAAACTAACACTTCCTCTTGGTAAGGAAGTTGTTTTGCATGACACCTAACTTATTTCTAAAGAAGATGAATTTTTCCTTCCCCAATGCCTTAGTCAGAATGTTTGCTACTTGCTCCTCTGTAGGTATGTACTATAGCTAAACAACCTCCCCTTATACACAATCTTTGATGAAGTGATATCTCATATATGTTTAGACCTATCATGAAATATTGGATTCTTAGACAACTTGATGCAACTCTGATTGTCATTGTGTATCACAGTAGTCTCAACTTTCTAACCAAACAAGGTTACTAACAACTTTAGAAGCCATATAGCTTCACATGTTGCCATGCTAGCTGCTATGTAGTCTGCTTCTGCTAAACTCAGAGCCACAAACTTCTGCTTCCTACTAAACCAAGATACAACTCCTGATCCCAAATTGAAATAACACCTTGAAGTACTCCTTTTCTCTATTGTACTTCCTGCCCAATTAGCGTCAATTTAGCCCATCAACTTGATACCTTCACCTCGAACATATCTAATCCCAACATTCGATTATACCACACAAGTAACACAACACATGTTTAGCCACTGTCTAATGCACTTTCTTTGGTTCAACCATGAATTGACTAAGCAAGTTCATTGCAAAAGCAATATCTCGCCCGCTGTTGACCAAGTACATAAGCGAACCAATCAAAATGCCTATATAAAGTGGAATCTACATCATTTTCCTTAGATGTATCTACCTTCCTCCAATTTGTGATCATGGGTGTAGACATGGCTTTGCAATCCTCCATCCTGAATCTCTTCAAGATTACAATGTAATATTTCCCTTGACCAAGGAAAATCTCTCCATCTATCTACCACACCTCCATGCCTAGAAAGTAGTGCATAAGTCCTAAATCCTTCATCTCATACTCTTCTACAAAGTCCCTCTTGCAATCCTCTATGAGCCCTAATGCACTTGTAAGAAACATGCCATCCACATAAAGAACAAGAATGAGAACTTCACCCCCAACCATCAAGTACTAGAAGTTAGCATCCACTTCACTCTTTACAAAGCCTATTTCCTACAAGTATTTATCAATGCACTCATACCACACTCTAGGAGCCTACATGAGTCTATACGAGGCTTTCTTCAATTTGCACACATGGGTCTCTTTGTTGTGTGCTACAAAGTCTTTTGGTTGCTCTATGTATACCTCCTCCTTCAACTCACCATTAAGGAATGTTGTATTGACATCCATATGATGGATCTTCCATCCCATCTATGCTACAAATGAGATCACAACTTGTATAGAAGTATAACTGGCCACTGGAGCAAATGTATCCTTGTAGTCTATTCCCTCCTTCTGAGAGAACCACTTGGCCACAAACCTTTCCTTGTATTTCTTGATGCTACCATCTACACCATGCTTTATCTTATAGGTCTGGAGTGATCCAACTACTACTCTATCTATTGGTCTAGGAACTACCTCCCACACATCATTCTACATAATTGAGTATACTCCTCAACTATAACATTCTGCCATACCTGATGCATTGCAACCTCTTGATAGCTAGAAGGTTCACTATCTACCAACTGAATAACTAATGTCACATAGTCATTGAACATTACTAGTTGTATTCGATCTCTAGTACTCCTTCTAGGAGCTCCCACAAACTCTTGAGTATCCCTTTATATCTCTTGAACCTCACAGTTCCTGCTACCAACTATAGAGGATGGAATATCAATCTCTAAGTCTTCTAGAAGCATTTTCTATTGCACTTTTTTCTCCATGCTCTATGAAACTTCACTACCTATGCCTATACTTGTACTGGTAACTATACTTGTGCTTTTCTACCCTTGACTAGGCCTTGGAGCTTCTACTGGCTACTAACTTTGATCATTTGCTGGAAAATCTATGGACCTTCTAAATGCCTTTTCCTCTATAAAATTAACATCAAATCTAACAATAATTATTTTGGTCCTGAGGATAAAAATCCTATACACCTTTGAGGTTTCATTATACCCAATAAAGTACCCCCTCTCTCCAATCTGATCTAACTTGGTACATGTATCTCCTAGAATATGAAAATATATCAAATTCCCAAATATTTTGAAGTGACCAACATCTAGCTTCTTTCTTGTAAAAGCTTCCTTTGGTGTCATCTTCCCTAGTATCTTGTGTGGAACCCTATTCTAAATGTAGACTATTGTACTACACACCTCTACCCATAAATAGTGGGGCATGTCTTGGTCATGTAGCATACTCTTGCAGCCTCTAATATAGAATGGTTCTTCCTCTCAGTAACTCCATTTTGATGTGAATCATAAGGAACATTCCACTCTCTCTTGATTCCTTCTTTGGTACAAAACTCTTGGAAGTTATTTCTTTTGTACTCACCTCCATTGTATAACCAAAGAACCTTTATCTTCCTTCTTGTCGAAGTCTCCACAAGAGCCTTAAACTCTTGGAATCGACTAAAAACCTCATCCTTGGTCTTCAAGAAGTATATAAAGGTCTACTTGGAGAGGACATCGATAAAAGTAACATAGTACTCATATGCTCCAAGAGATTCTTTCGACATTAGTCCACATACATTTGAATGTACTAGATCAAGAACACCTTCAGATCTAGTGTCACTCCTTAGAAAAGATGCTTTCACAAACTTCCCCAACATGCATCCCTTACATACATCATCATGCTCCGTGCTCACTTCTGGAACACCTGTCACCATCTTATGAAGCAATTTGAGTGTTCCATGATGAATATGGCCCATCCTCCTATGCCATAGCTCTCCAAGATCTCTAGGATAACTGTTGCTCATGAGTTCCTTAGGAGTATCAAACTACAACCTATAAAGGCGACCACTCTTAACTCCAATAGTTATGGGTGATTTCCAATCCTTGTGCTTAATCAACATGTGTCCCTCTAAAGAGTAAATTATACCCCCTAATAGGATGAGGATGGAAGAATTACATACCTAAAAGGTTTATACTCAAGTAAATTTTTCATATTTTAATCTTAATTGGCATGTTTAACAATATATATTTATGAGGTATGAACTATACAAATTTATCTCAAAGGAAACAAAAAAAATCAATGACTATAACAAAAATGAAAGACAAATGAGCTTAGCTAGGGACAAATGAGTTGAGCTAGGTTTATGTGACTATTATAGAGCCCCATATGTTCTACTAGGGGCACATTAAAAGAAATAAGAAATCACTGTGAGCCACAATCATATGTTGGGGAGGAAAATTTAAAATGTAGATTACTCATCCTAGTAATCTTATGTTGTAGAAGACAAATTGATAGGTTTGTTGAACTTGTAAAAATTATTACAATATGTTATTGCGATATGAGCTTAATGGCATTGTTATTGATTTGGTAAGAGTTGGGAAGAAGATTGTAAAGGGAGGGGCATGCTCTATATTTTGACTACATTTTGTTTTAATTTTTATGCTACCTAAAACTTCAATTGTATATGATTGACTATGGGTGATAGGAAAAGTGTTTGACTCTTCCAAATCAATAGGATCAAAGATAACATGATAAATTGAAAGACAAGAGGAGAATATTATACTGTGTTGTCATAGATCTTATATCTACCAAATTGAGAAACTTCCAAGTTATTTTGAGCCCAAACATGTTTGAAAGTATCAAACTTTGAGTGTTAAAGAACCAATTGTCAATCTTTCCTTCATTTGTACATGTCAGTCTCTGAAACATAATCAAGTACATGGTTGTGAACCATTGTGCTACTTTCAATAATCACAAAATTGCTCCCAAATTAATGTGCACTCTATGGGATAGGAAATGCTATAGTAGAAAAACATTCCCAACATGAATAGCTTGTGAATTATTTGACAACACATCCATAAAGACATATATTCAAAATGTGGAATCATAGAGAATATGATTGAATTGTTTGATCAAATGGTAGTTATGGATTAACAAAGATATCATAGAATGGTTTGACAAGATTGTTTGATAGAGTGTTTGGGGTGTCACTTTGAAGCTGGAATGATGTCTATATGAAAGAATGTGTCTGGAGATTTCTTTTTGGAGGTGGCTATCCTCCCTACAGATTGTATGGTTGACCAATTGTCAAAAAATTGAAAATATTATGGATTTTTTAAGCATTTGACAATCACTATGTTTTCATGAATCTAGAAAAAAAAGTTTGACTTTGTTTTGTCTTTAGTACATTTTGTTTGGAGATTAGCCTATCCCTTTCTTCACATGGGATATTATGATTTCTGAATTTCTGGTGAATTGTATTGATTTGCTGTATATTATTGAAAATGTCAAGCATATAAACTTGGTGCTCTAGTGCTAGATGCAAGATTCTACATCCTTTGCTAACTCTTACCTACTCCCACCATGTTGAGAATATTGAAAGAATGCATGAATGCGATTGGAAGGATTCATGGAGTATCAAGCATAGGTTCTTGAAGGATATTGACTCACACAATGAGTACATGAGTAAGGATATGTCCTAAAGGGTGTTGATCATGTTTTCAACTTAGTTGTTGATAAGGTTAATATGAGTTATTTGGTGAAATTACTCTACTATCATGTAGAAAAAAGATCTTCCACCTTGAAAGTATCCCTAAATTTTTTGCCACACAAGGAGGAAGATGGAAAAGCTATCTCAAAAAAATCAACAATTGGTTCTATCAAATTTCATATCTTTTAAGTAGACCTTCTAAACATTTACTTTTGTCATTTTGGGTTAATTTTGTAGAGGTTAATTAATCTCTCCTGAATTACATATTTGGAAAGTAGTTATTAACCACAGAGCAGTAGTTCCTAAATTCAATATGTATATAAGGAGTCATTTTAGCTTTGTAAAAGGACTTTTTGGGACTTTAAAACTAGAGAAAACTTATGTTGGAGTTTTGGTAGTAGGAATATTTTTTCAAAGTGTGTACAAATCTTGTTCTTAAGAAATTTCTTTTATGTTCTTGGTACAAGGAAATAGAAGGAAACACATTTTAGGTTCTCTTTCTACAAATCTGAAATGTTGAAGTGTTGATTCTTTTTATAATGGGTGTTTACATGGCATTATACAAATGTTCATGAATTATTAAATCAACATTGTGCTAATGGTAGCTTTCAAGCATAACTCTTGGTTGCTCTTTTTAGCAATTTAGGTTAATCTAAGAAAGCTTTGAAGTCAATTGATGCATTCGTTGCCAGTTACTTTCTCTTTATCTTTCAAAGTTTTAATTCATTTATGTTGAGAAAATAAATACACCTATCATACAAGGGAGTTGCCCCTCTCAAACTTAGATGAATATTGTAATATAGTACTGATTAGTTGCAATCTCTCCAATTTTTGTCACTATTGATAGAGTGATTAGGGTCAGTTTCAATAGTAACTTCATAGTGACAAATCTATTTACCAACGTATTGAAAATGAAGAAGGAAACCAAGATGATTGAAAGGATGAAAATCTCTAATTTGATAGTAATGAAGACTAATTCTATATATATTTTATTACAATACTATAGCTATTTATATTATCACCTATGGACAATATTATCATTGTTATAGACTACTTCTATGAGAGTGCTATTAGTTAAGTTGTTTATTATTATTTCAATAAATTTTGGTCATTATAGTTTAG
This sequence comes from Cupressus sempervirens, assembly GCA_028749045.1. Lineage (NCBI taxonomy): Eukaryota > Viridiplantae > Streptophyta > Pinopsida > Cupressales > Cupressaceae > Cupressus > Cupressus sempervirens. The sequence continues at coordinate 8,614,278 of CM053793.1, read as the reverse complement.
GCATTATGTAACTAACTAGCGTGGTCACATATTTTTGTAGGCCAATCTTTATTTTAACACCAGTTTGTATTTTGGATTCCCTATTGGTAATCAATAATCAATTTTAAAAATAGAAAGGATATATAGTATAACTTGAGTTCATTTTAAGTTATATTATATACTTCATTGAAATATGAAATATGATATCACTAGCTTTTTTGGTTAGCAATGGTAGTGATATAAAAACAAGGATAAATTGAATCTGATTACAAAAATTATAAAATATATAAAAACTATTGTTATTCCTACAATGCTAGTGGTTGATCATGTCAAGCATATCTTAATGTTTTGAAAAAGTGGTTGATCATATCAAGTATATCTTAATGTTTTGAAAAAATTTAAATGATGAAGATAATTTGGTGATTAGAAGAAGTTATATTTTTCATAATTCTTTTATTAGATTAGAATTTTTAATAGTCCATCATAAGTATTAGCATCAACCCATAAAATATCTAAGACATATATCTTGGATCATTTAGTGAGCTATGTTGGACCTGAATCAAGAATAGAATCAACTTCTCTAAGTAAATATATGGAGGATCTTCTTGTTAGGTTTATTTGAAAAATTATTTCATATATTTTGGTGGATAATATATTTGATTTGGATTTTTTTTTAGTACTGTATCATTGCCCGTGTTTCATGTTGCACTAGGATGAATAATAGTGTAATTAATTCCTTTTGTATTTATATTTTAAATTTTTTGGTACACTAATTATCACTTGAATTAATAGAATTTTTTTCCATATTATCTTCTCATCTCTTTCCCTTCTTCTATCTTATTTTTCACTCTTCATTCTATACATTCATCTATTTCTAATTTCATCATTTTAATAGAAAAAGAGTAGCTTAGGGCCAATGTAGATATATTCTAACATCAGGTTTGACAATAGTAATTATGTAGAATGTAGAATCTAAGACATTTCATCATATGTGTGGCATTATTCTATATAATCATCCATTTCTAATTTCATCTTTTTAATAGAAGAAGAGTAAGTTATGGCTGATGTAGATATATCCTAACATCCTTTGACAATTTTAATTATGTATAATGTAGAATCTAAGACATTTAATCATATTTGTGGCATTATTCTATACATTCATCCATTTCTAATTTCATCATTTTAATAGAAAAGGAGTAGATTAGGAATGATGTAGATATATTCTAACATCTTTTGACAATAGTAATTATGTATAATGTAGAATCAAAGACATTTCATTACATGTGTGGCAAAATTGTAGGAGACAACTTAGTATTTAGTTATTATAGGAAGCATTGTTCAATCTCACATTCACTATTAGCCCCTTGTTAGATAGCTAGATGTCAAGCTTCCCAATCCATCTAAGAATACCTAAAACTTGGTGATCTAGTAATTTGGGGAAGCTCATTTCTTAGGTATTGTCTTGGGAGGATACTTGGTTTTCTATCTTCTAATGTTGCTAAGCACTTTGTATGGTACTATTAAGGTATATTTTTTAAACTGTGTCATTTGACCCATCAATTTGCACTTGTAGTTAACCTTAATTGCCAAGGTTCTTGTTTGAGAAGTGGTGATTAAATCCATTAAGATTCATAGAGAATTCAAATATTTTCTTTCCGTACACTTTAGAGAGGCTCAAAACTCATTACAATTTATATAGAATCTAAATATTATTTTTTAACACTTTAGAATAAGCTCCAAATAGATGTGTGATAAATCACTGCTTCAAATGATTAAGTTATCATTGGCCTTACCTAATATTAGCTTAACTTGATTTTAACCAAAGAAATTAGAATTTCACTACTTGATTTTTGAAATATATGATTCAAACTTCACAATTTTATTTGAGGAAGCTAAAATTTGTCTAAGGTACCTTGTCTTATTATATCATATATTAAAAGATATAATAGGGCATAATTAATGTACTGATTCTAAAAGATGTATGTTTAAATCAAAATTTGAAAAATTGTAGAAGCCTTTAAGGAAATAACTACTTGATACATTTTTAAAAATTATTATACAATGATAAGAACATATATGCTTTGATCTTAGACAAAAAGCCAAGGAAAATTTTAATTAAATTTGAATTCCTCTCAAAATGAACCAAATCCAATGAAATCAATGCATGTCTACCTAGTCTCTATCACCAAAAGAGATAATGTTTTTCTTGGAAAATATACCCAAATATATGTTCCTCCACATCATAAGTTGGACTATAAAATATTGTCAATAGGAAGAGTACACACTATGTGTAAGTTCTCGCAATTAGGAGAAGTCAATAATCAACAATGATGTTTAGGAACTAAAAAAAATATTTTGGACCACGTCATAGGTAAGTTTAGTGTTATGTGTTTGGAAGATTTTGAATTATGATGATTTTGCATGTTCATTCCAACAAGGAATTATTTGTATCAATCAACCAATACATTATATGGGCTGGACATAGTCATTATATACAATTCTATGAATATAGAGTCAAGAGGAAAAATGAAATGTCATATGACTATTAGACTATTGAGAATTGTGTCTCAACCTTGCAAGCTTTTTCTAGAAAACTCTAGAAAATTTAGAAAATTTTAGAATTTGTTTGTGGTAGTTTTCCACATGTTTATGAGTTGGAAAAAGGTGTATGGGTTGTTAAAAAAGTGTCTAGTCTCTAGAAAAAAGTAGAAGGGCTATTTTTAGAGTGTAAACAACTCATTATATGACTTTTATGGGGGTCTAAACAAGAGGACAAAATTATGGATGAGAATGGTATTCGTGGAGTTACAAATTACAAGTGGGTAACATGTGGCATGGTTGTTTTTCCCATGGTTTTGTAAAATCGCAAATGGTTTCCAAGTGGAAAATCACTATAAAAGGAGGGCTTGGGGAGGTGTTTGAATCATTGAGTTCAATTTGCAAGATTGGTGCTAGAAGGAGTCTCTCAAAGTCTGAGTTTGAGTTCGAGTTGTGGTGATGTGCTCCTATAAGAACTTGCAAGTGTATTATAATCTTCTATATTTGAGAATACATTATGCAGGTTTTTTATGGTGGGGTTTTTCTCTCAGAAGGGTTTCCCCATAGTAATCATTGTGTTATGCATTTATTGTTATTTTGATTATGTTATTATGCATTTCTCGAGATCTCTACAATAGTTAGTTGAATTTGCATAATCGTCCTATCAAAGATTAGTGTAGGAAGTGATTATGTGTACCTTAGCTTCCTTATAAGTGGTATCAAAGGCTGGCCAATTTTGGTTCTATTTGTTGGGTACAAGGTTCTTTGAGCTAATCAAGGTTTGAGTAGGAGCTTGTGTAGAGGTTTTTATTTCTATGTTCTAGGATTGCAAAGATGGAAAGTACATTACGAAGGATTGATGTAGAGAAGTTTTTTGGCACAAAATTTGAAATGTGGAAGCTGGAGATGGAAGATCTATTGATTGATCAGGATCTATGGGATTCAATCAATAAAAAGAAGCTGAGGCCCACATATCCAACTTTAGCTACACAGTATGATGTGAGAGACAGAAAAGATAAAGTCTCATCAGATTGTGTCTTGCAGACTCTATATTGATTAATTTCCATGAAGAACCTACTGTAAAGAAGCTTTGGAAGAAGTTAAGTGAGATTTATCAAGAAAAATCACTTGTGAACAAGATTTTCTCAAGGAATAATTTGTATTCCTTGAGAATGGAAAAAGGTGGACAGATTTCTGAGCATCTTGAAAGTTTGAATATGTTGGTGACTCAGTTGACCTTACTTGGTGTGTGGATGGATGAAGAAGAAAGATGCCAAATATTTCTATGTTTCTTGCTAGACTCATGGGATGACCTTGTCATGGCCATAGGGAGCATTTCAGTTATCTTGAAGATGGAAGACATTGTTGGTTCTCTACTTTCTGAAGAGATGAGAAGGAAGGTCTCTCTAAATGCCAAAGAGGTTTTGAGTGTTTGAGGAAGACCAAAGGAAAGAGGCAAGAATGAGAAGAAACATGGCTATTCTAAGTCGAAGAACAAGGGGAGATGAAAATCTCATGGTAAGTCCAAGGTAATCTGTTTGAATTGTGGCAAACTTGGACACTTCTGAAAGGATTACAAAGAGCAAAAGAAGAAGAAGAAGAAGCAAGATTCTAATTTTGAGTTTGAGAAGGAAGATGGAGATGCTTTCATCACAGCCTTGGCCACTCATATAGGTGATAATGCATGGTTGATAGACTCAAGTGCATCTTTTCACATAACTCCTAATAGAAATTGGTTTAGTAAATATGAAATTTTTGATGGTGGTAAGGTGTATTTGGGTGATAACTCAATTCTTGATATTGTTGGCTGTGGAATTATTTGTCTAAAATTTTTTGATGGTAGAATTAGAAGATTTGATGGTGTCTTGCATATCCTGGGACTAGTGAGGAACTTGTTATCTATCAGTAAACTAATAGATGCGGGTGTGCATGTACAATTTTTTGAAGCAGGTGTGAAAATGGTGAGAGGTGCTATGGTAATAGCAAGAGGAAGTAGATTTGGTACATTGTACCAGCTTGATGCATGCATGGTTGAGTGCAATATTACTCTTGATAAGATTGTAAAGAGGACTACTTTGTTGGAGAAGGAGAGGGTTTCTCTTTCAATAGATGGTTGTGGTTTTTGGGTACTCAAGGGGTGCTCTATCTACTGAATCAAAGTTACATGCAGAGAAGACTATGTTATGGCACTAAAGACTCGGCCACATAGGTGAGAAAGGTCTACAAACCTTAAAGAATAAAAACATTGTTGATGGGTTGAATGATTGCAATCTTGATTTTTATTTTTGTGAGCATTGTATGTATGGTAAACAAAATCACATTCAATTTTACTCAAGTTCTTATAAGTCCTCATGTATTTTGGATCTAAATCATTTAGATGTATTTGGTCCAGTTAATGTTCCTTCTATTGGTACATCATTTTATTATGTTTCTTTCATTGATGATTTTAGTAGAAGAACATGGATTTATTTTCTTAGAAGTAAATCTGAATTTTTCAATCACTTCAAAGAATTTGAAGCAATGGTTGGGTTGTAGACTAGAAAAAAGATAAAGTGTTTGAGAATTGGTAATGGTGATGAATATTGCCCCAATTATTTTGACACATTTCATAAAAATTGTGGCATTAAAAGAGAGAAGACAACTCCGTATTCTCCAAAGTAAAATGGAGTTACAGAAAGAATGAACATGACCTTGATGAAGAAGGCTAGGAGTATGCTAAGTGGAGCTAGATTGGAACAAAAATTTTGGGCCGAAGCTATAGCAATTTATTGCTAGCTAATAAATAGGTCTCCTACATTATCTCTTGTTGATAAGACACCAATGGAAGCATGGTCAGGCCACAAGCCTTCACTTAGACATCTGAGAGTTTTTTATTGTGAGGCATATGCTCATGTGCCAACTGAAAAATGGACAAAATTGGACAGCAAAGTTGTCAAATGTATCTTCATCAGATATAGTTATGATGTGAAAAGATACAAGATTTTGGATCCTATTGTACACAAGGTATTTTACTCCAAAAGTGTTATTTTTAGAGAAACTGAGCCTTCTTCTAGATTATAGTTTAGCTAGAACATATAAAAGAAAAGAAAGATGTGATTCAACTTCCTACTATACCTAAGAAAGTTGAATCAAGGCCCTTAGAAAGACAAGTTGTTGAAGAGAGCTCTACGAGTTCTAAATCATTAGAGGAAGAGGGAGAACCTGATTATGGACCTGAACCAGATCTTGTTCGAAGGTCTAGTAGATAGAGGAAAGAACCAAAAAGGTATGGATATTCTCCTGATGATTGGAGGTGTATATTTTCTTTGAATGCTAATATTGATGAACCGAAATTTGTAGAAGAGGCTCTTGGTATGAATGATTTAGAGTCCTAGAAGATAGCCATGGGAGAAGAGATGATAGCTCTTAAGAGGAATGACACATGGGACCTTGTACTATTTCCTGAAGGACAGAAGCTTGTTGGTTGTAAATAGGTGTTCAAAAGGAAGATGGGTTCAGATGGAAGCATTGAGAAGTATAAAGCATGATTGGTTTCAAAAGGTTACTCCCAAGTTGCAGGAATTAATTACAATGAATTATTTTCTCTTGTAGAAAAAATGACATCCATTCAAATTTTACTTTCTATTGTAGCAACTTATGATCTAGAAGTTGAGCAAATGGATGTGAAGACAACTTTCCTTCGTGGAGATTTGGAGGAAGAAACTTATATGGCACAGCTAGAGCACTTTGTGGTGAAAGGTAAAAGTCATTAGGTCTATAAATTGAAGAAAAATGACATCCATTCAAATTTTACTTTCTATTGTAGCAACTTATGATCTAGAAGTTGAGCAAATGGATGTGAAGACAACTTTCCTTCATGGAGATTTGGAGGAAGAAACTTATATGGCACAGCTAGAGCACTTTGTGGTGAAAGGTAAAAGTCATTAGGTCTATAAATTGAAGAAATCCATGTATGGTTTTAAAAATAATCCTAGGATGTGGTACCAAAAGTTTGATACATATTTATTGAGTTTGGGATTTGTGTGATCCAAATCTAATCACTGTATATACCACAAGTCTGCAAGTGATTATTTCCTATTTATTGTCTTATATGTTGATGACATGTTGTTTATTAGCAAAGGAAAAGGTTTGATTGCAGGATTAAAATCTCAACTCTTAGCAAATTTTAAAATGAAAGATCTTGGTGCAACAAGGTACATTTTGGGAATGGAGATTATAAGAGATAGACAAAATAGAAAGCTTTGGCTAGGCCAAATTATGTTGGTAATATTCTAAGAAGATTCAATATACAGGATTCCAGACCATTGAATGTTCCTGTTACTACGGGAACAAATCTTTCTAGCTCATAGTGTCATTCATCCCCATTGGAGATGGAAGAGATGAGTTGTGTACCATATCAAAGTGCTATTGGAAGTTTGATTTATGCTATGGTTTGTACAAGACCAAACATTGCCCAAGCAGTGCGAGTACTTTCCTGTTATATGTCTAATCCAGGAAGGCACATTGGGATGCTTTAAAAAGAGTTTTTAGATATTTGCAGGGTACCTTAGTGTAATCTATATGTTTTCATGGAATAGGATATGAGTATTCCTTGGATATTCAAGGCTATGTGGATTTAGACTAGGCTAGCAATGTTGATAGAAGAAGTTCCACCAGTGCATATGTGTTTACATTATTCGATGGTGCAATCAGTTGGATGAGTAAGCGACAAGTTGTGGTCGCTTTATCCACTATAGAGGTAGATTATATGGTAGCTACTCATGCCTATAAGGAAGCCATTTGGCTTAAGAGAAAGTGTTCAGATATAGAGTTCAAACAGGGTCTAGTGACAATTTGTAGTGACAATCAAAGTGAAATCTACCTAGCAAAGAACTTGACATTTCATGCCAGGACCAAGCACATTGATGTACAATATCATTTTTTGAGAGATATGATCAAGGATAGCAAGGTGAAGCTAGAAAAGATGGAGACTTTGGTGAATGTTGTTGATGCATTAACCAAGCCCATGAGCATAGGGAAATTTAGAAGGTGTTTAGAGTCTATGGGCCTCTCAGCCCCTAGTAATTAAGTCCATGACATTGTAGATGCCCTAACTCTTGCAAGGTGTTCGACAAGTGGGAGAATCTTGAGAATTGTGTCTCAACCTTGCAAGCTTTTTCTAGAAAACTCCAAAAAAAATTAAAAATTCTAATTTTTTTTTGTTGTAGTTATTCACATGTTTATGAGTTGGAAAAAGATGTATGAGTTGTTAAAAATATGTCTAGTCTCTAGAACAATGTAGAAGGGCTATTTTTAGAGTGTAAACAACTCATTATATGAATTTTATGGGGGTCTAAACTAGAGAACAAAATTATGGACGAAAATGGTATTCTTGGAGTTATAATTACAAGTGGGTAACATGTGGCATGGTTGTTTTGCCCATGGTTGTGGCCCATGGCTTTGTAAAACCACAAATGGTCTTTAAGTGGAAAATCACTATAAAAGGAGGGTTTGAGGAGATGTTTGAATCATCAAGTTCAGTTTGCAAGACTGGTGCTAGAAGGAGTTTCTTTGAGTTTGAGTCCGAGTTTGAGTTGTGGTGATGCACTCCTATAAGAACTTGCATTGCAAGTGTATTGTAATCTTCCAGATTTGAGAATACATTGTGAGAGTTTTGGAGGGTGAGGTTTTTCTCCTGGAAGGTTTTTCCCACGGTAATCATTGTGTTATGCATTTATTGTTATTTTGATTATGTTATTATGCATTTTTAAAGATCTCTACAATAGTTAGTTGAATTTGCATAATTGTCCTCTCAAAGATTAGTGTAGGAAGCGATTTCATGCACCTTAGCTTCCTTACATAGACTTCATATCCTAACAATTATTGGAATGATGCAAATGCATAACATTGAAGGTCTACAATAGTCTCTTGAAACAATTGTTTATGATGTTCACACTTAGTATAAAAATACAAGAATCAAACTGGTTAGAGAAAAAATAGAAAATGAAGAATGGTCTCTAAGATACAAGCAGCTAGAAGAGGAACTATTTAAAACAAAGGTAGAAAATAAAGATTTGTCTCAAAGAAGCAACAAGCTAGAACATAGGAATAATGCATTAAAAGAGGAGTTATTTAAAACAAAGGTAATAAATGAAAGATTGTCTCAAAGAAACAACAAGCTAGAAGGGAGTTGTCTACAACAAAAGTGTTAGTGTAGTTTTTTATTTTTTCCTATTTTGCTAGGTTTTTCCTACACTTTTAATAATCTCGCTTAGGTTAATAAAGCATGTCTTATTAGGTGAATGGTTGTGAGGTGTCACCTTCCTACATGTGAGCATCCATTAGCTATCTTGGGAAGATACTTTGCTATCTTTAGTCCGATAGATGGTTGCTCCTCATTGGTTGGTGTTGCCACCTCCTCTCTCTTCCTAGCCTATATAAGCATGCTACCTAGCTTGTATTTGTATCTCTTGTTTTTGCACCCTCTTAATGCTATTTTGCTTCCAGCATTTGCATTACTCTCTTGGAGACTAACTCTATGATGCTATTTTGATTTTGTATCATTTTCATTCATAGTTTAGATATTTACTCTTTGCACTAGTTTTCTGAGTTATTAATCTTTTCAGATTCTAACATGGTATCAGAGCTTTTCTATGTGCAAGAGTAGATTTTAGTTTCCTTATTTGAGAGATTCGGGGGGGGGGGGCAAATAAATTTTATTCTAGTTTTTTGAAAAATGAAGTATGCTCTTCTCTTGCATCTTTGGATGATCTTGAGAATCAGAAAAGTTTTGACAAAAACAGTTTTTCTCTGGGGTTTCAATCTCAAATCTGACAACCAACTTGCATATTTGGAGTTTTCAATCAGTTTTGCAGGTTCCAGCATGCCATTGATGGACTTGAGAAGCTGATCCAACATTTGCATGTCAAATTTTGGTTGCTGGGGTTGTTTTTTGATTTTTGGAGCCGTTTTTTTCTGTTAAAGGCGTCTGATTTACACTACAGCAACATCTTCTATTCATCAGCAAGAAAAACGCTTTCTGGGTTTTGTTCGCAGCCCCGAAAAACCATCTGGGTATCTTTTAGATTTTGCATGCAAGCTGTATATTTTTCATAATTGAGCATGCAAAGCTACAGCCATACCCCTCTCCGTTGGTAGCCGCAGATTTGAATGCAGTTTTCAAATGTCTCATTCTTGCTCATACAGACTCCGATTTTGATGATTCTTGTTATGAACTTGGCTATTTTTTTGTGCTCTATCCACTATTGGAGTTATTTTTTGATTTTCATGCATGAATTCTTCAGAAATTGCAGATTCTCAGCCGTGACTGTGCACAGTTCTTGTTTTGGAAACTTCGGAGGATCATAACTTTCTCATACGACCTCATATCGAGGCGATTCTTTTTTTGAAAGTGCATGATTTTTCGAGTAGATCGCAGTGGTGCTATTCGTTTCCTTGATTATTGTGCCCAAGTTTCACTTTTAACATATGCTCTTCATGAGGGTTTGTAATGCATTGAAATCAAGACCTATTTGTGGTTTTTTGGCCATAACTTTTGCATATGGAGGTATTTTTCCGATCCGAAAGAAGCGTCAAAAAGCTGGTTCTGAGACAGAGATACTGGTATAGGTTTTTTTGAGTTTTGATACAGTTTGGTTGCCTATTATGCAATCAAAGTCAGATGTTCTATTTTGCACTCCGGGAGGCGTATCTTGAGCTTTCGATCTCCGTTTTTGGACTTCTTTATATCGCTGGAAAGCTCTTTCTGTGCTCTTTCCAGTGATGTTGGTTGTTGTTCCAGATTCTGTTCCAGACACATCCTATTCAGTTTTTTGCATTTTAGCATTCTGGTGGATATTCTGTTTGTTTTAGGTCCAGAGATCAATTTTGTTGCTTCAGTTGCTTCATTTTGGGCTTTACCTTCTGTTGTTTCAGCCTTATGTTTTTTTTGATCATTGTTGATATTCACTGTAAGCATCTTTATGCAACGCACTGAGATAAAGTGCCACTCTTGCGATTCGGGATCCTTTTCATCATTGTGATTCGTTGTACTCGCACTATTATATAAAGTGCCATGGGGGGGATAGTTGTTTGCCGCTTATAGGCCCTCTTTCTCTAATTCCTCATGCAGTGTCGACGACACATGCCTTTATTTGTGTTTGTACCTCAGTCTCGATGTGTTTGGCTCCTATGTTGTAGGAGATTTTTGGCCCATCTTTTCAGCTGCCTGTCACCTCACCTACCTTAAGGGGAGGATATATTGTTGTTCTATGCTTCTTTGGTTGATGGTTCGTGCCTTCTATTTCCATGGAGGTTCCTTTGGTTGATGGTTCATGCCTTCTATTTCCATGGGGTTCTACAGATCAATATTTTGACAGAGTTTGCGGTTCTTCATGCTTCAGTGATGCTACTTCTTCATGATCACTCCTTGTTCCTATTTTAGGGGACAATTTCCCTAGTGGGAGACTTCTTCAGTTCTTCACTAGGTTCTTACCTCTTTTTGGGGGAGGGTTTTTCCCTTGTGGTTTTCTATCTTTCCCCACTTTCAGAGGTTGCATCTTCTTGCATTGTACTTGGGTACCTAACATGGCCTCGTTGCCGGGACCCATTTCTACATCCACCTAAGCTTCGCTTATGGGGGGGTGTTAGTGTAGTTTTTTATTTTTTCCTATTTTGCTAGGTTTTTCCTACACTTTTAATAATCTCGCTTAGGTTAATAAAGCATGTCTTATTAGGTGAATGGTTGTGAGGTGTCACCTTCCTACATGTGAGCATCCATTAGCTGTAGACATCAAGTGTAGTATCTGTTCTTATCAGTTTAATATCTGATACGTGGCTCAATGAGCCACACGATATTAAATTAATTTCTTGAGGGGGAAGACCCACAAAAAGAAGAAAATGAAGAATTGTGTAAAAACACAAAATGCTAAAATGTTCTTAAGTTTTATGAGGTCAAGGACTGTGTGAATTGCCCCCTTTTCTAAGAATTATGCCCACAATCTGGAGAGCATGATGTTTGGAATGTTATACATGCAAATGGGTTTAAAATTGAAATGTTGTACATGAAAGCTTGTCTGAAAATGAATTTTGAGCCAATTCTTTGGCTGATAATGCATTAAAATTTTGATTAAGAATGGTGGGACTTGTGGTATAGGATCTAAGGTAAGTTGCATTTCATTCAGATATATTTTTTTAAATCTTCTTGTTAATTTTTTCTTTTAAATTTGATGTGATTGGAAGAATCTTGTTATATGTTTATCATTGATTGATGCCAATTATTGAAAATTAGAACTAAGAAAATGGTGACAACAGATAACAAAAGTGTTTTATTAATCTGACAACACACATCAAATAGATTACATAGTCTCTATAAATAGAAGACTTTTAGCTACAAAAGAAATGTCTAGATCCTACATGTGGATGGTGTAAGAAGAAAGACGTGGAGTAGAATTGGTCTATTCAAACACTCTCCCTTATTTTCTACCACTAAAAACTTTGTGGGAGAAATTACTAAATTCAAATGGCTTCCTTAATAATGTTCTTTAAGTCTAATCAAATAGAATGGGTCCCCACATTAAGTCTTCTTAGGTACCCATTTACATTATAAAATTGTGGTTCCCCTTATATATCACTATCAATTTGAAAATTACTTTGGGTTTTTAACCAGTTTACCCATAACTATTTGTGATTTCCCCTAGATAATACAATTGATTTGCTTTTGGGTTTCTTACCCAAATAAGTGGTTTTGGCTTACCACAAACCCTTCAAAACTTTTATGTCTTGCACCTAAACAAGTGGTTTTGGCTTAGCACAAACCCATCAAAATTTTAGATTTTTCACCTAAATGAGTGGTTTTGGCTTACCACAAACCTTTCAAGGGATTCATCTAAATAAGTGCTTTTGGATTACCACAAGCCCAACAAAAAAATCACAAAAACATTATTACTATGATGGAGAAACCAACTTTGAACTTTTCTCATTCACCATAATTATTGAGTCCATATGAAAAATAATTCGCTTGCCAATTCTTCTTAGATCCTTCTTTTGGCACAATCTCCTCAAAATAAATTCACCATGAAAGTGTAAAAATCAAATTTCCAATCAATTTACATTAAAAAAGTCATAATTAACTATATATTGATCAAAGTGATTTAATTTAGTACAATAAAGATTTAAAATCTTTTGTAATATCATTAGTTATCTTTTATTAAGAATTATTTAAATTAATTTGCTAAAATCTCAATATGTATATTATAAGCCTTTCTTATAGATACAAATATATATAGGTTTTAATATTTATTTGTCATTGTTTGTCAAACTTAACTAAATAAATTGACTTTTATACAATTTGTAAATGATAGCTAATGCTTATTTTACTTATATATTTGTAAAATATAAGTATGCTAGTTAAGCTAGCATATCTATCATATAGGAAATAAAGAGAGTTATCAAGATTAAGAAGAAAAAAAAAAGTTGATGTTGTTTGGTAAAGTGGGCTTCTAACCATATGTGTAATTGGAACATTGTTGATAAGACTTAACTTTTGATGGGCTTGTCCCATCAACTTGATCATTTAGTTGATCTTGATAAGGTTGTTTGATGCCCTTTCTTTTGTTCTTGTTTCTCTTTCAGCTTGAATAAAAATTCACCCCTAAGAAAAGAAATTATGAAAAAAAGTTATGAAAATAATAGTGAAAATGAGGAGTTGTTTTTTACTGAATAAAAATAATGGTACTATCACATAGCTATTTTCACTTGATTAACTATAAAAAATTTCTTTTTTTTAAAATATATTATATTCAATTATGTTTTACATTGTTAAATTGTTCATTCATATTCTTTTTTTTTTTTTTTTGGGCAAATGTGGACGGGGCCACAAACTATATATTAAAATAGCTAGTTCGATAACTCCATGGGGAAAGAACTAGAAAGAAAACCCCATTTCCTCGTTGAAATACAAAAGAAATAAGCAGAAGAAAAGCAGCCCACAAAAGATAGTTGATATTCATTCATATTTCATTCATATTCATATTAATGATATTATATTTCCATTTGTATTGTTGATAGTTTTTTATGATGGATTTTATTGATCATTTGAGTTGGTCGTAAGAATACCTCAATGAAGGGAAAAAAAAATTATTACTTTATATTGACAAATTTTCATTAATACATAAACTATTGCACAATAAATTTATTAAAAAAAAATCTATTTAAGAAAAAATAATTTTATTTATTATAATAATTTTATTTATTATAATACATATTTAATTGTAATAAAATATTATAATAAACAATAAAACTTTGATAAGAATTCAACATTCATTGTTTTCTATTATCTTACTACTTTTCTTTGAACAATCTAACAATAGTGGAATGAGTGTGTACATTCGACCGTTCATGAGTGTGTACATTCGACCGTTCAAGAATGAATGATATACCATTCATTGGAGGTAAAAGAATATTTAAAAAAACATTATAGAAGATTACTCCTCCATATTTCTTGAAGCAATGCATTTAAAAATATTTAGCTTTTAGCTTAATTTCGTTAGACAAAATTAATATGTACAATACATCAATAGAGTCTTAAACAAGTGTCACATAGTGATTTGGATTTTCCTAGATTGTAATAACTTAAATTTAATTCAATTATAATTTAAGAAAAAGAAGTAAAATATAGATAATAAAAGTTTGATAAAGAAATCATTTAAATATTATATAATATTAAAATTAAGTTTTGCAATAATTAAATTAGTATAGAAGAAATGTATAATAGTATCCAAAATTATTTACAAATTCTAAATTAGTGTCTCGAATTTTAACAAACATTATAATTCATGAATCATACAATATAAAACCTCTTTATCAAATTTAATTGTATGCTATAAGAGCCTCTCCTCCAATTTTTTAATAAAAAATATTCGTCCTCTCAATTCAATATTATTAGAACCTAAATGTAATTATTCCTTACAACTTTAAATGCTATATACATCTCCTAATTAGTTTAGAAGTAGTTTATATTTTAAATTTATGATATTGTTTCAAGTTTTCAATCTTGTTTAAATCGTATCTAGTTTTATTTTAAAACTAAATAATATTTTTTTTAACATTAAAACTCATTTATTTTAAAAGTCAATATTAATATTTTTTTATAATGAAATTCTCAAAATCTAAATAAATTCAACCAATTATGTTTGACATAAATATTTTTTGTAAAATATAAATTAAACAAATAAATATAAAAACTATGGAAATATGTTATTTAGAAAAAATAATATTGTTATTGGTGGAAATTAATTCAAGTTTTAAGTCAAAGTTAATACTATTGCTTATGACAAATACAATAATGTAGAAATTTAAAAGAGCTAATTATTTTGGAATGTGGTAATTAAGTTATAATATAAATTTAATGTAAGAGTGTTTTATTTGTAGATTAATAGCTAGATAAAGGAAAAATCTAACTAAAGTGAGTTCCGTAATAGCATGGGGTTATAAATTAGAAGATAATATATTTTTAAAATATGTTTCTATCATGGAGTAATTAGGTTTGCTCAATAGAAACATAGAAAAAGTGCCACATAGTGGCTTGTATTTTCCATAAGAAATTATTAAATATGTGCATAATAGGAGTAATTAAAAGTTTAAATATAAGCATATAGATCATGTTGTATTTTGAAACAAACTTTGTTAAAATATGCATTAGATTAAATTTAATCTTAAAAATATAAAAGTAAAAAAAAATCCCAGAAAAGACTAAAAGATAGCTAAATTTAAACCAAATAATAAAAATATAAATTAGACACATTAAATGTTTGGTTATGAAAATTATTTATCTGAAGAAAGTATTTTATAATAATAATTACCTTAAACTTAAATCAAATAGTAACATAGAGTGGTACACATAGAAATTTAATAGTTATAATTTATTGAATTCGAATATGTGCATCCCCAAATATTGGTGTAGAATAGGGTAGTGCTTGCTAACTCGCTTCTATAAGAAATATTTGAACCAATCAAATTAACACAAAATAATTTTAGTGATTTTTGAACTTAAAAATCTCACACATTAATATTAAAAAGAATCAAAATGTGAAATTAAAACAAAAATACTTATGTTTCATTTGTTGAAATTCAAAATAAAAATCACCAGTTTAGAATAGGTGATTGCAATAGTATATTGCACAAATACAATAATATGAAATGTTTATTACATTCATATTCATTTATTTAGATATAAAATATCCAACTATGCATCATTATAAAAAAAAAGTGTTCAATTAGTTGATCAATAACATTTTATACGGTTGCAACAATCATGACAACAATGCTGATCCTTCTTTTCTTTACAACAAAGACAACTCCTAATTTTAGGACGATCTATTTCTTCATGAGCAAGAGTAGTAATAGTTCCATCAACTTCGAAAATGGAAGTCTTCTTATAAGATCCTTCTTTTGACACACTAGCTACTTCATTGAAGTTCACAGTATCTGCAAAATTTCCACATTCATTACATATATTTTAAAATTATTTAAAGTCTCCTCAAAATAATTGTACAAAATTAAAAAAATCAAATTTCCAATCAATTTACATTAAATAGGTCATAATTACATAAAAGTGATTTTAAGAAAACTACTTCAATCTTAATAAGTTCAACTTAAATTACTTGAACTTCCATTTATTAGTTGCATATAGATGTATTAATAGACTAATTACAATTTAGCTAAACTATTATTGTTATCTCACATTTCAGTTACATGTTAAAGTATTAAATTACAAGTGGGTAACATGTGGCATGGTTGTTTTGCCCATGGTTTTAGCCATGGCTTTGTAAAACCACAAATAAATAAACCATTCTACATCCTATAAATTACTACTAATTTACCATTATAACAAACAAATCTAACTCTTACGAAATATAAAATAAACCATTCTACTTCCTATAAATTATCATAATAAACAAAATCTTAATTATGATTTCCAAAGTCCAAAGTTCATTGTTAAAAAAAGACTTCAAATCCAATCCAATCAAACTCCACTCAAAATCAAATAAAAAATTTCAGTTTGGAGATTACCTCCTTTGTTAGAAACAGAAGACTGAGAAAGAACAACGGCGAGACATAAATTAATGGCCAGAATAAACATGAACACTCTTCTTCCTCCAACGCCCACCATTGTTTCTTCTCTCTCTTTTGCTTTCTCTTCCCAAACCTGAAATATTATTTTCTTCTGATTATTATTTTCCTCTTGAACTTAAATAACATCCATTTTTCTGTTACAGTAGATCTCGGAAATGAATGAAGTTACAGTGATGGTAGATAAAAGAGGATTAAAAAGATTTACCCAGATCTCTAGGAGTAAAGTATCTTCATTTTCTACACTGTGAGTAAAACATGTTGGAAGAAGTAATTTACCTTCCTCCACGTATACACACAACTATGCCAGAACTGCAGTATTAGTTTTGACTGTGTGAAATATTCCTTATTTTCTCTGAAAGTGAGGAAATATTTCTGCCGCATTTGTGCGAATAAGAGGGTGGACTTTATTCACCGTCCACGTAGAAGTTGTTAGAGTTGCAGAGTTCCTTTTAGCTTGTAACTCTTCGATGTTTGTTACTAGTTGGGATGATTTATCCAATTCTCAACTATAATTTAAAATTTTCAAAATACTTGTTTTATTATGTTTCATATTTCTTTATATTTTTTTAAAGAATACTCTTTGTCACAAGTGGCTCATTAGTTTAGTTGTATTTTTTTATTATTCAAAATTGAAATTTAGATAAAAGTGACTTAGGTATCGATAAATTTTAAATTAAGTGATCAATGAAGGATCTTGAGATTTTTTAATGAAAGATCTTTTGTTTCAAGTGATTCATTATTGTATTTGCCGTAGGCAATATACTATTGTAATCAATTATCTATAGTTCTAGTGATTATTCTTTTCTACTTCAACCAATCAAATGCATGTATTTCTACTTTCAAGTTTAAATTTTGAGTTTTGTAATGTTTATATGTATGATTTTTAACTTTGAAAATCATGAAAATTATTTTCTTTCAATTTGATTGGCTCATATATTTTGGGTCTTATAGAAGCGGATTTGCACGAACATCATCAATTTATTTTACTTGGTATTTTGAGTCTTACTACTCTATTAATATTCTTACTATTATAACTAACAATACTATTATAACTAACAATAAAACATATTATAACTAACAATAAAACATATAGAATAATTTATATTATAATAATAACATTAAATTAAATTAATATGAAATGTTAATTAGATTAAATACTATTAAATATTATCAGCACAATTATTGCTTTCTAACTATTAAATTTTTAACTTTCAACTATTAGAACTTTAGGCAAATACATGCCACTATGTGGCACTTGTTTTTGTTGTATCTTTGTTATTCAAAATTAAAATTTAGAGACAAAAGCCTAGAATACTTGTGAGTCTCTCATGTAGGAGGTCTTGCGTGGTGAGTGTTGAATGAAATATATTGGAATAAGGTATACTATGAATTTAATGAAAGAATAGAAAAGGAAGGGATCTTTTATAGCTATTTGTTTTTTGGTCTTATATGTAACATCTAACTATTATATGAATTATCTATTTTTAGGTCCAATATATATAACACCTAACTCTAATACAAGCCATTTGTGTCTATCTCTATAGATGTAACACCTAACTCTTATATGTAGGCTATATGTTTGTGTGGAGATGTATGTAACACTTAGTGTGATACAAGCCATATATTTTTGGGTCTACATAGGTAGTATCTAATGCTGATCTATTTTTAAAGAGCACAAGTTCTCCACCACCAAGTCAACTCAAACTTACATGTTAGAATCTCTCAAGCTCTAGAATATGTCACTTGCACCTAGCTATTGAATAAACTCAAATCTAGTTAAGTGGGTTCAAATCATAAGATTTTTCATTTTTTTCACTTACAAATTCAAATGATCATTTGATTCTGATTATATATTTTTATGAAAATTTGTTTAGAATTTATATAATATAAATTATCTTATTAAAAAAATTAATTTTATTTTTTTATTTTTTCTAAAATAGAACAACTCATAAAATTCATACTTAAATTTTTTTGAAAATGTACTAATCTTTAATGCACATTTTGATTTCACCTTTTAAAAATGTAAAAAATAAAATTATTCCTTTATAATTAATAATTCAATTTGGTAGAAAATAAATTAATGATATAACCACTCATATGACACACATTTCTAAGATAAACTTATCATGAATAGATAAAGTATTATAAATTTCTTTAAAAACATAACTACTAATAATTAGTAAAATAAAATATATAAATATTATATATTGATTATATTCATATATTGAATAAATCATATTGAAAGAATTATATAGATAACATTATCTAAATTATTATAGCATAAAAAATTATTTAAAATATAGTAAAATAAATCAAATATGTTGGTCTCAGATTGGTTTTGACAACTGAGTGTCAACACACTTAACCAATTCTCAAGTTGATGCCAAGTACAATATAAATGCCAAGCTATAGTATGTGTTCGGCTAGAGATTCAATAGGTGTCGAGTGAACTTCATGTGCCGAGCAAAATTCAAGTGCCGAGTGATAAGTGATGCTGAGTCACTATAGGTGCCGAGCAAAGTATAGATGCTGAGTGAAACAGAATTACTATAAGAGCTGAGTGAGACAAAATTCCTATATGTGTCGAGCATCAGAAAGTAGTAAGTGGTGAGCAACACAAAATCAACATACGAGTTTGTATCTTCACAAACTCAGATGTAAACCATTTTTGAAGTTGACTTAAGATGAATCTCAAAGGATTTTGAAGATAAGAACGAATCTTTTGCATTACCTATGTAGTCAACATGTAGCCAATAAGAAAAATGGAGAAGGCATGCAACCAATAGGAAAAATGAAAGAATTGAGTGCGAAATGAAAAATGAATATGGATCGTAGATTCATACCTAACCCTAAGTCTTCGAAGCCTTTAAAAGGAGGATGAAACCCCATTGTGTATCCGCATGTGAGAAATGTATGGGTGAATTATAGTGAAGTTCAGAAGGGGTGTTTAAAGACTTAGACAGAGCAGAACAACATTGCAAAATTTAGTTGATTAGAACAGAGCAATCAAGATTTTGAGGAGAGACATATCAGATCGGCAAGGATTAGAGTAGACAAAGCAAAACAAGGAACTAGAATTAGCAATTGAAGATTGCAAGTCATCAGGTCAAGACTTTCGAATACTCTCTAGCCATTATATGAGGAATGAAAATCCTTTCATCAAATTGGTTTAATAGCCATGTTGTAAGCCTTTAAACAAGATGCTAAATCCTTTACTAGGGTAACATTCCAAGTGAATGTTTGTAAATCCTTTAACCAGGTCACTTTTAACAAGGTGTAAAGTCTTTAACATGATAGGCCTTTCACTGGGCAGACCATTGGAAGTGGTCAAACTTTCTAACCTTAAATAGTTACATATTGTTGCAGTGATACTCTGTGGGTGTCATCCCCACCCTAGTTTTACCTTCTCATTTTGGAGGGTTTCTAGGTTACTAAATTCTTGTGTTCTCTATTTTCATGCATGTCTTTATTTTTCATGTTAAGTAGATACATTAGATGCATATAAAAAATCTCAGCTAAAATGTTAAAGGAAATTACTTATGATTCATGCCCCCCTCCTCAGAAGAAAATCTTCCTATTTGTAAATTCCAATAATTGGTATCAGAGCCAAGTTATCACAAGAAGGAGCCTTACAGCTTGGAGAAAAGATTTGTAAATGGAAGTCTACAAACTTGGGAAGATCATAGAGAATCAGGTAATTGATATACAACTTGCTCTACACACTTTGGAAGAAGCTAGAGAAGAAATGATAAAATCCTTAAAGAGAAGAAGAGACATCATCATAGCTGAGAATGATACACAATACAAGGAGATTGACACCTCAAAATTGTTTGCAAATGGAGATTCCAAAGATTTTGATGCAACAATAGTAGACCTAATGGATAAGAATAGAGCTCAAGCAGAAGAAATTAGAACACTCAAGCTTGAACAAGAATCACAAGCCACGATGCTTTGTAAAGTGACTGAATAGAAGAAAAGAGTCATTAAAGATAAGGCTATGCTAGAAGAAGACAAAATAAATCTTGCCAATAGACTGGAAAAAAAGTTAATTGCGTTTGCAAGAATTTCAAACATACAATTAGACACCCTAAGCTAGATGATGAATGCACATCATAAATTGAATACCAAGGACATTTAAATCTCTACACTGAAGATGCAAAATGAACAACTGCAAAATAACTTGAAAAGAGAGAAGGAAATTGCAGAGAGCTTCAACAAACCCAATGAGGCCATCAAGTACTTTGAGCAACTATTGAAATCACCAAGAGCTAGCAATGATACTTCAAGACTAGGATACACCAATACTAAACAAGGAGAGTCATCCAAGACTATAGAAGGAAGAAGTAACAAAGGTAAGAATATTAAACCTACTTGTCATTTTTATGGTAAAAAGGGACATACCTCTAATGTATGTAGGAGCAAGAATGCCCATCAACATGACAAATCTAAGAATGTGGGTACTATCATAAGTGTAAAAAGCAAAGACATCAAGCACATGACTGGAGGACTAGGACTATCAAACACCAAGATTTGAAGGTCACTTCTACAATTGCAAGAAGTATGGACATAGAGCTTTTGAGTGCAGATCAAAGCCTATGTGGACACCTAATCAACTAGCAAGGGGAAATAACCATGGGCATCACTACAATTAGGACTACAACACCAAGTATAATTGTCATTACTATCAGGAATATGGACACATTCCTAAAAATTGCATAAGAACACATTTCAAAGGAAACTACAACAGATGGCTCAGCCAAACTATATGCTTCATTTCCTTGAAGACTGGTCATATCAACAAGAATTGCCCAACAAGGTCAAAGGCACCCAAACTAGAGATCAACAAAAGGAAAAGAGGTGGATGTTGAACACATCAGAGGAGAAATGAATAAGACATGGAAGAAGAAATATGGGAGTAGCACATCAAATGAAGGGATCGCTTCACCTAAAAGGTCAAACGATCACACTTCATCAAACTAAGCACAAGAAGACATATGGGACTAATTTACAAGGCTTTATCATACATCAGTTCCTAAAATAAGCAAGCACTGAAAAGAAGAGATCAACAAGAATAAAGATGCAAAGTTAAAACTTCAAGATTTCATTAGTGTTGTCAAGTTCTCCTTAGATGCCATGTAAAATTTTAATACATGCTGAGTTGATTGCCAAAGACAATAGAAGTCAAATGATTAGTTGCAGCCAAGTTGGTAGTGGAAGCCCAGTAAAGAGAAATTTTAGTTGAGGCCGAGTAAGAGATACTTCTATGGATGCCAAGTAATGCAAAAATGCTTAAGAAGTTGAGTGGACAGCTATAAATGCACTAAGCATTAAATGCAATGAAAATAGGGTATATTATCGCATTTTGAATCATTTTTCTTCATCGTGAACAAAGAGCAAAGATAAAGAACAGTGAAAAATGACTTCAAAGTAGAGAATCTAGAATATTGAGCCAATTTCAACAGTGATTCAGCACAATTTCATCAAATTTGAGGTATTTACATTTGTGCAAAGTTATGTAGTTTCACGCTTTCTTTGTGTTCAAACCCTAGATTGCACAAATGGATTCTAGCTCTAGGAAAACTCAGGAGAAAGAGCCATTTGAAGTTCAATTAGTGTCTAACAAAGTAAAACAACTAGATTTTTTGCCAATTCTTGAAGTGGCATATAAAAATGACCCAGCTAGAGCCCTATTTGTAATACCCCCTAAGGTAGTTATGGTCCAAGATGTTAGGAGATGTTACAATTGCAAAATTGGAGCCATAAGTGATATGGAGATGAGGGAAGCCTATGAGAGACTATGTGAAAACAAAGTTTTGAAAGAGGAATATCAAATTGTTGAGAAGAAGGGTTTGACGTGTACCCTAGAATTCCCCACAATTTCAAAACTGAATGGATCAGGATATTATTGAGTAGAATTCATGATGGAAACTTATGGTTGGATGATGGTCTAGTAAAAATAACAGGAAGGGTTGTACATAGAGTGATAGCGTACCCAACCCTAGATCGACCAAAGATCCTTAGGAGTGATTCTAAGGAAGCTATTGAGAAGAACACTGGTGCCAAATGGAACAAGAGAGGAATGAAAATAGACAACATCCAAGACCCTCTTGTTGATTGTTGTTATAGTTATTGTACACAAATTCTACCAATCTAGTAGACTTAACAGTGTACCATGTATTGCAATGGATGTGGGCTACAAAATAGTGAAAAAGGATCATACTTATGATCTTGCAGAACTGCAATTACAACAGATCAATGAGAATTTAACAACAATAAGGAGAACCAAGAGAGCACAATGCAAGTTTGGTGCAATTTTGATTTGCATATTTTTCTATGTGCGAATGAATTTCCATCCTTTGGAAAAGTAATCTAGAAGACCAGTAGGTCCATAGTAGCTCGAGTTAATGAATACATTGAACAAATGGGAGATAATTTTGAAACCCTTATGACTAGCTATTTTGAAAACTTCAAGAAGTCCATGAAGCAGAGGCTAAGAATACTAGTTTCATTGGTAGGATAACATGTAAATGATATATGCTTTCTTGTAGATATTGACTACACTTATATACAAGCAGCTACACCAAGAGTTAGATGGTTAAGACCTCTTGGCTATGAAATAAATATAGATGAGGCATCAGCAGCTATAACTGCAGTATTAGTTGAGGAAGTAGACAAAAGTGCACCACATTTTGGATCTTTTGATGTGGTCAAGTCAAAGATGGATATGTAGTTGAAGACTGCCTCCACACTAAAGAAGAAGGACAAATTGGTTAAGAAGTTAAAGGCCAAATTTGGTGAAGGCACTATTGGAGGAGAAGAAGAAGATGAAGAAGTTGAGGATGATGAAGAAGAACAAGGACATGAAACACTTGCTTTGACCCAAGGCATGGGTAAGGATGTAGAAGAAGAAGAAGGTGTCAAGCAGGAAGCACCCAAGGTTGGACCAAAGAAGAGAAAGACATAGAAATAGCCAGTTGCACAACCCAAGGGGAAGAAGAAAGAAAAAAGCCAAGCCTAGCCAAGCCAACTACAAGAGCAGATACCAGGGCAACAACTCAAGTGGCAAAGGAACAGGGGAAGCAAAGAGCCACAAAGCAAGGAGGGCCTATAGAACAAAAGAAAAGAAGAAAATGTGTTGCACCGCTAGAGTCAAATGAAGAAAAGACAGAATTTGACAATGATTAATACAAATTGGTAAGACATTCTACCAAGTCTAAATTGGAAAATGTTTGTAATAACATTAGAGATAATGCAGATCTAACTAGTTTAAAGACCATTGATTTTAATAAATTGTCAAGAGAAGAACATAACATAGTGGAAGAGTCCATCTACACTATGATGGCTAAGTTCAAGACTACCCCACTTGAACTAGACAATTTTATGCCTAAGGAGAACCACAAAAACTCACAACTTTTTTGAGTCAATATAGAATGACAATAAAGAAAATCAAGAACTACACTTGAAAATGACCATTATTACAATGTTGATTCATGATTCATAAACATTTGTACAATACTGTGAGAATGCTCACTACAAGAGAATCAATAGTTTATACTACAACAATCTTGATTTTAGAACAAGAAACCAAAAGCATATCTCATTTCATTTTCTTGCACCAAGAACATAATAGAGATTTTCAATTTCAGAGACAAAAGCTGTACATACTTTCCAAAAAATTTATCTTGATCAAAATTTCAGTATAGTGTTCCCTTATTCTAAATTCCAAAAAGTCCCCTATTACATTGATTTTTAGGAATTTATAGCTATTCTAGAATAACCTTTCAGGTTTGTAACTACTCAAAAAGTTAGAGTTTGGACTACTCCAAAGATAGTTCATAACCAAATCTAACTTTCAATGCTTAACTACAGTTAGAAAAAGTTAAGACACTAACCAAAACCAAAGTTAGTTCTAAAGTTGACCTTTTTACAAAATACATAAATAAAAAATTGAGACAACTTTAGACATATGCACTTCTAACTTTTAACTATGATCACTAATATTTTCCAAGTTTTCTCTCTGGTCTATAGGTGTTGTGAGTAGCTAAGTCAAGTTTTCCTTGTACGCTCTAAATGATTTTATGACCTAAGATAAAGTTTTGTTTTTAATGATGATTAAACTCTACATCTTTAGCTTGCATAGCTCATGTCTCTTTCTAACTTCATCCAACTCTATGACATAACCTTACAAGTTTTGAGTACATAATTCCAATTCCACTGAGAGACCACACAATCTTGTCATAATACTATGATCTGAACTTTTTTTAATGCCAAGTTCAGTGCTAATTTTTCCTCTATGCATTCTAAAATGGAAGATATGTCTAGATTTTGAGTGTGTTCACTAATAAGAATACCTTCCACAATCATCGGTGTATCCTCCAAGGCCTTCTTTTTAAGTAACTTACATGAGTTTAAGAATTGCTCTCCATCACCCAATTGTTGATTCATGCTATCATTCTTCCATCTAATGTTTTCTAGCCATATGTCAATTTTCTCTTCTTCTCCACTGGTGATTAACTTTAGTGATTTGACTATATCGCTATCCATTCCTTTAATCTCTACTAAATTATCATCAATTTCTCTCCAAAATGTTTGTTGTTCCTTGAGCATTGTTAACTCCTTTTGAATCTTTTGTTGTATATGATCTACTTTGGCAAATGCAATTTTAACCTCCTAAAATAAGCTTGATGCTCATTCTTTCATGCTTTTTACCCATGCTTTCACCATCTTTCCATAAGTTTGACATTCTCCTATGTCTTGAATGGTCTCTTCATCAAACATCTTGTTGGGATCTCCTATGATTTCCGTAGATGAGCTAGGATCTAGAAAGGAATCACCGACCATCAATCAGATGCATGAAGAAAGTGCTCAAAATTGACACTTGAGTTGATTCTTAGCTTGATTATCTCTCCTTGACTGTTCCATTAGGATAGTAGCTGACACTTGGAAATTGTGTTCTTGTCCCTCATGGGTAGTCTGACCTAGATCCACTTTAGTGATGCGAAAATCAGATTCATTTGCCTCATTTATGTCCTTCTTTGTGACTGGTTGTGCAATTTCAAAAAATAAGTTTCCTAAGGTAGGATTCACTACCAGTCTAGAATCCATTCTAGTCTTCTTTATCTTTGCACCTTTATGCATTAAATCAGCTACAACATCCATATTTGGTACTTCCAATTGAATCATCCTTTTCTTCTTTCTCTCTAAACTTTGTTATAACCAAGATGTTGAAATATTGACAGATGGGATGATTACTAAAGGAACCTGTAGGATAGTAGATGATAAATCCAAGTTATGCACATTTTCTACAATTGGCTCCTCTTGAGTTGCTTCTATGCTTTCAGGAGACAATGAGCATGTAGGAGATGTTATGGATTGAACCATCTCATCTACAAAGGATGGTAAAAAGTTCATTTCAAGAGCTTCATCTATCATCTATTGAATTGGTTTTAAAGTCTTCTCCTTGGGTTTTGATCTCTTCTTCTTGGTGACAACATTGAGTTCACATGCTAAAACTAGATCAACTCCTTTATTCGGATCTTCACTATCATCTCCCCCTTCTGTGCTATGTAAAGAGCTAGAGGAAGTAGGGATAGAAGATGGAATGGATGAAACTAAAGCACCTTCCTGAGAATTATTATTATTCTTTGCACTACATCTTCCTATTGATTTAGTAAGGGTGACTTCTTTGACTTTATTCTTTAACCAGTTTACAGTTTGTTGAATCACAAAGAAATTCATTTCCTTGAGATCTTTCAATTCTGGTAGAGACCAATTAATATATGGCAATTCTAATAATTGTATCTACTCAAAGAAGAAAAGATCAATCAAGTTTTAACCATCTTTTGTTATGTTTGTCACATCCCATCCTATTTTGTAATCAATAATTTATTGTACTATGAATTTCATCCAATCCCTTTTCCTCACTTTGAAGTTATTTTCACAGTTAGCCCAATAATCTTCCATTGTAGGGAAATGGAGATAGTCAGGTCCAAGTGCCAAGTTATTTTTGACATACCCGCTACCATCAAATGGGAATCAATTGTGGAAAGAGTGTAAAGTTACATTTACCATGGATCTCTCAATATTTTGAGAGTTCAAAGAAGAAATAAAACTATAGTGTCCAAGGCCGATTGAGAAAGGAATTGATCTTTTGTTCCTGCACTTTTTGTTTAACTAGCCAATTTTCCTATAAACTTTTGAAAGTACTAACCTATCATCTACAAAGCAAGGCAACATGAAGGGAAAATATTGAAAACCTTTGATGCAAATGTAAGTGAATTGGGGGTATTTTATGAAGAATCTACCATAAGTACTAATGAGACTAGCTACTTCATGAGAAATTCGGAGTCCTATATCTCCGTGTAGCTCCCTGATAGTGAGCATAATTCACCTTACGAAAGTGTGCATTGCTCTATT
This sequence comes from Cupressus sempervirens, assembly GCA_028749045.1. Classification (NCBI taxonomy): domain Eukaryota; kingdom Viridiplantae; phylum Streptophyta; class Pinopsida; order Cupressales; family Cupressaceae; genus Cupressus; species Cupressus sempervirens. Next base: position 8,587,233 of record CM053793.1, on the reverse strand, counting down.
TTAATTACAACTGGGGGTAATAGTTATAAATTTTTGTGGTTAAGCTATACTCCCCATAAGGATTAATACCGGGACATGACTTCATACTAGCAATTGCATGCATTAGGTACGAGGACATATAAAACCCTTGACTCGCATTGAATCCTGTTAACTAGTGATGAAGGGCATTGCTAATCATTTCTCCCCAATCTATAAACTATTTTCCAATGGTGATGGTATTAATGAACAAAAACATCCAATCCTAAAAATCTTTAGTTGTCTGATTTTTGACCACTCTATTGAGAAGACTTATCATATTAGAAATGTCTTCATTAAAGATATTCCTACGTAACACTCTAGGAAACTGTGACTATCCTCATCTGGGCTGATCCAACCAACTCCTAGCAATGGCATTCAAACATGTTTTCTTATTTTGATGGAAGTATCCTTGGTCACCTTCTTTAGAGATTTTAGTCAATTCCTCTCTTACTAGCAATCTAAATGTAATGGAGATAGCTATTGGATCTAGCCTCACCACGACATTACCTCTTGAAGTCTTGATGTCCTTGAAATTCTGATCATATGCCTTGATACATTCTAAAACCAATTCCTTACATTGAACTACAAGTGGGTGTCCTCCTACATGGGCTAGACCACTTTCCAATGTTTGATGTGCCAAGGGTGATTTATCTTCTCTGCTCATCATTTTCCAGAAGTTTGCAACTTCCATATGTCCCATCTTTGTATTTGATATTTGGGGAAGTGTGCTTTTCAATATCACAGGAGGCTCTTTACCTTGAAAATTTCACCTCATAGTATCACTTACCAAATCCCTATCCTTGTGCAATGTCAAATGTGAAGTCAATATTTGCTTTGCTTTGTATCAAACTCCGTGTTCCATTTTCTTTAAGCAATTGTGAAACTTAATCAAAATCTCTATTTCACTTGAAGGATCCAACATTTATCTAGAGCATTCACAAGTCATTTTTAATCCCTTACCAATACCATTTTGGCCCATTTTCTTCTTCTAAACAATGCACACATTTCATATGCAACTGAGGCATTTTGTCAAGCAATTCAGTAGCTCTACTAGATGAATGTGGATACACTTAGATTTGGCATTCTGTCAAACAATTCACATGCTTGGTTTACATTTGGGACTTTGTGCTTCATTAAGCTACACACATGGTTTGAGGCATTTGATTGAATGAATCATGTGCATGGTGACACCTTGATAAAGCAACTCATTTCTTGTTTTTCTCTTCTTATAATTATCGGCTTTACACCCACACCTGATCTCAAAAAGACTAAGCACCAAAGTTTTTGCTGTTCATCAGGCTTATCACCCAAATTAAATTTGGTATGCACTCAAAAATGAGTCATCTGCTTATTACTTCGGCTGAGTGAAGTTTCTCAAGGACCTAAGCTCTCATAAACTTTCTCCTATTAATACATAAGACTTCCTCTATTCCTTGCAGTGGCTTTGTTCCTATTATTGAGTTGGCAATAATATTAAGTCAAATACATCATACTGATGATCACATCTATGGCTATATGTACTTTTGTTATGGTTCTTTTAATGTTGGGGTTGGAGAAACGAGTGAATTTACATGCATTGTTTAGGTTTGGAACTTGCTGGAAACTTGCAATGCATCTACCATCTGCATTCGATGGTTCAAAATTCCATAATTTCTAATACACCAATGCATTACTTAAAACATTTGGAACACAAAATGTGCTCCAAACTTTCATCATGTTGGTTTGCTCATGTGTTTGGTTTGAGGCCTGTATTTCCTTAGAAATAGCTTACTTAGACAAGAATTTAATCAATCCATTCGAGTGGCTTTGCTGGAGGATTATTGCCAAACATGTCATGTGCCATGCCTATAGTTGTAGATTGTGTTTTTCATAAGCTATATATTGTTGATGTAGCATGTGAGGAGAAGTGTGATCTTGAATTCTGCTCACCACATTGAGGATTATTAAAAACTTCAAGGCTTAGACATGGGACCAACCTACAACTTGATAAGAATAATCACTTCCAGTTGTGTCTTGCATAAAAGATGACTTTGCAGAGTTCCATTGGATACATATTAAAAAATGAGAAACACATTTTTGACATTTGAACCATCAAGTTCACTATTTATGTAGTGCCCAATAAGTCTGACCAAATTCTAGTGTCTAAGGTTTGCAAAAAGCTCCAAATGTAGCTTCAAATTTTGTACACTTGTTTTTCATTCTCATTTTATGCACCTTATGGAAACCTGATTTTCATCCTACATTTTTCTCTTGTATAGCTTTCCATGGAAGCCTTCTTCAATCTGTTGCCTCATCAAAATTGTTTGTTGCTTCTCCCAACTCTTTTAAAGAAAAAGATTAGTATTGAGGAAGACCATATGCACCCAACTTTATAACTGCCATTTTATTTTCTTAAAAATATTGGAGTTTGGGTTCTTGCAATCTTGAAGTTAGGATTAGGTTAAAAAGTTGGAGTAAATAGTGAGAGAGTATTTTAGTATGTAGAGAGAGAGGATTGTGTGAGAAAAGGTGAACTCAAACCCATACTTCTCTCTAAAAGTTTGAGTACGTAGAGAGAGGTAGTACAAGGAGAGAGAAAATTGTTAAGGAGAGAATGAAACTCAAACTCAAACCCCAAACTTCTCTCTAGAAGTTGGAGTATAGGGAGAGAGAAAATATTGAAATAGTGAAAAATAATTATTATTTCATTTTCTCTCCATCTCTCTATTAGTTAACTCAATTAACTCTCTCCCCCTCTCATAAAATTATCTGGGCAACACAATATAAAGTAATGATTTATTTATTTTTCCTTCATTGAGGTATTTTTCTAACAGAACAGTTTAACAATGTAAAACACAATTGAATATAACTAATGTAAACAAAATAATAATAATTTAAAATTATAGTTAATTAAGAGAAAGTGACTATGTGATAGTACCATTCTTTTTATCCAATAAAAAACAACTACTTCATTTTCACTATTATTATTTAATATTTTTTCTTAGACTTGACAACTCTCTTTATTTCCTATATGATATTGATAGTACTAGCATACTTATATCTTAAAAATATATAAGTAAAATAAGTATTAGCTATCATTTACAAATTATCTAAATATCAATTAATTTAATTAAGTTTGACAAAGCTTCACGATAAGAACATTGACATATAAATAATAAATCTTATATAAATCCTTATCTATAAGAAGGGCTTATTATATACATATTGAAATTTTAGCAAACTAATTTAAATAATTCTTAATAAAAGATAGCTAATGATATTTTAGTTGTTTCTATTACAAAAGCTTTAAAATATTCAATTTACTTAATTAATTAAGCAAAAGTCATATATTCGATATAATATTCTATTATTCTTATTTTATTTGAATATTATTCTTAAAAAATAATGAATAGTAATATTTATTAACAATTTTTTTTTAAAAAAATTTATTAAAAAATACATGTTCCAATTTCTAAGGTAAAACATAAATTCAAAGAAAAAATATTAATTAGCATAAAATATTTTTATTGAAATTATTATAAAATATTAACTATTGTAAATCTTTTTTGGTAGATTAGAGATGGATCTCTAAAATCTATTCATGAAGTTAAAATATTAAAATAAAATAAAATTATAGTAGGAAAAAAATTATGGAATAAATATTAATTTTTTTCCAAAATGTATTGAGCCATGGTAGAATAATTTTATTAATTTTAAGCCTATTAAAACCTCATAGCAGGCAATGATATGGAAAAGATAGGTAGAAAAACCTCATAGTGGCAATGATATGGAAAAAAAATTGAGGAATCTTCATTTACAAATATGAGCTCTATTTCCTCATCATATATTCAAATGCTAAGACCTCTACTCTCTTAAGCATTGGAATTAGATTAAAGAAATTATGTTTTTACAAACAACCTCTAATGTTACAATAACCTAGATCACATCTATTCACCCATGTCCATATCCATATGATGGATGCAATAATCCTACTCCTTCCTTTTTCCCTTCTAAGGCATTTTTACATCTCGTGTTCAGTTTGTGGCTTCTACATAACAACATAGAGAGTTAGCTTAATGCAAAACATTAATTTACTTATGCACTCAAAAGTATTCCACATAAATAAATAAATAAACTTAAAGAGCCTATTTGGTTGGAGGAATTGAATGCAAATAAGAAAACTCGACTGCTAGAATTTGGAAATTCAATGTTTGATTGTAAAAGCGAAAAGTAGAATTAGAATTTATTAATTCTAATTTTAGTCTAAAATGAGAATGGTGAACTTCCCACTTAAAAGGTGGAATAGGAATAACCTATTGCTATTCCATTTTTTTAAAACCAAAATTAAAATATAGTCCAGTCCGCCAGAATGTACTACATTTTGGTGGGGGGAATTGTGTTTATGTGTGAAAGTGTTTCGGTTGACCCATTGTGCACAGAGCTAATTGGTAGGGATGAAATAGCAGAAGTGTGGGGGTTTGTTGGTGGTGCACATTGCAGTACTAGCTACAATGTTTAAACATCAAGACACAAGGGTTGAATGCAAATGATAGGTTGAGCAACTGCATAGCGATGAGTGGACCTAAGAAGTGACAATTTATCTTGTGACAAGAAACATTGAAGGTGAGTAGCACGATGATAGAGTGGATATCTCCCAAATATGTTTGACAAATGCTACAAAAATATTCTTAAATTTCAACGTACTAGAATGACCTAGTTCAACAAAAGACCTACCTTCCCTATAGAAGTGCAACTGTAGTGCCTACCCTCGTCCACATCTTTTCTGGACATTGTTATTATTATCAGACTATGATAGATTAGTTTTATGTTGATGGATTAGTGGTATTGTTTTGACACTATTAGACATTATGTTATGGATTCAGTGGTTATATGATGAGATCATTTAGATTTTACATTTCATGCATACATGATGATCATTATACTATTTTAAGTTATTATTGATGATTAGATGGATGGTTTATTATCTTATGTGTTTTATTATGGATACTTACCCCATACTTGCATGTGTATGGTGTACGTGTTTTCTTATTGTATGGCATTTTTGATGTGGTTAAGGAAGGGAGTCGTAGTCACCTGCTTAGTTGGGATCTACACGATGCACCACTTGCTGCCATTGTCTGTTTAGCTTAGAATTTTATATATTGTATGTACATGCATGGTTTTTCTACAGGTTGCAACCGGGTATCGAATCCCTAAATTGCCAGGATGAGCGTACCCTATTATACTATCTCAATGATAAGAGGAGGGAGATAAATTCTCAAGTCCAAATCCCAAACCTTTAAGCCAATTATCCTAGTGAGGTAGGACAAGTATCTGGATAATTTACCTGTCGAATGTGTCAAATGACATAATTCATGACTTTTAACCCTTTAGACTGATTTTGAGTGATTTGCTCTATGATGGGTTTTCATATTTTATCTTGGAGGTCTATGGTGAATTTTCTATTAATTAAGTCTTAATAAATCGATTTAATTAATAAATTAATTATTTGAGAAAATTAATATAAAATATCATGTTATTTGATATTTTGATTATAATTAATTAAATGTTAATTATTGAGGAAAAATGAATTAAATAAAAGAAAATTAGAAATTAAAATTAATAATAATAATAAAATAATAATAAAGTAATAAATAAATAATAATAATAAAAGTAAAAAAAGTTAAAATGAAAGTTATAAATATTTAAATAGAAATTATATAAAAAGTGAATTGAGTTATAAGTTTGCATGGGAGTTAGCACACTTCTCTATTTCTCAAGTGTCAACAACACGGGGGTTAGTGCATCAATTAAGCACATGGTGTCTACAACCCTATGACTCATCTTGAAGGTTGGAAAAAAGACCCATGCTTAGTTAGTGACACCATCCAGCTATTTCTAGAAGCATTCTAGATGTTTCCTGAAAGCTCTTTATATTTAGGCATTCATAGAAGCTTAGACATAGCGTTGGGAGAGCGATTGGAGCATTGGAGGACTCGAGAATTCTAAAGAAGGGAGGAGCTTGCTCTGCAGATTTTCTGAGGAAGAGCGATTTAGCATCAGAATTCGGGTAGATTTTTGTGATTTTACTTATGCTATATTCGCATCATGCATTCCCTATCTTCTTCGTGTCTTCCATATGTCTTCTGAGAAGTTTCATATTTATATGCATTCTCAATATGGGTAGATTAATTTTATTGAAGAATTTTATATGCATTCTATAATGCAAATATTTTATTCTTAATTGTAGATATAATCTTTGTGGAAAAAAAGAGAGACATACATGGTTATATGTTCAGATCTGCATACATATACATATATATATATATATACATATATACATATATATATACACACATATATATATATACATATATATATACACATATATATATGTATATATACATATATATATATATACATATATATATATACACATATATATATGTATATATACATATATATATACATATATATGTATATATACATATATATATATACATATATATATATACATATATATATATATACATATATATATATATACATATACATATGTATATATGTGTATATATATATGTATATATATATATACATATATATATGTATGTATGTATATATATATGTATATATATATATATATACACATATATATATGTATATATGTATATATATATATACATATATATATACACATATATACATATGTATATATACATATATATATATGTATATATACATACATACATATATATATATATATATATATATATATATACTGATACACATATATATATACCTATGTATATAATGCACCGAATTGAGCGATTGATAAAATCGTAGTGGAAAATTTATTAAATTGCATCGCAATTCATATCGCATGAAACAAGTATATATATTATATGCCATGGGCACGATTCGTACCCTGCGCCGGCAGAAGGCAGAGGCCTGCCGTCGTAGGTCTGCGGTGATAGGGGTACTATGTACCTGCTGTCGGCGCAATGCTTGCGACCGCAGGTACTACGTACCGCAGCAAGTGTTTTGGGAGTTATTAACGTTAATGTGATGCAAGAAAAAAATGTTTATGTTAAAATGTTTATAAATTATCGATTTCTCATTATTATGTAATATGAAGTCAATCGAAATTGTTAAATTGATTTTATGAAAACGTATTAATATATTGACATATGTCTGTATGTATATATATATATATATATATATGTAATATGTAAATATGTTATTTATAAATTTAAGTTATTATTATTTGATAAATGACTTATATTGAAGGTTTATTTTCATAAGGTGACTCTTTAATAACTTTCAACTATTTAATAATTTAAATGTTTAATAAGGAATTGATAGTTGGGTGGGGGATGTATCAAACAAATGTTATTAATTGGAAATGGATTTTTAAGTTCTAATAAGGAAAATTTTTATTTATCCAAAAATAATATATGTGTTCCTCCATTCATTCTTTAGACTTGGAAACTTAAACTGAGATCTCTACATTTAAATTCAAGCTGTAAAAACCAAAACATGTGTTTGCATTGTGTATTCTTTATGCTATTGTTTTGGGTTTTGGGTTGACTAGTGTTGACTAGTATAAGACGTCTACCAGAGGCTTGGGGGTTATGTGATTGTCATGACATGATGATGTTTTAATCTCGATCTTTATAAACCCAACCATGGTTATGTGATGGAATGCTCTATGTATTGGTTGTGATTACTGATTGTTATAGTTGAGATTCTTATGTATGAGACACTTGACTTAACCATTATTTTTGGTCATCGATCAGTTATCCTTGGTTTATTTTCTAGTCACCATGATGGGACTATAATGTGGATTTATTTTGATGATGTCATGTTGTGACATGTTTGACTCAACCATTTTTGGAGTCTTCGATCAGTATGATTGAGATATATATATTTTGGTTATTGAGAACCATTGGATATTTGATTATCAGTGATACTTCAGTTGCCAATTGAGAGCTGTTGTGTTCATGATTTTCTATGGATGTTAGCTCATGGAGATTTGATGCTTTTATGCATATTTGATGATTTTATTATGGATTATCTTTTGTGATTTTGAGATTTATGAGTCCATGAGCATTAGGGTAGGATATCTGCATGTAATGACGGGAAGTGGCTTGCAATGGGGGCCGGGGCCCTAAGAGGCTGCCAGGTTAACTCATTGTAAGTTGGATTAATAAGTGATAACATTCACACCTAATACTAACTGAATGAACCTAAAAAGATAAGGTTTTTGTTCTCGCCCATGCCTTGAGTGCTTGTATAGACTAGGATGGGAGTAGTGAGATGCATGGTTGCGACCTTGCATTCCGTAGTATGCCTCGTCAGTATGAGAGGATACTAGTGGCCGCATGAAATCAATATGGACCCGTGGAGTTTAGCTAACTGCCAGGGTAACTTGTACATGATAATTGCGATGACACTTTCTCACTTGCATAGTAGGTTCTTACATGTCATTGTGTGCCTCTGGGATTAGATGTTAGATTTTGTGTTTGGAACCTTTTAGTTAGTATACTTTTAGGATTCCTGGACTTATAGAGATATGTGCTATGTGATTTTGATAGCCTGTTTGGGACTTGAGATTATCTCCTTAGCACGGTGGGAGTGGACCACTTAGGTACCACGCGGTCGGGTGGTAGTGTATTTTCTACTCTTATCATTTTGAGATTCATTGAGACATCGTGGCTGATGCATCGCTCATCATGGTGGATATGTATCATTTTTCATTGATGATTAGCATATGTTAGATGATGTTATCTTATGCGTTTATTTGCATGTTAGATTACTTCTATATATGATGTTATATTTATTAGGAGTGACATTCCTACTATGTAATACCAATGATCTCTTCGGTGATTTGGAATGTTACGCATGGAGGGATGGCTAGGATCCACGATGGTCTAATGATGCTATTGACGGTTGGGAGGAACTGTGCACTTAGTTTATTATGTATGATCTTTATGATGGATGTATATGTTTTCTATGATGATGTATCACGTGTACCATGTGATTATCTCTACTTTGATGTATCATGGATTAGAATAGGATGATGTACCTTATTCTATGTATGTATATTCTTTTGAGCTTGTCATACCCTGTGACATGTACAGTGGATGATTGAGTGTTTGAAATGTAATGTATAAACATTGGACTTATCATTATTATTTCGTGTGGATGTTGTACTAAATGGATTCATGTATGTAATTCAACATTAAGGGATCTTGAAGAATGTAATCCGTTATTTATGTTATGTTTAATTTCAGATGGACATTGCTATTGCTTCCGTTATTGTGCATGAGTTATATATATGGTATTTATTTTCAAAAAAAAAAGGCTTTTAAACTTAGTAAAATTCTAGGTTATTTCTTTGGATCCCTTGGCGGGGCATTACATTTGGTATCAGAGCCCAAGTTTCTACATTAGGAGCTCTGGGTATTCTGGAACAACTAGGTCTATGAACTATTAAGTGTAACTTTCCAAACTTGATCTAGGTGAATTGTTACTTGAATATTTTTCATACTTCAACACTTAGTTTCAAAACTAGAAATTCTCCTTAAACCTAGACATAAAATTGATTGTTGTAGGATGGTATCTGGGACTAGGTCTTCTATTAGAGGTCGTGGTAGGGGTTGTGGTAGAGTCTGTGGACATGGCAGAACTATCAGTGTCCATGGGTCTGCCCATGACGGATTGGGTCATGTAGAGAGCAGGGAAGAGCACTCTAGTAGGCAGTAGAAAGAGAGTCGTAGAGAGGACCAAGCTAAGTCTGAAGAGGTCAGTTTGAGGTAGATGATGCAGACTATTCTAGAATGTCTACCTTCTGTTCAAGAAAAATCTAAAGTGTATCAGACAGAACAAGAGTACAGACCTAGATCTAGAAGTCCTCAGAAGGAACGTCAGAGGTCCATTGTGTCCACTCAAATGAAGGATCTTTCAAGATCCAAGGTTAAGCCTTTCAATGGGCAAGGTTTTGGTTATGTGGCCGAGTAGTGGCTTATTTTGCTCAATAGGATTTTTTGCATGCAGGAGTTCGACAACAATGTTAAGGCAAGGTTTGTGATCACTAATCTAGAGAATTTTGGGGCCACTTGGTGGAAGATTGAGGAGAAGAAGTTGGGAATTGATATGAGCAATGTTACATGGGAATTATTCCTAGGGAGCTTTTGTGAACGATTCCTACCAAAGGAATGGAAACAGCAAAGGGTTGATGAATTTCATAGTCTTAGACAGTACACTTTGTTAGTGACTGAGTATGAGCATAAGTTTTATGAGCTTATGCCTTTTTCAGGGTTTAGTGAAAATTCAGCTCATTTGACACAACATTTTATTAGGGGTTTGAATAACCATATTATTGGGGGAGTTAAGGTACTTAAACCAAAAACCCTCAAGGATGTAGTGCATCAAGCTATCCTTGTTGAGAAAAGTGTCAACCTTGGTCAAGGTGGTTTCGTAGGAGTGCCAGCGGCATCAAGATCTAAAAGCAACTACAATTCAGGTGGTAACAAGAACTTTTCTTTCTCTAAGGGGAAACAGTATCAGCAGTAGTCTCAACAGACATAGCAACAGAAGGGCTCGAATTCTCAAGCTCAAGGTGGTGGCAAAGGTTCTAACACCAAGAACAACCGCAATGCTCAACGCAATAAACATAATTAGACCAATCAGCCAGCTCAGAGTAGCTAGTCTTTTGTGAGCAGGAACAGTCGTCAGCAATCAAATGTACCACCTATGGGAAGAGGTTTTGGAAGAAATACAGAATGCTTTTCATGTTGTCAGATTGGATATTATGCAGCTCAGTGTCCTCAGCAAGCACCTCAGTTTTTAGGACCTAGACCTACCGTTTCAGAGCCTACAGTTGGTGATGCCAGTAGAGCTCATAGAGTTATTGTAATAGTTGATCAGCGTCAGGCAGATCATCAGGGAACAGTGGTTGAGACCATAGGTGCTATTAGAGGTATATCTCTTTCAGTATTCTTTGATTCAGGAGCTACAGATTCATTTATTTCACCATCTATAGTTTCTAAGTGTAAGCTGGATGCGGTGAAGCAAGATCGTGGTTGGCAAGTGGAACTAGCCTCAGGCATTAAGGTCTCCACAGATTCTATAGTTCATAAGTGTGGGCTTAGTTTAGGAAGCTTCAATATGGTAGTGGATTTTCGAGTCATACCCCTTGGTTCCTATGATGTGGTTTTAGGCATGGACTGGCTTGGATCTCATAGAGCCAATATAGATTGCAGGAAGAAGATTATTATGTGCCAAGATGACCAAGGGAATGATGTGCAGATAGTTGGGATACCGAGGCCTAAATCTCTACAGATGATTTCTACCATGCAATTGAAGCGAAGTTTTCGTAAGGGATGTTAGATAATTACTGTTATGGTAAATGATCTTGATGAGGAAGATTCCATGATAGAGACTTTAGATCACCCGATTTTGCAAGAGTATGCAGATGTTTTTCCAAGTGAGATTCCAGGCATGCCTCCGAAGAGGGACATTGACTTTAGAATTGATCTAATTCCTGGAGTGGAGCCTATCTCTAAAGCTCCTTATCGCATGACTACTTAGGAATTGGGTGAGCTATGTCTTCAGCTAGAGGAACTTTTGGCCAAAGGGAGCATTCGACCTAGTGTATCGCCATGGGGAGCTACAGTGCTCTTTGTGAAGAAGAAAGACGATTCTTTGCGCCTTTGTATTGACTATAGACATTTGAATTAGGTGACTATTAAGAACAAGTATTCTTTACGTAGGATTGATGACTTATTTGATCAGATCAAGGGAGCTACAGTATTCTCCAAGATTGATCTTAAGTTAGGATACCACTAGCTTCGCATTAAGGAAGCATTTATTCACAAGACTACTTTTCAAACTCGTTATGGGCATTATGAGTTCATAGTGGTACCTTTTGGATTGACTAATGCTCCATCAGTTTTCATGAGTTTGATGAATGGTGTGTTCTGATCTTATCTGGATAGGTTTGTACTCATGTTTCTTGATGACATATTGATATATTCTAAGACTCATAAGGAGCATGAGGAACACCTGCGGTTGGTTTTGCAGTGTTTAAGGGACAATCAACTTTATGCTAATGCAGCTAAGTGCGAATTCTTCAAAATGGAGATTCAGTATTTAGGGCATGTTATTTTAGGTGATGGTATTTTAGTGGATCTTGCAAAGATTCAGGCAATAATAGATTGGCTAACACCAACTAATGTGTTAGAGATTTTTAGTTTCATGGGTTTAACCGGTTATTATCGCAGATATGTCCAGAACTTCTCTAGGATAGCACATCCTATCACTTCTCTTCAAAGGAAAGGAAAGAAGTTCGTATGGATAGAAAAATGTGAGGAAGCTTTTCAAAAGCTCAAGGAGCTTTTGACCAGTGCACCGACTCTAGCTGTACTTGATCCAGAAGGTGATTTCATGGTTTGTACAGATGCTTCTCTTGAAGGGATTGGGGCAGTGTTAATGTAGAATGGACGGGTGATTGCATATGAATCACGCAAGCTCAAGGATCATGAGTTAAATTATCCTACACTTAATCTTGAGTTAGCATCAATAGTTCATGCTTTGACAAGGTGGGGACATTTCTTGTTGGGGCACAGATTTGAGCTACATAGTGATCATCGTAGTTTTTAGTACATTTTTACTCAGCCTAACTTGAATGCTCACCAGAGGCGATGGATGGAGTTTCTATGCGAGTATGATTTTGAGGTTAAGTACATTCAGGGTAAGGAGAATATGGTGGTAGATGCTTTGAGTCGTAGGAAACATGTGTTATCATTGATGACTCTTAGTGTGGATTTGAGGAGTCAGATTCTTCAAGCACTTACTACGGATTCCTGGTATCAGGAAGTGTGCGGAGAGATTGATTCAAGAAGATCTTTGGAAGGTAAGTTTGCAGGTTACGTTTGAGAGTCAGAGGGTCTTTTGAGACATTTGGGGAGGATTTATGTGCCATTTTCGGATGAGCTTCACACCTTGATACTAGCAGAAGCCCATCGTACACCTTACTCAGCACATCCAAGTGTCAAGAAGATGCACGCTGATTTGAGACGTTTGTTCTTTTGGTCTGGGATGAAGTGAGATATTGCTGATTTTGTGGCTAGGTGCCTTGAGTGTCAGAGAGTTAAGACAGAACATCAGCACCCGGCTGGACTTTTGCAGCCAAATCTCATTCCTTCTTGGAAGTGGGATATCATCTCCATGGATTTTATTGTGGGATTACCTATGACAGTTCGACATCATGATGCTATCATGGTCACCATTGATCAATTGACTAAGGTGGCACATTTTTCACCAATTAGGTCTTCCTATACAGCAGCTTCTATAGCTAATGTCTTTATGCGTGATATTGTGAGATTACATGGTATTCCTAGAAAGATCATTTCTGACAGGGATCCTGTATTCACATTTGCATTCTGGACATTGTTGTAGCATGAGCTTGGAGCATAGTTAAACTTCAGTTCAGCATATCATCCAGAGACTGATGGTCAGACAGAGAGGGTGAATAAGGTTTTGGAGGATATGTTACAGATGTATGTGATGGATAGGCAGATACATTGGGAGGATTATCTCTACTTAGTGGAGTTTACTTATAACAACAGATATCATAGTTCTATTGGTATGGCACCATTTCAGGCATTATATGGATGTCCTTGTCGTACACCATTGATTTGGGATAGTCTTGAGGATCGCATCCTGTTGGGCCCTAAGATGCTTCGTGATATGGAGCAACAGGTAGTGCATATCCATGAGCATTTGACTATAGCACAGGATAGGCAGAAGAGGTATGCTGATCTTCATAGGACTAATAAGCAGTTTGCTATGGGTGATAAGGTTTTCTTGAGAGTGTGACCGTGAAAGAGTCTGATCCGATATGGAAAGGGTTCTAAGCTAGCACCTCACTTTGTGGGACCATTCGAGATTCTGGAGAGGATTGGCCCAGTTGCTTACCATCTTGCTCTATCGCCTAGCCTAGCTCGCATTCATGATGTTTTCCATGTTTCAGTGCTTCGATAGTATATTCCTGATATTGTACATGTCCTTGATTGGAATGCATTGTAAGTAGAGGATGGACAATTGGCTTTGGAGCCAGTTCGTATTCTGGAGTAGCGGGAGTTGACCCTCCGGGATCGAACCATTGAGCAGGTAAGGGTCCAATGGGACCCTACTGATGATTCTTCAGCTACTTGGGAGGATGCAGCTAGATTGAGGGAGTTATATCCCTACTTATTTGTAGGCTTCCAAGAGTAAGCCTAACCCAAGGGGGGGTGGATGTAGTGCCTACCCTCGTTCACATCTTTTCTGGACATTGTTATTATTATCAGACTATGATAGACTAGTTTTATGTTGATGGATTAGTGGTATTGTTTTGACACTATTAGACATTATGTTATGGATTCAGTGGTTATATGATGAGATCATTTAGATTTTACATTTCATGCATACACGATGATCATTATACTCTTTTAAGTTATTATTGATGATTAGATGGATGGTTTATTATCTTATGTGTTTTATTATGGATACTTACCCCATACTTGCATGTGTATGGTGTGCGTGTTTTCTTATTGTATGGCATTTCTGATGTGGTTAAGGAAGGGAGTCGTAGTCACCTACTTAGTGGGGATCTACACGATGCACCACTTCCTGCCATTGTCTGTTTAGCTTAGCATTTTAAATATTGTATGTAAATGCATGGTTTTTCTGCAGGTTGCAGGTACCAGGTATCGACTTCCCTAAATTGCTAGGATGAGTGTACCCTATTAAACTATCTCAATGATACTTGAGGAGGGAGATAAATTCTCAAGTCCAAATCCCAAACCTTTAAGCCAATTTTCCTAGTGAGGTAGGAAAAGTATCTGGATATTTTACCCGTCGAATGTGTTGGATGACATAATTTGTGATTTTTAACCCTTTAGACTGATTTTGAGTGATTTTCTCTATGATGGGTTGTCATATTTTATCTTGGAAGTCTATGGTGAATTTTCTATTAATTAAGTCTTAATAAATAGATTTAATTAATAAATTAATTATTTGAGAAAATTAATATAAAATATCATGTTATTTGATATTTTGATTGTAATTAATTAAATGTTAATTATTGAGGAAAAATGAATTAAATAAAAGAAAATTAGAAATTAAAGTTAATAATAATAATAAAATAATAATAAAGTAATAAATAAATAATAATAAAACTGATAAAATTTAAAAGGAAAGTTATAAATATTTAAATAGAAATTATATAAAAAGTGAATTGAGTTATAAGTTTGCATGGGAGTTAGCGCACTTCTCTATTTCTCAAGTGTCAACAACACGCAGGTTAGTGCATCAATTAAGCACATGGTGTCTACAACCCTATGGCTCATCTTGAAGGTTGGAAAAAAGACCCATGCTTAGTTGGTGACACCTTCCAGCTGTTTCTAGAAGCATTCTAGATGTTTCCTGAAAGCTCTTTATATTTAGGCATTCATAGAAGCTTAGACATAGTGTTGGGAGAGCAATTGGAGCATTGGAGGACTCGAGAATTCTGAAGGAGGAGCTTGCTCAGTGGATTTTCTGAGGAAGAGCGATTTAGCATCAAAATTCGGGTAGATTCTTGTGATTTTACTTATGCTATTTTTGCATCATGCATTCCCTATCTTCTTCGTGTCTTCCATATGTCTTCTGAGAAGTTTCATATTTATATGCATTCTCAATATGGGTAGATTAATTTTATTGGAGAATTTTATACGCATTCTATAATGCAAATATTTTATTCTTAATTGTAGATATAATCTTTGTGGAAAGAAAAAAAGACATACATGGTTATATGTTTAGATCTGCATACATACATATATATATATATATATATATATATATATATATATATGCATATGTATACATTTATTATGAAAGAATTATAAAATTCAAATTTATATATATATATACACTAATACACACATATATATATACACACCTATGTATATAATGCACCGAATTGAGCGATTGATAAAATCGTAGTGGAAAATTTATTAAATCGCATCGCAATTCATATCGCATGAAACAAGTATATATATTATATGCCATGGGCACAATTCGTACCCCATGCCGGTGGAAGGCAGAGGCCTACCGTCGCAGGTCTGCGGTGACAGGGGTACTACGTACCCGCTGTCGGCACAGTGCCTGCGACTGGAGGTACTACGTATCGCAACAAATGTTTTGGGAGTTATTAATGTTAATGTGACGCAAGGAAAAAAACGTTTATGTTAAAACATTTATAAACAATCGATTTCTCATTATTATGTAATATGAAGTCAATCGAAATTGTTAAATCGATTTTATGAAAATGTATTAATATATTTACATATGTATGTATGTATATATATATATATATATATATATATATATATATATATATATATATATATATATATATATATATATATATATATATATATATATATATATATATATATATATATATATATATATATATATATATATATATATATATATATATATGTGTATATATGTAATATGTAAATATGTTATTTATAAATTTAAGTTATTATTATTTGATAAATGACTTATATTGAAGGTTTATTTTTATAAGGTGACTCTTTAATAACTTTCAACTATTTAATAATTTAAATGTTTAATAAGGAATTGATAGTTGGGTGGGGGATGTATCAAACAAATGTTATTAGTTGGAAATGGATTTTTTAATTCTAATAAGGAAAACTTTTATTTATCCAAAAACAATATATGTGTTCCTCCATTCATTCTTGAGACTTGGAAACTTAAACTAAGATCTCTACATTTAAATTCAAGTTGTAAAAACCAAAACATGTGTATTCTTTATGCTATTGTTTTGGGTTTTGGGTTGACTAGTGTTGACCAGTATAAGACGTCTACCAGAGGCTTGGGGGTTATGTGATTGTGGTGACATGATGATGTTTTAATCTCGATCTTTATAAACCCAACCGTGGTTATGTGATGGAATGCTCTATGTATTGGTTGTGATTACTGATTGTTATAGTTGAGATTCTTATGTATGAGACACTTGACTTAACCATTATTTTTGGTCATCGATCAATTATCTTTGGTTTATTTTCTAGTCGCCATGATGAGACTATAATGTGGATTTATTTTGATGATGTCATGTTGTGACACGTTTGACTCAACCATTTTTGGAGTCTTCGATCAGTATGATTGAGATATATATATATTGATTATTGAGAACCATTGGATATTTGATTATCAGTGATACTTCAGTTGCCAATTGAGAGCTGTTGTGTTCATAATTTTCTATGGATGTTAGCTCATGGAGATTTGATGCTTTTATGCATATTTGATGATTTTATTATGGATTATCTTTTGTGATTTTGAGATTTATGAGTCCATGAGCATTAGGGTAGGATATCTGCATGTAGTGACGGGAAGTGGCTTGCAATGGGGGCCGGGGCCCTAAGAGGTTGCCAGGGTAACTCATTGTAAGTTGGATTAATAAGTGATAACATTCACACCTAATACTAACTGAATGAACCTAAAAAGATAAGTGTTTTTTTCTAGCCCATGCCTTGAGTGCTTGTACAAACTAGGATGGAAGTAGTGAGATGCATGGTTGCGACCTTGCATTCCGTAGTATGCCTGATCAGTATGAGAGGATACTAGTGGCCGCATGAAATCAGTATGGACCCGTGGAGTTTAGATAACTGCCAGGGTAACTTGTACATGATAATTGTGATCACACTTTCTTGCTTGCATAGTAGGTTCCTACATATCATTGTGTGCCTTTGGGATTAGATGTCAGATTTTGTGTTTGGAACCTTTGAGTTAGTATACTTTTAGGATTCCTGGACTTATAGAGATATGTGCTATGTGATTTTGATAGCCTATTTGGGACTTGAGGTTATCTCCTTAGCACGGTGGGAGTGGACCACTTAGGTACCACGTGGTCGGGTGGTAGTGTATTTTCTACTCTTATCATTTTGAGATTCATTGAGACATCGTGGCTGATGCGTCGCACATCATGGTGGATATGTATCATTTTTCATTGATGATTAGCATATGTTAGATGATGTTATCTTATGTGTTTATTTGCATGTTAGATTACTTCTATATATGATGTTATATTTATTAGGAGTGACATTCCTACTATGTAATACTGATGATCTCTTCGGTGATTTGGAATGTTATGCACGGAGGGATGGCTAGGATCCATGATGGTCTAATGATGCTATTAATAGTTGGGAGGAACTGTGCACTTAGTTTATTATGTATGATCTTTATGATGGATGTATATGTTTTCTATAATGATGTATCATGTGTACCATGTGATTATCTCTACTTTGATGTATCATAGATTAGAATAGGATGATGTACCTTATTCTATGTATGTATATTATTTTGAGCTTGTCATACCCTGTGACATGTATAGTGGATGATTGAGTATTTGAAATGTAATGTATAAACATTGGACTTATCATTATTGTTTCGTGTGGATGTTGTACTAGATGGATTCATGTATGTAATTCAACATTAAGGGATCTTCAAGAATGTAATTCGTTATTTATGTTATGTTTAATTTTAGATGGACATTGCTATTGCTTCCATTATTGTGCATGAGTTATATATATGGTACCTATTTTCAAAAAAAAAAAATGCTTCTAAACTTAGTTAAATTCTAGGGTATTTCTTTGGATCCCTTGGCGGGGCATTACATTTGGTATCAGAGCTCGAGTTTCTACATTGGGAGCTCTGGTTATTTTGGAACAACTAGGACTATGAACTATTAAGTGTAACTTTCCAAACTTGATCTAGGTGAACTGTTACTTGAATATTTTTCATACTTCAACACTTAGTTTCAAAGCTGGAAATTCTCCTTAAACCTAGACATAAAACTAAACTTAGTACCTTGTACTATTGTAGAATGGTATCTGGGACTGGGTCTTCTATTAGAGGCCATGGTAGAGGCTATGGTAGAGTCTGTGGATGTGGCAGAACTATCAGTGTCCATGGGTCTACCCATGAGGGATCGGCTGATGTAGAGAGCAGGGAAGAGCACTGTAGTAGGCAGCAGGAAGAGAGCCGTAGAGAGGAGCAAGCTGAGTCTGAAGAGGTCGGTTTGAGGAAAATGATGTAGACTATTCTAGAATGTCTACCTCCTATTCAAGAATAGCCTAAAGTGCATCAAACGGAACAAGAGCACAGACCCAGATCTAGAAGTCCTCGGAAGGAACGTTAGAGGTCCATTGTGTCCATTCAGATGAAGGACCTTTCAAGATCCAAGGTTAAGCCTATCAATGGCCAAGGTTCTGGTTATGTGGCCAAGAAGTAGCTTATTTATCTCAATAGGATTTTTTCCATGCAGGAGTTTGACAACAATGTTAAGGCAAGGTTTGCGATCACTAATCTAGAGAATTTTGGGGCCACTTGGTGGATGATTGAGGAGAAGAAGTTGGGAATTGATATGAGCAGTGTTACATGGGAATTATTCCTAGAGAGTTTTCGTGAATGATTCCTACCAGAGGAATGGAAACATCAAAGGGCTAATGAATTTCATAATCTCAGACAATACACTTTGTTATTGACCGAGTATGAGCATAAGTTTTATGAGCTTATGCCTTTTTCAGGGTTTAGTGAAAATTCAACTCATTTGACACAACATTTTATTAGGGGTTTGAATAACCGTATTATTGGGGGAGTTAAGGTATTTGAACCAAAAACCCTCAAGGATGCGGTGCATTGAGCTATCCTTGTTGAGCAAAGTGTCAACCTTGGTCAAGGTGGTTTTTTAGGAGTGCCAGCAGCATCAGGATCTAAAAGCAACTACAATTTAGGTGGTAACAAGAAGTTTTCTTTCTCTAAGGGGAAACAGTATCAGCAGTAGTCTCAACAGACACATCAACAGAAGGGCTCGAATTCTCAAGCTCAAGATGGTGGCAAAGCTTATAACACCAAGAACAACCGCAATGCTCAACGCAATAAACAAAATCAGACCAATCAGCCAGCTCAGAGTAGCCAGTCTTTTGTGAGCAGGAACAGTCGTTAGCAATCAAATGTACCACCTATGGGAAGAGGTTCTGGAAAAAATACAAAATGCTTTTCATGTGGTCAGATTGGACATTATGCAGCTCAGTGTCCTCAGCGAGCACCTTAGTTTTTAGGACCTAGACCTACCGTTTCAGAGCCTACAATTGGTGATGCCGGTAGAGCTCATAGAGTTTTTGTAGTAGTTGATCAGCATTAGGGAGATCATCAAGAAATAGTGGTTGAGACCACAGGTGCTATTAGAGGTATATCTCTTTCAGTATTATTTTATTTAGGAGCTATAGATTCATTTATTTCACCATCTATATTTTCTAAGTGTAAGCTAGATGCGGTGAAGCAAGATCGTGGTTGGCAAGTGGAACTAGCCTCAGGCATTAAGGTCTCCATAGATTTTGTAGTTCATAAGTGTGGGCTTAGTTTAGGAAGCTTCGATACGGCAGTGGATCTTTGATTCATACCCCTTGGTTACTATGATGTGGTTATAGGCATGGACTAGCTTGGATCTTATAGAGCCAGTATAGATTGCAGGAAGAAGATTATTATGTGCCAAGATGACCAAGGGAATGATGTGCAGATAGTTGGGATACCGAGACCTAAATCTATGCGGATGATTTCTGCTATGCAATTGAAGCGAAGTTTCTGTAAGGGATGTCAGATATTTACTATTTTGGTAAATGATCTTGATGAGGAAGATTCCACGAGGGAGACTTTAGATCACCCAATTTTGCAGGAGTATGCAGATTTTTTTCCAAGTGAGATTCCAAGCATGCCTCTTAAGAGGGACATTGACATTAGTATTGATCTAATTCCTAGAGTGGAGCCTATCTCTAAAGCTCCTTATCGCATGACTACTCAAGAATTGGGTGAGCTACATCTTCAGCTAGAGGAACTTCTTGCCAAAGGGAGCATTCGACCTAGTGTATCACCATGGGGAGCTCTAGTGCTCTTTGTGTAGAAGAAAGACAGTTCTTTGCGCCTTTGTATTGATTATAGACAGTTGTATAAGGTGACTATTAAGAACAGGTATGCTTTACCTAGGATTGATGACTTATTTGATCAGATCAAGGGAGCTACAGTATTCTCCAAGATTGATCTTAAGTCAGGATACCACCAACTTCGCACTAAGGAAGCAGATATTCACAAGACTACTTTTTGAACTCATTACAGGCATTATGAGTTCATAGTGGTACCTTTTGGATTGACTAATGCTCCATCAATTTTCATGAGTTTGATGAATGGTGTGTTCCGATCTCATCCGGATAGGTTTGTACTTGTGTTTCTTGATGACATATTGATATATTTTAAGACTCAGAAGGAGCATGAGGAACACCTGCAGCTAGTTTTGCAGTGTTTAAGGGACAATCAGCTTTATTCTAATGTAGCTAAGTGTGAATTCTTCAAAATGGAGATTCTGTATTTAGGGCATGTTATTTCAAGTGATGGTATTTCAGTTGATCCTGCAAAGATTCAGGCCATAATAGATTAGCCAACACTGACTAATGTGTCAGAGATTTGTAGTTTCATGGGTTTAGCCAGTTATTATCGCAGATTTGTCCAGAACTTCTCTAGGATAGCACATCCTATCACTTCTCTTCAAAGGAAAGGAAAGAAGTTTGTATGGACAGAAAAATGTGAGGAAGCTTTTTAGAAGCTCAAGGAGCTTTTGACCAGTGCATCGATTCTAGCTGTACATGATCCAGAAGGTGATTTCATGGTTTGTACAGATGCTTCTCTTGAAGGGATTGGGGCAGTGTTAATACAGAATGGACGGGTGATTGTGTATGAATCACGCAAGCTCAAGGATCATGAGTTAAATTATCCTACACATGATCTTGAGTTAGCAACAGTAGTTCATGCTTTGACAAGGTGGAGACATTTCTTGTCGGGGCACAGATTTGAGCTACATAGAGATCATCGTAGTCTTCAGTACATTTTTACTCAGCCTAACTTGAATGCTCGCCAGAGGTGATGGATGGAGTTTCTATGCGAGTACGATTTTGAGGTTAAGTACATTCAGGGTAAGGAGAATGTGGTGGTGGATGCTTTGAGTCGCAGGAGACATGTGTTATCATCGATGACTCTTAGTGTGGATTTGAGGAGTCAGATTCTTCAAGCACTTACTACGGATTCCTGGTATCAGGAAGTGTGCCGAGAGATTGATTCAAGAAGATCTTTGGAAGGTAAGTTTGTAGGTTACGTTCGAGAGTCAGATGGCCTTTTGAGACATTTGGGGAGGATTTATGTGCCATTTTCGGATGAGCTTCACACCTTGATACTAGCAGAAGCCCATCGTACACCTTACTCAGCACATCCAGGTGTCAACAAGATGCATGCTAATTTGAGACTTTTGTTCTTTTAGTCTGGGATGAAGCGAGATATTGCTGATTTTGTGGCTAGGTGCCTTGAGTGTCAGAGAGTTAAGACAGAACATCAGCACCCGGCTGGACTTTTGCAACCAAATCTCATTCCTTCTTGGAAGTGGGATATCATCTCCATGGATTTTATTGTGGGATTACCTCTGACAGTTCGACGTCATGATGCTATCATGGTCACCGTTGATCGGTTGACTAAGGTGGCACATTTTTCACCAATTAGGTCTTCCTACATAGAAGCTTCTGTAGCTAATGTCTTTATGCATGATATTGTGAGATTACATGGTATTCCTAGAAAGATCATTTCTGACAAGAATCTTATATTCACATCTGCATTTTGGACATCGCTGCAGCATGAGCTTGGAGCGCAGTTAAACTTCAGTTCGACAATATCATCCAGAGACTGATGTTCAGACAGAGAGGGTGAATCAGGTTTTGGAGGATATGTTACGGATGTATGTGATGGATAGGCAGACACATTGGGAGGATTATCTCTGGGTAAAAGCACAAACTTGTGTCACCTTTTATAAAGAAATGTGATATCAAAAGGTGACAGTTCAACATTAATGACCAAAAAAATGGTATTTGTGTTTAAAATATGAAGATGATGTAAACTAATGAAATGTGTAGAATTGTATGAATTTTATGCCTATAATTTTTACAAATTTTTTGACTAAGAATTTATTCATTTTATTTTATTTTGAAGTCCCTTTTTTAACTGTAAAAAATATAGGATGTAGTTCCCATCAAACAAGTATGTGCAAATCACCTTTTTTTGTTCTAATTTGAAAATATTTTATAGATGACATGTATAGCTAGTGCACAAAAAAAGAAATAATTATTTTTGATGTATATTTTCTTTGTTATAAGTACTCAAGTTCGACCTTGTTAGAATCCAACAGTTTTTTCCTCCCGTCAAAACTTCCCTATCAAATCTATACCTTCTTGAAAATAAATTACATATTCGTGAAGAGGATTCTCTCCTCTAGTGATAAATATATATTTTTTATTTTTTTGATATGATTTACTATTTTTTATCATTTTTTGAGAGAGCATCTTCTAAAATGTTGAAATATCGACTTATAATATTTTGAGATTATAACATATTATAACTAATCAAAACACTCAAAAATTTATATAATGATGATACTGAATGTGAAATCTATAAAAGGATATTTTTATTTTTATTTTTAAAATTAAGTTTTGATAGAGAAATGAGATTTGGCCAAAACAAGTTTTTGTATCACAAACGGTGACAGATCTATGCTTTTACCCCTCTACGTAGTGGAGTTTTCTTACAACGACGAATATCATAGTTCTATTGTTATGGCACCATTTTAGGCATTATATGGACGTCCTTGTCATACACCATTGAGTTGGGATAGTCTTGAGGATCGCATCCTGTTGGGTCCTGAGATGCTTCGTGATATGGAGCAACAGGTAGTGTGTATTCGTGAGCATTTGACTACAGCACAAGATAGGTAGAAGAAGTATGCCAATGTTCATAGGACTAATAAGTAGTTTGCTGTGGGTGATAAGGTTTTCTTGAGAGTGCGACCACGAAAGAGTCCGATCCGATATGGAAAGAGTTCTAAGCTAGCACCTCGCTTTGTGGGACCATTCAAGATTCTGGAGAGGATTGGCTCAGTCGCTTACCGTCTTTCTCTACTGCCCAACCTAGCTCGCATTCATGATGTTTTCCATGTTTCAGTGCTTCGGAAATATATTCTTGATATTGTACATGTCCTTGATTGGAATGTGTTGCAGGTAGAGGATGGGCAGCTGGCTTTGGAGCTAGTTTATATTCTGGAGTAGCAGGAGTTGACCCTCAGGGATCGAATCATCAAGTAGGTAAGGGTCCAATGGGACCCTACTGATGATTCTTTAGCTACTTGGGAGGATGCAGCTAGATTGAGGGAGTTATATCCCTACTTGTTTGTATGCTTCCAGGAGTAAGCCTAACCCAAGGGGGGGTGGATGTAGTGCCTACCCTCGTTCACATCTTTTCTGGACATTGTTATTATTATCAGACTATGATAGACTAGTTTTATGTTGATGGATTAGTGGTATTGTTTTGACACTATCAGACATTATGTTATGGATTCAGTGGTTATATGATGAGATCATTTAGATTTTACATTTCATGCATACATGATGATCATTATACTATTTTCAGTTATTATTGATGATTAGATGGATGGTTTATTATCTTATGTGTTTTATTATGGATACTTACCCCATACTTGTATGTGTATGGTGTGTGTGTTTTCTTATTGTATGGCACTTCTGATGTGGTTGAGGAAGGGAGTTGTAGTCACCTGCTTAGTCAGGATCTACATGATGCACCACTTCTTGCCATTGTCTGTTTAGCTTAGAATTTTATATATTGTATGTACATGCATGGTTTTTCTACAAGTTGCAGGTACTGGGTATCGACTTCCCTAAATTGTCAGGATGAGCGTACCCTATTATACTATCTCAATGATAAGAGGAGGGAGATAAATTCTCAAGTCCAAACCCCAAACCTTTAAGCCAATTGTCCTAGTGAGGTAGGACAAGTATCTGGATATTTTACTGGCCGAATGTGTCGGATGACATAATTCATGATTTTTAACCCTTTAGACTGATTTTGAGTGATTTTCTCTATGATGGGTTTTCATATTTTATCTTGGAGGTCTATGGTGAATTTTCTATTAATTAAGTCTTAATAAATAGATTTAATTAATAAATTAATTATTTGAGAAAATTAATATAAAATATCATGTTATTTGATATTTTGATTGTAATTTATTAAATGTTAATTATTGAGGAAAAATGAATTAAATAAAAGAAAATTAGAAATTAAAATTAATAATAATAAAGTAATAAATAAATAATAATAATAAAAGTTATAAAAGTTAAAATGAAAGTTATAAATATTTAAATAGAAATTATATAAAAAGTGAATTGAGTTATAAGTTTGCATGGGAGTTAGCGCACTTCTCTATTTCTCAAGTGTCAACAACATGGGGGTTAGTGTATCAATTAAGCACATGGTGTCTACAACCATATGGCTCATCTTGAAGGTTGGAAAAAAGACCCATGCTTAGTTGGTGACACCTTCCAGTTGTTTCTAGAAGCATTCTAGATGTTTCCCGAAAGCTCTTTATATTCAGGCATTCATAGAAGCTTAGACATAGCGTTGGGAGTGCAATTGGAGCATTAGAGGACTCGAGAATTCTGAAGAAGGGAGGAGCTTGCTTTGCAGATTTTCTGAGGAAGAGCGATTTAGCATCAGAATCCGGGTAGATTCTTGTGATTTTATTTATGCTATTTTCGCATCATGCATTTCCTGTCTTCTTCGTGTCTTCCATATGTCTTTTGAGAAGTTTCATATTTATATGCATTCTCAATATGGGTAGATTAATTTTATTGGAGAATTTTATATGCATTCTATAATGCAAATATTTTATTCTTAATTGTAGATATAATCTTTGTGGAAAAAAA